>CM038680.1:149291744-149891744 GCA_021605205.1 Aegilops longissima
TGTCTATATGTACAATACCAAACATGTACATTCTGAAAATATAACTCACGATGTATCTAATGATGTGCATTTGGTATTCTAGATGTACCTACTTTTCTCTATAAACATGGTCAAAGTTTGTAATGTTTGACTTCTGTAAAAATCTATAGGCACTACATTATGGAACGGAGGGAGTATATAATAAGCCGGTTATTTTACTTCCTCTATACCGGAGTAGTACTATTTGCTGCACAGTATTACTGACTGCCATATTTGAGCACAACATTATTATGCATATACCTTGACTATGTATGTCACCATGTGTCCAGATCTGGGATGTCGCGTGTACCTGATGAACGGCGCCGAGTTCGACCCCCATGATGCTACGTGGGTGCCGAGGAACACTCTTGGAGAGTACTCGCTTTTCATCGGGGACAACTACCCCATTGTGAAGCGGATGCCACCTTCCGTGCACGACACGGAAGGCCTGCCATTCATGAAGCATGGTTGTGTCTTCATTGCGCACCGCCGGATGAACGACATGCTGGGACACGCTATCCCTGATTTATGCCGCTTCAGCTTGGATGAGTCTCCATCGTGTGGAACCGGACTAGAAAGCTGCGACAATGATTCCTGTTGCCCACCGCTATGGATCGTGCCATCCATGAAGAACACAGGGAATTTGGAACCTGGAGGAGGACATGCATGGAGCCCATCTATAACGTAAGTGGAGTACGGTAATTGTGAACGGTAGCGCTGTGAATATATGTAGACTAGTCGTGCACAAATTTATCACATGAATTGGAGATGAACTTGTGTGGCATACTGGCATTTGTCCTTTAGAATTTATTACTAGTAAATGTGTTATGTGTACGTGCAACTTGTGTGGTTGTTGCACGGGCTCCAACACGCTCTTTGAGAAAAAAAAAGGTGGCACAGCTTTGGATATCCGTGACGTGGCGGCATCATACAGTAGCATCGTTCGCTATAGTTGTAGTACACTCCTACTAGGACGACAACTCCTATAAAACCTTGCGCTTGGCTTTTTGCCTCTTCAGGAGGTTCAACAGTTCGTACTCGTGTGAACCTTGCACTTGCCTCTTCGCCTCTTCAGATGGTCCAACAATGATGATACTATAGTACACTATGCGCCTGGCAATCTGACACCTATTGAACTGTTGCACGTCCACCGCGAGGGCGAGGGTGAGGGCGAGGGACAGGAAGAGGGAGAGGACGTTGTAGTCAAAACCCTCTCCTCGTCCTGCGAACCACCGCGGGCGTGGGCGAGGGAGAGGCGTAGTAAGCAAGCTTCTCCTCGTACGGCGAGTTGAGGGGACACGTCAAAGCAGTACTAGTACTAGTAGTAGTCCATATTGCGTCCTTTCCGATTAATATGGCTTAATTTGAAACGAGAAAAATACACTGGCGGTCAACGTATGTAACAATACGCTCTTTACGGTCACTATATATAGTTTTGAGTCGATTATACGATCACTAGCTCGTCGTAGAGCACCGTATTGCACCCTACTGACCGGCCACATAGTCGACGTGGCACTTTGTTGACTATTTAATTGTCACCTGGTTTCTGGGTCCCACTTGTTAGTTGGCGGAGCAAAGAAATCAGTTAAACAAAACTTTATGCAGGCGCCACACGAGTCCAACCCTTGCGCCCGAACCGCCCTGGCTGTGTATGTGAGTGCATGCACGTGTCCTCCCTTGGCCTTCCAACAAAGAGTGTACATCGGCTATAAAACAAAGAGTGTAGTAGTACATGATGTACATCTACACTTCCAATGCAATTAGCCTTTAATCTAAATCGATATTGATTGACTAATGCACCAACTTGTGCTGTAGGTATAGGCTACATGTCTATCCTTAATTACGGCATGCAACAGCCTTCATTTAATCTTCTTATCTCAATGGTCGCATGCACACATAAGTCTGCTACTTTTGGGCGTTAATTATACCCTGGTCAATGTGTAAATCTCTAAATGTACAGTCTTTCACGGACGTAGGGAGTAGGTTGAGCACTTGAGTGTGAGCGTGTGTGTTGCGTCATGTGCTGTGTGCCGCATGGGGTGCGTGAGTGTTGCGTGCGTCCATGTGGAGTACGTGTGAGTGTTGCATGTTGCATGCATGCATGCATGCATGGGGCTTACTCCCTCCCATTGACATGTTCATATTTCAAACTTCCTCTGTTCCTCCATATGGTGATACTCCTCTGCTCCCAAATACTCCAAGACGGAGTAAAAGCCTCCTCTGTTCCCAAATACGGAGTATTTGTCTTTCTACAGATTTCAACAAGTGACTAGGTACGGAGCAAAATGAGTGAAGTGAGCGAGATGCATAGGGATACTGAGAAAGGTAATCCTCGCGATCCATCATTCCCCATCTCGGCCGAGAGAACTATTCAACTAGTCTTCGCAGTGAAGTGACAATACACGCTGCAGCAGATGGGACACGTAATTAATAAGCTGAACAAGCGTGTTGGTGTTACTAAATCAGCCTTACCCAAGATCGCCATCATGTTTGCCAAGAGAGCACGCTCAAGAATACGCCTACGCACCTGTGTCCTCCATTAACCGACATATGGGCCCTCTTGTGGTAGACCCACATGTCATCGGTGTAACTATTTACACTCGGAGGATGGTGCCTATATCCTGGTAGTAGTACTAGTAGAATTGAGATTTAATGCACTTTCTTCCCGCCTTCCACTCTTCTTCCTCCTCTCTTCTTCTTCCTCCTCTCTTCCCCATCGTCACCGCACACCATTTACCCCGCCACCGCTTTGCCTCGCCACGCCATCTTCCTTGGTAGCTCACAGTACCATATCCCCCGCCACCGCTTTCGCCACACGAGGAGAAGCTTCTTCGCCGCCTCACCAATCCACTTCCCACTGGCTCGCAGCACCGAAAACCCCAATGGCAGAACCGACCGACACGCAGAGTCGCGATTGGAATTCCCTCCCGATGTTCTCTTGGAGCAGATCAGTAGTCGTATGGACCTACTCAGCACCGTCCGTCTGGCCGCATGCTCGGTGTCTTTGTACCGTCTACTTGTCTGCAACCGGCCGGCTCTTTTCAAGACACCCTGCTTGATGATGCCCGATCCTCGCAGGTGGCCCAGACACCAACTTGAAAATCCTACGGAGGTTGCTGTGGTGCCCCTCGACATGCTACCACTACCCGTCCACCTGTCCTTCATGCGCGGCCACTATTGGGCGGGCATGAAGGCCAACTGGATCGTCCTCATCCACCACATCGGTAGTCCGTGGCGTCTCGTGAATATCTACACCCAGCAAGAGATCACCCTTCCATCGTTGGATACTGCCGACATCGAGCCTTGCAGCCCGCCGGACACTCCTGCCTACTACGCACGAGACGCGTCAAGCTTTTGGCTCGACCTCTGTTTGCAGAAAGTTGTAATCTGCGAAGTGCCCACACCATCAGAAGACTACATGGATTACAAGCTCATTGCCTTGTTCAACATGGGATTAGTCTATCTGGAATCCGGTCGCCATACATGGTTATGGCTCATCATCAATCCTGTTGAGGCAACATTTCTTTCTGATGCTATAGTGCACGATGGCATCGTTTACGCGGTCGACGCACAGATTGGCTGCATATACTGGTGGAATCTATCGTCGTGTAATTGTTCTATCTCATCTCATCTTTACCTTATGAATACGACTGCCTGTTCATTTGTTACAAATTTAGAATGCATAGCATGTCTATAACCACATCATTGCTATATGTTCCTCTCATTTCCTAGATTTTTATGACCACGCATGTTATTGTTAGAGTTGATATGAGAACAATTGGCATCTAATGATTGTTAGAATACATATTATGAGCATAACATCATGATTGCTATATGTTACTCTCGTTTACTAGATTTTTATAACAACTCATGTTATTGCTTAGAGTTGATATGAGAATAGTAGTAGTAAGTGCTATGGTAGAATATGAGTAGGCGTTGTCATAGTTGTTTTCCTATCATTGTTACATGATGTTTGAACCATGACATGTTGCTAGAATATGAAAGCCATTGGCTTATTTTTTTAACTTGGGGTATGATTATGACCACGACATTGCAGTTCTCTGTCTATGATATGTGTCACTGTTATAATAATCTTAATTCCACACATACTCTGAACATGATTGTTTATTTTTGTCTTTTTGGTCTCCAATTTGAATTGTTGCAGCAGACGCAAATGCGCTGGCCTTCATGATTCTAGGACCTGGAATCATACCAGCCGATGGGTGCTGGTTTATCGCTCGTTCAGCTGACGGCGGTCATTTGATGCTCATTCGCACATACCAAATTGACCAAACCATTACATCAAACCACATGCAGTATAATGCGTGGGGCGTTCATGACATTGATGGCTATGGCTGCTTCGTGTTCGAGAAAGATCCCAGCTCCGTTGGGCCAGCGATTCAATCGAGGTGGGTTTACAGCCTCGCAACCACTCCTTGTTCCTCGGGCTCAATTATCCGATCATCCAACCAATCATCGATCATATCACCGGCGATGATTACTGTGCTATGCAACTTCCATTCGCGAGGGGGGGGGGCTGTGTTTACACATCATACCATGGCTTTCATGAATCACCATATCCAGAGATTCGTCGACACAGCTTGTTGCCAGGTAATCTTCAGTGTGTGAAAGGCATCAAGCTTCCATGCGATGGATGGCTTTTGCAAACCCGACATGCGGCGATGTGGTTCATGCCAACAGCAAATATGCACACTTGATTCATGCTGATATCTAGACTGAGCCATGTATTCTGCTGCTGTAGCACGACCATCTTTTGTTGGATATTATGTGTTGTTAGTTTGAAGCACTCCTCTGGTTTGAAGGATAGATACCTTCCTGGGATCAAGTGCATCCTAACTCACCTGCGTAGGATGTACCGATAATGATGATGGAGATGCTTTGCGAAGCCATATAAATACATAATATATCGCTTAGGCTTCAAGTGCGTGCTTGTTAGTTAAACCTATGTATAAATTGTGACACTAAATACGACTAGTAAGTAGTACAAGAGCAGTACTAGTATACGTCGGTCAAATTATTCATCATGTCCACACATTCAATTGACGTGACAACACGCTGCTGCGAGGTGACACAGAATCCGGCGCGTGTTCGGGTATTCCGGACTTCAGATTTGGAGTACCACTTATCGGTCGAAATCTTTTTTTTTGAAACGGAGGCAAAAGATTTGCCTCATCCATTAATTAAGAGGAGAATAGAGTTTAGAGTTTTTACAAGCGCCCTTGCAAAGTGGCATGGCAATTACTCTCGTACAACTGTCGAAGAAGCACGAGTTTTTACTCTCTCGAAATCTTTCATCATTCACTTAAAACAGTCGATTGGTCATACATTGAGTACCATATAACTGGAATTACCGATGCAAGTCGAAGAAGGATTGGCCGGTGCTGCCGGCTGGCGTCAAGTTAGATCCCACGGTGTAACGCCCCGGATTCGATGCGCCAGGTGTCTGCCAGTTATTGGCCGTTGTTGCCATGTCATTTGCTTGCGTGTTGCACTTTGCCATGTCATCATCTGCATTTTTATCATGTCATCATGTGCATCTCATTTTGCATATGTGTTCTTCTCATGCATCCGAGCATTTTCCCCGTTGTCCGTTTTGCAATCCGGCACTCCTATGTTCTTCAAGGCCCCTTTGCCTCTTTTTCGTAAAAGGGTGTTAAACGGTCTCGAATGGACCGAGGTTTGTCAAGCGGCCTTGGTATAGCACTGGTAGACCGCCTGTCAAGTTTCGTGCCATTTGGAGTGCATTTGATACTCCAACGGTTAACCGGGTAACCGTAAAAGCCTCCTTCTCTTTGCAGCCCAACACCCCTCCAAAGTGGCCCAAATCCCATCTAACTCCCCTCCTTGCTCTCAGTCGTTCGATCACGATCGCGTGGCCGAAAACCGCTCCTCATTTGGACTCTCCTAGCTCCCTCTACCTATATAAACACCTCCCCCTCCAAAAATCGCAGTCCAAACCCTAGCCTCTTCCCCCGCCGCCACCGGACATGTCCGCCTCCGCGCCGGACAAAATCGCCGCCGCCCAGAGCCATCGGCGTCGCGCCCGTGGCGCCCACGCCCACATCGCTGCGGCCTGCTCAGGCCTGGGCAAGCCCGCCCGAGCCCATCGGGCCGGTCTCCGCCGCCGCTGGCCCGCCTTGCGCCCCAAGGCCGCCCGCCCGCCCGCCTCCGGCGGCGAGCTCGCGGAGCCGCCGCCAGCGCCGCCCGCCACGCATCTCCGGCGACCTCGCCATCGCCGCCGGCCCCCTGGCGTGGCCGACCCGCCGCCGTCGCACCTTCCTGCGTGCCGCCCCACCGCCTCGGCTTCCGCCTCCCTTCGCCGCCGCCAACCTTCGCCTCACGGCGGCCCTGCCCTGCGCGCAGCTGCCCGTCTCCCTCGCTGGAGCAGCAGCTCCGCGCTGCCGCCTCCGAGCATCGTTTCCCGCCCCCAACCCCGGTGGCCATGGATCCGGCAGGGATGGAGCTCGCGCCCCCGGATCCGCCTGTTCCGGCCTTCCCCGACGTCTCCGGCGAACCTCTCCGGCGACCCGCGGATCGGGACCAGATCCACCAATCCAACAAACCAAACGGCCGTCCCTGCCCTGGATCTCCTCGTCCCGCATGCCTCCGTCCCGGGTTGACTTTTTCCCCGAGGTGATTTTCTGCTAAGTCCCTGAATCTTTGACATTACCATGCCATGTTCATCGCATCATATCTCCGCATCCGTAGCTCCGTTTTGTGCGTGTAATATGTGAAATTGTTCGCCTCAACGAGTACCTCATTTCATTCCATTGCATCATGTTCATTTGAGTTCATCTTGGTGCCATAATCGTCGTTTCAAGAGTGCTATATGATGTTAATCTACTGAAACTGGTATAACTTGATGATTTGTCATTTTTGTTGTATTTGATGTGTGCATCCTATGAGCATGAGCTCTACATGTGTTTTGTGCTATGTCATGCCATCTTTACAGGGGTGCCATCCATGTATTTTTGTGAGTCTTATACCGAGTGCATCAAGCTTGTTAAGTAGGGTACTTGCTGTTGCTGTTTTGCATGTCTAAATCTGCTATATCATGATACTATGTAAACCTGCTTCTAAAAGTCATTATATGCATAATCTGGAGATGTTCACTAAGGATGTTTTGTTCTACATGTCATGCTCTATCCATCCATGCCCCTGGTTGCATTTATAGCTTGCTGTAGCTTGTTGTAATCTTGCTCCAAAGTTGCCAAATAATGTTGTTGTCATCCTGTTAACATTAAGTTCAGTTTTGCCATGAGCTTTGCTAGTGATCCATGCACCCTATGAACTTTATCTTGCCATGCTTAGCTTCATAAACGTGTCTTATTGCTGTTGGTTGCCTTGTTATGCCATGTATTGCTCTGTAGTGAGTGGTTCAAGCTCACCAACATGCCTATTTATTGTTGTTCCTGTCATGTATGAATCTGTCATATAACTTGCCATGTTTACGTGGGTGCCATCATTTCGTCTGATCCTTTTTGGCTCATGGTTAGTAAAGGACTTTTGTTCTATGCATTTAGTAGATTCGTGCCATGCTTCTGTTTGACATGATAAGTTCCTGTAACATGTTGTTTGATAGCTCTAAACATTGCAACCTGATGTTATTTCTGCTAAGTCTGAACTGTTATCATTTGCAATCTTGCCATGTGTGTTTGAGCATGTTCTAGTGATTTCTGGAGATAGCTCAGTATTCATGTTTTGTTATGCTTTACCTGTACATCATGCCCATGCCTTTTGTTATTACGTTGAGATGCTGTAGCATAGTGTTTTGATGCTTGCAATATGCCTAGTTGCTGTTTTGGACAGCTTGTCCTTTAAACTTGTATAGAGTGTATGTGTTGAACCGTTGCTCCGTTTTGAGTGTGCTCTATATGAAACTTGCTTGATTTTGCATGTAGTTTTATATTATCATGTTGCATCCTTGTTTTGAGGTGTTTGCTTGATGTTTGCATGCATTTTGCATCAATGCCATGCTTATCTTGTTTTGCTCATATCTTCTAGGCCGTAGCTCCAAATCTACTGAACTTTATATGTAACTTGACTAGAATTTCGTGTAGATCATCTTGGTGCATCTTAACTTGCTGTTTAACCACTTGAACATAAAGTATATTCAGATCTGGACCAATTTCGAAATTTGCATATGAGGACTTACCGGAGTTGTTCTATGTTGTTTCCGGCCTCATTTAAACTTGCCTTGATATGTTGCTCTTGTATGCATTATCTCTTGCCATGAGTAGCTTCATGTAGCCTTGTCATGCATCATACTTGGTTGAGCATCATGTCTTGTTCTTGTGTGGTGTGTTTACCATGTTGTGTGCTTCTTCTCGATAGTTCCTGCTTAGCTTGCGGCGTGAGGATTCGCTTCGCTCACGCTTGGTTCGACTTCGTGGCTTCATCTTCTTCATGGACTCGTTCTTCTTCCTTGCGGGATTTCAGGCAAGATGACCGCTACCCTGGATCTCACTACTATCATTGCTATGCTAGTTGCTTCGTTCTATCGCTTTGCTGCGCTACCTATCTATTGCTCTTCAAGCCTCCCAAATTGCCATGAACCTCTAAACTTTGTCACCCTTCCTAGCAAACCGTTGTTTGGCTACGTTACCGCTTTTGCTCAGCCCCTCTTATAGCGTTGCTAGTTGCAGGTGAAGTTGAAGATTGCTCCATGTTGGATTATGTTTATGTTGGGATATCACAATATCTCTTATATTATTAATGCATAGATATACTTGGTATAGGGTGGAAGGCTCGGCCTTATGCCTGATGTTTTGTTCCCCTCTTGCCGCCCTAGTTTCCGTTATATCGGTATTATGTTCCCGGATTTTGCGTCCCTAACGCGGTTGGGTGATTTATGGGACCCCCTTGACAGTTCGCTTTGAATAAGTCTCCTCCAGCAAGGCCCAACCTTGGTTTTACCATTTGCCTCACCACCACCTACCTTTCCCTTGGGTCGGCCAGCCCAAGGGTCATCTTTATTCAGCCCCCCCGGGCCAATGCTTGTCTAAGTATTGGTCCAAACTAGAGCACCGTGCGGGACCATCCCTTGGCAACTTGGGTTACGTCGGTACCTGTACGCTTAGCTTATCCGGTGTTGCCCTGAGAACTAGATATGTGCAGCTCGTATCAGGATTGTCGGCGCATCGGGCGGTCTTGCTGGTCTTGTTTTATTGCTGTCGAAATGTCTTGTAGCCGGGATTCCGAGACTGATCGGGTCTTCCCGGGGAGAAGGAATATCCTTCGTTGATCGTGAGAGCTTATCATGGGCTAAGTTGGGACACCACTGCAGGGTATAAACTTTCGAGAGCCGTGCCCGCGGTTATGTGGCAGATGGGAATTTGTTAATATCCGGTTGTAGTAAACTTGAAGTAAACTCTTCTAAAATACACCAACCGTAAAGCGTATCGTGAGTGTCTCTTTTCGGGTTGATCGAGAGGAGAACACGGTTTCTGGGTTATGTCTGAGGTAAGTAGGAGTTCAGGATCACTTCTTGATCATTACTAGTTGACGACTGTTCCTTTGTTTCTCTTCTCGCTCTCATTTGCGTATGTTAGCCACCATTTATACTTAGTCGCTGCTGCATCCTCACCACTTTACCCCTTCCTTTCCCATTAAGCTTTGCTAGTCTTGAAACCCATGGTAATGGGATTGCTGAGTCCTCGTGGCTCACAGATTACTACACCAACAATTGCAGGTACAGGTTTCGCGATGATCTTGACGTGAGAGCGATGTTTGCTTGTTTGGAGTTCTTCTTCTTCTTCTTCGATCAGGGGATAGGTTTCAGGTCGGCAGCCTGGGCTAGCAGGGTGGATGTCGTTTGAGTTTCTGTTTATGATTCATCCGTAGTCGGATGTTGATCTTGTATGATGTATTGTTGTATTCATGTGACATTGTATGTCTTGGTTGTATCCCCATCTATTATGAAATGTTGATGTAATGATATCCACCTTGCAAAAGCATTTCAATATGCGGGTCTATCCTTGGTGGGACCGTCGAGTTCCTTTTGGATAGGGTCGCATATTGGGCGTGACAAGTTGGTATCAGAGCCTCGACCGACCTTAGGAGCCCCCTTGATTGATCGTTTAGTTTGGCCGTTGTTGAGTCCAGAAGAAAACTATTTTCGGAGTCTAGTTATATCGGAGAGTAGGAATTCTTTTTACTCCTCAGCCCCTTCGTCGCTCTGGTGAGGAATCTTGACGTAGGTGTTTTGAATTATTCCTCTTCCCCTTCAAATTTTTCTTTAGGATCACGCAGTTGGTTTTTCGGTCGTTGGTTCTCATCTCTTTTCATCCGGTGCATTTCTCGTCAAGTTGACTCAAGCCTCTTCATCGTTGCCAAGTTCAGTCCTCAGTTGTTTTCCTTTCCCGCCCGCCCACCCCTTCTTCTTCTCGAAGCCGGAGTCCGTAATCGAGTATCCATCCTACTCGTGTGAAGTCTTTGCTTTCTTTTCTCAATTATTTCAACCGGTGCTTTCTCTTCAAGTTAGTCGTCGGTTTCCCCTTCCAAGTTGCCTTTGTTTTCCCGCCCTCCCACCCTATTATTCCCGGAGTTCGAGTTTCTTCCGACCATCAATTCCATTCGTGTGCAGCCTCTTCAGTCTTCCCTCAATTATTTCAACCAGTGAATTCTCGTATTGTTCGTCATTCTTCATCCCTTTCTTTTTCCGGTGCACTCAATTCAAGTTTTTCGGGTTGATCACATTCTTTTCCTTGGATCAAATGTTCTCCCAGCTCGTTCGTCTCTCGCCAATTAATCCTTCCGGAGTGTTCAACACATCTCAGGAGATTTGTCTATGTTTGAATTAATTCGAGGTTATCACCTCATTCTAATATTTCAATTGTTCCGGTGCATCATCTATCTCTTTCCTTTCCGACGGTGTTATCTATTCAGTGGGCCCTAACCCACAGGTCTTTTCCCAGGATCTTACCTGACTCTTCTAATTATTCCGGAATTATTCTCAAGTTCTTTTTGAAGTTTGACTTAAGAATGAATTTCATCAGTCAGACGCCTTCCCAAGATCTCTTTCAAATTCTTTTCATTATTGGCTCAACCTCTTCGCTTTTCATTCTACCGGAGTGTCCCAACAATTTTGGTGGTGTTTATCGTCGTCCTTGAAGACCGAAGTAGAGTTTCTCTTAAATCTTGTTCGTTCCCCCGGAGATTCATGGTGCTAGCTCAATGTTATCCTATCTAATTGTTTCCAGTCATGCAAATTCTTTTCATCCATCTGGAGTATTTCAGGAGTTACTTTCCGTCTCAATCATCCGGAGGCCATCTTTTCGGAAGATTTCTTCGTTCCAAGTTTTCAAAGTCGTTCTCCAATTATTCTATATCCGTGCCCCTTCGTTCGTCTCAATATTCTTCTGGTGCTTCGTTCAAGTATTCTCTATCAGCTCATTGTCTCTTCGTTCTTTTGCATCTAAATCCCCTCTAGCTTATTGGTTCTTCTAATTCTTCCCGGTGATTCATCCTCTTTAAATCACCATTTCCAATTCTAACGGTTTCGCTCAAGATTATTTTTCCTTGATTATCATTTTAATTCATTCGGTCTTTTCAATCCTACCGGTGGTTCATGAAGACCTTCTCAAGTTTGCGATATGTCACTTCTTAATCCTTTTTCAAGAAGAATAAGTAATATGCCAAATCCATTGCTTGTCATCAATTTAATTTGATGAAGGATAAGCATACAATAAATCTTATTCTTATTTCATCCTAGTGATTAATCCCTTCCTTCGGAGTTTGTTCTTGAGGAATAAATTCTACTTCCAAGTGTTTTCATCTTTTCTTTTTCGGAGTTCAAATTTACTCGACCATCTCGTCGGAACCTCCGTCTAAATCATCGCAATGCTCGTCTTATTCTTTCCTCCTTCATTCTATCTCATCACCTTTTGTTACCGGAGTTCTTCACGGTGGTTCTTCATGATTTAATTCATTCTTCAAGAGTCCATCAAGATTTTGTTGGTGGAGTTCAAGTATCTTTTCTTCTCACGTCTCGAAGTGCAATTAATTCTCCATATTATTTTGAAGTGGAGTTTTGCATTTCTTCATTCTTCTCAGCTATCCAATCATTTCCATTTGTGGCCGGTTATCACCTTATGATCTTCAGATGTTACCTATAAGCCCACAACAAGCTTATTTCTTTTCGTTGTTGATTTTCTCAATAACTCTGTCCAATCATTTCTTCTAAGATGCTTTCAACTCCATTCGTGGCACAAGTTGTCATTTTCTTCTCCGTTCTTTTCATTCAACTCTTTCAATTCTTTCTGGAGGTTTTGTGTCATGTCTTTATCAAGTATCATTCCTTCCACTCAAGCTCGTGTTCTTATCTCCTTCCTTCAGTCTTATTCGTTTCTTATCTCCTTCTAACCGGAGTGATTTCATAGTCTATCTGATTCCGTGAGCTTTCGATTCTCGTCATTATCGTCATTCCTCTCTCCTTCTCGAGTGCTCTCGATTCTTTGCTTCTTCTCTTGAGTTCTTGTTTCACCTCTTCCCTTTTCCCTTCCGTCTCGGTCCTAAGATCTCGGGACGAGATCTCTTGTTAGTGGAGGAGTGTTGTAACGCCCCGGATTCGATGCGCCAGGTGTCTGCCAGTTATTCGCCGTTGTTGCCATGTCATTTGCTTGAGTGTTGCACTTTGCCATGTCATCATCTGCATTTTTATCATGTCATCATGTGCATCTCATTTTGCATACGTGTTCTTCTCATGCATCCGAGCATTTTCCCCGTTGTCCGTTTTGCAATCCGGCACTCCTACGTTCTCCGGCGTCCCCTTTTGCCACTTTTCGTGTGCGGGTGTTAAACGGTCTCGGAATGGACCGAGGTTTATCAAGCGGCCTTGGTATAGCACTGGTAGACCGCATGTCAAGTTTCGTGCCGTTTGGAGTCCGTTTGATACTCCAACGGTTAACCGGGTAACCGTAAAAGCCTCCTTCTCTTTGCAGCCCAACACCCCTCCAAAGTGGCCCAAAACCCATCTAACTCCCCTCCTTGCTCTCGGTCGTTCGATCACGATCGCGTGGCCGAAAACCGCTCCTCATTTGGACTCTCCTAGCTCCCTCTACCAATATAAACACCTCCCCCTCCAAAAATCGCAGTCCAAACCCTAGCCACTTCCCCGCCGCCACGGACATGTCGGCCTCCGCGGACAAAATCGCCGCCGCCCGCAGCCATCGGCGTCGCGCCACGTGGCGCCCAGCACACATCGCGCGGCCCGCTGGGCCCGGGCAAGCCCGCCGAGCCCATCGGGCCCGGTCTCCGCCGCCGCTCGGCGGCGTCGCCGCCCAAGCCGCCGCCCGGCCCGCCTCCGGCGGCGAGCTCGCCGAGCCCGCCCGGCGCCCGCCGCCGCTGCGCATCTCCGCGACCTCGCCCGTCGCCGTCGGCCCCGCCGTGGCCGACCCCCGCCGTCGCACCTTCCGTGCCGCCCCACCGCCTCGGCTTCCGCCTCCCTTTCGCCGCCGCCAACCTTCGCCTCCGCGGCGGCCGCCCTGCCGTGTGCGCCCGTCTCCCTCGCCGGAGCAGCAGCTCCGCGCTGCCGCCTCCGAGCATCGTTGCCCGCCCCCAACCCCGGTGGCCATGGATCCGGCCGGGATGGAGCCCGCGCCCCCGGATCCGCCTGTTCCGGCCTTCCCCGACGTCTCCGGCGAACTTCTCCGGCGACCCGCGGATCGGGACCAGATCCACCACTCGAACGAACCAAACGGCCGTCCCTGCCCTGGATCTCCTCGTCCTGCACGCCTCCGTCCCGGGTTGACTTTTTCCCCGAGGTGATTTTCTGCCAAGTCCCCGAATCTTTGACATTACCATGCCAAGTTCATCGCATCATATCTCCGCATCCGTAGCTCCGTTTTGTGCGTGTAATATGTCAAATTGTTCGCCTCGACGAGTACTTCATTTCAGTCCATCGCATCATGTTCATTTGAGTTCATCTTGGTGCCATAATCATCGTTTCAAGAGTGCTATATGATGTTAATCTACTGAAACTGGTATAACTTGATGATTTGTCTTTTTTGTTGCATTTGATGTGTGCATCCTATGAGCATTTGCTCTACATGTGTTTTGTGCTATGTCATGCCATCTTTACAGGGGTGCCATCCATGTATTTTTGTGAGTCTTATACGGAGTGCATCAAGCTTGTTAAGTAGGGTACTTGTTGTTGCTGTTTTGCATGTCTGAATCTGCTATATCATGATGCTATGTAAACCTGCTTCTACAAGTCATTATATGCATAATCTGGAGATGTTCACTAAGGATGTTTTGTTCTACATGTCATGCTCTATCCATCCATGCCCCTGGTTGCATTTATAGCTTGCTGTAGCTTGTTGTAATCTTGCTCCAAAGTTGCTAAATAATGTTGTTGTCATCCTGTTAACATTAAGTTCAGTTTTGCCATGAGCTTTGCTAGTGATCCATGCACCCTATGAACTTTCTCTTGCCATTCTTAGCTTCATAAACGTGTCTTATTGCTGTTAGTTGCCTTGTCATGCCATGTATTGCTCTGTAGTGAGTGGTTCAAGCTCACCAACATGCCTATTTATTGTTGTTCCTGCCATGTATGAATCTGTCATATAACTTGCCATGTTTACGTGGGTGCCATCATTTCTTCTGATCCTTTTTGGCTCATGGTCAGTAAAGGACTTTTGTTCTATGCATTTAGTAGATTCGTGCCATGCTTTTGTTTTCCATGATAAGTTCCTGTAACATGTTGTTTGATAGCTCTAAACATTGCAACCTGATGTTATTTCTGCTAAGTCTGAACTGTTATCATTTGCAATCTTGCCATGTGTGTTTGAGCATGTTCTAGTGATTTCTGGAGATAGCTCAGTGTTCATGTTTTGTTATGCTTTACCTGTACATCATGCCCATGCCTTTTGTTATTACGTTGAGATGCTGTAGCATAGTGTTTTGATGCTTGCAATATGCCTAGTTGCTGTTTTGGACAGCTTGTCCTTTAAACTTGTATAGAGTGTATGTGTTGAACCGTTGCTCCGTTTTGAGTGTGCTCTATATGAAACTTGCTTGATTTTGCATGTAGTTTCATATTATCATGTTGCATCCTTGTTTTGAGGTGTTTGCTTGATGTTTGTATGCATTTTGCTTCAATGCCATGCTTATCTTGTTTTGCTCATATCTTCTAGGCCGTAGCTCCGAATCTAATGAACTTTATATGTAACTTGACTAGAATTTCGTGTAGATCATCTTGGTGCATCTTAACTTGCTGTTTAACCACTTGAACATAAAGTATATTCAGATCTGGACCAATTTCGAAATTTGCATATGAGGACTTACCGGAGTTGTTCTATGTTGTTTCCGGCCTCATTTAAACTTGCCTTGATGTGTTGCTCTTGTATGCATCATCTCTTGCCATGAGTAGCTTCATGTAGCCTTGTCATGCATCATACTTGGTTGAGCATCATGTCTTGTTCTTGTGTGGTGTGTTTACCGTGTTGTGTGCTTCTTCTCGATAGTTCCCGTTTCGTTGCGAGGGTGAGGATTCGTTCGTCTACGCTTGGTTCGACTTCGTGGCTTCATATTCTTCATGGACTCGTTCTTCTTCCTTGCGGGATTTCAGGCAAGATTACCGCTACCCTGGATCTCACTACTATCATTGCTATGCTAGTTGCTTCGTTCTATCGCTATGCTGCGCTACCTATCTATTGCTCTTCAAGACTCCCAAATTGCCATGAACCTCTAACCTTTGTCACCCTTCCTAGCAAACTGTTGTTTGGCTATGTTACCGCTTTTGCTCAGCCCCTCTTATAGCGTTGCTAGTTGCAGGTGAAGTTGAAGATTGCTCCATGTTGGATTATGTTTATGTTGGGATATCACAATATCTCTTATATTATTAATGCATCTACATACTTGGTAAAGGGTGGAAGGCTCGGCCTTATGCCTGGTGTTTTGTTCCACTCTTGCCGCCCTAGTTTCCGTCATATCGGTATTATGTTCCCGGATTTTGCGTCCCTAACGCGGTTGGGTGATTTATGGGACCCCCTTGACTGTTCGCTTTGAATAAGACTCCTCCAGCAAGGCCCAACCTTGGTTTTACCATTTGCCTCACCACCACCTACCTTTCCCTTGGGTCGGCCAGCCCAAGGGTCATCTTTATTCAGCCCCCCCGGGCCAATGCTTGTCTAAGTGTTGGTCCAAACTAGAGCACCGTGCGGGACCATCCCTTGGCAACTTGGGTTACGTCGGTACCTGTACGCTTAGCTTATCCGGTGTTGCCCTGAGAACGAGATATGTGCAGCTCCTATCGGGATTGTCGGCGCATCGCTCGGTCTTGGTGGTCTTGTTTTATTGCTGTCGAAATGTCTTGTAGCCGGGATTCCGAGACTGATCGGGTCTTCCTGGGGAGAAGGAATATCCTTCGTTGATCGCGAGAGCTTATCATGGGCTAAGTTGGGACACCCTGCAGGTATAAACTTTCGAGAGCCGTGCTCATGGTTATGTGGCAGATGGGAATTTGTTAATATCCGGTTGTAGTAAACTTGAAGTAAACTCTTCTAAAATACACCAACCGTAAAGCGTAATCGTGAGTGTCTCTTTTCGGGTGGATCGAGAGGAGAACACAGTTTCGGGTTATGTCGGCGTAAGTAGGAGTTCAGGATCACTTCTTGATCATTACTAGTTGACGACCGTTCCTTTGTTTCTCTTCTCGCTCTCATTTGCGTATGTTAGCCAACATTTATGCTTAGTCGCTGCTGCATCCTCACCACTTTACCCCTTCCTTTCCCATTAAGCTTTGCTAGTCTTGATACCCATGGTAATGGGATTGCTAGTCCTCGTGGCTCACAGATTACTACACCAACAGTTGCAGGTACAGGTTTCGCGATGATCTTGACGTGAGAGCGACGTTTGCTTGTTTGGAGTTCTTCTTCTGCTTCTTCGATCAGGGGATAGGTTCCAGGTCGGCAGCCTGGGCTAGCAGGGTGGATGTCGTTTGAGTTTCTGTTTATGATTCATCTGTAGTCGGATGTTGATCTTGTATGATGTATTGTTGTATTCATGTGACATTGTATGTCTTGGTTGTATCCCCATCTATTATGTAATGTTGATGTAATGATATCCACCTTGCAAAAGCATTTCAATATGCGGGTCTATCCTTGGTGGGACCGTCGAGTTCCTTTTGGATAGGGTCGCATATTGGGCGTGACACACGGATCGGGAGCTGATCGAGCACCTTGAGGCCAAAGTGAGTGTTGACGGCGCGAGATTTCAGTCTCTCATCAATTTGTTCATACCAACCATCGACAGCGAGCACGGCATATGCTACACCCAACCTGAGAAACTTCCAGGTAAGACACCGATCGGCCGTCTACTTGCACAAACATATTCCTTTGTTTATAGCTCTATTTTTCTTTTTAGACGCAGACCTGGTGAAACAATTACAATTTGACAGTTAATAAAAGTGAAACAAGTGATCGCAACATGCCAAATATGTTAAGAAAATGCCAACTAGGTACACTAAAACCTGTATTCCACAATCTGCGCAGGTATCACACCGAGTGGCCTAAGGAAGCATTTCTTCCATCGCAGTTCAGGGCATTCAAAGGGGCACGTGGGCGCATCGCAAGATACTGATCGAGTCACGGCACGCACGCGATGTGGCACAAGACCGGCAATACCTTGCCTATGATGGTCAACGGCCGCGGGGGGCAGCAAAATGGTTCGGTGCTGCACACCAACAAGAACTTCACCAGCAGAGGACCAATCGGGTGATGCACCAGACCACATCGGGGACACGGAGCAAGAGAAGGAGTGGGAGCTGGTCCTCCGCAAGATTTTCTACCGCATTTAACACTAGGGCTAGGAGTAGTTTGGTATTGGTAGTTGTACTACCTTGTCGTCCGCAAATTGGTATTGTTGTTAACGATCTTTTGGTATGAACTTGCATTTGCTTCCAACCATCATGCCGAGGGTCGACGTGGATATAAAGCTGAATCATTTGTTTCAAACGAATTCTCGTGCACCTGATTTTTATTTGATGGGTAGCATAAGCACCCGCCGTTCAATTCCCAGTTCTGCAAAGTATTTTGAAACAAGTGCATGCACTTATTATCACGATAAAAAACAATATCCGTGCTGCGTTCGGCTTATCGATGCGTGCTTGCAGAATTCTCTCGCTTATTGAGCACGATATTGTTTTTTCAGGTCGAGCGAGTTTCAACTGGGCTATATATCGACCAGGGTTGGTTTTGTTTTTAACAGGCCCAGCCCATGACGACACCGGGCACAAAGATCCAGCAGGTATCTATCGCCTCGCCCGCCAAATAGTTAGTTATATTTTTTCTTACAACATCCGCAGCAGTTTTGTTACTGAATCAAACACACAGCCCAGTTCTATTTTCCTCTTGAAACGCATGTCCTACATCCGTTTTCTAATCTCTACCTATAGTTTTACTAGTTCATATACACGTATCACTATATTGAAAACACATAAAATTCCCTTTTCATATTTACATCCTTATTTTTGTTGTTTTTCCCACCCAAAGACTGTTTTTTACCACCGGTTTTCCTTAAACCAACTCAATTGTCCCACGCCTTATTTGCTTACAAAAACAAAATGATTTTTTGGCAAATCAATAAGTTCTTAAAAAATGTTTATCATTTCGGGATTACACCAGTTTGGACTCCACCGAAATATGCAAAATAAGGTTGAACTTTTTGACCGTGGTCCTGGGCAGAAAATGGGCTGTAATAAATTACTTAAGAATTAGCAAATGGGCTGCAAATTATAAAATAGCAAATGGGCTGCAAATTGTAAAAAATAGCAAATGGGCTTTATGTTGTCTGCCACAGATTTGGAGGCTGACTTGTGGGCCTACTAAGTTCATGCGTACACAAGGTTTACTAAAAAAGAAACTTAGTCAACAATCGACTCTACCAGCGTCAGACCGTTAGATGTCAATCTAATGGCAATCATGCTTCTTCAGTCTCTGATCTTCCTGCCCCAGCCGCCCAAACCAGCACCATCGAACCGCTTTGCTCCGCCTCCGTGGCGGTAGTGTTGCCGGGCAGGCCTCACGGCCCCATCGCACTCGCATCCCTGGCTTGTCTATCCTCTACTCACCCACACCTCCTGTTATTTTCCGGCGGCAGCCGAACCAGTCAACCATCGTACTCTCCACCGTGGGCAGCCATCGCCGTGTCTTCGCCGGATCCCCGTCGCCCTTCATAGGCCTCATTGTCGTCCACCGCCTGGTGCTCTCGGCCTTGGCGTGGTCAACGATGTCCATCCAACGGCCGTAGTGCTTCTTCAACCTCTGGTCTTCTTGCTCCAACCCCCAAACCAGCGCCGGTCGTGCCGCGTGCTCCTGCCTCCGTGGCCGGTTGTGATGCCGCGGAGGCCTCACCGCCCCGTACTACTCCCACCGCTGGCCAGGCCATCCCTCTACTCACCCACACCCTCGTTATTCTGCGGCGGCGGCAGCCGAACCGATGAAACCTCGTACTCCTCTCCGCGGGCTACCACCGCGTCTTCCCGGCTCCGCCGTCCCTTCCTAGGCCTCGCCGTCGTCCGGACCACCGCCTGGTGCTCTCGGCGCGGCGTGGTCAACGTGGTCAACGACCTACTTCCATCGGAAGAGTACTGTGCGTGGAGAGGCTGACAACTGGGTCCAGGCGACCGCAAAGAAGTGCCTACGCGCAAAATAATTATTCCTCCACCTGACAGTAGGGACCCACCGGACGGGCCACCTTATTTCGCGAAAAAAACGTTTCCCCCCCTGACTGCTGGGACCTACCGGATGGGCCAGCATATTTCGTGAAAAAAACATTCCCCGCGCTGTCATCTCGGACCCACTGCAAGTGCCTCCTTAATACGCACAAAATAAAAATAATACTCCCCCTGCTAGCTGGGACCCACAATGGTGGGAGGTTGACTTGTGGGCCTACTAAGTTGACTGGGAGGGGGGCCTTTGTCAACTTTAGTCAATATGAACGATTCTAGCTCCAGTGATCGTACGATGGCCATCCAACAGCCGTAGTGCTTCTTCAACCTCTGGTGTTCTTGCTCTAGCCGCCGAAAACAGCGCCGGTCGTGCCGCATGCTCCTGCCTCCCGTGGCCGGCTGTGCTGCCGCGGAGGCCTCACCGCCCCCTACTATTCCCACCGCTGGCCAAGCCCTGCGGCGATGGCAGCCTCACACCGCAGCCGAACCAAGAACCCTCGTACTCCTCTCGCTGGCTTCCATCGCAGCGTCTTCGCTGCTCCCGTCGTCCCCTTCCTAGGCCTCGCCGTCGTCCACCGCCGTGGTGCTCTCGGCGCTGCATGGTCAATGTGGTCAACGACCGACTTCCATCGGAAGAGTATCAGACGTGGAGAGGCCGACACTGGTCCACGGCAGCCGCAAGGAAGTGCCTCCTTATCGCTGAAAATAATTATTCCTCCACCGACAGCGGGGACCCACCGGACGGGTCACCAGTATTTCATGAAAAAATGTTTCCCACACTGCTGGGACCCACAGACGGGCCACCGATTTCGCGAAAAAATGCCCCCGCTGTTCGCTCGGACCCACCGGAAGTGCCTCGTTATTACGCACAAAAATGAATACCCCCACGCTAGCTGGGACCAACCTTGGTGGGAGGCTGACTTGTGGGCCTACTAAGTTGATCGACGGAGGCCTTTGTCAACTTTAGTCAATATATGAACGATTCTAGCTCCAAAGGACCGTCGATGTCCATCCAACGGCCGTAGTGCTTCTTCAACCTCTGGTCTTCTTGCTCCAGCCGCCCAAAGCAGCACCGGTCGTGCCGCCTGCTCCTGCCGCCCGTGGCCGGCTGTGATGCCGCAGAGGCCTCACCGCCCCCTACTACTCCCACAGCTGGCCAGGCCATCCCTCTACGCACCCACACACCCTGTTATTTTGCGGCGACGGCAGCCTCACACCGCAGTCGAACGAGTGAAGCCTCATACTCCTCTATGCGTGGGCATCCACTGCCGCGTCTTCCCCGGCTCCGCGGCGTCCCCTTCCTGGGCCTCGCCATCGTCCACCTCTCTGGTGCTCTCGGCGCGGCGTGGTCAACGTGGTCAAGGAATGGCTTCCATCGGACATGGACTGTACGTGGAGACGCCGACAGCTGGGTCCATGACCGCAGTAAGGAAGTGCCTCCTTATTACGCGCAAAATAATTATTCCTCTACCTGACAGCGGGGACCCACCGGACGGGCCACCGTATTTAGCAAAAAAAAGTTTCCCCCTGTTTGCTGGGACCCACCAATTACATCTTCGCACGCAAGGAAGTGCGTCCAAAAAAAAAGATTCGCCCCCCTGACTGCTGGGACCCACCAGCTACATCGTCGCATGCAAGGAAGTGCCTGACAGTCGGGACCCACCTGGTCGAAGCGTACGTAGCGTTGTCATTCTGGTCGCGAACGTGTACGTACATATATACTGGTGGATGTAGAGGAACACACATGTCGTAGTAGAGGCTCGCACGTAGCATGTACACGTACATACAGCGGCGAGGGTGCAAGAAAGAAAATACGGCCACGTACGTACATACGGGCAGGGTCTCTAACGCATATCGCGCATACGTACATGGCTGGGTCAGAACGGAGAAACAGCATCATCGTCGTGTTCATGGGGAGCCAACCGGTTGGGTCGGAATGGAATGCATGGTCGTGTTCATCGGGAGGGCTTGGACGGAACAGGCGATGGAAACGAGGCCTGGCGTACCGCTGGCGGAGGAAACGGCCTTGTGTTCGATCGCCACGCTCAAACAGGGTCCTGTTGATCGGGAGGGGCCTGGCGTACCGCAAAACGGAGGAAACGAACCTCCTACGGTCGATACGGGGGTCCTGTTGATCAGGAGGGGTGTGGCGTACCGCAAAACAGAGGAAACGGACCTCCTACGGTCGAAACGGGTGTCCTGTTGATCGGGAGGGTGTGGCGTGCCGCAAAACGGACGAAACAGACTTGTGTTGGGCGCCACGGTGGCCGGGGAGGGGAGGGTGTGCGCGTCGCCAAACGGGACTCCACGGGATACTGTTCATCTCCACCGTCGACCTCCTCCAGCCTCAACGGGCTACCGTTGACCTCCTCCAGCCTCCACGGGCTCCTGTTCATCCAGCCTCCACCGCGCTTACTCCACCACCATCTTGCTCAACCACCCCTCACACGGGCACCCCTCCACCGTCTCACTGCTCATCCAGCCCTCCACACCACGGGTCATGTTCAACCACCCTCCACAGCCACCCCTCCACCGTCTCACTGCTCATCTAGCCTCCACACCACGGGTTCCTGTTCATCCAAAGGCAACGCCACCGCCATTGCTCATCCAACCCCCGCAACAACACTCACTTTGCTCATCCCAGAGGCAGCATCGATCGGCTTCATTAGCAAAAGTAGCGAAGAATCGCTCCATCGGGTTCAGTTAACAGCCATCGATCGATCGCTTGGGTTCAGTAACGCGTAGCCTGCAGTGCAATCGCTCGGGTTCAGTTAGAGCCCAACGCCTCGCTCGGCTTCAGTTAGAGCCAACACCTCGCACACACGCGCGTACGTACAAGAGAAACGCGCATCGCTCCGCCCCCGACCTCCCACCATAATTGGCAACTCCCCGAAATTTTCCTCCCCCTCTCTTCTACCACAGTTTTCTCCGTCATGGACGGCCCAAAGAATGTCATGCAGCTGCGTCTCCGGCCCGCCCAGGACGAAAAGCCCATTTTCTGTCATGATTTTTTGTCATAGAAGTAGGAGCCCACCACATCTATGATGATACCGGGTTTTGTCACAATTATCGTCATAGAAGTGTCATATATATGACAGAAAAAAAATTGTTCGGCCCAAAATGTCACGGATGTGTCTTTTTTTTGTAGTGTCGGCGCCAGACCGCACAAGCCAAGGAGAAGCCACGACGGAGAGAGATCGATAGCGGGTCCTTCACCCAGCCGAATTACCATTGTACCCCTGGGGGGTAGGCCTATATAAACCCCCCAGGGCACCCGTGCAAAGGGTTGGAACCTATTAGAATTAGACACACACCTAGAGGGAGAGGAGAGCAAGCCCTGCCTTCTTCTACCTCTAGCATACAGCTCGAGGAGTACCATGGTACTCACTAGTGCCTTAGTGATCATGCGGAGACCCCGCAAAGCAGGCCTAGGGGTGTTATCTCCTAGGAGAGCCCCGAACCTGGGTAAACTGCGCCGGCATTCGTGTCTACGCCTCTGTTGGGTAACGTAGTAATTTCAAAAATTTTCCTACGATCACGCAAGACCATGGTGATGGCATAGCAACGAGAGGGGAGAGTGTCTGTCCACGTACCCTCGTAGACCGAAAGCGGAAGCGTTATAACAACGCGGTTGATGTAGTCGTACGTCTCCACGATCCGACCGATCCAAGCACCGAACGTACGGCACCTCCGAGTTCTACACACGTTCAGCTCGATGGCGATCCCGGACTCGATCCAGCAAAGTGTCGGGATGAGTTCCGTCGACGACGGCGTGGTGGCGATGTTGATGCTCCACCGACGCAGGGCTTCGCCTAAGCTCATGACGATATGACTTCTCCGCGCAGGCTTCTCCTAAGCTCCGCGACGATATGACCGAAGTGGAATATGGTGGAAGGGGCACCGCTGCACGGCTAAGGCAAGATCCGTAGATCAACTTGTGTGTCTTTGGGGTGCCCCCGCCCCGTATATAAAGGAGCAAGGAGGGTGGCCGGCCTAGGGTTAGGCGGCGCCAGGTGTGGAGTCCTACTAGGTTTCCAAGTCCTAGTAGGAGTCCACCAAGAGGGAGGAGGGAGAAGGAATAGGAGGAGTAGGAAGGTGGCCGGCCCCCTTTTCCCTAGTCCAATTCGGACTAGAGGGGAGGGGGGGCGCAGCAGCCTTTTCCTCTTCCCACTAAAGCCCATCAAGGCCCATTACTTCTCCCGTAATCCCGTAACTCCCCGGTACCTCCGAAAATACCCGAATCACTCAGAACCCTTCCGATGTCCGAATATAGTCGTCCAATATATCGATCTTTACGTCTCGACCATTTCGAGACTCCTCGTCATGTCCCCGATCTCATCCGGGACTCCGAACTCCTTCGGTACATCAAAACTCATAAACTCATAATATAACTGTCATCGAAACCTTAAGCGTGCGGACCCTACGGGTTCGAGAACTATGTAGACATGACCTAGAACTATTCTCGGTCAATAACCAATAGCGGAACCTGGATGCCCATATTGGTTCCTACATATTCTACGAAGATCTTTATCGGTCAGACCGCATAACAACATACGTTGTTCCCTTTGTCATCGGTATGTTACTTGCCCGAGATTCGATCGTCGGTATCCAATACCTAGTTCAATCTCGTTCTTCGGCAAGTCTCTTTTCTCGTTCCGTAATACATCATCTCACAACTAACACATTTAGTTGCAATGCTTGCAAGGCTTATGTGATGTGCATTACCGAGAGGGCCCAGAGATACCTCTCCGACATTCGGAGTGACAAATCCTAATCTCGAAATACGCCAACCCAACATCTGCCTTTGGAGACACCTGTAGTACTCCTTTATAATCACCCGATTCGTTGTGGCGTTTGGTAGTACCAAAGTGTTCCTCCGTAAACGGAGTTGCATAATCTCATAGTCATAGGAACATGTATAAGTCATGAAGAAAAGCACTAGCAACAAACTATACGATCAGGTGCTATGCTAATGGAATGGGTCATGTCAATCAGATCATTCAACCAATGATGTGATCCCGTTAATCAAATAACAACTCCTTGTTCATGGTTAGGAAACATAACCATCTTTGATTAACGAGCTAGTCAAGTAGAGGCATACTAGTGACACTCTGTAGGTTTATGTATTCACACATGTATTATGTTTCCGGTTAATACAATTCTAGCATGAATAATAAACATTTATCATGATATAAGGAAATAAATAATAACATTATTATTGCCTCTAGGGCATATTTCCTTCAGTCTCCCACTTGCACTAGAGTCAATAATCTAGTTCACATCGCCATGTGATTTAACATCAATAGTTCACATCTATATGTGGTTAACACCCATAGTTCACATCGACATATGACCAACACCCAAAGGGTTTACTAGAGTCAGTAATCTAGTTCACATCGCTATGTGATTAACACCCAAAGGGTACTAAGGTGTGATCATGTTTTGCTTGTGAGATAATTTTAGTCAACGGTCTGTTACATTCGAGCCGTAAGTATTTTGCAAATTTCTATGTCTACAATGCTCGCGGAGCTACTCTAGCTAATTGCTCCCACTTTCAATATGTATCCAGATTGAGACTCGAGTCATCTAGATTAGTGTTAAAACTTGCATCGACGTAACCCTTTACGATTTAACCTTTTCACTTCCATAATCGAGAAACATATCCTTATTCTACTAAGGATAATTTTGACCGCTGTCCATTGATCTACTCCTAGACCACTATTGCACTCCTTGCCAAGCTTAGTGGTAGGGTAGCAATAGATCTGGTACACAGAGATGACATACTTTATAGAACCTATGGCTGATGCATAGGGAATGACTTTCATTCTCTTTCTATCTTCTGCCGTGGTCGGGTTTTGAGTCTTACTCAATCTTACACCTTGTAACACAGGCAAGAACTCTTTCTTTGACTGTTCCATTTTGAACTACTTCAAAATCTTTGTCAAGGTATGTATTCATTGAAAAACTTATCAAGCGTCTTTGATCTATCTCTATAGATCTTGATGCTCAATATGTAAGCAGCTTCACCGAGGTCCTTCTTTGAAAAACTCCTTTCAAATACTCCTTTATGCTTTGCGAGAATAATTCTACATTATTTCGATCAACAATATGTCATTCACATATACTTATCGAAATGTTTGTAGTGCTCCCACTCACTTTCTTGTAAATACAGGCTTCTCCAAAAGTCTCAGATAAAACCATATGCTTTGATCACACTATCAAAGCGTTTATTCCAACTCCGAGATGCTTGCACCAGTCCATAGATGGATCGCTGGAGCTTGCACATTTTGTTAGCTCCTTTAGGATTGACAAAACCTTCGGTTGCATCATATACAACTCTTCTTCAATAAATCCATTAAAGAATGTAGGTTTGACATCCATTTGCCAGATTTCATAAAATGTGGCAATTGCTAACATGATTCGAGACAGACTTAAGCATCGCTACAATTGAGAAAATCTCATTGTAGTCAACACCTTGAACTTGTCAAAACCTTTTTGCGACAAGTCGAGCTTTGTAGATAGTAACACTACTATCGGTGTCCGTCTTCCTCTTGAAGATCCATTTATTCTCAATGGCTTGCCGATCATCGAGCAAGTCAACCAAAGTCCATACTTTGTTCTCATACATGGATCCCATCTCAGATTTCATGGTCTTAAACCATTTCGCGAATCTGGGCTCATCATCGCTTCCTCATAGTTCGTAGGTTCATCATGGTCTAGTAACATGACTTTCGAAACATGATTACCGCACCACTCTGTGCGGATCTTACTCGGAAGACCTCGAGGTTTGGTAGCAACTTGATCTGAAGTTTCATGATCATCATCATTAACTTCCTCACTAATTGGTGTAGGAATCACTTGAACTGATTTACGTGATGAACTACTTTCCAATAAGGAGAAGGTACAATTACCTCATCAAGTTCTACTTTCCTCCACTCACTTCTTTCGAGAGAAACTTCTTCTCTAGAAAGGATCCATCTTAGCAACGAAAAACTTGCCTTCGGATCTGTGATAGAAGGTGTACCCAATAGTTGCCTTTGGGTATTCTATGAAGACGCATTTCTCCGATTTGGGTTCGAGCTTATCAGGTGAAAACTTTTTCACATAAGCATCACAACTCCAAACTTTAAGAAACGACAGCTTAGGTTTACTGCTAAACCATAGTTCATACGGTGTCATCTCAGCGGATTTAGATGGTTGCCCTATTAAACGTGAATGCAGCTGTCTCTAATGCATAACCCCAAAACGATAGTGGTAAATCGGTAAGATACATCATAGATCGCACCATATCATAATAAAGTACGGTTACGACGTTCGGACACACCATAACGTTGTGGTGTTCCAGGTGGCGTGAGCTGTGAAACTATTCCACATTGTTTTCATTGAAGACCAAACTCGTAACTCGAATATTCATCTCCACGATCAGATCGCAGAAACTTTATTTTCTTGTTACGATGATTTTCCACTTCACTCTGAAATTCTTTGAACCTTTCAACTATTTCAGACTTTATGTTTCATCAAGAAGATATACCCATATCTGCTCAAATCATCTTGTGAAGGTCGAAAATAACGATACTTGCCACGAGCATCAACACTCATTGGATCGCATACATCGGTATGTATTATTCCCAATAAGTCAAGAGCTTGTTCCATTGTTCCGAGAACGGAGTTTTAGTCATCTTGCCCAAAAGGCACGGTTCGCAAGCATCAAATGATTCATAATCAAGTGATTCCAAAAGTCCATCGGCATGGAGTTTTCTTCATGCGCTTTACACCAATATGACCTAAACGGCAAGTGCCACAAATAAGTTGCACTATCATTATTAACTTTGCATCTTTTGGTTTCAATGTTATGAATATGTGTATCACTATGATCGAGATCCAATGAACCATTTTCATTGGGTGTGTAACCATATAAGGTTTTATTCATGTAAATGAACAACAATTTATTCTCTTACTTAAATGAATAACCGTATTGCAATAAACATGATCAAATCATATTTATGCTCAACACCAAATAACACTTATTTAGGTTCCACACTAATCCCGAAAGTATAGGGAGTGTGCGATGATGATCATATCAATCTTGGAACTACTTCCAACACTCATCGTCACTTCCCTTCAACTAGTCTCTGTTTATTCTGAACTCCTGTTTGAGTTACTAATCTTAGCAACCGAACAGTATCAAATACTCGGGGCCACTATAAACACTAGTAAGGCACATATTAATAACTTGTATATCAAATATAACCTTGTTCACTTTGCCATCCTTCTTATCCACCAAATATTCAGGGGTAGTTCGCTTCCGGGACCAGTTCCATTGCAGCAAAAGTACTCGGTCTCGTGCTTAGGTCTAGACTTGGGCTTCTTCACTCGAGCAGCAACTTGTTTGCCGTTCCTTTTGAAGTTCCCTTCTTCCCTTTGCCATTTTCCTTGAGACTAGTGGTCTTGTCAACCATCAACACTTGATGTTTTTCTTGATTTCTACCTTCGCCGATTTTAGCATCGCGAAGAGCTCGAGAATCCTTTTCGTCATCCCTTGCATACTATAGTTCATCACGAAGTTCTACTAACTTAGTGATGGTGACTAGAGAATTCTGTCAATCACTATCTTATCCGGAAGATTAACTTCCTCTTGATTCAAGCGATTGAAGTACTCGGACAATCTGAGCACATGCTCACTAGTTGAGCGATTCTCCTCCATCTTTTAGCTATAGAACTTGTTGGAGACTTCATATCTCTCAACTCGGTATTTGCTTGAAATATTAACTTCAATTCTGGAACATCTCATATGGTCCATGACGTTCAAAACGCCTTTGAAGTCCCGATTCTAAGCCGTTAAGCATGGTGCACTAAACTATCAAGTAGTCATCATATTGAGCTGGCCAAACGTTCATAACGCCTCAGATCTGCTCATATTGAGCTAGCCAAACGTTCATAACGTCTCGCATCTGCTCCTGCAATAGGTCTGTCACCTAGCGGTGCATTAAGGACATAATTCTTCACAGCAGCAATGAGGATAAACCTCAGATCACGGATCCAATCCGCATCATTGCTACTAACATCTTTCAATACAATTTTCTCTAGGAACACATATGAAAACATAGGGAAGCAACAACGCGAGCTATTGATCTACAACATAATTTGCAAAATACTACCAGGACTAAGTTCATGATAAATTAAAGTTCAATTAATCATATTACTTAAGAACTCCCACTTAGAAAAATATCCTCCAATTCTCTAAGTGATTGCGTGATCCATATCAACTACACCATGACCGATCATCACGTGTGATGGAGTAGTTTCAATGGTGAACATCAATATGTTGATCATATCTACTATATGATTCACGCTCGACCTTCGGTCTCCGTGTTCCGAGGTCATATCTTATATGCATAGCTCGTCAAGTATAACCTGAGTATTCGCGTGTGCAACTGTTTTGCACCCGTTGTATTTGAACGTAGAGCCTATCACACCCGATCATCACGTGGTGTCTCAGCACGAAGAACTTTCGCAGCGGTGCATACTCGGGAGAACACTTCTTGATAATTTAGTAAGGGATCATCTTATAATGCTACCGTCAATCAAAGCAAGATAAGATGCATAAAGGATTAACATCACATGCAATCAATATAAGTGATATGATATGGCCATCATCATTTTGTGCTTGTGATCTCCATCTCCAAGCACCGTCATGATCACCATCGCCACCGGTAGC
Organism: Aegilops longissima; assembly: GCA_021605205.1. Lineage (NCBI taxonomy): Eukaryota > Viridiplantae > Streptophyta > Magnoliopsida > Poales > Poaceae > Aegilops > Aegilops longissima. Next base: position 149,321,171 of record CM038680.1, read on the forward strand.
GACACCTTGATCTCCATCGTAGCATCGTTGTCGTCTCGCCAACTATTGCTTCTCGACTATCGCTACTCCTTAGTGATAAAGTAAAGCAATTACATGGCGTTGCATCTCATACAATAAGCGACAACCATATGGCTCCTGCCGATTGCCGATAACTCGGTTACAAAACATGATCATCTCATACAATAAAATATAGCATCATGTCTTGACCATATCACATCACAGCATGCCCTGCAAAAACAAGTTAGACGTCCTCTACTTTGTTGTTGCAAGTTTTACGTGGCTGCTACGGGCTGAGCAAGAACCGTTCTTACCTCGCATCAAAACCACAACGATACTTCGTCAAATAGACTCCGTTTAACCTTCTCAAGGACCGGCGAGCCACACTCGATTCAACTAAAGTGAGAGAGCAGACACCGCCGGTCACCTTTAAGCAACGAGTGCTCGGGCGGTGAAACCAGTCTCGCGTAAGCGTACGCGTAATGTCGGTCCGGGCCGCTTCATCTCACAATACCGCTGAACCAAAGTATGACATGCTGGTAGGCAGTATGACTTGTATCGTCCACAACTCACTTGTGTTCTACTCGTGCACATGACATCAACGCATAAAACCAGGCTCGGATGCCACTGTTGGGTAACGTAGTAATTTCAAAAATTTTCCTACGATCACGCAAGACCATGGTGATGGCATAGCAACGAGAGGGAGAGTGTCCGTCCACGTACCTCGTGAGACCGAAAAGGAAGCGTTATAACAACGCTGTTGATGTAGTCGTACGTCTCCACGATCCGACCGATCCAAGCACCGAACGTACGGCACCTCCGAGTTCTACACACGTTCAGCTCGATGACGATCCCCGGACTCCGATCCAGCAAAGTGTCGGGATGAGTTCCACAAGACGACGGCGTGGTGACGATGTTGATGCTCCACCGACGCAGGGCTTCGCCTAAGCTCCGCGACGATATGACTTCTCCGCGCAGGGCTTCTCCTAAGCTCCGCGACGATATGACCAAGTGGAATATGGTGGAAGGGGCACCGCACACGGCTAAGGCAAGATCCGTAGATCAACTTGTGTGTCTTTGGGTGCCCCTGCCCCGTATATAAAGGAGCAAGGGAGGGGTGGCGGCCTAGGGTTAGGCGCGCCCGGTGTGGAGTCCTACTAGGTTTCCAAGTCCTAGTAGGAGTCCACCAAGAGGGAGGAAGGAGAAGGAATAGGAGGAGTAGGAAGGTGGCGGCCCCTTTTCCTAGTCCAATTCGGACTAGAGGGAGGGGGCGCAGCAGCCTTTTCTCTTCCCACTAAAGCCCATCAAGGCCCATTACTTCTCCCGTAATCCCGTAACTCCCGGTACCTCCAAAATACCCGAATCACTCAGAACCCTTCCGATGTCCGAATATAGTCGTCCAATATATCGATCTTTACGTCTCGACCATTTCGAGACTCCTCGTCATGTCCCGATCTCATCCGGGACTCGAACTCCTTCGGTACATCAAAACTCATAAACTCATAATATAACCGTCATCCGAAACCTTAGCGTGCGGACCCTACGGGTTCGAGAACTATGTAGACATGACCTAGAACTATTCTCGGTCAATAACCAATAGCGGAACCTGGATGCCCATATTGGTTCCTACATATTCTACGAAGATCTTTATCGGTCAGACCGCATAACAACATACGTTGTTCCCTTTGTCATCGGTATGTTACTTGCCCGAGATTCGATCGTCGGTATCCAATACCTAGTTCAATCTCGTTACTGGCAAGTCTCTTTTCTCGTTCCGTAATACATCATCTCACAACTAACACATTTAGTTGCAATGCTTGCAAGGCTTATGTGATGTGCATTACCGAGAGGGCCCAGAGATACCTCTCCGACATTCGGAGTGACAAATCCTAATCTCGAAATACGCCAACCCAACATCTGCCTTTGGAGACACCTGTAGTACTCCTTTATAATCACCCAGTTACGTTGTGACGTTTGGTAGTACCCAAAGTGTTCCTCCGATGGCGGAGTTGCATAATCTCATAGTCATAGGAACATGTATAAGTCATGAAGAAAAGCACTAGCAACAAACTATACGATCAGGTGCTATGCTAATGGAATGGGTCATGTCAATCAGATCATTCAACCAATGATGTGATCCCGTTAATCAAATAACAACTCCTTGTTCATGGTTAGGAAACATAACCATCTTTGATTAACGAGCTAGTCAAGTAGAGGCATACTAGTGACACTCTGTAGGTTTATGTATTCACACATGTATTATGTTTCCGGTTAATACAATTCTAGCATGAATAATAAACATTTATCATGATATAAGGAAATAAATAATAACATTATTATTGCCTCTAGGGCATATTTCCTTCAGCCTCATCCCGCTTCCAGGCACCGGTGATGTTCTACTCGCTCCCACCATGATAAGCCATCCATTGGCATATGTCGCACCCAACCCCCGACAGCGGCGGAGCGCGGGTTGGTGCAACTGTGGGGACGGCCTCGGGGCGACGAGGGGACCATGTATCGCGGCACTATGGACCGAAGGAGCGACGCAGCGGCGACACATGAGTCGATGCAGCCAAGAGGAGAACCACGGGATGGCGGCGCTGCGGCCCGACGGGGCGACGCAGCGGCAACCCGTTGCTCGATCGGTGGAGGTGCATGCTGAACTCGGGGAAGATCTTCACGGGACCTGCGAAGGCGCGAGCAACCGACGGGCCAGGTCGATCGTGGGGTGTAGATGAGGCAGATCGCGGCGTAAACACGGTGATCAAGCCGAACCCGCGCGAGGTTGGGGACGCTGCTCGGTGGATGCGGGGTGGCGGCAGAGTCCGAGATGAAGCCGACGGACGTCGTGCGGACGAGCGCGTCAACATGGACACCCGGACTTGCAAAGCAGTGCCGCCGCCCGGGCAGCGAGGCCTGAGCAACCAATGTAGCAGCGGCGCCCGAGCTGAGACAGCCGACGAGCCTGATGTAGCCAGGGACGAGGCCGGCGAGGCAGACCGCAGGGCCCCACCTTCCAGACACGGCGGAGGCGGGTGGCGTGGATCGATGGGTGAGCCGGCGTGCAAACGACGTCTATGATGGGCCACCGCATGGCGCGAGGCCGCCGAGTTGGGGCGATGCAGGTGTCCTGGTCAGAGAGGGTGGTGACGGCTGGCGTAGATCGACGAGCGGGCCAGCACGCGGACAACGGCCATGAGGGGCCACCTGTCGTGCGAGACCACTGTGTCGGTGAAGAGCCTGCCCGTCGCGCCGATGTCGGAGTAGAGGCGCACGGGGGTCGACGGCGGCGGCGGGCGACGCAAACCGATCAAGTATAGATCGGATAACCAAAGAGAAAACACCGACCAAAACAACCGGCGGGAGATAGAAAAAACCTGGAGCAAGTGTTCGGGAAAAAGACTCTCTAGGGCAACCGGTCAACATGACCGGCGGACGAACCCTAGGTACGGGCAGCGCGGCCCCCGGCGGCGGTCATAGAGGCCGACCGCCCCGGGGGCGATGCGCGAGTGCGGAAGCAGCGGCGGCTAGGGTTTAGGATCGATTAGACTGATACCATGTTAGAAGGGAGAGAGTGGTTTGGTGGAATAGTCTATTGTATTGCTTAAGCCTCGTGGGCATATAAATAGGAGTACAAAGATCAACTTGGAGTACCAGACAAGGCAGGACCAAATCCTAGTCTATCCTATACTTCCTAATAATCCTTATACTCAACAGTGGTTGGTGGAGCTGGGGAGGCAGCAGTGGCAGCGGATCAATGACGGTGATCCATGAAGCCGGAGGTAGAAGACAAAGGCGTTGGCGTCGATGCGGTGCTCCCGAGCATTCATCCGATGGCTCAGGCGACACGGGAGACTACAACAGAGCGGTTGGACAGACACAGAGGGCGTGAGGATGATGATGGCCGTGAGGACGACGACGACTTGACGACTTTCGGGTTCGGGCGAGCTCGTGTTAGAGGGGGAGGGGCAAGGAGACGGGTGATTGGGGCTAGGGTTTGACAGCGGCATCGAGGACGGCCGTCTTATCCTCTCCCGGGTGCTCTATAGCGCCACACATTGGCAATCTGGCCGTGGTGGCCGTGGATGGCAGCCACGCCATGGCCTCTGCCTCTCCCCTGCGAGAGGTAGGAGAAAAGGCCGGCTGGCCTGGGCCAGGCTGCACTGTAGCCCACTTAGGCCCAGCGGCACAATAGCCTTCAGGTCTTTTCCTTTTTCTTTTATTCTTTTCTGTTTTATTTATTCCTTCTTTGTTTTCTATTTAAATTAGCTACTAAATGATTTTTGTCAGATGTGAAACTTTGCACATAAATCAAGCACAATATTGTGGTGTTGCACAAAATGTTTTAGAGCATTTGGAAATGTTTAATTATTTTTTTCAAATTGAAAAGTTCAATAATTTTGTTGTTGAACCACTTAATTAATTTGCTGGGGCATTTTGGGCATTCAAATGAGGTTGGTTTGTTCAAGGAAAATACTTAGTGACTAATTTCAAAATTATGAACTATTTTGTTTGCATTTTTTATATTTGACTTCAAATTTAAATTTTAATTTGACTTTGTTTTTAATTAAGTGGCAATTTGCATAGTAATCATGATGACATGGCCACCATTAGGGGGAGATTACTATAGCATGATTCTCGGGGTGTTACAAATCTCCTCCACTACAAGAAATCTCGTATCGAGATTTTAGAGGTGGAGTAAGGGGGAAAGTTCTTGTTACGAAATTCTAACAAATCTTCCCGTTCTTGTTGCTCTCATCGATGAGGTTGATCCATTACGTTTATGTCTTCAATTCACTGCATCAAGGCATCATGATGAAGTTGTCATCCTTTCTTCAGAATCTCCATCGTACTTATGAATAGGACAAGAGGGGAAAACTCTATAGGGACGGAGGTCTGGAAGGAATGTCATCCGGAAATTATCTCAGGGAAGGAGGGTTAGAAGAATTTGGAAGCTTGTCGAGAGTGATATAAGGAGGTTCAACAAGTTTCAATCAGGTAGGCATCCAGCTGATGCCTAAACCAGATGATGAAGGGGTTCGGAGCAATGAAGAGTAATGTTGCATCGAATACCAGAATGAAACATCATAAGGAAATTAGCACGTGAATTACATAGGAAACCAAGCGCGAGGAATGGCTTTGGAAACAGGGATGTATAGGAGAGTCAGGTTTCGATCCTGTGGAACTGTGGTTAGTTTGGGTTAAAAGTAGGGAGGACGGTGACATCTTGCACGGTCATGATAGCAAAGCATGTCAGAGAATAGCTTGTCAGCTATGTCGGCAACAACGTTGGTACCAAGGGCGGGGGGCGATGAGAACCATTTTCCTGCTTGTTAATACAAGGCGGACCAATAGGCAATGTTCTCGTTCATCGGTGGTTACCGGGATGTCATCAACAATAGTAAAATGGTTGTACTGATAGGGTTGTACACCCGTGGTGTTGACATAAGGAGGGAATTATCACTGCATATATAATTTAGATTTCAAGGAAGGTTAAACAAAAGAATGGAAAGGAAAATGTGATTATGCACAAGTATAAGATTATACATTTCCCAAGGATAAGCAGAGCATGATTTATATGTCAGGACAAGAAGTACATAACCATTTAGATAAAACATGCAAAGAGAATCATGATGTTACCCATACAATGGTGTTTGGATAATTGACCAAGAAACATTTAGCATTGCGCTTCCAATGTTCCTTTTGATATTATTGGAGTACCACAGTCATGCTCCGGGGTAGCATCAACATGGTCATCGGGTAAAGGTCGGGCTTTGGGAACACAAAGGATCCATCAGGAACTCCTAGAACAACTCATACTATTTGATCATGGAAAATATGAGGATGTGGCCGATGGTCTCAGCAACAATTCATCAAGATTTCCATAAACATGGATTGCCACAATTAAGTGACCAAGGTGATAGCATTGGACATACCAAAGTATATAATGAAGTATGTTCGAGGAGAACATCCACAGTTAAGCATTGATCGAAAAGTGCACCTGGGAATATGGACTTAGTAGCACAATCATTGTTAGAATGGTGATTCAATAACCAATAGACTGAGAACGAAACTATTGACCATTAACTTCAAAGAAATAGGGTTGCTAGAAGTTTTGAATTCATGCATCATAGTTCATTTGTCGGTATTCCGGTGAGAAACAACACGAGGACCAAGAAATGAATGGAGATGGCGAGAAATACCACTATATCAAAAATTCTTTAGAGGTGGAGCAATTCTCACAACATCCTTGACATAAAAGATGGTAATACTCCAAGGTAGAATATAACATAAGCTAGATAGCAAAGAGCTCCATAACATGAACAAGTTTGTGTTGAAAGGAAGGCAAGAATGTTGTCGATGATAACGCAAATCATCAAGGGGCAAGGATGGTATTTCACGCCATTAATTCAATTGATATCTGGAAGAAGTCAATGTTGACAATGATCACAACACATTTTTTCGAGAGGTTTAAAGAGGATGCAATCGAACAGCAAAGACATCAAGTAATAAGAATGGTGAAGCAAAAGGTTATCGGGACCATAGATAAGATGCAAGCTCATAATTAGAGTAGCTTTTCAAGACAGCAAATGATGTTGAGAACTCGATGTAAGCCTTGCTCATGGTTTGAAGAATTTGTGCACCAAGGAAGGGCAAGGTGGTACGGTCGAAGGTAGCATGATAAAGATGTAGCCTGTAGTCTAGGATTGACAAGATTGAGTTTAAATTTCCCAGCAATAAATTACTAGGGGTATTGAATTGCAGTGCAAATTCGATTCACTATTTAGTGTTCTCCATTGACAACAACCCAGAACTCATGGAGTGACTAAGACAACGAAATGTATTACTTCATCAAAAATTCATAAGATGTAGTTCAATGGCATGATATCCTCGAGATACCAAGGGTAATACTCGCAGGTAGAGCATAATAGAAGCTGAACTGGTTCGTTGACTTGTGACAGCAGATACTTTAACCTTGTCAAAAAATAGAGGAGGCACAGGAATGGGGTTATCAATATGAGGTCGGCATGGACAAAACCATAACTGCATGGAATCAAGTTAAGGATGCCAGAAGAATTATACAAATGGATAATTATTTTGCAAGAAGCTTCCATGACGGTCTACATCGTTTCCTTGGGCATGAGCACAAAGTTCAAGGTCGAGTCCCACTTCTTCAACGCATAACCTTTCATTTACTTCTCGCTTTTGATGAAGTTGTAGTGTTGAAATTTTGTCTGGCGTAACACTAGTAGAGTATGACCCGTAGAAGTTTCCGGGTTCACACTGCTTACAGAAAGCATATATACAACTTACCGGAGGAATTTAGGAAGCTATACCATAGAAAATAGAAGCAAGGGATACAAAAGTAGAGTACCGAAGTCAAAATAGACGATAAGACTCGACAAAGACCAATTGTATCAACGAAATAACTCAAGGTTTTAAAATATGCAGGAACGGTCGGATGATAATCCACCAAAGGATCTGGCGGACAACAAAGGATCTGGTATGAGTATTGGTACTCGACCAGGAGAAGAAAGAATACAAAGCCATCGTATCATAAAAACATATGAATAATTCAAAGCTCAAGTACAAACGAATTATGATTCTTACAATAACATGATATGAGAAGCACATGCTTTGATTAGAGGATGATCAAGCTAAATAAACGTAGTTCGAAAACCAATCAAGGTTTCATTGGCTGAAAAACGAGCTCATGCCCGAATGACGTCTGAGCCAGAAAGATAATTTCCAGGGAACAACTAATCATTGCATGCATTCACACACATGTTGAATCAATAGGGTAATAACAACAATCGCGAAAGATTTCAATGCAGACTGTGAGACATATGGAGTTAACCACAAATGCAGGCATGTATGAAGAATCTCAAAAGTAGAAGGCTGCAGAGGATTCTCAGAGGATTGGATAGCATTTCAAAGTATTTTGTGAAACATATGAACAACTGTGGATGAGCAAATCCCCGATGAGTGTGACGAATTATTCATAGATGTATTCATGCAAAAATGGAGCTGCAAGGCAGCAGGCACAATGGATTCTTGGGATAATAGAGAGTATTTCAGGGCATCTTGTAATAACAAGAGCAACTAGGAATGAATGTATGAATGGCAAGTGTATGTATTTATCCATAGGGACTTATCGGTGTTAGGGAATTGCAAAGGCGATGGGCACAAGGGTCTCGGGAAAACATCGAAGAGTATGTTCAGAATCTTCTAATGAAGCAGGCGATCATCTGGAATGAAGGGGCTCTCCGGTAGGAAGTAGCTATGGAAACCTAGTGTTAGAATTAGTAAAATCTTTAACCCAAAAAGGAGAGAGATCATAATCCCAGAGTAAAGGAGATGAAAAAAATATCCTAATCCCATCCAATTGCGACGTGGGCCCGTAAGCCACACAACAATGTTAGTAAAATAGTTTTTCAAAGACTAGACCCAACTTCGGCGACAGAGTTGGAAAGGGGCTTCCTATAGGTAGTTGGCTCTGATACCAACTTGTGATGCCCCCGACTTAATCATGCACTAATCATACACGCAAATGCGCACAATCAAGATTAGAGACTCACGGGAAGATATCACAACACAACTCTAGACACAAATTCAATCATAAAGCTTTATAGTACAAGCCAGGGCCATCAAGGCTCAAATACATAAGTCAGTGGAAGCAACAACATATGAGTACAGATATAAGATAAACAAGTCTACCTTAAGAAGGCTAGCAAAACAATGACATCTAATCGAAAAGGTGAAGGCCTCCTGCCTAGGACCTCCTATCTACTCCTGGTCGTCGGTGGCTGATACGTCTCCAACGTATCTATAATTTATGAAGTACTCATGTTGTTTTATTATCATTCTTGGATGTTTTAAAATCATTTTATAGCAACTTTATATTATTTTTTGGGACTAACCTATTGACCCAGTGCCCAGTTCTAGTTGCTGTTTTTTGCTTGTTTTTTACATCGCGGGAAACCAATATCAAACAGAGTCCAAACACCGCAGGGTATCATATTGATTCACTTGATATGTGTTTTGGCATTCACTCGTGCATTCTCGCGGTGACATTGGGGTAATCTATGCATAGGGGTTGATGCATGTTCTCGTCTTTTATTTCTCCGGTAGAAATCTTGAGGCACTCTTTGAGGTTCTTTGTGTTGGATTGAGTATTACGAATCTGAAATTATTTGGTGTTATTTTAGTACGAACTCTTGGATAGGTCGATCAGAAAGAATAGCTTAGAGGTGGTTTCGTACCCTACAAATAATTTCCGCTTATGTTCTCCGCTAGATAGGAACTCTGGAGTGATTCTTCATCGCACTTTGAGGGGTGGTTATATGATCCAATTATATTAGCACTATTGAGAGGGTGCACTAGAGAAAGTACGGACCCTAGGCCTCATTTTCAAGCACTGCAATACCGTTTTTGTGCATGTTTAATATTTTCTACCTTGCTGTTTTTATTTATTCAGATTATAAAAATATATTTCTACCATCAATATTACACTTTTATCACCATCTCTTCGCCGAACTAGTGCATGTATTCAATTTTCCATTGTATTTGGTGTGTTGGGGACATAAGAGACTTTTTTATTATTTGGTTGCAAGGTTGTTTGAGAGAGACCATCTTCATCCTACACCTCCCACGGATTGATAAACCTTAGGTCATCCACTTGAGGGAAAATTGCTTCTGTCCTACAAAACTTTACGCTTGGAGGCCCAACACAAGTCTACAAGAACAAGTTGCGTAGTAGACATCAGTGGTCTCCATGTAGTAGTAGGCTCCGTCGGGGTAGTAGTAGTCGTTGGCGGGATCAGCTTGCTCCTGGGCTCCATCATTTGAACGTAGCAATCAGGTAGAGAGGACAAAGGGGTAGGAAAGCAACCGTGAGTACTCATCCAAAGTACCCGCAAGACTTACGTCAGATCTATGCTAAGTATGCATCAGTATCAAAGGAATGTGGCTATATATTTGGACTATACTACAGAAATGTTAGAATAGAAGGGAAGGCCTAGCCTAGCATCTTGCAGCATTAGAAGAGTGCAGAGTAGCATATCATAAAGCAATAAGTATGTATTAGCCATGCCTAGAGATCCTTCCTCGACTCCCTGTGAGAAAGCGATCCCGGAGCCATCATATCCATTTTAGTGTGACAAGTATCTTTTTCTAGTTGTAGTAGATTGGGATATAACTCCGAGCGCCTGTTACTGTGGAAACGACTATTCGAATAGATATACTTCCCTATAGGGGTGCACAAACTTACCCAACATGCTCGATTAACTCCGGTCGGACACACTTTTCAGGTCATCTCCGGCCTCGGCTGATCGATACACCATAGTCCTACCTAGGCTCAATACAGAGGTCAGCACGCCAGTCTAAATCCTAAGTGCAAAGGGGTCATGGGCCAATCTCCCTAAGCACTCCTGCACGTTGCGAGGAATCCCGGGATCATTCCTGGCTACCGCTTTATACAGAGCAGGTGCTTACACAGATCGACCGGGCGCGTGCCGCTCAACTGTGACGTTTGTAGAGCTTTTGAGAGAATCGTACGACACCGAGTGGCGTACTTATTCCCGTGTGGTGGTTAGTGCAAAAAGGCCATAGGCCTACTCAGATCACATATCCAAACCTGTTAGTGTATTGGGAGCATGTGGAAATGATGAGTGATCCTGTCGCCCCATCTCGCGGACTTACGACAAGGGCCAGGTCCATCCCTCTCAAGGGCGGTCTCTGCCTACCCGGTCATACCACGTCATTATCTCACGGGTACCCTCATGGTCAACCCAACTTATCCAGGGACTATCAGGAACTTAGGTCGGCCTCTATGGGGGGGGATACCACCCGTCCCTTCAGTTCCGCAGTAATACTTAAAGGGATACAGTTAAAGTAGTGTGGGTCCATACCATCAAGGTGAACTCAGAGGAATTACCCTTAGTAGGTTCACACCTGAGGTCTAATGTCAAGGTGAACTTGGAGGACTCACCCTCGATGGGTTCACGCTTGAGGAGATGCATGAAAGAGACATCATCAGGAGTGGCGAGTGAGGAATCACCCTCGGTTAACCACTCTTGACATGCTACTCTACAGAGATATCACCATAAGTGGGATACAAGGTATCACCCTCGGCACTCGATAGTAACTTTGCAAAGTCATACAACTAGGGGGGGTTGCCGGTGATGCGTCGGTCTGTGGTCATTGATCAAATTGATCGAGTCATCGGTAACAAAGCGAGGCAACAAGGTCAAGGGTGAGGGGTCACTGACGGATCACTAACCAACCTATACTAAGCATTTAGGATAACAGGTAAAGTAACAACAGTAGGTTACAAAAGTAGGCTATGCATTAGAATAGGAGCTATCGAACAACAGTAGCAAAATCTAATGCAAACACGAGAGAGAAAGAGTGGGCGACATAGGAATGATCAAGGGGGTTTTGCTTTCCTGGAAGTTCTACTAAAAGGGGCTGGTCGTCAGGAGTGTAGTCATACTCGGAAGCAGCATCGGTCTCGAGGTATACTGAAGAGAAGAGGGGGAAGGAACAATAAATATAAAGCAAATAAATGCATCATGATGCATGACATGGCAATATGTTGTGCTAGGGGTGACCTATTGTAGTGCTAAGCGTTACAGACAGAGCGGGAAAATATCTGGGAATATTTTCCCACCTTTAGGTAGTTATCGGGTAGACGATCCGAAGGGGAAGGTTCCATGTTTGCGGTGTTGGGGCTTGTGACATGTATGTGGATGGCATATTTGGATTCGTCTTATTTTCTGATCATTTTTCATATATAATTTCTTTTCATCCGAGTTCGAGATTATTTTATAAGATTTTTCAAAGTTTAGTTGATTTTCTGGATTTTCTAGAATTATTTTAATTCCAAAAATTAAAGGATAAAATGCTATGGGCACACAGAGAGTGTACCCAGAGGTGTGCATATGTGGGTGATAGTGCGGCCAGCTAACTGGGTCAACCGCCTAGTCAGTGGTAGAGTCGTCATCAATGTTGTTGTTGATGGTCAAAACCTGACCAAAGGATCCCATCGTCGGTGATGAATAGTTTAAAACTATTTCTTTTCTTAGTTAGATAACAAGATGGGCCCACATGGCATACACTGCTACCTTTAACAGACATTTAATTAATCTAATTAATTGGATCAGTAGCGGTGGGGCCCGGTGTCAATGGGGGGTTAGGGCTCGGTTAGTGCTAATCAAGCACCTGACATGGGGGGGGGGGCCACGTGGCGGTGTCCCAGCCAGTGCTCGAACACCGGTGTGCGCCGGTGACCAAGCTGATAGTGGCGCGGTGCGCGACATCACCAGAATCAAGCCACAATGGGCCATTTGGAGTGCGGTTTGGTCCTACGGCTTGCTGGCGCTCGCCAGCATCTGATGGTGGACGAGGCGTGGCCGGAGATGCACTATACGTCTGCAGCTAGTGGAGCGGCGGCCGACATTCGTCCTTGCATGGGCGAGAGGCCGTGCAGTGTTAGCAGGCTGGCTAAGGGGCTCATTGGCCTCCTGGGAGGGCCAAGAGTGTGATGTTGTGCTCAGTGTTAACGGGCGCGAGCTCCTAGAGAAGCGACAAGGAGCAATGGCTAAAGTGTGGCGCACGCAAGAGCTCGAATCCAAGCTCGAAAAGAGGTGAGGAGGAGGCGGAGCTCACAGAGAACCCGACGTGGTGGTCAGTGGATCCGGGGAGGCAATAGTGGCAGCGGATTGACGACGGTGATCCACAGAGCCAGAGGTGGAAGACGAAGGCGTTGGCATCGATGAGGTACTCCCGACCTGTTGGGAAACGAGATGACCCACAAGTATAGGGGATCTATCGTAGTCCTTTCTGTAAGTAAAAGTGTCGAACCCAACGAGGAGCAGAAGGAAATGATAAGCGGTTTTCAGCAAGGTATTCTTTGCAAGTACTGAAATAAGTGGTAACAGATAGTTTTGTGATAGGATAATTTGTAACGAGCAACAAGTAACAAAAGTAAATAAAGTGCAGCAAGATGGCCCAATCCTTTTTGTAGAAAAGGACAAGCCTGGACAAACTCTTATATAGAGAAAAGTGCTCCCGAGGACACATGGGATTATCGTCAAGCTAGTTTTCATCACGTTCATATGATTAGCGTTCGATACTTTGATAATTTGATATGTTGGTGGACCGGTGCTTGGGTGTTGTTCTTACTTGAACAAGCATCCCACTTATGATTAACCTCTATTGCAAGCATCCGCAACTACAACAAAAGTATTAAGGTAAACCTAACCATAACATGAAACATATGGATCCCAATCAGCCCCTTACGAAGCAACACATAAACTAGGGTTTAAGCTTATGTCACTCTAGCAACCCATCATCTACTTATTACTTCCCAATGCCTTCCTCTAGGCCCAAATAATGGTGAAGTGTTATGTAGTCGACGTTCACATAACACCACTAGAGGCTAGACAACATACATCTCATCAAAATATCAAACGAATACCAAATTCACATGACTACTAATAGCAAGACTTCTCCCATGTCCTCAGGAATAAACGTAACTACTCACAAAACATATTCATGTTCATAATCAGAGGGGTATTAATATGCATATAGGATCTGAACATATGATCTTCCACCAAAAAAACCAACTAGCATCAACTACAAGGAGTAATCAACACTACTAGCAACCTACTGGTACCAATCCCGGACATGGAGACAAGAATTGGATACAAGAGATGAACTAGGGTTTTGAGAGGAGATGGTGCTAGTGAAGATGTTGATGGAGATTGCCCTCTCTCGATGAGAGGAGCGTTGGTGATGACGATGGCGATGATTTTTCCCTCCCGGAGGGAAGTGTCCCCGGCAGAACAGCTCTGTCGGAGCCCTAGATTGGTTCCGCCAAGGTTCCGCCTCGTGGCGGCGAAGTCTCGTCCCGAAAGGTTTCTTATGATTTTTTCCTCGACGAAAGACTTCATATAGCAGAAGATGGCCACCGGATAGCCAACAGGGGGCCCATGAGGCAGGGGGGTGCGCCCTGGGGGGTAGGGCGCGCCCCCCACCCTCGTGGGCAGGTGGTGGCCCCTCTGACGTATTTCTTCCGCTCAGTATTGTTTATTATTTCCAAAAATAACTTTCCTGGAGTTTCAGGACTTTTGAAGTTGTGCAGAATAGGTCTCTAATATTTTCTCCTTTTCCAGCCAGAATTCCAGCTGCTGGCATTCTCCCTCCTTATGTAAACCTTGTAAAATAAGAGAGAATAGGCATAAGTATTGTGACATAATGTGTAATAACATCCCATAATGCAATAAATATCGATATAAAAGCATGATGCAAAATGGACGTATCAACTCCCCCAAGCTTAGACCTTGCTTGTCCTCAAGCAGAAGCCGATAACGATAAATATGTCCACATGTTTAGAGGTAGAGGTGTCGATAAAATAAAATACGGACATGAGGGCATCATGATTATTCTCATAACATTAACATATATGGATATTGTCATATGATTTCTTATGCTCAAGTAATAACCTATTCACAATGCAAAAGTATGAATCGGAAACTTTATTGAGAACCAACAAATTATAATCTCAGTCATTGAAGCAATTGCAATTTATCATAACATCAGAAAGAGTCTATGTCAGAGCTTTATAGCAAGTCCATATACTCAACTATCACTTAGTCTTTCTTCATTGCTAACACTCACGCAATACTTGTGCTTACGGAGTTTTAATCGAACACAGAGAAAGATAGGGGCTTATAGTTTCGCCTCCCAACCTTTTACCTCAAGGGTAATGTCAACAATAATAACTCATGCTGAATTACATCCGATTAGATATATCTATCAGGATCTTTCCAACACCCTGTGCTTGCCAAAGGATAAAATGTAAAAAGGAAGGGTGAAGATCACCATGACTCTTGCATAAGGTAGAAGATAATAATAAAAGATAGGCCCTTCGCAGAGGGAAGCAGAGGTTTCCGTGCGCTTTTATGGTTGGATGCACAAAATCTTAATGCGAAAGAACGTCACTTTATATTGCCACTTGTGATATGAACCTTTATTATGCAGTCCGTCGCTTTTATTTCTTCCATCACAAGATCGTATAAAGCTTATTTCCTCCACACCAATCAATCATACTTATTTAGAGAGCAATTTTTATTGCTTGCACTGTTGACAATTTACTTGAAGGATCTTACTCAATCCATAGGTAGATATGGTGGACTCTCATGGCAAAACTGGTTAAAGGGTTTTTGGAAGCACAAGTAGTATCTCTACTTGGTGCTAAGAATTTGGCTAGCATGAGGGGGAAAGGCAAGCTCAACATGTTGGATGATCCATGACAATATACTTTATCTCAGATATAAGAAAACATAACCCATTACGTTGTCTTCCTTGTCCAACATCAACTCTTTAGCATGTCATATTTAATGAGTGCTCCCAATCATAAAAGATGTCCAAGATAGTATATTTATATGTGAAACCTCTCTTTCTTTATTACTTCCTATTAATTGCAATGATAACCAAAGCCATGTTTGCCAACTCTCAACAATTTTTAATCATCATACTCTTTCTATGTGAAGTCATTACTCTCAATAAGATCAATATGAACTCTTTGTTTCTTTTTATTCTTTTTCTCTTTCCTTTTATTCACTCAAGATCATGGCAAAATAATCAAGACCTTGACTCAACACTAATATTTATTATATATAGCTCACGGACTTGATTACATAGAGGGCTTATAAAGGAAAACTCAAAACTAGATCATGCCATAAACTTTATTCTACTAGATCAAGATACTACTAATAGGATCGAACTAAGAAAAACGGTAAAGATCGGAGTGTCATGGTGATACGATACCGGGGCACCTCGCCCAAGCTTGGTAGTTGCCAAGGGGAGTGCCCGTACCCATGTGATATGTCTCCTTCTTTGTTGGTGAAGAAGATGAAGGTTTAGTTGATGGCGTAGGCTTCTTCCTTAATTTGCGCTTGAGGACAGAATTTTGATCCCTCAAGTCATCAATCTCCTGCTCCAAGATTAATATCTTTTTGCATAGTTCCAGCTTTGTTTCCTGCAAGAGACGAAAAGGGATAAACTCGATCTTAGGTTTCTTTGCTCTATTAGGGAGGCTTGACTTTTTGAACTCCACATGCATGTCCCCAGGTTGAGGTAATGGGGCTTCATCTTCATCTGAGCTTGTCTCCTCCTTCCTCTTGGGTTCATAGTCCTCTTCTTCCTCCGTAGTCCAACCACAATGCTCCACATCTCCATAGACCTTAGGATCTGCAAGGTAATCATCCACATAGCTTTCTCCTTTCGAATCCTAGGACGACATGTTGCTCTAATCTGTAGCAGGACAACTCGAAACAAGAACAGAGGATACAGTGGTCAAAACCTTCGGGAGAGTATATAATGAATTTTTACTGACCAAAATACGTATCGTGCAAGAAAACGGAGTCCGGAGAGCACACGAGGAGCCTACAAGGTAGGGGGTGCGCCCTCCACCCTCGTGTCCTTCCCGGACTGCTTCTTATTTTTCTATTTTTCTAAATATTCCAAAACAGAGAAATATTGCCTTAAAACTGTTTTGGAGTCGATTTACTTACCGTACCACATACCTATTCCTTTTTGGAGTCTGAAACGTTCCGGAAAGTGTCCCTTATGTATTCCTCCGGGGTTACGGTTCCAATAACATTGGTTTCAACATTTATGGGATTACCTGAGATATAATGTTTGATTCTTTGACCGTTCACCACCTTCGGATTTGTGCCTTCGAAGTTGTTGATTTTCATGGCACCGGAATGATAGACCTCCTCGATAATGTAAGGACCTTCCCATTTAGAGAGAAGTTTTCCTGCAAAAAATCTTAAACGAGAGTTGTATAGCAATACATAATCACCTACATTAAACTCGCGCTTTTGTCTCCTTTTGTCATGCCACCTTTTAACTTTTTCTTTAAACAACTTGGCATTTTCATAAGCTTGGGTTCTCCATTCATCAAGTGAGCTAATATCAAATAACCTCTTCTCACCGGCAAGTTTGAAATCATAATTGAGTTCTTTAATAGCCCAATATGCCTTATGTTCTAGTTCGAGAGGTAAGTGACATGCTTATCCATAAACCATTTTATACGGAGACATACCCATAGGATTTTTATATGCAGTTCTATATTCCCATAATGCATCATCAAGTTTCTTGGACCAATTATTTCTAGATCTATTGACAATCTTTTGCAAAATTAATTTGAGCTCTCTATTACTCAATTCTACTTGACCACTAGACTGTGGGTGATAAGGAGATGCAATTCTATGATTAACATCGTATTTATCAAGCATTTTACGGAAAGCACCATGAATAAAATGTGAACCACCATCATTCATTAAATATCTAGGGACTCCAAACCTCAGAAAAATAACTTCTTTAAGCATCTTAATAGAGGTGTTGTGATCAGCACTACTAGTTGGAATAGCTTCTACCCACTTAGTAACATAATCAACAGCAACTAAAATATGTGTATATCCATTAGAGGCAGGAAAAGCTCCCATATAATCAAAGCCCCAAACATCAAATGGTTCAATAACAAGTGAATAATTCATAGGCATTTCTTGACGTCTACTAATATTACCAATTCTTTGACATTCATCACAAGATAAGACAAACTTACGGGCATCCTTGAAGAGAGTAGGCCAATAAAAACCGGATTGCAATACCTTATGTGCAGTTCTATCTCCAGCGTGGTGTCCTCCATAAGCTTCGGAATGACACTTGCGTAGGATCTGTTCCTGTTCATGCTCAGGTACACAACGTCTAATAACACCATCTACTCCTTCTTTATAAAGATGTGGGTCATCCCAAAAGTAATGTCTCAAATCATAGAAAAAAAATTTCTTTTGCTGGTATGTGAAACTAGGTGGAATAAATTTAGCAACAATGTAATTAGCATAATCAGCATACCATGGAGCAGTACGAGAAGCATTTACGACATTTAATTACTCATCAGGAAAGCTATCATCAATAGGTAGTGGGTCATCAAGAACATTTACTAACCTAGACAAGTTGTCTGCAACGGGGTTCTCAGCTCCCATTCTATCAACAATATGCAAAACAAATTCTTGTATTAAGAGAACCCATATAATGAGTCTAGGTTTAGCATCTTTCTTTTCCATAAGATATTTAATAACAGCATGATCAGTGTGAATAGTTACTTTAGAATCAACAATATAAGGTCTGAACTTATCACAAGCAAATACAACTGCTAAGAATTATTTTTCAGTAGTAGTGTAATCTCTCTGAGCATTGTCTAGAGTCTTACTAGCATATTGAATAACATTTAATTTCTTATCAACTCTTTGCCCTAGAACAACACCTACAGCATAATCACTAGCATCACACATAATTTCAAAGGGTAAATTCCAATCAGGTGGCTGAACAATAGGTGCAGAGATCAATGCTTTCTTAAGTATTTCAAATGCTTCTACACAATCATCATCAAAGACAAATGGTATTTCTTTTTGTAATAAATTAGTCAGAGGCCGAGAAATTTTTGAGAAGTCCTTAATGAACCTCCTATAAAATCCGGAGTGACCAAGGAAACTTCTTATACCTTGATGTCCTTGGGACATGGCATCTTTTCAATAGTATCAACCTTGGCTTTATCAACCTCAATACCTCTTTCAAAGACTTTATGCCCCAAGACAATACCTTCATTAACCATAAAGTGGCATTTTCCCCAATTCAAGACAAGATTAGTTTCTTCACATCTCTACAAAACTCGATCAAGGTTGCTCAAGAAATCATCAAAAGAGGATCCGTAGACGGAGAAGTCGTCCATGAAAACCTCACAAATCTTTTCACAAAAGTCAGAGAATATAGCCATCATGCATCTTTGAAAGGTAGCAGGTGCGTTACATAAACCAAAAGGAATACGTCCATAAGCAAAAGTACCAAAAGGGCAAGTAAAAGTAGTCTTCGATTGATCATTGGCTGACACAGGTATTTGAGAGAAACCAGAATAACCATCTAGAAAGCAAAAATGTGTATGTCTGGATAATCTTTCTAGCATTTGATCGATAAAAGGTAAGGGGTAATGATCTTTCTTAGTAGCCTTATTTAATTTGCGGAAATCAATTACCATCCTATAACCTGTAATAATTCTTTGTGGAATCAATTCATCTTTATCATTAGGAACGACAGTAATAGCTCCCTTCTTAGGTACATAATGGACAGGACTTACCCACTGACTATCAGCAATGGGATAAATCATACCTGCCTCAAGGAGCTTTAGTATTTCTTTTCTTACCACTTCTTTCATCTTAGGATTCAGCCGTCGTTGATCATCACGAACTGGTTTGGCATCTTCTTCCAAATTTATTTTATGTTGACATAGAGTGGGACTAATGCCCTTAAGATCATCAAGAGTATATCCAATAGCAGCACGATGCTTCTTCAGAGTTTTCAATAATCTCTCTTCTTCATGCTCTGAAAGGTTAGCACTAATAATAACAGGATATATCTTCTTTTCATCAAGATAAGCATATTTAAGAGTATCAGGTAACGGTTTGAGCTCAAACACGGGGTCACCCTTGGGTGGAGGAGGATCCAATAGGATTTCAACAGGCAAATTGTGTTTCAGAATAGGTTCATGTTTAAAGAATATTTCATCTATTTCCCTTCTTTCATTCATGAACATATCATTTTCATGGTCTAGCAAATATTGTTCTAAAGGATCACTAGGAGGTACAGCAATAGAAGCAAGACCAATAATTTCATCCTTACTAGGTAATTCTTCTTCACGGTGTTGTCTACTAAATTTAGAGAAATTAAACTCATGAGACATATCACCCAAGCCAATAGTAACAACATTCTTTTCGCAGTCTATCCTAGCATTAACTGTGTTCAAGAAGGGTCTACCAAACATAATGGGACAAAAGCTATCTTGTGGGGAACCAAGAACAAGAAAATCAGCAGGATATTTAGTTTTCTCACACAAGACTTCAACATCTCTAACAATTCCAATGGGTGATATTGTATCTCTATTAGCAAGTTTGATGGTAACATCAATACCTTCTATCTCAGCAGGTACAATTTCATGCATAATTTCTTTGTATAAGTCATGAGGTATAACACTAGCACTAGCACCCATATCACATAAGCCATGATAACAATGATATCCTATTTTAACAGAAATAACAGGAATGCCTACCACAGGTCTATGTTTATCTTTAGCACAAGGTTTAGCAATTCTAGCAGTTTCACCGCAGAAATAAATAACATGCCCATCAATATTATCAGCCGAGAGATCTTTAACAATAGCAATATTAGGTTCAACTATTGCTTTTATGAACCACAGTTGAAGCTTTAGCATGATCCTTTATCCTAACAGGGAAAGGTGGTTTCTCAACATAAGAAGTAGGAACAATAGGATCATTATAAGTAATAGTCTTTTCTTCAACTTTAGTAGGTGCAGCTACTTTTACTTCTATGGGAGGATGATATTTAAACCACTTCTCCTTGGGGAGATCAACATAAGTAGCAAAAGATTCATAGAAAGAAGCTACTATCTCAGAGTCAAGTCCATATTTAGTGCTAAATTTACAGAAAACATCGGTATCCATAAAAGACTTAACACAATCAAACTTAGGTGTCATACCTGACTCCTTACCTTCGTCGAGATCCCAATCTTCAGAGCTGCGTTTAATTCTATCCAATAAATTCCATTTGAATTCAATAGTCTTCATCATAAAAGAGCCAGCACAAGAAGTATCGAGCATGGTGCAATTGTTATCAGAGAGCCGAGCATAAAAACTTTGAATAATTATTTCTCTTGAGAGCTCAATATTGGGGCATGAATATAACATTGATTTAAGTCTCCCCCAAGCTTGAGCGATGCTTTCTCCTTCGCGAGGCCAAAAATTATATATATAATTGCGATCAAGATGAACAAGATGCATAGGATAAAACTTCTAATGAAATTCCAATTTCAATCGTTTGTAGTTCCATGACCCCGTATCATCACATAGCCTATACCATGTCGATGCATCTCCCTTCAAAGATAAAGGGAAGACCTTCGTCTTAACAACATCATCGGGTATACCTGCAAGCTTAAATAATCCACAAACTTCATCCACATAGATTAGGTGCTCATGAGGATGCTTTGTTCCATCTCCTGCAAAAGGATTAGCCAGCGGTTTTTCTAACATACCCGAAGGAACTTCAAAGGGAACATTTTCATTTTCAATAGGTTCAGTAGGTTGAGGAGCAACTCTTTGCTCTACTGGTCGGGGTGAATATACCCCGAACAGGCCCCTCAGAGGATTACTTTCCATGGTAACAAGTGATAGTAAATTTCAGCACACTATATAAATTTTTCCTTACCAAATTCCACCTACCAAAGGCGCTTCACTCCCCGGAAACGGCGCCAGAAAAGAGTCTTGATGACCCACAAGTATAGGGGCTCTATCGTAGTCCTTTCGATAATTAAGAGTGTCGAACCCAACGAGGAGCAGAAGGAAATGATAAGCGGTTTTTATCAAGGTATTCTCTGAAAGTACTGAAATAAGTGGTAACAGATAGTTTTGTGATAGGATAATTTGTAGCGAGCAACAAGTAACAAAAGTAAATAAAGTGCAGCAAGACGGCCCAATCCTTTCATATGATTCCCCTAACTTATAACAAGCCTGGAAAACCTGGACAAACTCTTATATAGATAAAAGCGCTCCCAAGGACACATGGGAATTGTCGTCAAGCTAGTTTTCATCATGTTCATATGATTCGCGTTCGGTACTTTGATAATTTGATATGTGGGTGGATAGGTGCTTGGGTGCTGTTCTTACTTGAACAAGCATCCCACTTATGATTAACCTCTATTGCAAGCATCCGCAACTACAACAAAAGTATTAAGGTAAACCTAACCATAGCATGAAACATATGGATCCAAATCAGCCCCTTACGAAGCAATGCATAAACTAGGGTTTAAGCTTCTATCACTCTAGCAACCCATCATCTACTAATTACTTCCCAATGCCTTCCTCTAGGCCCAAATAATGGTGAAGTGTTATGTAGTCGACGTTCACATAACACCACTAGAGGCTAGACAACATACATCTCATCAAAATATCGAACGAATACCAAATTCACATGACTACTAATAGCAAGACATCTCCCATGTCCTCAGGAACAAACGTAACTACTCACAAAACATATTCATGTTCATAATTAGAGGGGTATTAATATGCATATAGGATCTGAACATATGATCTTCCACCAAATAAACCAACTAGCATCAACTACAAGGAGTAATCAACACTACTAGCAACCTACTAGTAACAATCCCGGACTTGGAGACTAGAATTGGATACAAGATATGAACTAGGGTTTTGAGAGGAGATGGTGCTGGTGAAGATGTTGATGGAGATTGACCTCTCCCGATGAGAGGAGCGCTGATGATGACGATGACGATGATTTCCCCCTCCCGGAGGGAAGTGTCCCGGCAGAACAGCTCTGCCGGAGCCCTAGATTGGTTCCGCAAAGGTTCCGCCTCGTGGCGGTGGAGTCTCGTCCCGAAAGGTTGCTTATGATTTTTTCCTCGACGAAAGACTTCATATAGCAGAAGTTGGCCACCAGAGAGCCAACAGGGGGCCCATGAGGCAGGGGGCGCGGCCCCACCATCGTGGGCAGGTGGTGGCCCCCTGACGTATTTCTTTCACTCAGTATTTTTTATTATTTCTAAAAATAACTTTCGTGGAGTTTCAGGACTTTTGGAGTTGTGCAGAATAGGTCTCTAATATTTGCTCCTTTTCCAGCCGTAATTCCAGTGCCGCATTCTCCTCCTTATGTAAACCTTGTAAAATAAGACAGAATAGGCATAAGTATTGTGACATAATGTTTAATAACAGCCCATAATGCAATAAATATCGATATAAAAGCATGATGCAAAATGGACGTATCAAAACGTTGCATGGAAAACAAAAAAAATCTACGCACACGCAATGATCTATCCATAGAGATGCATAGCAACGAGGGGGAGAGTGTGTCTACGTATCCTCGTGGACCGTAAGAGGAAGTGTTTGACAACGCGGTTGATGTAGTTGAACTTCTTCTAGCTCTAACCGATCAAGTACCGAACGTACGGCACCTCCGAGTTCTGCACACGTTTAGCTCGGTGACGTCCCTTGTCTTCTTGATCCAGCAAGACGTCGAGGTAGTAGATGATTTCAGTCAGCATGATGGTGTAGTGATGGTGATGGTGAAGTGATCCTCGCAGGGCTTCGCCTAAGCACCGTGAGAATATGACCGGGGGTGTAAACTGTGGAGGGGGGTGCCGCACACGGCTAGGAAATTGTCTGGTGTGTGCTAGGGGCGCCCCCCACATATATATAGGTCGAAGGTGGGAGGGAGCAACCAGGAGGGTGCCCCAAGTAGGCCAAATCCTACATGGGGTCCTCCCCAAGTGGCGCTCCCCTTTCCTTAATTGCCGGAGAAGAAAGGAAAGGGGGGAAGAGAGAAGGAAGGGGAGGCCGAATCCTCTCCCCTTTCCTTCCCCACTTGCCGGGCTGCCATGGGGGGCGCGCCAACCCCTTGTGGGCTGGTGTGTGATACGTCTCCAAGGTATCTATAATTTTTTATTGTTCCATGCTATTATGTTATCTGTTTTGGATGTTTTATATGCATAAATATGCTATTTTATATTATTTTTTGGGACTAACCTATTAACCTAGAACCCAGTGCCAGTTCCTGTTTTCCCTGTTTTTGAGTTTCGCAGAAAAGGAATACCAAACGGAGTCCAAACGGAATAAAACTTTCACAATGAATTTTCTTGGACCAGAAGGAAACCAGGAGAGTTGGAGATGAAGTCGGAGGAACCACAAGGCGGCCACAAGGACGGCGGGTGCGCCCAGTTGGGTAGGGCGCTCCCCCACCCTTGTGTGCGCCTCGTGCGTCCCCTGACCTAATTCTTTCGCCTATATATACTCATATATCCCCAAACCAACAGAGGCATCCACGAAAACACTTCTCCACGGCCGCAACCTTATGTACCCATGAGATCCCATCTAGGGGCCTTTTCCGGCGACCTACCGGAGGGGGATTCGATCACGGAGGGCTTCTACATCAACTCTATTGCCCTTCCGATGAAGTGCGAGTAATTTGCCACAGACCTACGGGTCCATAGCTAGTAGCTAGATGGCTTCTTCTCTCTCTCTTTGATTCTCAATACCATGTTCTCCTCGATGTTCTTGGAGATCTATTTGATGTAATACTTTTTTGCGGTGTGTTTGCTGAGATCCGATGAATTGTGCATTTATGATCAGCTTATCTATGAATATTATTTGAATCTTCTCTGAATTATTATATGCATGATTTTATATCTTTGTAATTCTCTTTGAACTATCGGTTTGGTTTGGCCAACTAGATTGGTTTTTCTTGCAATGGGAGAAGTGCTTAGCTTTGGGTTCAATCTTGCGGTGTCCTTTCCCAGTGACAGTAGGGGCAGCAAGGGACGTATTGTATTGTTGCCATCGAGGATAAAAAGATGGGGTTTTCATCATATTGCTTGAGTTAATTCCTCTACATCATGTGTCAGGACCCCGATTCCAAGTCACATCGACCTAGCCGGTAACACCTCATATCACCTTGCGGCCTCACGCACGGTATTCCCACGGGTGTCGCCTTACCATGGCCCGGGACCGTTTGCGCCTTTTGGCTCACGTATATGATAGTGTCGCTAGCATCCATATGATTGAGAACCCGGGCCAACATGGCTAGTCGTGAACCCAAAGCGGCGCTAACCCATGGGGACAGGCATACATGAATCACATCGAACATGTCGGTCATCAACGTATGAATCCGGGCTGTAGCATTGGGCTAACAGGACTCCGGTAACCCGGGCTGTAGCAGGCTAGGCAGGACTCGGATATCACCGCGTGACATTTCCCGAAGGAACAGTACATAGGAACGGTGAAACACATGCCGCCATCAAGTGTGCAAAGAAGTAGTGCTGGGCTAGCAGGGCTCCGGTGAACCGGGCTGTAGCGGACTACCATCGCTCAGGAAGCACTAGACTACATTTCCCCATATGAGAGGCTGCCAAGGATAAACAACTAGATTGTCGGATCCCACACATACCAAGAATTTCAAACATACACACAATATGCTCAATATGTGTAGATACAACATGGCATCACAGCATAACTCTACGGCTCAAATATTTATTCATTAGGCTCCGAGGAGCGAGATATTACAAACATGGGTCTCATGACCCAACACTCAGAGCATACAAGTCAAAGCACAAGCGGAAGCTAAACATGTCTGAGTACAGACAACTATAAATGAAAAAGGCTGAGAAGCCTGACTATCTACCAGATCCTGCTGAGGACACAAGATCGTAGCTGAGGTAACAAGCTAAACGTCGAAGTCCAAGCGGAACTACTAGCGAGACTGACGTCTCTCTACAAAACATAAAATAAGCAAACGTGAGTACAAACGTACTCAGCAAGACTTACATCAGAACTATCTACATATGCATCATTATCAACAAAGGGGGTGGTGGAGTTTGACTGCAGCAAGCCAGCTTTGACTCGGTGACTATCCTGAACTACGACTGCAAGTAACTCTTTTGAGGTGGCGCACACGAGTCCACATATTCACCATATCAATACACC
The DNA here is from genome assembly GCA_021605205.1 of Aegilops longissima. Taxonomy (NCBI): domain Eukaryota; kingdom Viridiplantae; phylum Streptophyta; class Magnoliopsida; order Poales; family Poaceae; genus Aegilops; species Aegilops longissima. Next base: position 149,346,799 of record CM038680.1, read on the forward strand.
ACTATGGACCCGCTCCCGTCTCCCTACGAGAACGCCATCCATAGCACCCACGCTTATCTTGCGCATTTTAGAGTATCCACTTTCACTTGTCTATGAACTGATATAGGCAACCCAAAAGTCCTTTACCGCGGACACGGCTATTTGAATAGATCACATTAACCCTGCAGGGGTGTACTTCTTCACACACGCTCTCACCACTTACCGCCGTTTACACGACATGTACTCGGCAACCTTCAAGCGGAAGCCCAACGTGGGTGTCGGCCACGGCCTACCTAATCACTCAAGTCCCTAGTCCAGGTTTATCGCCTATTCGGGTTCCATCCGCAGGGAGTCCGGCCGAGGTTTCCACTAACGGCCCCGAACGATGTGTGCAGGGTTCCCGAGATACCAAACGGGCATTCGGTACACCGGGCCACGGTGTATCTACCGCATCATAGCCCACTCCTAGGGTCAGCACTACGCACGGCCTCCAACACATATCCTACAATCACCAGAAACTAGTTGCAACTCCTGGACAGAGAACAAGGGTGGTTAAGAAGCTGAGAGGGTCCATTGGTTTCGGGCCCAATGCGTGGTAGTAACTGTTTCATGGATCACAAACACAGAACTCAGTTCCTGAGGATGGCTGCAATGAGACAACCCACCATGTACTCCTACATGGCCTCTCACCGCTACCTTTACCAAATCGTGTTCACACACTTAGCTCACACACAATAGGACATGTTCATAACAATTCCAATTCATTCCCGATGAATCAGACCCGACTCAACTCTAAGCAGTAGCAGGCATGACAAACAAGCATGAATGAGTAGGCACATCAAGGCTCAAACAACTCCTACTCATGCTAGTGGGTTTCATCTATTTACTGTGGAATGACAGGTCATGCAGAGGATAAAGGGGTTCAGCTAACGCAGCAAGTAACAGATGAATCGTTGTTGTCCTAATGCAGTAAAAGATAGCAGGAGCGAGAGAGTAGGGTTGTATCGGAATGAACAAGAGGGTTTTGCTTGCCTGGCACTTCTGAAGATATTATAGTTCTTCATCGGTGTCATCGAACAATCGTCGGAACCATGTCTATCGAGAGGGCACAATTACCGGCAAACAAGGAAGAACACAATCAATGCAATGCACATTCACATGAATGACATGTCATGTTAAGGTACTGAATTCACCTAGTGCAATATCTAGCCAAGTTAATTGAAGTGGAACTCGAACAAGAACAAATTCCAACTTATGTTATTTCATAAATTGCCCTAATCATCATTTGTCATATTCAGTGAGGTTAACTTCTTCAAACATGCATGATCATGGCATAAACAGATTCTTCATATTTTTCTGATCATTTTTCATATATAACTTATTTCCATTGGAATTATAGATTATTTTCTATGAATTTTAGAAGTTTAAACTAATTTCTGGAATTTCTGAATTATTTGAAATCCAGAAAATGGTTAACTGCGTCAGCATGACGTCGGTGTGACGTTATCAAGACAAGGCGCCAGCCCAGGTCAAACCTGTCAGCTGGGACCCACATGTCAGTGTAACAACTAACTAACAGGGTTAGTTACAGTTACGTTAGCACTAACCTAGGTTAATTAGGGCCTGGGCCCACTGGTCAGAGACTAACCTAACTAACCTAAATAGGTTTAACCCTAACTAACTTAGTTAGTCGGGCGGGGCCCGCATGTTAGTGTGAGAGAGGAGTCAAACCTCTGGTCAGCCGGATCAAACCTCGCCGGTCAACACGGTCAGCCCGCCGGCGTTTAGCCGCCGGCGACGACAGAGACGGCGGGGCGGCTCGGAAATGCTCTAAGGGCACCATTCGATGTGCAGGTTGCACCTATGGGTTCCTGGGAGTGAGGCGCATCCATTGGTGGCGGTGGTAGGAGCTGCGGTGGTCGAGATCGACGGCGGCGACCAAATCGGCAGCGGCCGGAGTTCGGGTGCTCGCGGTTTTGGTGCTACGAGGCACGACGGGGCGAACGGCCGGGTGCTACGGCCTTCTGGTGATGTGTTGAGCACGGTTACACGCTCCGTTTCGAGCTTATACGTCTGTGGCCACGACGGCGACATGGCCGGCGGAGCCGAGCTCTCGGCCGTGATGGCCAACGGGGTTAGGGGGCAGCTCGAGCGACATGGCTAGGGGGAGAAGGAAGAGGAGCTCACGGCGAGTGTAGCGGTGGCCTCGGAGACCTCGGGGAAGGGCTGGTGATGGCAGGAGGTCGCAGGCGATCTCGGCGATCCGAGGAGGAAGAAGATGTCGGGAGCGGCGCTTCGGGGTTCTTCCAGTCGCGTGGCTCGGTGAGGGGGCTGGCGACGAGGTGCAGGAGCTCGGGAGTAGCTCGGGGCATCGTCGGGACGGCGGTGGCCGCGGCAACGGCGAACGGTGGCGATGGGCGTGTTCAGCGCCGTCGTGGGGAGAGAGCAGAGCAGGGAGAAAGGTCCAGGGAGAGAGGAGAGGGGTGCAGGGGGTCCAGAGTGGCGCCGAGGAGGGGCTTCGAGGCGTCGTGGTGGCCTCGATTCTGCAGCGCAGCAGGAGGTGCGTGGCGCCCAGCGCGCGCGCGTCTGTTGTCTCCTCCTCGCCTCTTGGCGAGAGGTAGGTGATGACTGGCACGGCCAGGTGGGCGGCCCAGTCCAGGTAAGTGGCCTGGGGCCTCTTCTCTCTCTCTCTCTTTTAATTGTTTTTGTTTTCTAATTTTCTGTAAACTTTGTGGCTTTACTAAAAATACTAAAACAGATCCAAAAATCATAAAACTGCTCAATGCCACTGTTTGGATATAACAAACAGCAACCATTTTAGTTTATGATTATTTGAGCATTTAAACTATTTATTAGCATTAAATGCCCAAATGCAAATACTTTATGAATTAATCCAGTGACCAAATATGTCATGAAAAATGTGCAGCACCTCTGGTTATGGTTTATAGCGTTTTTCCAGAAATGATGAACATTTTCTAAAGCCATTTGGATTCGTTGAAAAATATTTTTGGTTGAACCTATTTGAATTCCTTTAATGCTAGGGTTTAGGCAATCCCCATCTCAATTTTCAAATAAGTTTAATCATGATGCATGGATGCTGATGAACCTAATTACAATCAGATCTAGGGCTGTGACAACTCACCCCCACTAAACAAGAATCTCGCCCCGAGATTCAAGACGTGAGGTAAGAAGTTAGAGGGGTCACAAGCTAACACGATCTTCACGATCCAGGTTGCACTTCATAAGAACGTTGATTCGAACATCATCATGATATTGACATCTTGCTTTGAGAACTCCATCCAACACGACAATGGAAAGAGAGGGAGGCTCTACATGATTCGATCTTCACGAAGATCAAGTAAACATGATCAACTCACGGAATGAGATGTAGAAACATCTCGAGTTGAGACACAAAACACATCGAGAGGGATGGAAGAACAAACAACGAGGTTTGATTTGGTGGGCATCAATTCCACGCTTAGAGAGATGGTGGATGGTGTCAAGGTGGCGAGGAAATAATTTCCAGGATTCCGTAACGGGCACCTTGGGAAAAGTGACGCAAAGAACTATTCCCTTAAGTGGCAAAAAGAATTACTTTTGATCCATAGATCGTTGGAACTCTTTATACCAGCCTAAGGCAATCACCATCGATCGTTTGGCGGAGTTCAAAGGAATGGCATAACCAGATTTGAATGGATGATGTGGACTATCTTGTTGAAGGCAAAGCAATAGATGATTTTTGCTTATCATCGGAAATGGATGGGACCCATGGTAGGACCGCTTTTGAAGATGATCCTAGGCAACAATTGCTGGGGTGCAAGATGGAAACATAATGCAAATGTTGGGAATGTTTCAACCATCATATCTGCCTGAGATTCAGATCTGGTTGGTAACGGGACATTTCAGACAGCATGTCTGAAAAGGAAAGGTTGCAACACAAATCGACAAGATGACGTTGCGAGATTCTCGAGGAATGAACCAAGGTAGGAAGCTCCAAAACATGAGATGGTTCTGCTAAACACATGTGAACACGTTATCCCAGACAAGCATGACCACTGTGTAGTCTTACAACAAAACACTACCGAGTTCAGGTGGGGAACCATCATCGAGGATATCGAAGTCTTTACGCAAGTCCATGGATTAGATCCCAAGCATAGACTTCTTTTCCTTGAACAAGTCAATCAGTGTCTTGGTGTGCTAGGAATACATATAGAATGAAGGTTGCAAGTCTCTAGACTACAGAATACTTCGCACATATGCATGACTGACTTGGGATGATTCCAAGGGAAACAAAACAAACCTTTCTCAAATTCATGGCGGCAACTTGCACCTAATGCACATGAATTAGAGGAAGTCACTTCTTCCATCCAAGCATAGGCTTCATGAACGGCACACGAAGAAATGCTTACACAAGTTTCCAACACTAGGTTGATGTTCAACATGACTCATGGGGGAGACAAAATGCTGCTGATGGGCTCAACAACAACTCGTCGGAATTTCCATATCACTGGACTTCCACTATCATGTGAACACGGTGATAGAATTGGTCAGACCAAAAGATGTAATGGTGTATGCTCGAGGGATCAGCCACGAGTAAGACAACATTACGAGCATCGTTGGTTCTAATTGACTTAACGATAGCCCATACTCAAGTCAAGGGTTGGATAAGACAATAGCACCGACAACTGATCACGAGGATCAATCAACGAAGATATCATCTTTCTTCAACACACACACACACACAAGGATATCCCTTAGAATGAACTAAGTCGGACAAGCTTTCATCTTCCAACTCTCCAAGTTGTTGTTTAGCTTAACCAACTAGCTCAGGGTATCCAACACAGATTCTTGGAGAATGGCTGGTTTAGAGGAAAACCAACTTGATCACAAGCTCAACATAACAGTCAGGGGACAACCTGGTAATACTTTCGAGAAGATATTCGGAAAATCACGAACCACCGATATGTTACTAAGCTCGAGAACAACCTTGCTTTTCAAGGCAAGATGATATGAACAATAAGCAAGGGATTGAATAATCCTAACTCGTTGTTCGGAGAGTGCACCGGAGATAAGGACTAGGTAGCACGATCAATCTTAGGATGATGATTCAATAACCAACACGCTAAGAATGAGAATATTGCCCATTTACTACCAAGCAACAAGGTTGCTAGGAGTATCGATTTCACACATCACAGTTCACTTGTCGGTATTCCAGTTGCAACAACACGGAACCGAGGAGCAAATGATGATGGCGAGAAGTATCACTGCATCAAGAATTCATAAGAAAAGGTGCAATTCTCATGACATTCCTGACATAAAGTGGGTAATACTTCAGGGTAGAACAGAACCAGAAGCTGGATTGGCATTTGATTTGTGGAATACAACTGCTTTTACCCAATCCTAGATATGGATGAGGTACTTGAGTTTGTTTCTCCAAGTCATTCAGGACAGAATGGCTTGACGGACCACAAGAGTAATAGGCATCGATAAACGAATGCACGGATACCCTTGACTATCAATTGACAGGCGGGGGTCAGAATACAACTAAGGAGGAACAACTCGAGGAGCATGTAACTTTCTGAGTTGTGGATGCATAGGTTAGTATGTCGAATCAAGTTCAAAAGGTTTCTTCCGGATAACCCATGCAGGAAAGTAGAACTGGCAGATTCACAATTATGAATGGAGAACTCCTCAAGAGTACTCTGATTTTGAGCTTTTTGTTCAAAAGAACTTCTGCCTTAATGGTTCATGGTATTTGGAAGAAGGAAATACCACAGACCTCGAGGACTATCACAAAGTTACTAATATCCTAAAGGAACTAGCAAATACTAACAACATGAAGTAGGGTGAATCTCGGGTTCAAGAACCCAGGAATAGAATACCTACTAACTAATAACATCACGGGATGCTTTCTGGAATGATGGCCAGAATCATCACACTGGGAACACAAAACCATGGCCATATTACCAGGTGATCCTCTAAGATGCCTAGGGTCATAATACTAGTTCCAACATATATGTCGAGGCAACAGAGTACCTCAACTCACCGATTAGTGTGGTTAATCTGGCCCAAAGGGACATCAAAATGGGGGGAAGGGATTTTGCAAATGCTTCAGATTGTATTAGAAACCTGGGATGACTCGGACAACATAACGGTTGTAAATGCTCAAAATGATTTGAGACATCCTGCAAAAATGGTGGCATAACCACTCAATAACATCATATCAAGGTTCCGCGATCAACAGTTATCATACAGAAGTAGTAGGAACTGAACTGGGGCTTAAAACCAACAATCTTAAAGGTCTATGGATTAGTAACACGTCATCCTGATAGATAGAGGAGAAGCCTAATTCTTAAACCCCGTAGAAGAGAAGAGGATGACTCAGATCAGAAGGCCATGAGGTATAAGGAGTAAAAAGAGCCTTACGTTCCCTTCCACAATCAATTCCCATACATAACTAAAGCATTTCTAGACACAATTTCGACCAGTTTGGCTTGGTAATCCTACAGGCAGTCAGGCTTTGATACCAACGCTGTCAGGACCCCGATTCCAAGTCACATCGACCTAGCCGATAACACCTCATATCACCTTGCGGCCTCACGCACGGTATTCTCACGGGTGTCGCCTTACCATGGCCCGGGACCGTTTGCGCCTTTTGGCTCACGTATATGATAGTGTCGCTAGCATCCATATGACAGAGAACCCGGGCCGACAAGGCTAGTCGTGAACCCAAAGCGGCGCTAACCCATGGGGACAGGCATACATGAATCACATCAAACATGTCGGTCATCAACGTATGAATTCGGGCTGTAGCACTGGCTAACAGGACTCCGTAACCCGGCTGTAGCAGGCTAGGCAGGACTTGGATATCACCGCATGACATTTCCCGGGACGTACATAGGAACGAAGTGAAACACATGCCGACCAGTCAAGTGTCCAAAGCAGTAGTCTTTGGGCTAAGCGGGACTCCGTGAACTGGCTGTAGCGGACTACTATCGCTCAGAAGCACTAGACTACATTTCCCCATATGAGAGGCTGCCAAGGATAAACAGCTAGATTGTCGGATCCCACACATACCAAGCATTTCAAACATACACACAATATGCTCAATATGTGTAGATACAACATGGCATCATAGCATAACTCTACGACTCAAATATTTATTCATTAGGCTCCGAGGAGCGAGATATTACAAACATGGGTCTCATGACCCAACACTCAGAGCATACAAGTCAAAGCACAAGCGGAAGCTAAACATGTCCGAGTACGCATAACTATAAATGAAAAAGGCTGAGAAGCCTGACTATCTACCAGATCCTGCCGAGGACACAAGATCGTAGCTGAGGTAACAAGCTAAATGTCGAAGTCCAAGCGGAACTACTAGCGAGACTGACGTCTCTCTGCAAAACATAAAATAAGCAAACGTGAGTACAAACGCATTCAGCAAGACTTACATCGAACTATCTACATATGCATCATTATCAACAAAGGGGTGGTGGAGTTTGACTGCAGCAAGCCAGCTTTGACTCGGTGGCTATCCTGAACTACGATCGCAAGTAACTCTTTTGAGGTGGGCGCACGAGTCCACATATTCACCATATCAATACACCACTATGGACCCGCTCCCGTCTCCCTACGAGAACGCCATCCATAGCACTCACGCTTATCTTGCGCATTTTAGAGTATCCACTTTCACTTGTCTATGAACTGATATAGGCAACCCAGAAGTCCTTTACCGCGGACACGGCAATTCGAATAGATCACATTAACCCTGCAGGGGTGTACTTCTTCACACACGCTCTCACCACTTACCGCTGTTTACACGACATGTACTCAGCAACCTTCAAGCGGAAGCCCAACGTGGGTGTTGGCCACGGCCTACCTAACACTCAAGTCCCTAGTCCAGGTTTATTGCCTATTCGGGTTCCATCCGCAAGGAGTCCGGCCGAGGTTTCCACTAACGGCCCCGAACGATGTGTGCAGGGTTCCCGAGATACCAAACGGGCATTCGGTACACCGGGCCACGGTGTATCTACCGCATCATAGCCCACTCCTAGGGTCAGCACTACGCACGGCCTCCAACACATATCCTACAAACACCAGAAACTAGTTGCAACTCCTGGACAAAGAACAAGGGTGGTTAAGAAGCCGAGAGGGTCCATTGGTTTCGGGCCCAATGCGTGGTAGTAACTGTTTCATGGATCACAAACACAGAACTCAGTTCCTGAGGACGGCTGCAATGAGACAACCCACCATGTACTCCTACATGGCCTCTCACCGCTACCTTTACCAAATCGTGTTCACACACTTAGCTCACACACAATAGGACATGTTCATAACAATTCCAATTCATTCCCGATGAATCAGACCCGACTCAACTCTAAGCAGTAGCAGGCATGACAAACAAGCATGAATGAGTAGGCACATCAAGGCTCAAACAACTCCTACTCATGCTAGTGGGTTTCATCTATTTACTGTGGAATGACAGGTCATGCAGAGGATAAAGGGGTTCAGCTACCGCAGCAAGTAACAGAGGAATCGTTGTTGTCCTAATGCAGTAAAAGAGAGCAGGAGCGAGAGAGTGGGGTTGTATCGGAATGAACAAGGGGGTTTTGCTTGCCTGGCACTTCTGAAGATATTATAGTTCTTCATCGGTGTCATCAAACAACCGTCGGAACCACGTCTATCGAGAGGGGACAATTACCGGCAAACAAGGAAGAACACAATCAATGCAATGCACATTCACATGAATGACATGTCATGTTAAGGTACTAAATTCACCTAATGCAATATCTAGCCAAGTTAATTGAAGTGGAACTCGAACAAGAACAAATTCCAACTCCAAATGTTATTTCATAAATTGCCCTAATCATCATTTGTCATATTCAGTGAGGTTAACTTGTTCAAACATGCATGATCATGGCATAAACAGATTCTTCATATTTTTCTGATCATTTTTCATATATAACTTATTTCCATTGGAGTTATAGATTATTTTCTATGAATTTTAGAAGTTTAAACTAATTTCTGGAATTTCTGAATTATTTGAAATCCAGAAAATGGTTAACTGTGTCAGCATGACGTCGGTGTGACGTCATCAAGACAAGGCGCCAGCCCAGTCAAACTCGTCACCGGGACCCACATGTCAGTGTAACAACTAACTAACAGGGTTAGTTAGAGTTACGTTAGCACTAACCTAGGTTAATTAGGGCCTGGGCCCACTGGTCAGAGACTAACCTAACTAACCTAAATAGGTTTAACCCTAACTAACTTAGTTAGCCGGGCGGGGCCCGCATGTCAGTGTGAGAGAGGAGTCAAACCTCTGGTCAGCCGGATCAAACCTCGCCGGTCAACACGGTCAGCCCGCCGGCGTTTAGCCGCCGGCGACGACAGAGACGGCGGGGCGGCTCGGAAATGCTCTAAGGGCACCATTCGACGCGCGGGTTGCACCTATGGGTTCTTGGGAGTGAGGCGCATCCATTGGTGGCGGTGGTAGGAGCTGCGGTGGTCGGGATCGACGACGTCGACCAAATCGTCGGCGGCCGGAGTTCGGGTGCTCGCGGTTTTGGTGCTACGGGGCACGGCGGGGCGAACTGCCGGGTGCTACGGCCTCCTGGTGATGTGCTGAGCACGGTTACGCGCTCCGTTTCGAGCTTATGCGTCTGTGGCCACGACGGCGACATGGCCGGCGGAGCCGAGCTCTCGGCCGTGATGGCCAACGGGGTTAGGGGGCAGCTCGAGCGACATGGCTAGGGGGAGAAGGAAGAGGAGCTCACGGCGAGTGTAGCGGTGGCCTCGGAGAGCTCGGGGAAGGGCTGGTGATGGCAGGAGGTCGCCGGCGATCTCGACGATCCGAGGAGGAAGAAGATGTCGGGAGCGGCGCTTCGGGGGTCTTCCAGTCACGTGGCTCGGTGAGGGGGCTGGCGAAGAGGTGCAGGAGCTCGGGAGCAGCTCGGGGCATCGTCGGGCCGGCGGTGGCCGCGGCAACGGCGAACGGTGGCGATGGGCGTGTTCGGTGGCGTCGTGGGGAGAGAGCAGAGGAGGGAGAAAGGTCCAGGGAGAGAGGAGAGGGGTGCAGGGGGTCCAGAGCGGCGCCGAGGAGGGGCTTCGAGGCGTCGTGGTGGCCTCAGTGACGCAGGCGAGCAGGGAGGTGCGTGGCGCCGCGGGCGCGCGTGCGCTGTCTCCCTCCTCTACCTACTCGCAGAGGTAGGTGATGACTGGCACGGCCAGGTGGGCCGGCCCAGTCCAGGTAAGTGGCCTGGGGCCTCTTCTCTCTCTCTCTTTTAATTGTTTTTGTTTTCTAATTTTCTGTAAACTTTGTGGCTTTACTAAAAATACTAAAACAGATCCAAAAATCATAAAACTGCTCAATGCCAATGTTTGGAATATAACAAACAGCAACCATTTTAGTTTATGATTATTTGAGCATTTAAACTATTTATTAGCATTAAATGCCCAAATGCAAATACTTTATGAATTAATCCAAGGACCAAATATGTCATGAAAATGTGCAGCCTCCTCCGTAATGGTTTATAGCATTTTTCCGTAAATGATGAACATTTTCTAAAGCCATTTGGATTCACTGAAAAATATTTTTGGTTGAACCTATTTGAATTCCTTTAATGCTAGGGTTTAGGCAATCCCCATCTCAATTTTCAAATAAGTTTAATCATGATGCATGGATGCTGATGAACCTAATTACAATCAGATCTAGGGCTGTGACATCATGTCATCTTGCTTAATGCGTTACTCCATTCTTTGTGAACTTAATACTCTAGATGCATGATGGATAGCGGTTGATGTGTGGAGTAATAGTAGTAGATGCAGAATCGTTTCGGTCTACTTGACACAAACGTGGTGCCTATATTCATGTTCATTGCCTTAGATATCGTCATAACTTTGCACTTTTCTATCAATTGCTCAGCAGTAATTTGTTCACCCACCGTAATATTTTCTATCTTGAGAGAAGCCTCTAGGGAAACCTATGGCCCCCGGGTCTACTTCCATCTTATAAGTTTCCGATCTACTATTTTGCAATCTTTTACTTTCCGATCTATAAACCAAAAATATTTACTTTACCGTTTATCTATCTCTATCAGATCTCACTTTGCAATTAACCATGAAGGGATTGACAACCCCTTTATCGCGTTGGCTGCAAGTTGTTGATTGTTTGTGCAGGTATTCGGTGACTTGTGCGTTGTCTCCTACTGGATTGATACATTGGTTCTCAAACTGAGGGAAATACTTATCTCTACTTTGCTGCATCACCCTTTCCTCTTCAAGGGAAAAACCAACGCAAGCTCAAGAAGTAGCAGTGTGCTCCCCTCTTGTGGCCCAATAGGCCCAATATACTCCCGGGGGTGACCGGTACCCCCTCTGGTACTGTGATGACTATTCGATTTTCTCCGAAACACTTCTAGTGTCTGAATACCATCATCCTATATATCAATCTTTACCTCTCAACCATTTTGAGACTCCTCGTCATGTCCGTGATCTCATCCGGGACTCCGAACAACATTCGGTCACCAAATCACATAACTCATATAATATAATATTGTCATCGAACGTTAAGCGCGCGCGGACCCTACGGGTTCGAGAACTATGTAGACATGACCGGGACAACTCCTCGGTCAATAACCAATAGCGCAACCTGGATGCTCATATTGGCTCCTACATATTCTACGAAGATCTAACTGTTATGACAACATACGTAATTCCCTTTGTCATTGGTATGTTGCTTGCCCGAGATTCGATCGTCGGTATCTTCATACCTAGTTCAATCTCATTATTGGCAAGTCTCTTTCCTCATTTCGTAACACATCACCTCGTGACTAACTCCTTAGTCATTTGTTTGCAAGCTTATGATGTGTATTACCGAGAGGGCCCAGAGATACCTCTCCGATACTCAGAGTGACAAATCCTAATCTCGATCTATGCCAACTCAACAAACACCTTCGGAGATACCTGTAGAGCATCTTTATAATCACCCAGTTATGTTATGACATTTGATAGCACACAAGGCATTCCTTCGGTATTCAGGAGTTGCATAATCTCATAGTCGAAGGAATATGTATTCGACATGAAGAAAGCAATAGCAATAAAACTGAACGATCAATATGCTAAGCTAACGGATGGGTCTTGTCCATCACATCATTCTCCTAATGATGTGATCCCGCTATCAAATGACAACACATGTCTATGGTTAGGAAACCTTAACCATTTTTTATCAACGAGCTAGTATAGTAGAGGCTTACTAGGGACACGGTATTTTTTTATGTATTCACACATGTATTTAAGTTTTTGATCAATACAATTCTAGAATGAATAATAAACCTTTATCATGAATAAGGAAATATAAAATAACAACTTTATTATTTCCTCTAGGGCATATTTCCTTTAGTCTCCCACTTGCACTAGAGTCAGTAATCTAGTTCACATCACCATGTGATTAACACACATAGTTCACATCGCCATGTGACCAACAGCCAAAGAGTTTACTAGAGTCAATAATGTAGTTCACATCGCCATGTGATTAACACCCAAAGAGTACTAAGGTGTGATCATGTTTTGCTTGTGACAGAAGTTTAGTCAATGAGTCTGCCACATTCAGATCCGTATGTATATTTGCAAATTTCTATGTCAACAATTCTCTGCATGGAGATACTCTAGATAATTTCTCCCACTTTCAATATGTATCCAGATTGAGACTCAGAGTCATCCGGATTAGTGTTAAAGCTTGCATCGACGTAACTCTTTACGACGAACTCTTTATCACCTGCATAATTGAGAAACATTTCCTTAGTCCTCTTTAGGTACCTAAGGATAATTTTGACCGTTGTCCAGTGACCCACTCCTGGATCACTATTGTATCCCCTTGGCAGACTCATGGCAAGGCACACGACAGGTCTGGTACACAGCATGGCATACTTTATAGAACCTATGGCTGAGGCATAGGGAATGATTTTCATTCTCTCTATATATTCTACCATGGTTGGGCTTTGAGTCTTACTCAACTTCACACCTTGCAACACAGGTAAGAACCCTTTGTTTGACTGATTTATTTTGAACTTCTTCAAAAACTTTTGCCAAGGTATGTGCTTTGTGAAAGTCCGATTAAGCATCTCGATCTATCCCTATAGATCTTGATGCCCTATATGTAAGTAGCTTCACTGAGGTCTTTCATTGAAAAATTCAAGTTCCTTTTATGCTATCCAGAAATTCTATATCATTTCCAATCAGCAATATGTCATCCACATATAATATTAGAAATGCTACAGAGCTCCCACTCACTTTCTTGTAAATACAGGCTTCACCATAAGCCTGTATAAAACCATATGCTTTGATCACCTCATCAAAGAGTATATTCCAACTCTGAGATGCTTGCACCAGTCCATAGATAGACCGCTGGAGCTTGCACACTTTGTCATCACCTTAAGGATCGACAAAATGTTCTGTTGCATCATATACAACTCTTCTTTAAGATATCCATTAAGGAATGCAGTTTTTACATCCATTTTCCAGACTTCATAATTATAAAACACGGCAATTGCTAACATGATTCGGACGGACTTAAGCATCGCTATGATAGAGAAAGTCCCATCATACTCAACCCCTTGAACTTGTCGAAAACATTTTGCGACAAGTCGAGCTTTGTAGACAGTAACATTACCATCAGCGTCAGTCTTCTTCTTTAAGATCCATTTATTCTCTATGGCTTGCCGATCATCGGGCAAGTCCACCAAAGTCCACACTTTGTTCTCATACATGGATCTTATCTTGGATTTCATGGCCTCTAGCCATCTGTAGGAATCTGAGCTCATCATAGCTTCTTCAATCTTCATAGTTAGTAGGTTTGCATTTGTCTAGTAACATGACTTCTAGGACAGGAATACCATACCACTCTGGTGCGGATCATGCTCTGGTCGACCTACGAGGTTCAGTAGTAACTTTATCTGAAGTTTCATGATCATTATCATTTGCTTCCTATCTAGTTGGTGTAGGCATCACAGGAATGTTTTTCATTGATGTGCTACTTTCCAATTCGAGAGAAGGTACAATTACCTCATCAAGTTTTACTTCCTCCCACTCACTTCTTTCGAGAGAAACTCCTTCTCTAGAAAGGCTCCATTCTTAGCAACAAAGATCTTGCCTTCGGTTCTGTGGTAGAAGGCATACCCAATTGTTTCCTTAGGGTATCCTATGAAGACGCACTTCTCCGATTTGGGTTCGAGCTTATCAGGTTGAAGCCTTTTGACATAAGTGTCGCAACCCCAAACTTTAAAAAACGATAGCTTAGGTTTCTTAGCAAACGATAGTTCATACGGCGTAATCTCAATGGATTTAGATGGTGCCCTATTTAACGTGAATACATATGTATCTAATGCATAACCCCAAAATGATAGTGGTAAATCAGTAAGAGACATCATTGATCGCACTATATCTAATAAAGTACGGTTACGACATTCGGACACACCATTACGTTGTGGTGTTCTAGGTGGTGTGAGTTGTGAAACTATTTCACATTGTTTTAAATGAAGTCCAAACTCGTAACTAAAATATTCGCCTCCGCGATCAAATCGTACAAACTTTATTTTCTTGTTACGATGATTCTCCACTTCACTCTGAAATTCTTTGAACTTTTCAAATGTTTCAGACTTGTGTTTCATTAAGTAGATATACCCATATCTACTCAAATTATTTGTGAAGGTCAGAAAATAAGGATACCTGCCGCGTACCTCAACACCCATCGCACCACATACATCGGTGACTTGCTCCATTGTTCCGGAGAACGGAGTTTTAGTCATCTTGCCCATGAGGCATGGTTCACAAGTATCAAATGATTCATAATCAAGTGATTCCAAAAGTCCAACCGCATGGAGTTTCTTCATGCGCTTTACACCAATATGACCTAACCGGTAGTGCCACAAGTATGTTGCACTATCATTATCAACTTTCCATATTTTGGCATCAATATTATGAATATGTGTATCACTACGATCAAGATTCAATAAACCATTCACATTGAGTGTATGACCATAGAAGGTTGTATTCATCTAAACAGAACAACAATTATTCTCTGACTTAAATGAATAACCGTATTGCAATAAACGTGATCAAATCATATTCATGCTCAATGCAAACACCAAATAACATTTATTTAGGTCCGATCATCACCTGAGATGGAGTAGTCATCAATGGTGAACATCTCTATGTTGATCATATCTACTATATGATTCACGTTCGACCTTTTGGTTTCCACTGTTCCGGGGCCATGTCTGTACATGCTAGGCTCGTCAAGTTTAACACAAGTATTCCGCATGTGCAAAACTGTCTTGCACCCGTTGTATGTGAACGTAGAGTCTATCACACCCGATCATCACGTGGTGTCTCGACACGACGAACTATAGCAACTGTGCATACTCAGGGAGAACACTTTTACCTTGAAATTTAGTTAAGGGATCATCTTATAATGCTAACGTCGTACAAAGCAAAATAAGATGCATACAAGATAAACATCACATGCAATCAAAATATGTGACATGATATGGCCATCGTCATCTCGTGCTTTTGATCTCCATCTCCAAAGCATCGTCATGATATCCATCATCACCGGATCGACACCTTGATCTCCATCGTTGCGTCGTGGTCGTCTCGCCAACTATTGCTTCTGCAACTATAGCTAATACATAGTTATAAAGTAAAGCAATTACATGGCGTTTGCATTTCATACAATAAAGAGACAACCATAAGGCTCCTGCCGGTTGCCGATAACTTACAGAACATGACCATCTCATACAATAATGTTTATCACATCATGCCTTGACCATATCACATGACAACATGCCCTACAAAAACAAGTTAGACGTCCTCTACTTTGTTGTCGCAAGTTTTATGTGGCTGCTATGGGCTTCTAGCAAGAACTGTTCTTACCTACGCAGAAAACACAACGGTGTTTCTTCAAGTTTGCTGTTTTAACCTTCTTCAAGGACCGGCCGCAGTCAAATTCGATTCAACTAAAGTAGGAGAAACAGACACCCGCTAGCCAGCTTTATGCAAAACTAGTTGCATGTCAGTCCGTGGAACCGGCCTCATGTGCGTGGACATGCAAGGTTGGTCCGGCCGTTTCATCCCACAATACCGCTGAATCAAAATAAGATGTTTGTGGTAAGCCGTATGATTATCACCACCCACAACTATTTGTCTTCTACTCGTGCATATCATCTACGCATAGACCTGGCTCGTGATGCCACTGTCGGGAAATGTTGCATGGAAAACAAAAGAAATTCTACGCACATGCAATGATCTATCCATGGAGATGCATAGAAACGAGGGGGAGAGTGTGTCTACGTTCCCTCGTAGACCGTAAGCGGAAGCGTTTGACAATGCGGTTGATGTAGTCGAACTTCTTCTAGCTCCGACCAATCAAGTACCGAACGTACGACACCTCCGAGTTCTGCACACATTCAGCTCGGTGATGTCCCTCGTCTTCTTGATCTAGCAATACGTCGATGTAGTAGATGAGTTCCGTCAGCACGATGGTGTGGTGACGGTGATGGTGAAGTGACCCTCGCAGGGCTTCGCCTAAGCACCGCACGAATATGAACGGGGGTGTAAATTGTGGAGGGGGGCGCCGCACACGGCTAAGCAATTGTCTGGTGTGTGCTAGGGGTGCCCCCCATATATAGAGGTGGGAGGGGGGAGGGAGCAGCCAGGAGGGCGCCCCAAGTAGGTCGAATCCTACTTGGGGTCCTCCCCAAGTGGCATCCCCTTTCCTTAATTGCCGAAGAAGAAAGGAAAGGGGGGTGAGAGAAGGAAGGGGAGGCCGAATCCTCCCCCGTTTCCTTCCCCACTTGGCCGGCTGCCATGAGGGGTGATGTTAGAGATATACCCTAGAGGCAATCATGTATGATGATATTCCTATGTGTTTATGAATAAAGATAGTACTTGGACATTATCAATGATGTGTATCAGCAATTACGTGACTTGTTTGTGGGACTATGCATTGTATGATGACTGTCCTATAAGGTCCCTAGTCGAAAGGGTTGTGTGGACGCGCAGCCAATTAGACTAGCATATGACACGGTCGATGGCTTGGTCTCACTGGCCATGGAGCATTGGATGCTAACCGGATAATATGGACTTGGAAGGATCTGGTCGGATTCGACGTAGTCGGATCCGAGTCGAGATAAGGTCTGAGTCAAACAGACCAACTATGAGACGCAACGATATGTCATCTGTGAGTCTCTAGTACAACATACGTTCTATGTCCTAAGACCTGAGCTGGCACATGTATTCGGGATGGTGATAGACTTGCTTTGGGCCAACCGAACGCTACTCCGTGACTGGGTAGTTACAAAGGTAGGTTTCGGGCTTGTCCAGACCCATGCTGCGAGACATGGTCGAGCAAGATGGGATTTGCCCCTCCGATCAGGGGAGATGTACTCTGGGGCCCTCGTGTGATCCGACCGGGATAAGCATGGCCATGCGACTGTGATAATCCGGTTTATGGTCAGGCTAGCACAAGGATGACAGACTCGCCTTGAGCCCGACAACATATATCATGTGGCAAAAGGAATGGAAGTATGATGTACATGTTTGCCTAACCAGCTTCATAGTCTGCTTGGTGTTTGGCATGCCTTGCTAGGGGCTGCTACCAATTTTGCAATTCGGAGGTGATCCGAACTGCGACCAAGCCGGCTTGAACCTAAGCGGTCGCACGCTTAAGGGAAGGAACCTACGAGGTCGGATCCGAGGACACTGGTCAGATGGGATCCGAGCTGTATTCGGATTGTGGCCGAGTGACTTATGGGCTTTAGGGTCCGTGCGAGGCCCAAGTGTTGAGCCCGCGACGGACGCCTATATAAAGTGGAGATGCCACACACTCATGCGATTGATCGCTTCGGCGCTGTCACTAGGGTTTGCATGTGTTGCGAATAGACACCTCTACTCGCCGTCGGTTGTGTGATCGGACCTAGCAGTCCGCTGCACAACGTTCCTCCTGCAAGCACGGATACCGTTAAAGGCGGTGCACTTGCGCCGCCCCGGCGAACCTATACGAGGGATCCGACGGCCAGCTGTTCGAGGGAGATCGGACGAGGAGGAGACGGACCACGCGGACGCGCTGCCCCAACTCTTCTTCCGCTGCACGGCACTGCGCGTCTAGCGGTAACGATCTGTGATCCATTCCCGTAGCATGTTCCTGGTTGTTCTGCACGTAGGAAATTTTTAATTTGCAGTCGACGCACCCTACGGTAAAACCCAATAGTGTGTATCAGAGCCTCTGCTATAGGATTAGGATTCAGATCGTATGCATATTAGATATGTGGAGGCGGCAGATGAGATCTGTTATTGTTTACGAGATCAGCTATGTGCACGGTTGATGTGATCTACTGCACCTGGGGATCGTTGAGGCTATGTTTTCTGTCAATCAGGACCGCCGTGTGCGTAGCTCCTTGTATTTCGTACCCGACACACAAACCGGTAGAATGCGATTCTATGCATAACTTTGTTTTGCAGGTTTGATGTGAATAGTATGGCTCATGTGTATGTGATGCATGTGTGTAATTTATACATGGTATGCGCGTCATGTTTGTCAGCCGGCAGGAGCCAAAGTGCTGTCATTATGATGTATAACGACCTGCGTGTCGACTTGTGACTCTATGTAAAACTAGGTGATACCCCGCGCGTTGCTGCGGGATCTCTTTGCTGGAATTATAGTGTAATGATTTTTATAAAACCCTAAATGCGCTAAAAATCCAAAATAAACAATGTCTCCATTGGTAGTAGACTGAGTCTTGTGGATACATGGATACATTACAGATATCAACTTTTGAGCCCACTGGATTACCGATGCTTGCTTACCAAGAGATTATATCGATTACCGAAGAGTGTCAATAAGATTTATGTGAATTGCACTAAAAGAGTGTATCATAACCTCAAAGTATGGCATGGTGCCTCGATACTAAGAAATACTTGTTCAAGTTTTTCTCTCTTTGAATGATGACATTAGACTTTCAATTCAAATTGATTAAGAAGAACCACCAATCAAGTATCATAGCGTTTCACAGTACATATTTGAGCCGCAAGGAGCAGCAGTGGCGACAATGAATGGCGACTAAAATAGCAGTCTAGAATTAAACGTGCCCATACACATAACCTCTATGGAAATCAAAATTTTAATAGGGTGAGTGACTATAAATTTCTAAGATAATAGATAAAATAGAAAAGGAAATTACATCTATTGAATGCCAGCATACGTCCATTGTTTTCCATCAAGTACAATGGTTCTTCTTTTTTCCAGCAAAGGTGCAGTAGTTTTTGGAATTGAAACCGCTAGCTGAGTCATTGGTTGCAAACATAACTCCTGTAATATATTTCACAAAACTGACAAAGATATCTCACCGGCCGGAAAATATCAATTCTTGTCTAATCTGCAAAGGAGTACATGAGATTACTATTAGGAAGACTCAATATTGTTACTAATTGCAGGTAAATGCACCAAATATTCGCTGGCCATACAGTCTTAAATCATGGTATAGCGGTATAACTATTGTAGATAAAAAGACATTGAACTGTGCAGGTGTTAGCTTGCTCCATCTAGCCCCATATAAAATAATATGCTCTCTTAAACATACCTCAAACTTTCAACTTTATCTGCAAGTAACGCATGTGTACAAACAGCTACATGTGCCATAAACATTGATATGATCAAAAAATTAGGATATCAGTATCATGCCCAAGCCACTACAACCATAAAGAATTACGAAGAGAGAATGTGGGGAACAAACATGGTGATTTAGTTTGGCTGACAATTGCTTCCTTGCAAACCACACCTGAAGAGCATACAATTTCATGCAAGTCTAGTTACCTGAACAATAGATAAAGCTGACCGAGAGGGCTGGGTCATGCATAATTCCAAACATCATTCCAAAATTAGTATCATTCACCACGAAGTCTGAAGGAAGATGAACATCAGTCTTCAAATTGTTGCAACAATAAAAATCAATCTTGACTGATGTCATAGCCAATTAGGTGTGGACGGAAAAAAACTGACCACTTCCTCCTAGTAATAAAAAACACAATCGATGCGAAAAATTGAATCGGGTACATAAAACAATTGAACTGGTAGGTAGAAAGAATCTATTAATAATTGATCTAAAGAAATCGAACGATGATACCTTTTTGTTGAGGATGGGATTGCCATAGTCAACACAGTGCTTCATGGTCAGTCTCCCCGCGTACAGCAGCTCCTTATGGCCTAGTTTGGCGGCGAGGGGTCATGGGTGGAGCTTCTTCTCGTGGCTTATTGTAGGGCAAGATATTGGAAGGTGATAGATGGTGTCGTTTCATTGTGTTGGTGGCTGCATTTGTGGCCGGGATATCTCCTCATAGTGATGGCGAGCAGAAGAGAAAGCGGCAGAGATAACTACTCCATCACTATGGCAGAGTATAATAGAGAGCGAGGTAATGGGAGGAGATGAATTAATGCTACCGTTTCATTGCATTGGTGGATGCACTTTTGGCCATAAGATCTCATCGGTCATGGCCACCACGAACAGAAGAGAAAGCGGCAGAAATAACACCCGTAGCATAGAAGATGAACCTAATTTATACGGGCTACATAATAATAAAGCTATAGGCCTGCGTTTACTTACATGGGCTGCCGCCATGGGCCATCACCAACGAACATGCCCTGACTCGCTTGCGTATGGTTTTGTCTAATAATAAACCGGGCAGAAAAAGCAGCGGGACTGCGGGAGGATTAGTGATGATGTAGTCGTGCGATCGATAGCGGGGGATTAGCGATGACGTGGCCTCACGAGAAGCCAGGAAAATCAGTTATTGGGGGGCAGCTATTTAGGTATAGTAGATTCATTACTAGTTGTAGTAGTTGGATAATAGAGATCAGGTTGGTGGCTTGGCTTCCGGCGTGACAAAAAAATGGAGTTCCTAGATGGTCATCGGAGTTGGAGCCAACCTGGAAGAACATCCATGAAGGAGCCATACTTTTTCACAATATATGTTTATTTGTAATTGTTATGCTTCTTTGTTTCTATGCATGTTAAAATTGTAGAAAGATCCCTCATGAATATCAAGCGAATTGCCATCCCCGATGTTGCACCTTCACACGTCAAGTACGTCTAGTAGTGGGCTCATAAAATTGGGGAGCTGCTAGGTGTCCATGAACTGAAGGGTTCGTGTCGGACACGGACATGCACTGCATCAGGTTAACTTGACAAGGCTATCAAAATGGTTTTGGGCCTTGTGGAAAATAAAGTTGGAAGCCGGGGTATGAGAAACCTTCCGGACCGACAGGAGTCGTATAGAGATACGATTAGCAAGGAGTTGCTTACCGGATAGGCATGTTTTCTAGCAGTGATGCTAAAGCTCACTAGTCGCATGTGCTAGTTGGATCCTGAATCACTGAGAGTTTGCGGAGGGATGCTGACTTCAGTGGGAATATTTCTGTTTAGGCTTGAATTACTCTACATAAACACATAGCTTAGTGATTGCATATTTTCTGTTGTAGATCGATGGCACCACCTTCTCACCCCAACTTTGCATTGAAATAAATTCTAGAAAAGGATAAACTGAATGGAACAACCTTTGCCTTCA
This sequence comes from Aegilops longissima, assembly GCA_021605205.1. Lineage (NCBI taxonomy): Eukaryota > Viridiplantae > Streptophyta > Magnoliopsida > Poales > Poaceae > Aegilops > Aegilops longissima. The sequence continues at coordinate 149,368,393 of CM038680.1, forward strand.
AAGCGCGAGTTCGGCCATAGTTGGGACCATAGATATCTCTTTTCTCAGATTGCTGGAACTCATGTGTGTTAAGCCTCTCAAGTATGTCACATGAATCGAGAGTCTTGAAGTCAGGGCGTTCTTGAATCATAAGTGCCAGGGTGTCAAATGAGCTGTCAAGCAATCTCGGAAGCATCTTGACGATTTCATGCTTGGTGATCTCAGTGGTGCCGAGTGCGTGAAGCTCATTTGTGATATCAGTGAGACGATCAAATGTGAGCTAGACATTCTCATTGTCATTTCTCTTGAAGTGGTTGAAGAGGCTGCGAAGAACACTAAACCTTGAGTCTCTCTGGGTTGAGACGCCTTCGTTGACCTTGGAGAGCCAGTCCCAGACTAGCTTCGCAGTTTCCAGAGCACTCACATGACCATACAGTCCTTTGGTCAGATGACCGCAGATGATGTTCTTGGCAGGTGAGTCCACTTGAATGAACCTCTTGACATCAACAGCAGTGACACCTTCACCGACCTTGGGAACGTCGTTCTTGATGACATACCAGAGGTCGACGTCAATGGCTTCAAGATGCATACGCATCTTATTCTTCCAGTAGGGGTAATCAGTGCCATCAAAGACAGGGGCATGCAGCGGTGACTTTGATTATCCCTGTAGTCGACATAGCTAAAACTCCAGGTGGTTAAACCGAATCACATAGAACAAGGGAGCACCTTGCTGTGATACCAATTGAAATTTCTAGTTATCGACTAGAGTGGGTGTGAATAGGAGATTTTTATGAAAGTCTTCAAAACAAGGTGGCTTTGAAGACAAACAGTAGAAATGAACCTATTGATATGTAGCGGAAGGTAGACTACACTAAGCAAGCCATAGTCAAGTAAGCAATGAAGTGAAAGAACGAAGACTATCAGCAGCTAGGTAGTATGGATCAGGATGGAAGATAGTATGATGCCAAACAGGAAATAGTCTTCACACAGTGAAGACAATCAGATCATGCAATCAAGCAATGACTTCATGAAGATCAACTGAAAGTAAAGAGAGGTAAGAGATAAAACTAGTTGCTTGGTGAGGACAAGGATTTGGTAGACCAGTTCAAGTTGCTGTGAAAACTGTACGTCTGGTTATGGAGGCTGAGATTCAACTCAGAAGAGCATGTCTTAACCTTATTCCCCTTGAGCTAAGAACACACAGTCCTCGCCCAATCACTCTGGTAAGTCTTCAAGGTAGACTTGCAAGCCTTCATAGACTTTGTTCACTGGCAATCCACAATGGATCTTGGATGCTCAGAACGCGACGCCTAACCGGCTGGAGGATTCATAGTCCTCAAGTGTAACAAGTCTTTAGATCACGCAGACAGAAAGACTTCAGTGATGCCTAACACTCTTTGGCTCTGGGTGTTTTGGGCTTTCTCCTCGCGAGGATCTTTCTCTCAAATGCATCGGAGGTGGGTTGCTCTCAAACGACGAAAGCCGTGCACTAACTCTGAGCGGCCACCAATTTATGGTGTAGGGGGTGGGCTATTTATAGCCAGGAGGGAACCCGACCTGATTTGTCCAAAATGACCATGGGTCAATAAGGAACTGACACGTGTCCAACGGTCAGATTTCAAACACACGCGGCAGCTTGAATTGGGCTACAAGTAAAGCTGACTCATCCAGCTCTGGATAAGATTTGCTCTCATTGTCTTCGCTCGAAGACATAGGATTTGGTTGAGCATCACTTCAGTCACTCTGACTTTGTTCACTTGGACCCCACTTAATAGTACGGTGGTTCCTATGACTCAACACAGAAGAAAAAGGAAACTACGAAACAACTATGTCTTCGTACTCCATGGTCTTCACGCAATGTCTTCTCATGTCATAATCTTCAGTGTGAATGTCTTCACAGACTACCATTGTCTTCAATGTCTTCACACATTTTTAGGGGTCATCTCTGGTAGGTAAACCGAATCAATATGGGACTACTACCTGTGTTATCCTGCAATTCTCACAAACACATTAGTCCCTCAACCAAGTTTGTCGTCAATACTCCAAAACCAACTAGGGTGGCACTAGATGCACTTACAATCTCCACCTTTATGGTGATTGATGAAAAACTGGTTGAAGTTTTCAACGGGGATAAAAGTATGTGAAAGTTAAGGATTCAGGCATTGTCTTCATAAGAAGTGAAAAGGCTCCCCCTGAAGATGTTCATATAGGTAGTTTGCTTTTGAATGTAAATGCACATGGCAGGTTTTACTTTGTCGAGATCCTCTTCAACTTATGAAGACAATTCATCATGCATATAAACAGATAACGAAGATAGTGACATGCATAATGAAAAATGGACGTCTGCGGAATGGCTTCATGCGGGATTTATCATCGCATCACAAAGTGGCAGACGACCATCGAATTTAAGTGTTACAACTCAGAGAACCAAATGTTTCAAAAGATGAGAGTTGTAAAACTTAGCAAAATAATGCAACCACCCATAAGGACCCGCTTGAAGACTATAAACTCATAAGCTTCTCCCCCTTTTGTTAGTAATGACCAAAAAGGTTTGAAGACATAGAGTATCTACTCGTTCCCATTAGGAGTAGACGAAGGAGTAGGGTCGACGTTGGTGTTCGGCAGTGCAGATGAGCCTGGTGCAGTGTCGAGATGCAGTGAAGCCATGGTTGGTGAAGTGGCATCGTCTTCTTCATCGAAGACTCTCGCAACAACAGTTGTAGCCGAAGATGAACGCTCAGAATCTTCAATTGAGGGAGTGCGGCGCCAGCTTGCATTGCGTGGAGGTCTGGAATCAAATTTGAATCCCTTAGTGAAGCCATCTTCTCGAAGATCGTCTTCAAGACATAGTAGTCTGAGACTCTTCCAATACCGCCGACGGGCTTCATGGGCAACAAATGAGTTCTTGGTGGCCAAGTTTCTGATGTGATTGACGTCCACCAAGATACTCTGCATCTGACGCTTGAGCCAGTCATGATGCTTATCCTGCTTCTGATGTAAGGCCACAAGAAGCCCTCAGTCATTGAGTACACGGTAACGCTTCCGAGGCCTTTGGGCAATAGTGTTGTCAGTGGCTTCAGTGTTCGCACGATGGGGCACATGCATATTGCCAGCCAGAGATAAGAGGGAGTTGCAGCAGTGGGAACATTAATTCCTTCTATGGGTTGCGTGAAGCTTTGGTGATCAACATTACAAAGATGTAGCGGCTCCTTGGCAGGCTCGGGGTAGATGCTTCAACGGCAGATCAACCTCAGGCAGAAAGATAAGATGGTTGCGCCTTGAGGGCTGATAGTCAATCGAAGAATGAAGTTTGATCAGGCGCATCACCCATGGAGCATAAAACTTCAAGCCAAACAGATCAATCCCAGATGCAGCAAGTTGTCTGATGAAGAAATACTGGGTGTTGAATCTAATGCCATTGATGATATAAAATACCAAAGTCTTCATGGCTCCTTCAAGTTTGGCTTCAGAAGTATATCCCTTGATTGGCCATAGAGTATGCCTCAGAATATGATAAGTTGTGCGGGGCAAGTACTTGAGGTCTTTGACGAAGAACTCTTCGGGGTATTCAGCATCTTGGGGCAGTGGCTTCATCATGCTGAGCATATCACTCATATTGGGCCCAGGCCTTTGAAAGACACTCTGTAGTTCATTTCTGTGAAGTTGACAACCAGGTTCATACAACTCACCTGGAGTGGGCAGGGAAGTAAGCTCGATGATATCTTGAGCTTTGGCTTCATGACGCACATCGCATGTCATCCACTCGAGGATCCATGTCTTCGGATCCCTGTTGTAGCCACGAATATGAAGTTTAGCGTAGAACTGCAGCAGAAGCTCTTCATTCCAGTGCTCTTTGTCCGTAAAAAATGGCAGAAGACCAACTTCCCTGAAGCAGTCAAGAGCTTCTTCCAGACAGGGCAGCCCAGCAATAGCTTTACAATCAAGACGCATGTGTGGAAAGATTCGCTCTTGATTGTATATAATGCAGGAGTAATAGTTGTGTTGCTGATAGCTCCAAAATCGATCGAAAGAGATCTTTGGCTTCGAGTATGGATTCATGGCGCTTTCGAAGAAGGTGTTGTGAGCTCTGAAGCTGCTCACGCTGAAAGATCCTGGCGATGTAGCAGCACCTGGAAGCCTTGGCAGCCTTGGCTTTGGCTTCTGAACCTGAGGCCTCTGCCCCACATGGTAGTCATATTGTGGTCCTGGAGCAGTGGGAGGGACCAAGATAGGCCATTTCACAGTGACCAGTTGTCCACGATCAAAGGCATGTTCAATGGTGTGAGGCCTATGAGGTGGAACAGTGGCTTCAGCATTTACATTGGCTTCCGACACCACATTTGCTTCAGGCTCCGCATTGTCTTCGGCCATGACAATGCCATTGACTTCAGCATCATTGTTTGTGGCAGCCTTAGTGGTTTCAACCTCCATTTGGTCAACAACAGGTGGGTCAGGCACAGTCACATTCTCCTCGAGAATGACTTGATCTATAGCTGGGGGTGTGGCAACTCGTTCTTCTTCTCTTTCTCCTTGTTCTTCATCACCTAATGCAGCCGGAATGTCTTCAGCAGCTTTAGCTTCAGACCCAGAGACATTCGCAGTAGGGGTGGCTTCAGGAAACACTTGACGTGCTATTGAGCTTGGTTGCACTTCCCTTCTGGAATGCTCGACATGGTGACCTGTGGCCTGGGGCCTTTGCGACGCCTGCGTGAAGCTGGCGACGCCTGTGGTGATGGAGTGGTCTGTACCATGTAGTTATCGTCGTCAAGCACCGGAGTGGTGAGTTGAGGTGGTGGAGTTCTGGGTGTCTCATCATGAATGGGGGTGTCTTATTGAGGGCGACCGGCCCATGAATCATCCTGAGCAATAGGCGTCAATGGATGACCAATGCTGATGAGTTCGTTGTTCGTAAGAACAAGCGATGATACCAATTGGTGTTCAAGTTGAGGAAGGACTTCATCATCTTCAACATTGTCTTCACGACCAATGTCTTCAGCTGTGATGGGGTCGACAACTGGAACTTCTTCATCTTCAGGAACCTCTGTGGAAGTAGGCTCGTGGATCACAAGACGACGCTCTTGGTTGGTGGAGGCTGGACGGGCAACAGAAATGGGCTCAACAATAAGGGGCTCAGAGGTCGCAACACGCTCTTTCTTTGAAGACTTTGTCTTCAATTTCTTCTTCAATGTTGCATCATCAGAAGAATTCTTGTGCTTGTGTTTCTTGGCTTCGGCTTCAGCCGCCCTTGTCTTCTTCAACTCTGAAGCTGCTGAGGTGACCTTAGGCTTCGAGCATGTTATGCTGGCAGGGAAGACAATGCGAGTTTCTTCCTGCCTTGGTGTTTCAGTTTGGGCCACAACAGACTTCTTTTGTTTCGCAGCCATCTTGGGGTCGATGCCAGGATGCCCAAGAGCCTTTCGCTTTTCAGCTTCATTGTGTGTTTGAACACATTTCTACGCAAATTACTTCATGCGCACTCTTGAACCTTTGGCTTCTTCACGTTTCTTGTGAAATCGTTCCTTGAGGTCATGCAACATCTTTTTGAAGATCTGAACATCTGCCACGCTGAGCTTGGCCATGTTCTTCTTGAAGTGAGCCTTCTCATAATCAATTTTGTTCTTGATTTCAACAATTTTCTTAGCCAGAGCCACTTCATTGGCAATGGCTCCATGGAAGGTGACGATGATGTCCATAGGAAGCTGAAGATCATTAATGCTAATGCTCTGGCCGTCGAACCACTCATCAATGAAGTTGTTCATTATATCAACATCAAAGAGGGGTAGATCGTTGAAGATCTCTGCCTCTTGCTTGCTCTTGATCAGCAACTCAAGGGCATCATCACCAAGATCTTCATTGCTAGACAGATCAATGGTTTCATCCTCATTTTGCAGAACGACAGCAGGAGTCAGTTCATGCCCAGAAATCTTCTTGGGCTTCTTGGTTTTCTCTGTCTTCTCGGTCTTCTTGGAGACATGAGAAAAATCTTCAGACTACACACTGGGTTCAGGAGGTGCAGTGGCCAATGGCTTCACACGCGAAGCTTTAGGTGAGGCAGAGGGCTTTGAAGCCTTGGTCTTCTTCTTGTTCTGAGGAGCTGGTGCTTCTTCAGAGTTAGCGTCATCAGCGGATTGATCCATAGTGGCCCGCTGTGTAGCAATGTGGGAGAGGAGCCCATCGAAGTTGTCGAAGGGGCCGATGACATTAGGATTGGCATCGCGTGTGCCATCAGCCCTTGGAGCAGATGGACGTGGGTTGAAGTTGAGGCCAAACTCCTTCTTGTTTTTCATAGCAGACTCCTTGGCAAATATATAGTTGTGCTTGAAGAGATTGTCTTCATGACACCATAACATAGATGATGGGTCTGCATTCTCTAGCTTCGGTCCTCGGGCCATGCATGGGTGGAAGCCTTGAGCAATGGCTTCAGACTTTGACTTGGGTTGCAGATTTCTGTACAGAATATCTCCCCATGGGCACTTGATAGCATTCATCTCAGCATATTCGGCAGTTAAAAAGTTGTACTTGAACCATTGTTCTGCCCAATATCTTCGAATCCATTAGATTCGGGTCTTGCGCTGGTTGTAGCTTTCATCAGGATCTGACTTGTACAATTCAAACATATCAGGAGGTAAATTCTTAGCAGTATCTCCACGGTGCTGCCTGCCACCTTTTCTAGCTGATTATTCAGTTGCTATTTTATTCAGACTGAATGGCTTCAAAACAGTGAATGGCTTCCTTCTACTAGTCAGAAAAGAGCTGGCTTCAGGGGAGTGTATATGACGATGTAAGAACTCTGCACATGAATGCAGACTATGAGAACCAAGGGATTATCCCACAGACATGTACATGTGATAGCATTAGAGGTGCGAGGGAAGGGGAAGAGGTCATATGCATTATCAGAAGATTTTGAAGATAAATCAGTATGAAGACATTGACCTCATAGTGCGAAGACATTCACTTATTTGAAGAGAGTTGGTTCCAGATTTGTACGAATCCATGAATAAGTACACGTGAGGAATCTAACTAGTTATGAAGCATAAGTGAATATACTTAGCATGATATGAGATGCTGATAAAGATGGATCCAGATTTGGAAGTGCAGAAACCACTTTTGGTTGAAGTGGATGGATTTGACGGATCTAAAAGGCAGTAGAAAGTGAGATTTAATTATCGCTGATGAACTGCAAGACGAGGCAGAGTAAGAGGACGAGCAGTTCAATCTCCCGCGCCCTAACTTGGCGGTAGAAGAAACCTACGGCGGTGGCGGAGAGGACGAGGTCTGCGGCCGGCATGAGGACAGCGTCGAAGAAGTCGCGGCAGCTAAGCGCTTCGTCTTCGGTGTCGGTGCGAGCTAGCGGAGGCGCTAGGTTTTGTGCGAGGTGGCGAGGTGGAAGAAAAGATTTGACCGCGATGAGCGTGTATTTATAAGGAGAGGGGCAGCGCAGCGCAATTACGCAGGTGCCCCTGGCGGTTCACATCTGAAGGACACGTGGATTGCATGCAACTTATTGAAAGTTGTTCGACGTTCCCACGCACGCTTGGATTGTCAGGTGGTCGTTCCGGCTTCTCCGGTATTTAGGCAAAAAATTGATTTAAATGTTTTTCTCTTTGTCTTCTGATGACAAGGAGTCAGAGAAGACAATCGACATGTTTCAATAGAATGCATATGATTTGGACAGACATAATTTAAGGAAGAAGCACAGAAGAGGTTAGGGTCCGATCACATTCACTTAGGTCAATAAAGATTCAAGTATGAAGACATAGCTATAAGTGAATGCTATAGATGATAGAACACAAATATATATATATATATATATATATATATATATATATATATATATATATATATATATATATATATATATATATATATATCACCAACTCAACATTGCGAAGATAAACCTCAAAATCAAATCAATGTTCAAGACAAACCAAATGCGAAGACTATGCAACCATAACGCCAAAGAAACATTCCAATAAGAATTTGGTGGTGGCGTTTCCCACCGTATAGGAAGTATTAGACCCAGACACGGCGCACAATTATTGTGGTGCTCCGAAGTCAAATTCCGCCTTAATGTATTCACACTTAGAGTTTATTCTTCATTGATTGAAGATATAGGTTACTTTGTATTTGCACATCTAAGTCATCAACATGCATAAGCATTAGGATGTGTGTCCAATTACAGGACATTTGAGGATTCTAAGATATTTAGCTCACACCGCAAGTTGCAAAACCTTTTCTCATCCAAGGGCTTTGTGAAGATATCTGCCAATTGCTCTTCAGTGTAGACGTGAATGATATCAATATCTTCCTTCATGACATGATCTCTGCGAAAGTGATGACGGATCTGAATGTGCTTTGCCTTCGAGTGCTGAACTGGGTTGTTGGCAATCTTGATGGCGCTTTCATTGTCACAGTAGAGTGGCACATGCTTCAGGTGGATGCCATAGTCCTTGAAAGTTTGCTTCATCCATAGAAGCTGAGCGCAGCAAGATCCAGTAGCAATGTATTCAGATTCAGCAGTGGAGAGGGATACACAGTTCTGCTTCTTAGAAGACCAACAGACAAGAGATCGTCCAAGAAATTGACACGTGCCTGATGTGGACTTGCGATCAACCTTGTCACTAGCATAATCAGCATCTGAGAATCCAACTAGATCAAACTCTCAGCCCTTTGGATACCATAATCCTAGTGTTGGGGTGTAAGCCAAATATCGAAGAATTCCCTTCACAGCTAAGTGATGCGATTCCTTTGGTGCTACTTGGAATTGGGCACACATGCAAACGCTAAGCATTATATCTGTCCTAGATGCACATAAATAGAGTAAAGAACTAATCATGGAGCGGTATACCTTTTGATCAAACTCTTAACATTGTGGTAGGGACCCAATTGAACTTTGGTTGGCATTGGCGTCTTGTACCCTTTGCAGTCTTGCATTCCAAACTTCTTCAGGCAATCTTTGAGGCATTTCTCTTGTGATATGAAGATGTCGTTGCTCTGCTGACGAATTTGAAGACCGAGGAAGAACTTCAGCTCACCCATCATGGACATCTGATATTGCTCTTGCATCATATGTCCAAATTCATCATTGTATCTCTTGTCAGTGCAGCTGAAGATAATGCCATCCACATAGATTTGGCACACAAACAGTTCTCCATCATATATCTTCGTGAAGAGTGCAGGATCCAGAGAACCAGGTTTGAAGCCTTTTCTCTTCAGGAAGTCTTTGAGCGTGTCATACCAAGCGTGTGGGGCTTGTTTGAGGCCATACATTGCCTTGTTGAGCTTGTATACCATGTCAGGACGTTTTGGGTCTTAAAAGCTAGGTGGTTGTGCAACATATACTTCTTCTTCAATCTTGGCATTGAGAAAGGCACTCTTCACATCGATTTGGTACAGAAGAATGTTGTGATGGTTGGCATAGGCTAGCAGTATGCAAATAGCTTCAAGCCTAGCCACTGGAGCAAAATTTTCATCAAAGTAAATCCCTTCTACTTGAGTGTAACCTTGAGCAACAAGACGAGCCTTGTTTCTGACAACTTGACCTTGCTCATCTTGTTTGTTGCGATAGATCCATTTGGTGCCAATGATGTTATGCTTGCGAGGATCAGGGCGCTTAACCAATTCCCACACATTGTTCAGCTTGAACTGTTGGAGCTCTTCTTGCATTGCGTGAATCCATTCAGGTTCCATGAAGGCTTCAGCAACTTTCTTGGGTTCAGATATAGAGACAAATGCAAAGTGCCCACAGAAATTTGCTAGCTGTGTTGCTCTTGAACGAGTGAGTGGACTAGGTGCATTGATGCTATTGATTATCTTCTCAATCTGTACTTCATTTGCAACACGAGGATGAACTGGACGAAGATTTTGCCCTTGCAAATCATTGTCTTCAGCTTCAGCATTAACTTCAGGCTGAGCATTGTCTTCGGATTGATTAGGTGCAGAAATGATGATTTCCTCTTCGGCCTGAGCTTCTGAAGGTATGATTTCTCCAATACCCATAAGCTTGATAGATTCACTTGGTGAGGCTTCATCTAGCACACTAGGCAGGTGCTCTCTTTGCGAGCCGTTAGTCTCATCAAACCACACATCCACAGTTTCAACCACTTTATAGTGAAAGAGGTTGAAGACTCTATAAGAGTGCGAGTCCTTTCCGTAGCCAAGCATAAAACCTTCATGTGCTTTCGGTGCAAACTTGGAAGTGTGATGTGGATCCTTGATCCAACACCTAGCACCAAATACTCTGAAGTAGCTGACGTTTGGCTTCTTACCAGTTAGTAGCTCATATGATGTCTTCTTTAGAAGTTTGTGAAGATAAACACGGTTGATGAAGTGACATGTAGTGTCAATCGCTTTACGCCAGAATTTTCTTGGTGTCTTGTACTCATCGAGCATCGTCCGATCCATCTCAATAAGGGTTCTGTTCTTGCGCTCCACGATGCCTTTCTGTTGAGGTGTGTAGGGAGCAGAGAACTCATGAGTGATGCCCAATGTATCAAGATAAGTGTCGAGGCCGGAGTTCTTGAATTCTGTGCCGTTGTCACTTCTGATGTGCTTGATCTTGATGCCATAGTTCGTCATGGCACGATTAGCGAATCTTTTGAAGACATGCTACACTTCATTCTTATAGAAAATTTTGTGTACCCATGTGTATCTTGAGTAATCATCAACAATGACGAAGCCATAGAGGCAAGTAGTGGTAGTAAGTGTAGAGTAGTGAGTAGGGCCGAATAAGTCCATGTAAGGCAGCTCGAAGGGACGTGATGTCATCATGATTGTCTTCGAGGGATGCTTGGCCCTTGTCATCTTTCCAGCTTCACAGGCACCACACAGATGATCCTTCTTGAACTTGACGCCCTCGATGCCTACGACATACTTCTTCTTCACGAGAGTGTACAAGTTCTTCATGCCAGCATTCCCTAGCCTCCGATGACAGCGCTAGCACTCTGAAGCTTTTGCTAGAAGACATACTCCCAACTGTTGTCCTGCTAAGAAATCTACCATGTACAGATCGTCTTTTCGATACCCTTCAAAGACTAAAGATTTGTCAGATTCCATAAGTACAAGGCAACAATATTTTCCAAATATCACAATCATGTTCAGATCATAAAGCATTGAGACAGACATTAAGTTGAAACCAAGGGATTCAACAAGCATCACTTTATCCATGTGCTGATCCTTTGAGATTGCAACTCTACCTAGACCCAATACCTTGCTTTTACTAGTGTCGGCAAAGGTGATGTGACTTTTGTCATATGGACGTAGGGTTGCATCCATGAGAAGACTTCGATCACCAGTCATGTGGTTAGTGCATCCACTGTCCATAATCCACTCAGAGGCCTTTGGTATCGTACCCTACAGTGCAGTTAGGGGGATAGGATTCACCAAGGGAAATGTAAAGCATAAACATTTGACGAACAAGCATATTATCAAAGTTCAAATCCTGGTTAGGATAGATGGGATGATTGTCAAGGAATCCAGGAACAAAATACATAGTAAGACCATTTTGGCATTTTATCTTGCGCCCCACAAAATTTTTTAGGTCCAGCATAAGTATCAGACGCCTTTGATTTTCGGCTGGAGACCTTTCCCTACAAAAGAGAGTTAATTTTTCTTAACCACCCACATCTTCAGGGGTGGCTTAGAAGCAATGAGTCTAAGTGCAGCATCTGAGAACTTCGGCTATGGAGCCCTAGCAAATAGCCTTGTAGGAGGTGAATAATACTCATAAGAATAAGCAGAAAAGTTCTTGGTCTTATGAACATAGCGGTTTGACAAAACACGCTCATATTCATAAGTCTGAGTATGGTTTCCCTGCAAAGCATTGGCGTTAGGGTGACTCTGGTGAGTCCTCTGTCTGTATGAAGCCTTGGGGCTATATGAAGCCTTTGGTCTGGGATTTGTCTTCTTCCTAGGTGGTGTCATGATGACATTCACGGGAAGATTCTCAAGACGGCTCTTGGGTACCCAGATCTTCTTCAAAGGTGGTCCATTCTTGCAGTTAGTACCAATATGACTGGCAAACACTTCACCATTCTGATTCTTAAACAGTTTATAGTTTGCATCAAAGGATTCATCAATGATAATCGGGTTAGCACAAGTGAAGCCAGATAAGGTAGATGGATCCACTGAAGGTCCCTTTACAGCAACCCATGTGGTTTTGGGGTACTGCTCAAGCTTCCAGTAAGAACCATCAACATTCATTTTCCTCTCGAACCCAACACCCTCTTTCCTAGGGTTTCGGTTCAGAATCTGTTTCTTGAGGATATCACATAGTGTCTGATGCCCTTTGAGACTTTTATGCATTCCTGTCTCAAGCAATGACTTCAACCTGGCATTCTCATCAGCAATAGTAGTGGTATCCTCAACAGAGGGGTTAGTTAACACTTCAGCAGTTGAAGGTATTGCAACAGTAGCAGCAGTAGAACATTCAGCAACAGAGACATCATTATCATGCTCAAGACATTTTAGACATGGTGGTTCAAATCCTTCCCGAGCGGAACTGATCTGTTGAGCGCGGAGTGACTCGTTCTCCTTTTGAAGGTCTTCATGAGACACTCTCAGGTTCTCAAGTTCATGCTTCCTTTGAAGATAATCATAGGAAAGCTTCTCATGAGTAGTTGATAGAGTCTCATGACGACTTTCAAGTTCCTCGTACTTAACATGAAGATTTTTGATGTCTTCAATTAAGTACTGAGATCGGGTCATTTCCGCATCCAACAGGTCATTGCTTTTGTCTAGCAATTTTTGGATATGTTCCATAGCATTCTATTGTTCAGTTGCAATTTTAGCAAGTGTTTTGTAGCTAGGTTTAAATTCACATTCAGAGTCATCTTCACTTGATGTTTGAAAGTAAGCATCGCGTGAGTTTACCTTGGCACCACGTTCCATGAAGCAGTAGGTAGGAGAAGAGTCATCCTCATCATTAGCATCAGTGTTGGTGACGAGTCCATTGTCTTCAGTGTTGAAGATGGACTTGGCGACATACGCTGAAGCTAGAGCCAAGCTTGCCACGCCTGAATCAGATTCCTCTTCAGACTCCACCTCTGCCTCCTTAGATGCAGACTCCTCCTCTGAATCCATATCCTTGCCAACAAACGCACGAGCCTTTCTGGATGAGCTCTTGTTGTGTGATGAAGACTTCGACGAAGACTTGGAAGAAGACTTTGATGATTTCTTCTTCTTGTCATCAGAATCATATTCCTTGCTCTTCTTCTTCTTCTTCTTGATCTCATTGTCCAAATATGGACACTCAGAGATGTAGTGACCAGGTTTCTTTCACTTGTGGCATGTTCTCTTCTTGTGATCACGAGTGGAAGCTTCATCGTTTCTTGAGCTGGATCTTGAAGACTTTCTGAAGCCTTTCTTCTTAGTGAACTTTTGGAACTTTTTCGCAAGCATAGCAAGCTCGTTTCCAATGTCTTCAGGATCCTCAGAACTGCAGTCAGATTCTTCTTCAGATGAGGAAACAACCTTTGCCTTCAAAGCGCGAGTTCGGCCATAGTTGGGACCATAGATATCTCTTTTCTCAGATTGCTGGAACTCATGTGTGTTGAGCCTCTCAAGTATGTCAGACGGATCAAGAGACTTGAAGTGAGGGCGTTCTTGAATCATCAGTGCCAGGGTGTCAAATGAGCTGTCAAGCGATCTCAGAAGCGTCTTGACGATTTTGTGCTTGGTGATCTCAGTGGCGCCGAGTGAGTGAAGCTCATTTGTGATATTAGTGAGGCGATCAAATGTGAGTTGGACATTCTGATTGTCATTTCTCTTGAAGTGGTTGAAGATGTTGTGAAGAACACTAATCCTTGAGTCTCTCTGGGTTGAGACGCCTTCATTGACCTTGGAGAGCCAGTCCCAGACTAGCTTCACAGTTTCCAGAGCACTCACACAACCATACTGTCCTTTGGTCAGATGACCATAGATGATGTTCTTGGCAGGCAAGTCCACTTGAATGAACCTCTTGACATCAGCAGCAGTGACACCTTCACCAACCTTGGGAACATCGTTCTTGACAACATACGAGAGGTCGATGTCAATGGCTTCAAGATGCATACGCATCTTATTCTTACAGTAGGGGTAATCAGTTCCATCGAAGACAGGGCACACAGTGGAGACTTTGATTATCCCTGCAGTCGACATAGCTAAAACTCCAGGTGGTTAAACCGAATCACACAGAACAAGGGAGCACCTTGCTCTGATACCAAATTGAAAGTGCTAGTTATCGACTAGAGGGGGGTGAATAGGCGATTCTTATGGAAGTCTTCAAAACTTGGGGACTTTGAAGACAAACAGTAGAAATGAACCTATTGATATGCAGTGGTGAAGGAAATATGCCCTAGAGGCAATAATAAAGTTATTATTTATTTCCTTATTTCATGATAAAAGTTTATTATTCATGCTAGAATTGTATTAACCGGAAACATAATACATGTGTGAATACATAGACAAACATAGTGTCACTAGTGTGCCTCTACTTGACTAGCTCGTTGAATCAAAGATGGTTAAGTTTCCTAGCCATAGACATGAGTTGTCATTTGATTAACGGGATCACATCATTAGGAGAATGATGTGATTGACATGACCCATTCTTAGCCTAGCACTTGATCGTTTAGTATGCTGCTATTGCTTTCTTCATGACTTATACATGTTCCTGTAACTATGAGATTATGCAACTCCGTTTACGGAGGAACACTTTGGTGCTACCAAACGTCACAACGAATCTGGGTGATTATAAAGGAGTACTACAGGTGTCTCCAAAGGTACATGTTGGGTTGGCGATTTGAGATTAGGTTTTATCACTCCGATTGTCGGAGAGGTATCTCTGGCCCTCTCGGTAATGCACATCACTATAAGCCTTGCAAGCAATGTAGCTAATGAGTTAGTTATGGAATGATGCATTACGTAACGAGTAAAGAGACTTGCGATAGTAACGAGATTGAACTAGGTATTGGATACCGACGATCGAATCTCGGGCAAGTAACATACCGATGACAAAAGGAACAACGATGTTGTTATGCGGTTTGACCGATAAAGATCTTCGTAGAATATGTAGGAGCCAATATGGGCATCCAGGTTCCGCTATTGGTTATTGACCGAGAATAGTTCTAGGTCATGTCTACATAGTTCTCGAACCCGTAGGGTCCGCACGCTTAAGGATTCGATGACAGTTTTATTATGAGTTTATGAGTTTTGATGTACCGAAGGAGTTCGAGTCCCGGATGAGATCGGGGACATGACGAGGAGTCTCGAAATGGTCGAGACGTAAAGATCGATATATTGGACGACTATATTCGAGTTCGGAAAGGTTCGAATGATTCGGTATTTTTCGAGTACCGGAGAGTTACGGGAATTCGCCGGGAGAAGTATTGGGCCTTATTGGGCCCTGCGGGAAAGAGAGAGGGCTGCCTAGGGCAGGCCGCGCGCCCATGGCCTAGTCCGAATGGACTAGGAGAGGGCCGCACCCTTGCTTCCTTCCCTTCTCTCTTCCCTTACTTGTCTCCTACTCCTAATACATGGAAGGACTCCTAGTTGGACTAGGAAAGGGAATCCTACTCGGTGGGAGTAGGACTCCCCATGGCGCGCCCTACTAGGGCCGGCCTCCTCCTCCCTCCCTCCTTTATATCACGGGCAGGGGCACCCCATGGACACACAAGTTGATCTACGGATCGTTCCTTAGCCGTGTGCGGTGCCCCCTCCACCATATTCCACTTCGGTCATATCGTCATGAGCTTAGGCGAAGCCCTGCGCCGATGAAGTCATATCGTCAGCGAGCTTAGGCGAAGCCCTGCGTCGGTGGAGCATCATCATCGTCACCACGCCGTCGTCTTGACGAACTCATCCCCGACGCTTTGCTGGATCGGAGCCGGGGATCGTCATCGAACTGAGCGTGTGCTGAACACGGAGGTGCCGTCGTTCGGTGCTTGGATCGGTCGGATCGTGAAGACGTCACGACTACATCAACAGCGTTGTTATAATGCTTCCGCTTTTGGTCTCACGAGGGTACGTGGACGACACTCTCCCTCTCGTTGCTATGCCATCACCATGGTCTTGAGTGTGCGTGGAAATTTTTGAAATTACTCGTTCCCCAACAATGGCATCCGAGCCTGGTTTTATGCGTTGATGTCATGTGCACGAGTAGAACACAAGTGAGTTGTGGGCGATATAAGTCATACTGCTTACCAGCATGTCATACTTTGGTTCGGCGGTATTGTGAGATGAAGTGGCCCGGACCGACATTACACGTACGCTTACGCGAGACTGGTTTCACCGCTTCGAGCACTAGTTGCTTAAAGGTGATCGGCGGGTGTCAGTTTCTCTCACTTTAGTTGAACCGAGTGTGGCTACGCCCGGTCCTTGCGAAGGTTAAAACAGCACCAACTTGACAAACTATCGTTGTGGTTTTGATGCGTAGGTAAGAACGGTTCTTGCTCAGCCCGTAGCAGCCACGTAAAACTTGCAACAACAAAGTAGAGGACGTCTAACTTGTTTTTGCAGGGCATGTTGTGATGTGATGTGGTCAAGACGTGATGCTATATTTTATTGTATTAGATGATCATGTTTTGTAACCGAGTTATCGGCAATCGGCAGGAGCCATATGGTTGTCGCTTATTGTATGAAATGCAAGCGCCATGTAATTGCTTTACTTTATCACTAAGCGATGGCGATAGTCGTAGAAGCAATAGTTGGCGAGACGACAACGATGCTACGATGGAGATCAAGGTGTCGCGCCGGTGACGATGGTGATCATGACGGTGCTTGGCGATGGAGATCACAAGCACAAGATGATGATGACCATATCATATCACTTATATTGATTGCATGTGATGTTTATCCTTTATGCATCTTATCTTGCTTTGATTGACGGTAGCATTATAAGATGATCTCTCACTAAAAATTATCAAGAAGTGTTCTCCCTGAGTATGCACCGTTGCCAAAGTTCGTAGTACCCAGACACCACGTGATGATCGGGTGTGATAAGTTCTACGTCCATCTACAACGGGTGCAAAACAGTTGCACACGCTGAATACTCAGGTTAAACTTGACGAGCCTAGCATATAACAGATATGGCCTCGGAACACGGAGACCGAAAGGTCGAGCGTGAATCATATAGTAGATATGATCAACATAGTGATGTTCACCATTGAAACTACTCCATCTCACGTGATGATCGGACATGGTTTAGTTGATTTGGATCACGTAATCACTTAGATGACTAGAGAGATGTCTATCTAAGTGGGAGTTCTTAAGTAATATGATTAATTGAACTATAATTTATCATGAACTTAGTCCCGTAGTATTTTGCAAATTATGTTGTAGATCAATAACTCGCGTTGTTGCTTCCCTATGTTTGTTGCTTTCATATGTTTATTTTGATATGTTCCTAGAGAAAATTATGTTGAAAAATGTTAGTAGCAATGATGCGGATTGGATCCGTGATCTGAGGTTTATCCTCATTGCTGCACGTAAAAATTATGTCCTTAATGCACCGCTAGGTGACAAACCTATTGCAGGAGCGGATCGAGGCGTTATGAGCGTTTGGCTAGCTCAATATGATGACTACTTGATAGTTTAGTGCACCATGCTTAAAGGCTTAGAATCGGGACTTCAAAGGCGTTTTGAACATCATGGACCATATGAGATGTTCCAGAATTGAAGTTAATATTTCAAGCAAATACCGAGTTGAGAGATATGAAGTCTCCAACAAGTTCTATAGCTAAAAGATGGAGGAGAATCGCTCAACTAGTGAGCATGTGCTCAGATTGTGCAGGTACTTCAATCGCTTGAATCAAGTGGGAGTTAATCTTCCAGATAAGATAGTGATTGACAGAATTCTCTAGTCACCATCACCAAGTTAGTAGAACTTCGTGATGAACTATAATATGCAAGGGATGACAAAAGTAATTCCCAAGCTCTTCGTGATGCTGAAATCGGCGAAGGTAGAAATCAATAAAAGAGCATCAAGTGTTGATGATTGACAAGACCACTAGTCTCAAGGAAAAGGGCAAAGGGAAGAAGGGAACTTCAAAAGAACGGCAAGCAAGTTGCTACTCGGTGAAGAAGCCCAAGTCTGGACCTAAGCACGAGACTAAGTGCTTTTGCTACAATGGAATTGGTCCTTTGAAGCGGAACTACCCCAAGTGTTTGGCGGATAAGAAGGATGGCAAAGTGAACAAAGGTATATTTGATATACAGATTATTGATGTATATTTTACTAGTGTTCATAGCAACCCCTCGGTATTTGATACTGGTTCAGTTGCTAAGAGTAGTAACTCGAAACGGGAGTTGCAGAATGAACAGAAACTAGTTGAAGGGAAGTGACGATGAGTGTTGGAAGTAGTTCCAAGATTGATATGATCATCATCGCACACTCCCTATACTTTCGGGATTAGTGTTAAACCTAAATAAATGTTATTTGGTGTTTGCGTTGAGCATGAATATGATTTGATCATGTTTATTGCAAAACGGTTATTCATTTAAAGTCAAAGAATAATTGTTGTTCTGTTTAAATGAATAAAACCTTCATGGTCATACACCCAATGAAAATAGTTTTCAAAACAGGTTATTCATTTAAAGTCAAAGAATAATTGTTGTTCATTTAAATGAATAAAACCTTCAATGGTCATACACCCAATAAAAATAGTTTGTTGGATCTCGATCGTAGTAATACACATATTCATAATATTGATGCCAAAAGATGCAAAGTTAATAATGATAGTGCAACTTATTTGTGGCACTCGCCGCTTAGGTCATATTGGTGTAAAGCGATGAAGAAACTCCATGCTGATGGGATTTTGGAATCACTTGATTATGAATCACTTGATGCTTATGAACCATGCCTTATGGGCAAGATGACTAAAGACTCGCTTCTCGGAACAATGGAGCGAGCAAATAACTTATTGGAAATAATACATACTTGATGTATGCGGTCCGATGAGTGTTAAAGCTCACGGCAAGTATCGTTATTTTCGACCTTCACAAGATGATTTGAGCAGATATGAGTATATCTACTTAATGAAGCACAAGTCTGAAACATTTGAAAAGTTCAAATAATTTCAGAGTGAAGTGGAGAATCATCGTAATAAGAAAATAAAAGTTTCTACGATCTGATCGTGGAGGAGAATATTTGAGTTACGAGTTTGGCCTTCATATAAAACAATGTGGAATAGTTTCACAGCTCACGCCACATGGAACACCATAACGTAATGGTGTGTCCGAACGTCATAACGCATTTTATTTTGATATGGTGCGATCAATGATGTCTCTTACCGATTTACCAATATCGTTTTGGGGTTATGCATTAGAGATAGCTGCATTCACGCTTAATAGGGCACCATCTAAATCCGTTGAGACGACACCGTATGAACTATGGTTTAACAAAGAAACCTAAGCTGTCGTTTCTTAAAGTTTGAGTTGTGATGCTTATGTGAAAAGTTTTCACCTGATAAGCTCGAACCCAAATCGAGAAGTGCGTCTTCATAGAATACCCAAAAGTAACTATTGGGTACACCTTCTATCACAGATCCAAGGCAAGTTTTTCGTTGCTAAGATGGATCCTTTCTAGAGAAGAAGTTTCTCTCGAAAGAAGTGAGTGGGAGGAAAGTAGAACTTGATGAGGTAATTGTACCTTCTCCCTTATTGGAAAGTAGTTCATCACGAAATCAGTTCCAGTGATTCCTACACCAATTAGTAAGGAAGTTAATGATGATGATCATGAAACTTCAGATCAAGTTGCTACCAAACCTCGTAGGTCTTCGAGTAAGATCCGCACTGAGTGGTACGGTAATCATGTTCGCAAGTCATGTTACTAGACCATGATGAACCTACGAACTATGAGGAAGCGATGATGAGCCCAGGTTCCGCGAAATGGCTTGAGGCCATGAAATCTGAGATGGGATCCATGTATGAGAACAAAGTGTAGACTTTGATGGACTTGCTCGATGATCAGCAAGCCATGTAGATAAATGGATCTTCAAGAGGAAGACGGACACTGATAGTGGTGTTACTATCTACAAAGCTCGACTTGTCACAAAAAGGTTTTCGACAAGTTCAAGGTGTTGACTACAATGAGATTTTCTCAACTGTAGCGATGCTTAAGTCTGTCCGAATCATGTTAGCAATTGCCACATTTTATGAAATCTGGCAAATGGATGTCAAAACTACATTCTTTAATGGATTTATTAAAGAAGAGTTGTATATGATGCAACCAGAAGGTTTTGTCAATCCTAAAGGAGCTAACAAAATGTGCAAGCTCCAATGATCCATCTATGGACTGGTGCAAGCATCTCGAGTTGGAATAAACGCTTTGATAGTGTGATCAAAGCATATGGTTTTTTACAGACTTTTGGAGAAGCCTGTATTTACAAGAAAGTGAGTGGGAGCACTACAGCATTTCTGATAAGTATATGTGAATGACATATTGTTGATCGGAAATAATGTAGAATTATTCTGCAAAGCATAAAGGAATATTTGAAAGGAGTTTTTCAAAGAAGGACCTCGGAGAAGCTGCGTACAAATTGAGCATCAAGATCTATTGAGATAGATCAAAAACGCTTGATAAGTTTTTCAATAAGTACATACCTTGTCAAGACTTTGAAGAAGTTCAAAATGGAACAGTCAAAGAAAAGTTCTTGCTGTGTTGCAAAGGTGTGAAATTGAGTAAGACTCAAATCCCGACCACAGAGAAAATAGAAAAGAGAATGAAAGTCATTCCCTATACCTCGACCATAGGTTCTATAAAGTATGCTATGCTATGTACCAGACCTATTGTATACCTTGCTCTGAATTTGGCAAGGAGTACAATAGTGATCTAGGAGTAGATCATTTGGACATTGGTCAAGAACATCCTTAGTGAAGACTAAGGAAATATTTCTCGATTATGGAGGTGATAAAAGAGCCCGTCGAAAGAGTTACATCGATGCAAGCTTTTTACACTGATCCGATGACTCTAAGTCTCAATCTGGATACATATTGTAAGTGGGAGCAATTAGCTAGAGTAGCCCGTGCAAGAGCATTGTAGACATAGAATATTTGCAAAATACATACGACTCTGAATATGATGACCTGTTGACTAAACTTCTCTCACGAGCAAAACATGATCATCCCTTAGTACTCTTTGGGTGTTAATCACATAGCGATGTGAACTAGATTATTGACTCTAGTAAACCCTTTGGGTGTTGGTCACATGACGATGTGAACTATGGGTGTTAATCACATACAGATGTGAATATTAGTGTTGAATCACATGATGATGTGAACTAGATTATTGACTCTAGTGCAAGTGGGAGACTGAAGGAAATATGCCCTAGAGGCAATAATAAAGTTATTATTTATTTCCTTATTTCATGATAAAAGTTTATTATTCATGCTAGAATTGTATTAACCGGAAACATAATACATGTGTGAATACATAGACAAACATAGTGTCACTAGTGTGCCTCTACTTGACTAGCTCGTTGAATCAAAGATGGTTAAGTTTCCTAGCCATAGACATGAGTTGTCATTTGATTAACGGGATCACATCATTAGGAGAATGATGTGATTGACATGACCCATTCTCGTTAGCCTAGCACTTGATCGCTTAGTATGTTGCTATTGCTTTCTTCATGACTTATACATGTTCCTGTAACTATGAGATTATGCAACTCCGTTTACCGGAGGAACACTTTGGGTGCTACAAAGCGTCACAACGTAATCGGGTGATTATAAAGGAGTACTACAGGTGTCTCCAAAGGTACATGTTGGGTTGGCGATTTGAGATTAGGTTTTGTCACTCCGATTGTCGGAGAGGTATCTCTGGGCCCTCTCGGTAATGCACATCACTATAAGCCTTGCAAGCAATGTAGCTAATGAGTTAGTTATGGAATGATGCATTACGAACGAGTAAAGAGACTTGCCGGTAACGAGATTGAACTAGGTATTGGATACCGACGATCGAATCTCGGGCAAGTAACATACCGATGACAAAAGGAACAACGTATGTTGTTATGCGGTTTGACCGATAAAGATCTTCAGAGAATATGTAGGAGCCAATATGGGCATCCAGGTTCCGCTATTGGTTATTGACCGAGAATAGTTCTAGGTCATGTCTACATAGTTCTCGAACCCGTAGGGTCCGCACGCAAGGATTCGATGATGCTTTTATTATGAGTTTATGAGTTTTGATGTACCGAAGGAGTTCGAGTCCCGGATGAGATCGGGGACATGACGAGGAGTCTCGAAATGGTCGAGACGTAAAGATCGATATATTGGACGACTATATTCGAGTTCGGAAAGGTTCGAATGATTCGGTATTTTTCGAGTACCGAGAGTTACGGAAATTCGCCGGGAGAAGTATTGGGCCTTATTGGGCCCTGCGGGAAAGAGAGAGGCTGCCTAGGGCAGGCCGCGCTCCCATGGCCTAGTCCGAATTGGACTAGGGAGAGGGCCGCACCCTTGCTTCCTTCCCTTCTCTCTTCCCTTACTTGTCTCCTACTCCTAATACATGGAAGGACTCCTAGTTGGACTAGGAAGGGGAATCCTACTCGGTGGGAGTAGGACTCCCCATGGCGCCTCTACTAGGGCCGCATCCTCCTCCCTCCTCCTTTATATACGGGGGCAGGGGCACCCCATGGACACACAAGTTGATCTACGGATCGTTCCTTAGCCGTGTGCGGTGCCCCTCCACCATATTCCACTTCGGTCATATCGTCATGAGCTTAGGCGAAGCCCTGCGCCGTGAAGTCATATCGTCGCGAGCTTAGGCGAAGCCCTGCGTCGGTGGAGCATCATCATCGCCACCACGCCGTCGTCTTGACGGAACTCATCCCCGACGCTTTGCTGGATCGGAGCCGGGGATCGCCATCGAATCTGAACGTGTGCTGAACACGGAGGTGCCGTGACGTTCGGTGCTTGGATCGGTCGGATCGTGAAGACGTCGACTACATCAACAGCGTTGTTATAACGCTTCGCTTTCGGTCTCACGAGGGCGTGGGCGGACACTCTCCCCTCTCGTTGCTATGCCATCACCATGGTCTTGAGTGTGCGTAGGAAATTTTTTGAAATTACTACGTTCCCCAACAAGTGGAAGGTAGACTACACTAAGCAAGTCATAGTCAAGTAAGCAATGAAGTTAAAGCACGAAGACTATCAGCAGCTAGGTAGTATGGATCAGGATGGAAGATAGGATGATGCCAAATAGTAAATAGTCTTCACATAGTGAAGACAGTCAGATCATGCAATCAAGCAATGACTTCATGAAGATCAACTGAAAGTAAAGAGAGGTAAGAGATAAAACCAGTTGCTTGGTGAGGATAAGGATTTGGTAGAAGATTTCCAGTTGCTGTGACAACTGTACGTCTGGTTAGGGAGGCTGAGATTCAACTCAGAAGACCGCGTCTTCACCTTATTCACCTTAACCTAAGAACACACAGTCCTCACCCAATCACTCTGGTAAGTCTTCAAGGTAGACTTCCAAACCTTCATAGACTTCGTTCACTGGCAATCCACAATGGCTCTTGGATGCTCCGAACGCGACGCCTAACCGGCTGGAGGATTCACAGTCCTCAAGTGTAACAAGTCTTCAGATCACGCGGACAGAAAGACTTCAGTGATGCCTAACACTCTTTGGCACTAGGTGTTTTGGGCTTTGTCCTCGCGAGGATCTCTCTCTCTCTCTCTCTCTCTCTCTCTCTCTCAAATGCTTCGGATGTGGATTGCTCTCAAACGACAAAAGCTGTGCACTAACTCTGAGCAGCCACCAATTTATGGTGTAGGGGGTGGGCTATTTATAGCCAAGAGGCAACCCGACCTGATTTGTCCAAAATGACCCAGGGTCACTAACGAACTGACACATGTCCAACGATCAGATTTCAAACACACGCGGCAGCTTGACTTGGGCTACAAGTAAAGCTGACTCATCCAGCTCTAGATAAGATTTGCTCTTCTCGAAGAAATAGGATTTGGTTGAGCATCACTTCAGTCACTGTGACTTTGTTCACTTAGACCCCACTTAACAGTATGGTGGTTCCTATGACTCAACACAGAAGAAAAAGGAAACTACGAAACAACTATGTCTTCGTACTCCATAGTCTTCACGCAATGTCTTCTCATGTCATAATCTTCAGTGTGATTATCTTCACAGACTACCATTGTCTTCAATGTCTTCACAAATTCTTAGGGGTCATCTCTCATAGGTAAACCGGATCAATATGGGACTACTACCTGTGTTATCCTGCAATTCTCACAAACACATTAGTCCCTCAACCAAGTTTGTTGTCAATACTCCAAAACCAACTAGGGGTGGCACTAGATGCACTTGCAGCTGGTAAGAACTAGGCGTGTGGCACAAGGGGAGATTGACATCAGGGTCGGCAACAAAGCAAGAGTTGCTGCGTTGGAGGTCGGCATTATGCAGCTCCAGCTTCCTTCTGGATTTATTTTGGAATTGAATCATTGTTATTACATTCCTGCACTTAGTCGGAACATTATTTCTGCCTCATGTTTGATGAGTCAGGGTTACGAATTCAATTTAAAGGACAATGGTTGTTCATTTTATTTAAATGGTATGTTCCACGACTATGCACGCATTGTTGATGGGCTATTTATATTGAATCTAGAATAGGAACCGGTCTATAAAGTGAATGTCAAGAGGCATAAGCCTAATGACATAAATCCGACATACTTCTGGCATTGCCGGCTTGGACACATTAGTCTGAAACGCATGAAGAAGCTCCATGATGATGAGCTCCTAACTTCGTCCGACTTCGGGTCATTCGAGACATGTGAATCATGCTTGCTCGGCAAGATGACTAAGTCTCCTTTTGCAAAGAGTTGCGAGAAGGCGTCGGAGCTATTGGAGCTTATACATAGTGATGTGTGTGGTTCAATGAGCACAACTGCTAGAGGTGGCTATCAGTACTTCGTGACTTTTACCGACGACTTGAGTAGATATGGATATATCTATTTGATGAGGCACAAGTCGGAAACTTCTGAAAAGTTCAAAAAGTTTCAGAACGAGGTTGAGAATCTGCTCCGCAAGACTATAAAGCTTCTACGATCAGATCGTGGAGGTCAGTACATGAGCCAGGAGTTTGATGATCATCTGAAAAGCCGAGGTATAGTACCTCAACTCACACCTCCGGATACGCCACAGAGAAACGGCGTGTCGGAACAGAGGAATAGGACCTTGTTGGACATGGTCCGGTCTATGATGAGCAAATCGGACTTACCCTTGTCATTCTGGGGATACGCTCTAGAAACTACAGCTTTCACACTTAACAGGGTACCATCAAAATCCGTAGACAAGACACCACATGAGATGTTGACAGGGAAGAGTCCCAGTTTGTCTTTTCTAGAGATTTGGGGTTGTGAAGCATTTGCCGAGCGACTTATGTCAGACAAGCTTACACCCAAGTCCTATAAATGCATATTCGTGGGATATCCGAGGGAAACCTTGGGATATAGCTTCTACAACCGAGAAGAGAACAAAGTGTTTGTTGCTCGGAACGGGGTTTTCCTTGAGAAAGAGTTTCTCAGTCGGGAGGCCAGTGGGAGGACGGTCCGACTCGAAGAAATTCGAGGACCACTTGGGGACGGCTCGGCTGGTGATGAGATCATACCGGAGTCAGTCAGGGAACCCGTAGTGGAAGCGGCACCGGAACCACGGAGGTCAGAGAGATTGCGCAGAGTGCGCGATGTATTGGTTCTAGAAAGCGACAAGCTAGCCACATATGCAGAAGCGATGGTGATCCCAGATTCCGAGGCATGGCTGGAGGGCATGAGATCTGAGTTAAAGTCCATGGATGAGAATCAAGTCTAGGACTTGGTTGATCTGCCGCGTGGCGTAAGAGCCATTGGTTGCAAATGGGTCTTTAAGAAGATAACCGATGTGGATGGAAATGTTCAGATCCACAAAGCTCGGCTTGTTGCTAAGGGTTATGAACAAGTTCAAGGAATTGACTACGACGAGGCTTACTCGCCGGTAGCGATGCTGAAGTCGGTGAGGACCGTACTAGCTATAGCTGCATATTTTGATTATGAGATATGGCAGATGGATGTCAAGACGGCTTTCCTTCACGGAAATTTAACCAAGGACGTGTATATGATACAGCTCGAGGGTTTTGTCGATCCGACTAGCACTAGTAAGGTATGCAAGCTCAAGAGATCCACTTATGGGTTGAGGCAAGCATCTCGGAGCTGGAATATTCATTTTGATGAGGTCTTCACTAGTCTCGGTTTCATCAAAAGCGAAGAGGACGCTTGTTTATACAAGAATTTAAGTGGGAGCTCGATAGTGTTTTTGATCATGAATGTGCATGACATATTTTTGATCGGGAACGATGTTTCGATGCTGAAGTCGGTCAAGGAGTCATTGAATGGCAAGTTTTCGATGAAAGACCTTGGTGAGGCCGTGTATATTTTAGGCATTAAGATCTATAGAGATAGATCGCGGAGGCTACTCGGCTTAAGCCAGAGCACGCACATAGATAAAGTGTTGAAGCGGTTCAATATGGGTGAGGCGAAGAAAGGGTTCTTGCCACTCTCACATGGTATAAGGCTAAGCGAGTGTCGGCGTTCTGGGAACGGGGTCCCCAGACTTGCCTGCCTGTGGCCCATGGCGTGGCTGAGCTAGCAGGCCCGTACGGCCCATCTTCGTCGACAAGGCATTCAAGACCCTCACGATGGGCCAAGCCTCGCGAGGCGGGCGATGCAAGACCTCCTGTAACGCCCCGGATTCGATGCGCCAGGTGTCCACCAGTTATTCGCCGTCGTTGCCATGTCATGTGCGTGCGTGTTGCACTTTGCCATGTCATCATATGCATTTCATATCATGTCATCATGTGCATTTCATTTGGCATGCATGTTCGTTTCATGCATCCGAGCATTTTCCCCGTTGTCCGTTTTGCAATCCGGCACTCCTATGTCTCCCGGCGCCCCCCTTTACCTTCTTTTCATGTGCGGGTGTTAAACGGTCTCGGAATGGACCGAGGTTTGCCAAGCGGCCTTGGTATAGCACCGGTAGACCGCCTGTCAAGTTTCGTGTCATTCGAAGGTCGTTTGGTACTCCAACGGTTAACCGGGTAACCGCAAAAGCCCCTTTTGTCTTGCAGCCCAACACCCCTTCCAAAGTGGCCCAAAACCCATCCTAACCCCCTCCATGCTCTCGGTCGTTCGATCACGATCGCGTGGCAAAACCGCACCTCATTTGGACTCTCCTAGCTCCCTCTACCTATAAATATAGCCCTCCCGAAATTCATGGTCTAACTCCCCGAAACCCTAGCTTGCGTCCTCCTCCCTTCACGGACATGTCGCGTCGCGCGGACATGTCCAGCCGCTGCTGCAAGCGAATCAGAGCCTGCCACGTGGCGCCCCAGCCAGCCGCCCGCCCGCCCGCCTGGCCCACCTGCCCCCTGCCAGCCCGCGCGCCCAGCCAGCGCCAGGCCTCCGGCCGTCGCCGCCCGCCTGCACACGCGCCCCGCACCTCAAGCGCCTCCACAGCAGCCTCCCGTCCGGCGCTGCCAGTTCCGGCCATTGGCCTTCCGCCGCCGCCAGTTCCAGCCGCCTCCAGCGACCACGCCCACAGCCACCATGCCAGCGTTCCCGCTGCCGCTGGCCCCGCCGCCGCCGCCGCCTCCGCCGGCCGGCGCAGATCCCCACTGCCCCAAGGCTCCTCCCGCCGCCCGGCTCGGCCCGCCTCGATCCACGCCGGAGCCCGATCCACTTCGCCGCGTTGACTTCCACCCCCGCCCCGAGGTCCAAATTCACCAAGTCCCCAATCTACTAATATTTCCATGCATTTTCATCACATCATAACTCTGGATCCGTAGCTCCGTTTTGCGCGTGTAATATGTCAAATTGTTCGCCTCGACGAGTACATCATTTCATCTCATTGCATCATTTACATTTGAGCTCATCTTGATGCCCGAAATGCTGTTAGAAGAGGGCTATGTGATGTTAGTTTCAGATTCTTATCAGAACATGCAGTTTTGTCATTTTTGCCATGATTGATGTGTGCACCCTATGAACTTGAGTCCTACATGTGTTTTGTAATATGCCATGCCATCTTTACACGGGTGTATGCCATGTATTTTTATGATCTCTGTGGTGACTAGCACAAGCATGCAAACTAGGCTTCATGATGTTCCTGATTTCAGCCCTGCTCATTGATATTTTTATGCCATGTAAACTTGATGCTACCGAGAGAACCATGCTTATTGTGAGATACTTCAGTAAGGATGTTTTGAACATATGGTTATTCTCTATCCATCCATGCCCTTGTTTGCAAATATGGAGTGCCATAGCTTGAGTCAATCGAGCTCTACTTTTGCTATAAAATGTTTCCTGGCAGGTTGTTTACATGTTATTCAATTTTGCCAAGGTTGTTGTAGTTGATCCGTGTATGCTATGATGTTGTTCTTTCCATGTATAGCTTCTATGCCATGTATTCTTACTGTGAGTTGCCTTGCCATGCCATGTATTGCTATGTGGTGAGTGGTTCAAGCTCACCAACATGCCTACTTATTGTTGTTCCTGCCATGTATGAATCTGTAATATAACTTGCCATGTTTACATGGGTGCCATCATATATTCTGGTCCTTTTTGGCTTATGGTCACTAAAGGACATTTGATCTATGCAATCAGTAGATTCATTCCATACTTTTGTTTGCCATGATAAGTTCCTGTAGCATGTTGTTTGATAGCTCTAAACATTGCAACCTGATGTTATTTCTGCTAAAGTCTGAAACTGTTATTATTTGCAATCTTGCCATGTGTGTTCGAGCATGTTCTAGTGATTTATGGAGATAGCTCAGTGTTCATGTTTTGTCATGCTTTACCTGTACATCATGCCCATGCCTTCTGTTATTACGTTGGGATGCTGTAGCTTGTTGTTTTGATGCTTGCAATATGCCTACTTGCTGTTGTGGACAGATTGTTGTCATGACTTGTATAGGGTGTATGTGTTGAACCGTTGCTCCGTTTTGAGTGTGCTCTATATGAAACTTGCTTAGAATTGCATGTAGTTTCATATTATCATGTTGCATCCATGTTTTGAGGTGTTTGTGTGATGTTTGTATGCATTTTGCATCAATGCCATGTTTAACTTGTTTTGCTCATATCTTCTAGGCCGTAGCTCCGAATCTAATGAACTTTATATGTAACTTGACTAGAATTTCGTGTAGATCATCGTGGTGCATCTTAACTTGCTGTTTAACAACTTCAACTTAAGGTTTATTCAGATCTGGACCAATTTCGAAATTTGCATATGAGGACTTACCGGAATTGTTCTATGTTGTTCCCGGCCTCATTTAAACTTGTCTTGATGTGTTGTTCTTGTTTGCATCATCGCTTGCCATGAGTAGCTTCATGTAGCTTGTCATGCATCATGCTTGATTGTGCATCATGTCTTGTTCATGTGTGGTGTGTTTACTATGTTGTGTGCTTCTTCTCGATAGTTCCGTTTTTCTGCGATCGTGAGGATTCGTTCGTCTACGCTTGGTTCGTCTTCATGGCTTCATCTTCTTCATGGACTCGTTCTTCTTCCTAGCGGGATTTCAGGCAAGATGACCGCTACCCTGGATCTCACTACTATCTTTGCTATGCTAGTTGCTTCGTTCTATCGCTATGCTGCGCTACCTATCACTTGTTCCTCAAGCCTCCCAAATTGCCATGTCAGCCTCTAACCTTTGACACCTTTCCTATGCAAACCGTTGTTTGGCTATGTTACCGCTTTTGCTCAGCCCCTCTTATAGCGTTGTTAGTTGCAGGTGAAGATGAAGTTTGTTCCTTGTTGGAACATGGAGATGTTGTTCCTTGTTGGAACATGTTTACTTGTTGGGATATCACAATATATCTTATTTAATTAATGCACATATATACTTGGTAAAGGGTGGAAGGCTCGGCCTTATGCCTGGTTTGTTGTTCCACTCTTGCCGCCCTAGTTTCCGTCATATCGATATTATGTTCCCGGATTTTGCGTCCCTAACGCGGTCGGGTGGTTTATGGGATGCCTGGTGTTTTGTTCCACTCTTGCCGCCCTAGTTTCCGTCATATCGATATTATGTTCCCGGATTTTGCGTCCCTAACGCGGTCGGGTGGTTTATGGGACCCCCTTGACAGTTCGCTTTGAATAAGACTCCTCCAGCAAGGCCCAACATTGGTTTTACCATTTGCCTCACCTAGCCCTTTTTCCCTTGGGTTTCGGAGCCCGAGGGTCATCTTTATTTTAGCCCCCGGCGGTGCTCCTTCGAGTGTTGGTCCGAACCGAGCAACTTCTGGGGGCCACCACGGGCAACTTCGAGGCTTGGTTTTACTCGTAGCTTGACTTATCCGGTGTGCTCGAGAACGAGGTATGTGCGACTCCTATCGGGATTTGTCGGCACATCCGGCGGCTTTGCTGGTCTTGTTTTATTGTTGTCGAAATGTCTTGTAGCCGGATTCCGAGACTGATCGGGTCTTCCGGGAGAAGGAATATCCTTCGTTGATCGCGAGAGCTTATCATGGGCTGTTGGGACACCCCGCAGGGTTTGAACTTTCGAGAGCCGTGCCATGCGGTTATGTGGCAGATGGGAATTTGTTAATATCCGTTGTAGCAAACTTGAAGCAAACTCTTCTAAAATACATCAACCGTGTAATGCGAACTGAGTGTCTCTTTTCGGGTTGATCGAAGGAGAACACGGTTTCGGTTATGTCCGACGTAAGTAGGAGTTCAGGATCACTTCTTGATCATTACTAGTTGGCGACCGCCTTTGTTTCTCTTCTCGCCTCATTTATGTATGTTAGCCACCATATATGCTTAGCCGCTGCTGCAACCTCACCACTTTACCCCTTCCTTTCCCTTAAGCTTTGCTAGTCTTGATACCCATGGTAATGGGATTGATGAGTCCTCGTGGCTCACGGATTACTACACCACCAGTTGCAGGTACAGGTTATGCGATGGTCATGACGTGAGAGCGATGTTTACTTGTGTTGGAGTTCTTCTTCTTCGTCGATCAGGGGATAGGTTCCAGGTCGGCAGCCTGGGCTAGCAGGGTGCATGTCGTTTGAGCTTCTGTTTATGTTTCATCCGTAGTCGGATGTCGATCTTGTATATGATGTTGACGTATTATTGTGGCATTTGTGCCTTATGTATGTATCCCCATCTATTATGTAATGTTGATGTAATGATATCCACCTTGCAAAAGCGTTTCAATATGTGGGTCTATCCTTGGTGGGACCTTCGAGTTCCTTTTGGATAGGGTCGCATATTGGGTGTGACAAGTTGGTATCAGAGCCTCGACCGACCTTAGGAGCCCCTTGATTGATCGTGTAGTTTGGCCGTTGTTGAGTCTAGAAGAAAACTGTTTTCTGAGTCTAGTTATACCGGAGAGTAGGAATTCTTTTTACTCCTCAGCCCCTTCGTCGCTCTGGTGACGAATCTTGACGTAGGTGTTTTGAATTACTTCTCTTCTCCTTCAAATTTTTTCTTTAGGATCACGCAGTTGGTTTTCGATCGTTGTTCCTCAGCTCTTTGCATCCGGTGCATTTCTCGTCATGGTGAGTCGACCCTCTTTGTTTTGCAAGTTCAACCCTCAGTTGTCCTTGTTTTTCCCACCCGCCCTCCCTTCTTCCTCTCGGAACCGGAGTCCGTAATCGAGTATCCATCCTACTTGTGTGAAGTCTTTGCTTTCTTTCCTCAATGATTTCAACCGGTGTTTTTCTCTTCAAGATATTCGTCGGTTCCCCCTTCCAAGTTGTCTTTGTTTTCCCGCCCTCCCACCCTCTTCTTCCCGGAGTCCGAGTCTGTTTCGAGCATCAATTTCATTCGTGTGGAGTCTTCCCTCAATTGTTTCAACCGGTGAATTCTCGTCTCGTTTGACATTCATCACCTCTTTTTCTTCCCGTGGATTCAATTCAAGTTTTTCGTTGTCGATCGTATTCTTTCCCTCAGCTTAAATATTTCCCTTTGCTCGTTCGCCTCTCCAGCTTTATCCTTCCGAGTGTTCAAGACATCTCGGGAGATTCGCCGTGTTTGAATTAATCCGAGGTTGTCACCTCATGCAAATATCTCAATTGTTCCGGTGCATCATCTATCTGTTCTTCAATCCTTTTCAACGGTGTTTTCTTTTAGTGGGCCCTAACACACAGGTCTTTTTCCAGGATCTTACCTGACTCTTCTATTTCCCCGGAGTTATTCTCAATTCTTTTCGAGTTTGACGTAAGAATGGATCCCATCAGTCAGATGCTTTTCCAAGATCGATTTCAAATCATTTCATTGTTGCCTCAACCTCTTTGCTTTTCATTCTACCAGAGTATCTCATTAATTTTGGTGATGTTTATCGTCGTCATTTGAAGACCGAAGAAGAGTTTCTCTTAAATCTTGTCCGTTCTCCCGGAGATTCATGGTGCTAGCTCGATGTTATTCTATCTAATTGTTTCCAGTAGTGCAATTCTTTTCATCCATCCGGAGTATTTCAGGAGTTGCATTCTCTCTCGATCATCCGGAGGCCATCTTTTCGGAAGATTTGTTCGTTCTAAGTTTTCAGATTTGTTCTCCAATTATTCTATATCTGTGCCCTTTCGTTCGTCTCAATATTCTTCCGGTTCTGCGTTCAAGCATTCGTTAATCAGTTTGCGATCTCTTCGATCTATTTTCTCTAAATTCCCTCAAATATCTTCGTGCTTGCTCTAATTCTTACCGGCGTTTCATTCTCTTTTCTTCGTTCATTTTCATTTTCACGGTGGTTCGTGGAAGATTCCTTTTCCGTTCTCATCACATAAATTCATTCGTTCTTTTCAATCCTACCGGTGGTTCATGAAGACCTTCTCAAGTTTGCGATATGTCACTTCTCAATTCTTTTTCAAGAAGAATAAGTAGTATGCAAAATCCATTGCTTGTCATCAATTTAATTTGATGAAGGATAAGCATACAATAAATCTTATTCTCATTTCATCAAAGTGATTCATCTTTTTCTTCGGAGTTTGTTCTTGATGAATAAATTCTAGTTCCAAGTCTTTTCATCTTTTCTTTTCCGGAGTTCAATTATTTCCTCGGCCATCTCGTCGGAACCTCCATCACCGTAAGACTTAATCCTTATTCTTTCCATCCTACAATTGTATCTCATCATCCTTTTCTCACCGGAGTTCTTCATGGTGGTTCTTCATGATTTATTTCTTTCTTCAAGAGTTCATCAAGATTTTGTTGGCGGAATTCAAGTATCTTTTCTTCTCGCGTCTCGAAGTGCAATTAATTCTCAGTATTCTTTAGAATTGGAGTTTTGCATTTCTTTGTTCTTCCCAGATATTCAAATCCACTCAATCCTTCCTTCTAAGTTCTTTTCATTCAAATTCTTTCAGTTCTTCCAGAGGCATTGCGTTGTTTATCTCGTCAAGTGTCATTCCATCTTCTGAAGCTCATGTTCTGTTCTTTCCTTGTTCAACCGGTGTGCTGCCTAAATCGTTTCAGTCTTATTCGTTTCTTTTCTCATTCTAACCACTCCGGTTAGAACGAGTGATTTCATAGTCTATCTGTTTCCGTGACTTTTCAATTCTAGTCATTCTCGTCGTTCCTCTCTTGTTCTCGAGTGCTCTCGATCCTTTGATTCTTCTCTTGAGTTCTTGTTTCACCTCATCCCTTTTCCCTTCTGTCTTGGTCCTAAGATCTCGGGACGAGATCTCTTGTTAGTGGAGGAGTGTTGTAACGCCCCGGATTCGATGCGCCAGGTGTCCGCCAGTTATTCGCCGTCGTTGCCATGTCATGTGCTTGCGTGTTGCACTTTTCCATGTCATCATATGCATTTCATATCATGTCATCATGTGCATTTCATTTGGCATGCGTGTTCGTTTCATGCATCCGAGCATTTTCCCCGTTGTCCGTTTTGCAATCCGGCACTCCTATGTCTCCCGGCGACCCCCTTTACCTTCTTTTCATGTGCGGGTGTTAAACGGTCTCGGAATGGACCGAGGTTTGCCAAGCGGCCTTGGTATAGCACCGGTAGACCGCCTGTCAAGTTTCGTGTCATTCGGAGGTCGTTTGGTACTCCAACGGTTAACCGGGTAACCGCAAAAGCCCCTTTTGTCTTGCAGCCCAACACCCCTTCCAAAGTGGCCCAAAACACATCCTAACCCCCTCCATGCTCTCGGTCGTTCGATCACGATCGCGTGGCCGAAAACCGCACCTCATTTGGACTCTCCTAGCTCCCTCTACCTATAAATATAGCCCCTCCCCCGAAATTCGCGGTCTAACTCCCCCGAAACCCTAGCTTCGTCCTCCTTCGCCGTCGGACATGTCGCGTCGCACGGACATGTCCAGACGCCGCGCCCGTCGAATCAGCGCCACGTGGCGCTCCCGCTGCCAGCCGCCGCCCTTGCCGCCCGCCTGCCTGCCTCAGCAGCAGCCCAGCGCCGCCGCACACACGCCAGCGCCACCGCCCTCCTGCCGTGGCGCCGCCTCGCCACACGCCCGCACCACACCCGCCACCTCGCCGGGCATCCCTGGCCGCCGCACACATCCCCGCCGCCTCGCGCCTCTCCGCCGCCTCCCGTCCGGCCGCCGCCGCCCGGTCGGCTGGCCTTCCACCCGCCGCCAGCCAGCCGCCTCGCCCGCCGCCCGGCCTGCCGGCCGCCGCCTCAGCCCACCCCGCCGCGCCGCCGCCAGCGTTTCCGCCCTTGGCCCCATTGCCGCCGCCTCACGCCCGGCCGCGCCGCATCCCGCCGCCCAGCTCGGCCCGCCATGATCCACGCCGAGCCCCGATCCACTTCGCCGTTGACTTCCCCCCCCCGAGGTCCAAATTCACCAAGTCCCCAATCTGCTAATATTTTCATGCATTTTCATCGCATCATAACTCTGCATCCATAGCCCCGTTTTGCGCGTGTAATATGTCAAATTGTTCGAATCGACGAGTAAATCATTTCATCTCATTGCATCATTTACATTTGAGCTCATCTTGATGCCCGAAATGCTGTTAGAAGAGGGCTATGTGATGTTAGTTTGATTCTTATCGTAACATGCACTTTTGTCATTTTTGCCATGATTGATGTGTGCACCCTATGAACTTGAGTCCTACATGTGTTTTGTAATATGCCATGCCATCTTTACAGGGGTGTATGCCATGTATTTTGTGATCTCTGTGGTGACTAGCACAAGCATGCAAACTAGGCTTCATGATGTTGCTGATTTCAGCCCTGCTCACTGATATTTTTATGCCATGTAAACTTGATGCTACCGAGAGAACCATGCTTATTGTGAGATACTTCAGTAAGGATGTTTTGAACATATGGTTATTCTATATCCATCCATGCCCTTGTTTGCAAATATGGAGTGCCATAGCTTGAGTCAATCGAGCTCTACTTTTGCTATAAAATGTTTCCTGGCAGGTTGTTTACATGTTATTCAATTTTGCCAAGGTTGTTGTAGTTGATCCGTGTATGCTATGATGTTGTTCTTGCCATGTATAGCTTCTATGCCATGTATTCTTACTGTGAGTTGCCTTGTCATGCCATGTATTGCTCTGTGGTGAGTGGTTCAAGCTCACCAACATGCCTACTTATTGTTGTTCCTGCCATGTATGAATCTGTAATATAACTTGCCATGTTTACATGGGTGCCATCATATCTTCTGGTCCTTTTTGGCTCATGGTCACTAAAGGACATTTGATCTATGCAATCAGTAGATTCATTCCATACTTTTGTTTGCCATGATAAGTTCCTGTAGCATGTTGTTTGATAGCTCTTAACATTGCAACCTGATGTTATTTCTGCTAAAGTCTGAAACTGTTATTATTTGCAATCTTGCCATGTGTGTTTGAGCATGTTCTAGTGATTTATGGAGATAGCTCAGTGTTCATGTTTTGTCATGATTTACCTGTATATCATGCCCAAGCCTTTTGTTATTATGTTGGGATGCTGTATCTTGTTGTTTTGATGCTTGCAATATGCCTACTTGCTGTTGTGGACAGATTGTTGTCATGACTTGTATAGGGTGTATGTGTTGAACCGTTGCTCTGTTTTGAGTGTGCTCTATATGAAACTTGCTTAGAATTGCATGTAGTTTCATATTATCATGTTGCATCCATGTTTTGAGGTGTTTGTGTGATGTTTGTATGCATTTTGCATCAATGCCATGTTTAACTTGTTTTGCTCATATCTTCTAGGCCGTAGCTCCGAATCTAATGAACTTTATATGTAACTTGACTAGAATTTCGTGTAGATCATCGTGGTGCATCTTAACTTGCTGTTTAACAACTTCAACTTAAGTTTTAGTCAGATCTGGACCAATTTCGTAATTTGCATATCAGGACTTACCGAAATTGTTCTATGTTGTTCCCGGCCTCATTTAAACTTGCCTTGATGTGTTGTTCTTGTTTGCATCATCGCTTGCCATGAGTAGTTTCATGTAGCTTGTCATGCATCATGCTTGATTGTGCATCATGTCTTGTTCATGTGTGGTGTGTTTACTATGTTGTGTGCTTCTTCTCGATAGTTCCCGTTTCGTTGCGATCGTGAGGATTCGTTCGTCTACGCTTGGTTCGTCTTCATGGATTCATCTTCTTCATGGACTCGTTCTTCTTCCTAGCGCGATTTCAGGAAAGATGACCGCTACCCTGGATCTCACTACTATCTTTGCTATGCTAGTTGCTTCGTTCTATCGCTATGCTGCGCTACCTATCACTTGTTCCTCAAGCCTCCCAAATTGCCATGTCAGCCTCTAACCTTTGACACATTTCCCATGCAAACCGTTGTTTGGCTATGTTACCGCTTTTTCTCAGCCCCTCTTATAGCGTTGTTAGTTGCAGGTGAAGATGAAGTTTGTTCCTTGTTGGAACATGGAGATGTTGTCCCTTGTTGGAACATGTTTACTTGTTGGGATATCACAATATATCTTATTTAATTAATGCATCTATATACTTGGTAAAGGGTGGAAGGCTTGGCCTTATGCCTGGTGTTTTGTTCCACTCTTGCCGCCCTAGTTTCCGTCATATCGATATTATGTTCCCGGATTTTGCGTCCCTAACGCGGTCGGGTGGTTTATGGGACCCCTTGACAGTTCGCTTTGAATAAGACTCCTCCAAAGAAGGCCCAACATTGGTTTTACCATTTGCCTCACCTAGCCCTTTTTCCCTTGGGTTTCCGGAGCCCGAGGGTCATCTTTATTTTAGCCCCCCGGGCGGTGCTCCTCGAGTGTTGGTCCGAACCGAGCAACTTCATGGGGCCACCACGGGCAACTCGAGGCTTGGTTTTACTCGTAGCTTGACTTATCCGGTGTGCCCTGAGAACGAGGTACGTGCGAATCCTATCGTGATTTGTCGGCACATCCGGGCGGCTTTGCTGGTCTTGTTTTATTGCTGTCGAAATGTCTTGTAGCCGGGATTCCGAGACTGATCGGGTCTTCCCGGGGAGAAGAAATATCCTTCGTTGATCGCGAGAGCTTATCATGGGCTAAGTTGGGACACCCCTGCAGGGTTTGAACTTTCGAGAGCCGTGCCCGCGGTTATGTGGCAGATGGGAATTTGTTAATATCCGGTTGTAGCAAACTTGAAGAAAACTCTTCTAAAATACACCAACCGTAAGCGTAACCGTGAGTGTCTCTTTTCGGGTTGATCGAGGGAGAACACGGTTTCGGGTTATGTCGGACGTAAGTAGGAGTTCGTGATCACTTCTTGATCATTACTAGTTGGCGACCGCCTTTGTTTCTCTTCTCGCCTCATTTGCGTATGTTAGCCACCATATATGCTTAGCCGCTGCTGCAACCTCACCACTTTACCCCTTCCTTTCCCTTAAGCTTTGCTAGTCTTGATACCCATGGTAATGGGATTGCTGAGTCCTCGTGGCTCACAGATTACTACACCACCAGTTGCAGGTACAGGTTATGTGATGGTCATGATGTGAGAGCGATGTTCACTTGTGTTGGAGTTCTTCTTCTTCGTCGATCAGGGGATAGGTTCCAGGTCGGCAGCCAGGGCTAGCAGGGTGGATGTCGTTTGAGCTTCTGTTTATGTTTCATCCGTAGTCAGATGTCGATCTTGTATATGATGTTGATGTATTCTTGTGGCATTTGTGCCTTATGTATGTATCCCCATCTATTATGTAATGTTGATGTAATGATATCCACCTTGCAAAAGCGTTTCAATATGCGGGTCTATCCTTGGTGGGACCTTCGAGTTCCTTTTGGATAGGGTCGCATATTGGGCGTGACAAGTTGGTATCAGAGCCTCGACCGACCTTAGGAGCCCCTTGATTGATCGTGTAGTTTGACCGTTGTTGAGTCTAGAAGAAAACTGTTTTCTGAGTCTAGTTATACCGGAGAGTAGGAATTCTTTTTACTCCTCAGCCCTTCGCTCTGGTGAGGAATCTTGACGAGGTGTTTTGAATTACTTCTCTTCTCCTTCAAATTTTTCTTTAGGATCACGCAGTTGGTTTTCGATCGTTGTTCCTCAGCTCTTTGCATCCGGTGCATTTCTCGTCATGGTGAGTCGACCCTCTTTGTTTTGCAAGTTCAACCCTCAGTTGTCCTTGTTTTTCCCACCGCCCTCCCTTCTTCCTCTCGGAACCGGAGTCCGTGTCGAGTATCCATCCTACTTGTGTGAAGTCTTTGCTTTCTTTCCTCAATGATTTCAACCGTGTTTTTCTCTTCAAGATATTCGTCGGTTCCCCCTTCCAAGTTGTCTTTGTTTTCCGCCCCCACCCTCTTCTTCCGGAGTCCGAGTCTGTTTGAGCATCAATTTCATTCGTGTGAGTCTTCCTCAATTGTTTCAACCGGTGAATTCTCGTCTCGTTTGACATTCATCACCTCTTTTTCTTCCCCGGTGGATTCAATTCAAGTTTTTCGTTGTCGATCGTATTCTTTCCCTCAGCTTAAATATTTCCCTTTGCTCGTTCGCCTCTCGCCAGTTTATCCTTCCGGAGTGTTCAAGACATCTCAGGAGATTCGTCTGTGTTTGAATTAATCCGAGGTTGTCACCTCATGCAAATATCTCAATTGTTCCGGTGCATCATCTATCTGTTCTTCAATCCTTTTCAACGGTGTTTTCTTTTAGTGGGCCCTAACCCACAGGTCTTTTTCCAGGATCTTACCTGACTCTTCTATTTCCCCGGAGTTATTCTTAATTCTTTTCGAGTTTGACGTAAGAATGGATCCCATCAGTCAGATGCTTTTCCAAGATCGGTTTCAAATCATTTCATTGTTGCCTCAACCTCTTTGCTTTTCATTCTACCGGAGTATCTCATTAATTTTGGTGATGTTTATCGTCGTCATTTGAAGACCGAAGTAGAGTTTCTCTTAAATCTTGTCCGTTCTCCCAGAGATTCATGGTGCTAGCTCGATGTTATTCTATCTAATTGTTTCCAGTAGTGCAATTCTTTTCATCCATCCGGAGTATTTCAGGAGTTGCATTCTCTCTCGATCATCCGGAGGCCATCTTTTCGGAAGATTTCTTCGTTCTAAGTTTTCAGATTTGTTCTCCAATTATTCTATATCTGTGCCCTTTCGTTCGTCTCAATATTCTTCCGGTTCTGCGTTCAAGTATTCGTTAATCAGTTTGCGATCTCTTCAATCTCTTTTCTCTAAATTCCCTCAAATATCTTCGTGCTTGCTCTAATTCTTACCGGCGTTTCATTCTCTTTTCTTCGTTCATTTTCATTTTCACGGTGGTTCGTGGAAGATTCCTTTTCCGTTCTCATCACATAAATTCATTCGTTCTTTTCAATCCTACCGGTGGTTCATGAAGACCTTCTCAAGTTTGCGATATGTCACTTCTCAATTCTTTTTCAAGAAGAATAAGTAGTATGCAAAATCCATTGCTTGTCATCAATTTAATTTGATGAAGGATAAGCATACAATAAATATTATTCTCATTTCATCAAAGTGATTAATATTTTTCTTCGGAGTTTGTTCTTGATGAATAAATTCTAGTTCCAAGTCTTTTCATCTTTTCTTTTCCGGAGTTCAATTATTTCCTCGGCCATCTCGTCGGAACCTCCATCACCGTAAGACTTAATCCTTATTCTTTCCATCCTTCAATTGTATCTCATCATCCTTTTGTCACCGGAGTTCTTCATGGTGGTTCTTCATGATTTATTTCTTTCTTCAAGAGTTCATCAAGATTTTGTTGGTGGAATTCAAGTATCTTTTCTTCTCGCGTCTCGAAGTGCAATTAATTCTCAGTATTCTTTAGAATTGGAGTTTTGCATTTCTTTGTTCTTCCCAGATATTCAAATTCTTTCAGTTCTTCCGGAGGCATTGCGTTGTTTATCTCGTCAAGTGTCATTCCATCTTCTGAAGCTCATGTTCTATTCTTTCCTTGTTCAACCGTGTGCTGCCTAAATCGTTTCAGTCTTATTCGTTTCTTTTCTCATTCTAACCACTCCGGTTAGAACGAGTGATTTCATAGTCTATCTGTTTCTGTGACTTTTCAATTCTAGTCATTCTCGTCGTTCCTCTCTTCTTCTCGAGTGCTCTCGATTCTTTGATTCTTCTCTTGAGTTCTTGTTTCACCTCATCCCTTTTCCCTTCTGTCTCGGTCCTAAGATCTCGGGACGAGATCTCTTGTTAGTGGAGGAGTGTTGTAACGCCCCGGATTCGATGCGCCAGGTGTCCGCCAGTTATTCGCCGTCGTTGCCATGTCATGTGCTTGCGTGTTGCACTTTTCCATGTCATCATATGCATTTCATATCATGTCATCATGTGCATTTCATTTGGCATGCGTGTTCGTTTCATGCATCCGAGCATTTTCCCCGTTGTCCGTTTTGCAATCCGGCACTCCTATGTCTCCCGGCGCCCCCCTTTACCTTCTTTTCATGTGCGGGTGTTAAACGGTCTTGGAATGGACCGAGGTTTGCCAAGCGGCCTTGGTATAGCACCGGTAGACCGTCTGTCAAGTTTCGTGTCATTCGGAGGTCGTTTGGTACTCCAACGATTAACCGGGTAACCGCAAAAGCCCCTTTTGTCTTGCAGCCCAACACCCCTTCCAAAGTGGCCCAAAACCCATCCTAACCCCCGCCATGCTCTCGGTCGTTCGATCACGATCGCGTGGCCGAAAACCGCACCTCATTTGGACTCTCCTAGCTCCCTCTACCTATAAATATAGCCCCTCCCCCGAAATTCGCGGTCTAACTCCCCCGAAACCCTAGCTTTCGTCCTCCTCCGCCGTCGGACATGTCCGCGTCGCACCGGACATGTCCAGCCGCCGCGCCCCGTCGAATCAGAGCCTGCCACGTGGCGCTCCCGCCGCCAGCCGCCGCCCGCCCGCCTGGCCCGCCTGCGCTCAGCAGCGCCCAGCGCTCGCGCCTCCTGCCGTCGCCGCCGCCTCGCGAGCGCCCGCCACACACATACCGTCCCGCCGCCGCCTCCTCCGTCAGAGCCGCCCCTGCCCGCCATTGGCCTTCCACTGCCGCCAGTTCGCCATTGCCGGCCACCCGGCCAGACTGACCGGTCCGGCCGCCTCCAGCGACCAGCGCCCGTCGCCGCCGGCGGCGTTCCCACGTGGCCTCCCCGGGCTTCGCCGCCGCTTCCCGCCGCCCGGCGCGCTCCTCCCGCCGCCCGGCTCGGCC
This sequence comes from Aegilops longissima, assembly GCA_021605205.1. Taxonomy (NCBI): domain Eukaryota; kingdom Viridiplantae; phylum Streptophyta; class Magnoliopsida; order Poales; family Poaceae; genus Aegilops; species Aegilops longissima. Next base: position 149,409,868 of record CM038680.1, read on the forward strand.
CGCCTCGATCCCGCGAGCCCGATCCACTTCGCGTTGACTTCGAGGTCCAAATTCACCAAGTCCCCAATCGCTAATATTTCCATGCATTTTCATCGCATCATAACTCTGCATCCATAGCCCCGTTTTGCGCGTGTAATATGTCAAATTGTTCGAATCGACGAGTAAATCATTTCATCTCATTGCATCATTTACATTTGAGCTCATCTTGATGCCCGAAATGCTGTTAGAAGAGGGCTATGTGATGTTAGTTTCAGATTCTTATTAGAACATGCACTTTTGTCATTTTTGCCATGATTGATGTGTGCACCCTATGAACTTGAGTCCTACATGTGTTTTGTAATATGCCATGCCATCTTTACAGGGGTGTATGCCATGTATTTTTGTGATCTCTGTGGTGACTAGCACAAGCATGCAAACTAGGCTTCATGATGTTGCTGATTTCAGCCCTTGTTCTGCTGATATTTTTATGCCATGTAAACTTGATGCTACCGAGAGAACCATGCTTATTGTGAGATACTTCAGTAAGGATGTTTTGAACATATGGTTATTCTATATCCATCCATGCCCTTGTTTGCAAATATGGAGTGCCATAGCTTGAGTCAATCGAGCTCTACTTTTGCTATAAAATGTTTCCTGGCAGGTTGTTTACATGTTATTCAATTTTGCCAAGGTTGTTGTAGTTGATCCGTGTATGCTATGATGTTGTTCTTGCCATGTATAGCTTCTATGCCATGTATTCTTACTGTGAGTTGCCTTGCCATGCCATGTATTGCTCTGTGGTGAGTGGTTCAAGCTCACCAACATGCCTACTTATTGTTGTTCCTGCCATGTATGAATCTGTAATATAACTTGCCATGTTTACATGGGTGCCATCATATCTTCTGGTCCTTTTTGGCTCATGGTCACTAAAGGACATTTGATCTATGCAATCAGTAGATTCATTCCATACTTTTGTTTGCGATGATAAGTTCCTATAGAATGTTGTTTGATAGCTCTAAACATTGCAACCTGATGTTATTTCTGCTAAAGTCTGAAACTGTTATTATTTGCAATCTTGCCATGTGTGTTTGAGCATGTTCTAGTGATTTATGGAGATAGCTCAGTGTTCATGTTTTGTCATGCTTTACCTGTACATCATGCACAAGCCTTTTTTTATTACGTTGGGATGCTGTAGCTTGTTGTTTTGATGCTTGCAATATGCCTACTTGCTGTTGTGGACAGATTGTTGTCATGACTTGTATATGGTGTATGTGTTGAACCATTGCTCCGTTTTAAGTGTGCTCTATATGAAACTTGCTTAGAATTGCATGTAGTTTCATATTATCATGTTGCATCCATGTTTTGAGGTGTTTGTGTGATGTTTGTATGCATTTTGCATCAATGCCATGTTTAACTTGTTTTGCTCATATCTTCTAGGCCGTAGCTCCGAATCTAATGAACTTTATATGTAACTTGACTAGAATTTCGTGTAGATCATCGTGGTGCATCTTAACTTGTTGTTTAACAACTTCAACTTAAGGTTTATTCAGATCTGGACCAATTTCGAAATTTGCATATGAGGACTTACCGGAATTGTTCTATGTTGTTCCGGCCTCATTTAAACTTGCCTTGATGTGTTGTTCTTGTTTGCATCATCGCTTGCCATGAGTAGCTTCATGTAGCTTGTCATGCATCATTCTTGATTGTGCATCATGTCTTGTTCATGTGTGGTGTGTTTACTATGTTGTGTGCTTCTTCTCGATAGTTCCCGTTTCGTTGCGATCGTGAGGATTCGTTCGTCTACGCTTGGTTCGTCTTCATGGCTTCATCTTCTTCATGGACTCGTTCTTCTTCCTAGCGGGATTTCAGGCAAGATGACCGCTACCCTGGATCTCACTACTATCTTTGCTATGCTAGTTGCTTCGTTCTATCGCTATGCTGCGCTACCTATCACTTGTTCCTCAAGCCTCCCAAATTGCCATGTCAGCCTCTAACCTTTGACACCTTTCCTATGCAAACCGTTGTTTGGCTATGTTACCACTTTGCTCAGCCCTCTTATAGCGTTGTTAGTTGCAGGTGAAGATGAAGTTTGTTCCTTGTTGAACATGGAGATGTTGTTCCTTGTTGGAACATGTTTACTTGTTGGGATATCACAATATATCTTATTTAATTAATGCATCTATATACTTGGTAAAGGGTGGAAGGCTCGGCCTTATGCCTGGTGTTTTGTTCCACTCTTGCCGCCTAGTTTCCGCCATATCGGTATTATGTTCCCGGATTTTGCGTCCCTAACGTGGTCGGGTGATTTATGGGACCCCTTGACAGTTCGCTTTGAATAAGACTCCTCCAGCAAGGCCCAACATTGGTTTTACCATTTGCCTCACCTAGCCCTTTTTCCCTTGGGTTTAGAGCCCGAGGGTCATCTTTAGTTTAGCCCCGGGCCAAGTGCTCTTCGAGTGTTGGTCCGAACCGAGCAACTGCTGGGGCCACCACGGGCAACTCGAGGCTTGGTTTTACTCGTAGCTTGACTTATCCGGTGTGCCCCGAGAACGAGATACGTGCGACTCCTATCGGGATTTGTCGGCACATCCGGGCGGCTTTGCTGGTCTTGTTTTATTGTCGTCGAAATGTCTTGTAGCCGGATTCCGAGACTGATCGGGTCTTCCCGGAGAAGGAATATCCTTCGTTGATCGCGAGAGCTTATCATGGGCTGTTGGGACACCCTGCAGGTTTGAACTTTCGAGAGCCGTGCCCACGGTTATGTGGCGATGGGAATTTGTTAATATCCGGTTGTAGTAAACTTGAAGCAAACTCTTCTAAAATACACCAACCGTAGCGTAACCGTGAGTGTCTCTTTTCGGGTTGATCGAGGGAGAACACGGTTTCGGGTTATGTCGGACGTAAGTAGGAGTTCAGGATCACTTCTTGATCATTACTAGTTGGCGACCGTTCCTTTGTTTCTCTTCTCGCTCTCATTTGCGTATGTTAGCCACCATATATGCTTAGCCGCTGCTGCAACCTCACCACTTTACCCCTTCCTTTCCCTTAAGCTTTGCTAGTCTTGATACCCATGGTAATGGGATTGATGAGTCCTCGTGGCTCACGGATTACTACACCACCAGTTGCAGGTACAGGTTATGCGATGGTCATGACGTGAGAGCGATGTTTACTTGTGTTGGAGTTCTTCTTCTTCGTCGATCAGGGGATAGGTTCCAGGTCGGCAGCCTGGGCTAGCAGGGTGGATGTCGTTTGAGCTTCTGTTTATGTTCCATCCGTAGTCGGATGTCGATCTTGTATATGATGTTGATGTATTCTTGTGGCATTTGTGCCTTATGTATGTATCCCCATCTATTATTTAATGTTGATGTAATGATATCCACCTTGCAAAAGCGTTTCAATATGCGGGTCTATCCTTGGTGGGACCTTCGAGTTCCTTTTGGATAGGGTCGCATATTGGGCGTGACACCTCCTCAGGAGCGGCCTCGCCAGGCAGGCTCATGAGGGGCGGAGAGATCAAGGCAAGGCAAACCTCGCGAGGTTCTTGTGACGTGAGCCATGACGACCAAGACCAGGCGGGCGCCTGACGGGCGCCAGCGCACGCAGCGTCCTTGTTTCCTCTTTTGTGCCAAGCGGGCAAACGCAGGCGCGGAGTACCGAGGCATCAAGCAAAGGTTTCCATATCGGCGCAACAAGACCAAGACCAGCAGGACGGCAAGACGGAGGTCACCATGGAGCCCAAGACGGCATCACCACCAGAGCCTTTTGCAGGCGAACACCGCTTTTGTCAGGATAAGATGTACTAGTTGTCCCCTTTCAAATTGGTCATTGTTGGCTCCCTTCCCGCTCAATATTTGGGGAGAGAACCAGGGCCTATATAAGTAGAACTAGCACCACAGTAGGGGAGACGAGTCAAGGACTCATTCAGAGGATCTCACCCACACAAGTTCGTGAAGCACAAGAACACATCAACCTCAGGAGGCTGTTCTTCCCCTTGTACTGTTCATCATCAGCCCAAGAGGCATCCACCACCACCACACTGGAGTAGGGTATTATACCACAACGGTGGCCCGAACCAGTATAAATCTTGTGTCTTTGTCTTGTGAGTTCGTCGAGTTAGTCCGCGAGATCTTAGAGAGCTAGGGCATGGATCGGTAGGGAGGAGATCTTCGCGCGCACCCCAGTGTTCGAACCTCGCGGGTTTTGTCGGAACCCGTGATCCGACATTTGCGCGCCCGTAGGTGCACGAAGCTTCTTCCGCCGCTCCGCGCCCGCTGTTCGCGTCGTCTCCATGGCGGACGCCGCCGGCCAGGCGTCTTGAGCCGGGCTGCCCTCGCCGCCTGTGTCGATCAGACGGCTCCTGTCGGCGAGCCACCTCGTCGTTCCCCGTCGCCTGCCGCCAACGTCGCCACTGGCCCGGAGAGGAACGAGCAGCAAGCATCCTCGTTGCACCCCTCGGTGCGGCGGGACGGCCGCACCGCCACTCCATCGCTGACTCCGGCCGGTTCTTCTTCCCATGCACGTCGCCCTACCATGGACGCACGGGCCGCGCTCCTCATGGCGCACGAGCTCCTGCACTACCAAACGGTCGACGACCTGTACGAGGACTGGCTCAACCGCATCGCCGAGCTTGTCCGCGCCGCAGGGGGCTCCCCTGCGCCGTCCCTCTCTCCGCCTCGCCCTCCGCCAGCTACGGGCGATGTAGCTCACAGAGCGCCTCCACCACCTTTGCCCCAAGAGGGCGCCCTGGCACCAAGGCGCACGGCTCCACGACGCGTCCCGTGCCCGGGCGTGAAGAAAGAAGCTATCAAGAAGTCCCTCGCCGCAAGAAAACGTTCTGCCGCTTCTCGCACCACCGCGCCAGGACCGGCTGCTGCGGCAAGACCGCGCGCCACCTGTAGCGGCAGGGCGCGGACCCCATCAAGACCAAGCTCCACCCCCAAGGCAGGACCTGGTGACCACAGCCGGCTGTCGCGCTTTCACCCCCGAGCTGCGTAGCGTTGCCTGGTCGGGCAAGTTCAAGCCGGATCTGCCTCCTCGCTACGACGGCACCCCCGACCCCGCAGAGTTCTTACACTCTACGAGCTGAGCATCGAAGCGGCCAACGGCGACGAGAAAGTCATGGCGAACTGGTTTCCCATGGCTCTCAAGGATGGGGCCCGCTCCTGGCTCCTGAACCTGCCACCGGGCTCGATCTCTTCCTGGGACGAGATGCGCAACCGCTTCGTCGCCAACTTCCAGGGCACTCGTGACCGCCCGCCGGCTGCGGGTGACCTGCGCCGCTTCAAGCAGCAACCGGGAGAGACCCTCCAGAAGTACATCCAGCGCTTCAACAATGTCCACCTCAAGATCCCAAGGTGATGGACGAGGCCATCATCTCTGCGTTCTCTAATGGCGTCCGCGACGTCAAGATGAAGGAAGAGCTCGCTATCCACGAGGAGCTGTGCACGTCCCTGGAGTTGTTCAACCTGGCGACCAAGTGCGCAAGATTTGAGGAGGGGCGCCTCTCCCTCCTCAAGCTCCCAGCCGCAGACCCGGAGGAGAAGAAAGCCAAGGCCAAGGACGTGAAGCACAAGGGAGCAGCCGTGCTCGCAGCGGAACCAGACACCAAGCGTGGCAGAGACCAACCAGAGTCGTCCAAGAGCAGCCGTCCGTTTTGCGCCTTCCACAACCTGAATACCCACAACACCAGCGACTGTCAAGACCAGAGAGCCATTCGCGAAGGACGCTTCTGTCGATGCTCGGAGCGCGGTGACCGGGACTACGGCCGAGGAGGAGGACGTGGTGGCGAATGCTGGGACGACCATGGCCCGCGCCAGGAGTGGCGTGACAGGCCTCGTGAGGACCGCTAGCAGGATCAGCCTCGCGAGGGCACCTGGAGGGATCAGCCTCGTGAGGATCGTCCTTAAGGCAACGCCGGACTCCCTTCGCTGCCGCCACCGCCAAGAAGTAATGACGAACACCATCAAGACGAGGGGGCTGAGGGCTTCCAGGAACCCCGTGCTATCGCCTGCATCTTGGGCGGAGCCCAGGCCCCAGCCTGACAGCGTATCTTCACGCAGTTTGCTCATGAAGTGAATGCAGTCCTCCTCAAGCTCGAAGCCACACGCCTGCTCAGATGGTCCCAGTGCCCCATCACGTTCAACTCGGCAGATCAGCTCAAGTGCGCAGCTACCGCTGGCGCCCTCCCGATGCTTTGCTCCCCAGTCATCAGCAGCGTGCAAGTTACCAGGACCCTCATCGACGGCGGCGCAGGGCTCAACGTCCTGTCCGTCGACACGTTCGACAACCTCCAAGTGCCATATGACCAGCTTCAGCCTACCAAGCTTTTCGCAGGAGTGACCGACGGTTCCACCACACCGATAGGGCAGGTCTGCCTCCCTGTCACCTTTGGAGAAGGCAAGAACTACCGCACCGAGCTCATTGACTTCGACGTCGCGCACATCCGCCTGCCGTACAATGTCATCCTCAGGTATCCAGCCCTGGCCAAGTTCATGGCGGTGACCCATCACGGCTACAATGTCCTCAAGATGCCGGGAAGCGGCGGTATCATCATGGTCCCATGTGAAGAAAGAGATGTGGTGTGCTCCCTCAAGCGTGCCTTCCATGCTGCAGCAATCGACAACGCCGACAGCAAGGGCGAGGGCCCTCCTGAGGTCATCCCCAAGAAGAAGAAGCAGATGCACCATGCAGGACCTCAGGAGGGTGGCGTCGTAGCGGGAGTCTCGTCAGGATCAGCGCCCGCTCCGGGGGCACCTCCCTCCACCGCATAGGAAGGCGTGCCCGGTGCCCTTCTCGGGCAGGGCTCGGGGGCATTCTTCTAGAAGGCCTTAGACCTTTTCCACATCACAAGAGAGGTGCTTGAGCACCATTTGGAGGCGTGCTTCGCGGCACGTTTCCCTCAGGAGGGCACAGGGCAAGGATCGCCCACCGTTCAGGAGTTCATCACCAAGACCACCCAGGAATTGCAAGATGCAAGGGCCATGCACGGCGACCACCGCTGTCGGCGCTCGGGGAACGGGGTACCCAGACTTGCCTGCTCCGACGACCAAGGGGCGTGGCTCAAGGGGTGGCCCAAGACGCCCATCTTCACCAAAGACGAGCTCAAGACCTCGCGAGGGGCCAGATTCATGGGCGGACAACAGAAGCCTCCTCGTGCACGGCCACGCCAGTTGGCTCATGAGGAGGCGGAGAGATCAAGGCGGGGTACCTCACGAGGTGCCCATGATGCAAGCCATGACGACTCAGGGGCACCAAAGAGAGCATCAAGCAAAGGCAGCCATTTCGTGCAAAAGACCAAGACCAACACAACGGCAGGAAGGAGGTCATCGTGGAGCCCAAGCCGGCGTCATCGCTGAGCCTTTGGCAAAGCGAGGACCAACTTTAGTCAGATAAGTGTACTAGATGTTCCCCTTCAAAATGGCCAACTGTTGGCGCCCTTCCCGCTCAATATTTGGGAAGAGGCCCAGGGCCTTTGCCTATAAGTAGGACTAGCCACCCACAGGGTAGAGGCATCTGGAAGAGAGCTAGAGATCAACCTTGGATCCAGCGAGAGAGAGAGAGGGAGCGACCGAACTCCCCCTAGCAGTTCGTCGCACCGGCCAAGAACAGACCTCGCGAGGTTGTTCTTCCTTGTATTGTTCATCATCAGCCCCTGAGGCAATCCACCACACCACACACTGGAGTAGGGTATTACACCACAATGGTGGCCCGAACCAGTATAAACATTGTGTCCCTTGTGTTGCTCTTTGTGTAGTTTAGATCCTTGCGAGGCGACGAGGTGCAGGTTGGTAGGGGGTGATATCTCCGCGCGCACCCTAGAGTTCGAACCTAGAGGGTCTGCCAGAACCCGAAATACGACATTTGGCGCACCAGGTAGGTGTGCACCGGAGCTTTCCCTTCCGCTGACTCGCTCTCCCCCAACATCTTGATTCGCCCTACGATGAGCAGCACGCTGCCCACTCCGGTCGCCACGCCCCGCCAACAGGGCCGGGGGCTCGAGCCTTGGCCCCACCTTGCACAGTGCGGGCGAAAAGTTCAAGCCGAGACGCCACCGCTTACAACGGCACGACTGATCCATCGCCTTCCCGCCGGCGTGACGAGGAGGCCGTATCGGCGAGAGGCGACGACGGGGTCATGGCTAACTGGCTGTCCATGGACCTCACTGGCGCCCCGCGCATGTGGCTGCTCCACTTGCCAGCGGCTTCCGTGGCCTCTTGGGAGGAGTTGCGCAACCTCTTCCTCGCCCAAAGACATCGCACCGGGCGCCCCGGTCGTCGCAGCTCTCCTGGGCGGCTCGCAGCGCCACCTTCAGCCGCCACGCTGCCATTCGTCCACCAGATCGGCGCTGCCTCCGTGCGGCAGGGGGCTCCTCCGGGTCGGTCGGCGCCCAAGGCCGACCTGGCCTTCAGCTCGGAGGACCACCCCTCCAACTCAGCCTGCTCGGGCGCGCTCCCAATGCTGTGCACCCCCACCATCTGCCAGGTGGCTGTCACCAGGACCCTCATCGATGGCGGCGCGGGCCTCAGTGTGCTCACGGTTGAAACCTTCAGCCTCCTCCACATACCGCTGGAGCGGCTTCAGCCTAGCAGGCCCTTCTTGGGCGTCGGAGGTGGTTCAGCCGGCTCCCTGGGGCAGATCCATCTTCCGGTGACTTTCGGCACCTACGACAACTTCCGCACGAAGCTGATCGACTTCGACATCGCCCCCATCGGCCTCCCATACAACACCATCCTCGGCTACCCAACACTAGACCGATTCATGGCCGCGACTCACCCGGCGTACAACCTCATGAAGATGCCCGAGAGCAACGGCGTCCTCACCGTGTCCGGAGACGTCGGGGATGCGTTGCAAGTGCTCAAGCTCGTCTTCAAGACTGCAGCGGCGGCACAACCCGCCGACTTAGACGCCTCGAGCCCAAGGAAGGCGCCGCCAAAAGAAGCATTGTTCACCCAAGACAAGGCGAAAACCAAGCTGATATCGGTCGACGAGGACGGATCCACTAACGCCACCTTCACCATAGGCGCCAACCTCGAGCGCGAGCAGGAGGAGGCCCTGGTCAAGTTCCTGCGCGCCAATAAGAAGGTATTCACATGGGAACTAGATTAGTTGGCAGGGATCCCGAGAGGGGTAATCGAGCACCACCTCAACGTGTGCCCCAACGTACACCCTGTGAAGTAGAAAGCGAGATGGCAGTCCACTGAAAAGCAGGCTTTCATCGTCCAAGAGACCCGCAAGCTAGAAGCGGCAGGGGTCATTCGCGAGGTTCGATACCCAGATTGGTTGGCTAACCCGGTTGTCGTGCCAAATAAAGGAGGGAAGGAACGCATGTGTGTCAACTTCACCAACCTCAACAAAGCCTGCCCGCAGGATCCATTCCCACTCCCTCGTATCGATCAGATTGTCGATTCCACCGTTGAGTGTGACATGTTATGTTTCCTGGATGCCTTCTCTGGCTATCACCAGATCAAGATGGCGGTAGAAGACGTGGAAAAAATGGCTTTCCTGACCCCGTGCGGGGTGTACTGCTACACATGCATGCCGTTCGGGCTGCGCAATGTAGGAGCGACCTTTCAGCGGCTGATGCACATCATCTTGGGTCCGCAGCTCGGGAGGAATGTTGAGGCTTACGTCGATGACATTGTGGTGAAGTCTCGGAGGCCAAAACCCCGATACAAGACCTGAGGAAACCTTCAGCCTCAACGCAGCGGGACCTGCAGCTCAACCCAGAGAAGTGTGTGTTTGGGGTCCCTTCTGCAAGTTTGGCTTCCTCGTGTCCCATCGGACCATCGAGGCTAACGCAGAAAAGGTCAAGGCAGTCGAGGACATGAGCCCGCCAAGACCCTCAGAGAAATGCGAAGCTCACTGGCGCGTGACCGCACTAGGACGCTTCATCTCCAAGTTGGGGAACGAAGCGCCCCTTCTTCAAGCCGATGAAGAAAAAGGCCCTTTGAATGGATCAAGAGGCCGACAAAGGCGCTCCAAGATCTCAAGAGGTACTTAACCCGCCCTCCTGTAATGGTGGCTCCGCCCCCAAGAGCCCCCGGTGTTCTACCTTGCAGCCACCCCTACTCGCCAACAAGCAGTCCTAGTGGCGGTTAGGGAGGAGCGAGACCAAAGCAGCAGCAGCCTGCCCGGTCAAGGCGGCAGATCAAGGGGCCTCACAGAGACCACTACCACAGCCAAGAAGGATCAGCCGCCGCAGGAAAGCGCACTCGGAACAGAAGAGACCCCTCCCCCTAACGACCAGCCACTTGGGGCTCCACTGTCTCAGGAGGCGCCACGGCCTCCGGAGGACGCCAACAACGCCAACACTCCCAATCTCGTCGAACACCCTGTGTACTTTGTCAGCACAGTGTTGCGGGACGCGAGGGCGCGGTACCCCATGCCCCAGAAACTCCTCCTCGCGCTCTTGGTGGCTTCACGCAAGCTGCGGCACTATTTTCAGGGCCATCCCATCAAGGTTGTCTCGGTGTACCCCTTGGAAAGGCTGCTCAGGAGCCCCAACTCGGCCGGAAGAGTCGCTGAGTGGAACATCGAGTTGCAAGCGTTTCAGCTAGAATTCAGCACCACCAGAGTCATCAAGGGAGCCGCGCTAGCGGACTTCATGGCGTAATGGACGGAGGCGCCGGACCTCAAGGCTGATGAGGATCGATCCCTCAGCCCGGGAAGCGAGGCACCAGACGGTTGGATCATGTACTTCGACGGGGCGTTCTCCAGACACGGCGCGGGAGCTGGCGCAGTGGTTATATCTCCTACTCAAGACAAGCTCTACTACGCCGTGCAGCTCTGTTTCCAGCACGGAGAAAAGGTCTCCAACAACATAGCAAAATATGAGGGTATGATAGCAGGCCTGAAGGCCGCGGTTGCCCTGGGAGTGAAGCGCCTTAATATCAAGGGTGATTCACAACTCCTCGTCAACTTCTCCAACAAAGTATACGAGTCGAGGGATGAGCACATGAAAGCCTACTCGCAGAGGTCCGCAGGATGGAGAAGGCCTGGGACCGGAGTTGCAGCATGTGCCTCGTGGCACCAATCAAGAAGTCGACGACATCGCCAAACGGGCATCCAGGCGGCTACCTCAGGAGCCCGGCGTCATCGAGGAGCGGCTCTTCAAGCCCTTGGCAATGCCATCGTTGTCAAGCCCGGTGCAGCCTCGGGAAGAGCTCCCCCAGCCACCTGCCTCGGGAGCCCCGGTCTGTGGCCCGGCGTCGGGAGCGCGTCTGCTCCTAATGCTGGAGCCACAGGAGGGATGTTGGATCACAGAGCTCCGGAGCTACCTGACGCAAGGGACCTGCCGGAAAAGGAGGAGTAAGCAGAGCGTGTGGCGCGGCAAGCCACGGCGTACTGCATCAGGGATGGAGAGCTCTACCGGAAGCGACCAAATGATGTGTCCCTGCGTTGCATCTCCAGGGAGCAAGGGAAGGAGCTGCTGGCAGACATACACGGTGGAGACTATGGGCATCATTCGTCATCACGGACCCTCTTTGGCAAGGCGTTCCGCAACGGGTTTTATTGGCCCACTGCGCTCAATGATGCCGTGGAACTTGTGAAGGCTTGCGAGGCCTGCCAATTCCATGCCAAGCAGATCCATCAGCCGGCGGGAGGTCTGCAAACTATACCCCTCTCGTGGCCATTTGCAGTCTGGGGGCTGGATATCCTAGGCCCGTTTCCTCGGGCGCCAGGAGGCTATCGTTACCTCTACGCCGCCGTTGACAAGTTCACCAAGTGGGCTGAAGTGGAAGCCGTCCGTACCATCCCCGCAGGTTCTGCGGTCAAGTTCATCAAGGGCATCGTGAGCCGGTTCGGGGTGCCAAACCGCATCATCACCGACAATGGTTCGCAGTTCACCAGTAACCTCTTCAAAACATATTGTGCTAACCCTGGGACGCAGGTATGCTACGCTTGTAGCGCACTCAGCGAGCAACGGTCAAGCCGAAGGGGCTAACGCAGAGGTCCCGAGGGGCCTCAAAACCGGACATTCAAGAAGAAGCTGGAGGCCTGCGGGAGAGGCTGGTACGACGAGCTTCGGTCCGTGTTGTGGTCCATCCACACAACCGCGACCAAGCTGACTGGCGAGACCCCATTCTTCCTGGTCTATGGAGCTGAAGCGGTCCTACCTCACGAGGTCAAACGTCGTTCCGCACGGGTCCTGGCGTTCGACGAGGCGCAGCAGGACGCCATGCGGGGGACGGACCTCGTGCTAGGGGAGGAGCATCATCGAGAAGCCGCGCTACGAGCGGCGAGGTACCAACAAGCACTGCGGCGATATCACTGTCGCAACATTCGCCCCGGAACTCTTGAGGTAGGGGACCTCATGCTCAGACGGGTTCTCTCCAGGGAAGGACTGCATAAGCTTTCTCCCATGTGGGAGGGCCCGTTCAAGGTTGTTCATGTTTCCAGGCCCGGATCCACGCGCTTGGAGACTCAGGAGGGGGTGCCCGTCCAGAACGCGTGGAACATCCAGCACCTCCGGAGGTTTTACCCCTAAAATGCCCGGTGCCTGTGAAGAAGGCAAATGCCTGTGAAGCTCATCTTTCTGAGAAAGGCCCGGTGCCTGTGAAGAAGGCAAACGCCTATGAAGCTCATCTTTCTGAGAAAGGCCCGGTGCCTGTGAAGAAGGCAAACGCCTGTGAAGCTCATCTTTCTGAGAAAGGCCCGGTGCCTGTGAAGAAGGAAAACGCCTGTGAAGCTCATCTTTCTGAGAAAGGCCCGGTGCCAGTGAAGAAGGCAAACGCCTGTGAAGCTCGTCTTTCTAAGAAAGGCCCGGTGCCTGTGAAGAAGGCAAACGCCTGTGAAGTAGTTGCGTTCTGGAAAAGGCCCGGTGCCTGTGAAGAAGGCCAACTCCTGTGAAGCTTGTCGCCCGTGACACTCTCACGTAATAATGAGTTGGGGTTGTACACGCCGGAGTCTCGGGCGCCGCCTCAGCCCCGGGCTCCCTCCACGCCTGTGGCAGCACTTAGCTCCTTATTTGGTGAGAAGACGTCGAAGACTAGATTAGGTGCCGGACGCGGCCTTTTTCATTTGCTTTCTGCAGTTGGCTTGTTCGTTCCCATTTGAAGTCTTATTGAAAGTGTTGCTGTTTTTGGCTTGCGACTCTTTGCCTTCCTCGCTCTCCTACCTTGATTTCTCTCGCGCGAGTCTTGCGAGGGAGCAACGCGGGCACCCTCGCGAGTGTTTTCTGCTCCTACTGTTTGAGGCTTCCCTAACCGGGTTCGCTACGGGAGCACCCCTCCAGTCCGTGCCCCACGGGCACCGCGACGCGAACACAGGACCTGGGTCGGTCGCCTCCACGACTGAGGCCGGAAACAACCTCTCCTGGCTAATCTTTGCAGGGCATGAAGCGTTCGACGAGGCCTCGGCCTCGGGAGGCGAAGACTACGACAGGTCGCCCCCAAGCTAAGTAATTCCTACACGCAGGCGTGTGACACAGAAGCCTAATACGAAAGTAGCGGAAACAGTATGATAATTAAACAGCAACAGTCCAAGCACGCCCCCGCGGGGCCCTACACTACTATCTCTTTGTGCAGGAAAAGGAAAATAACAAGACAGGCGCGGCTCGCTTGACGCCAACTCGCGGCGGAGGCTCGAACCGCCTCTGGAGCTCAAGCGGACTCCCTCTCGCACTTCACCGAGGCGCGACGGCAGGCGGACCCGCTACCTCCCTCCAGGCGGGCGCGGCGGCACGGAGGCTGGTCACGACCACCGCTGGAGGAGCCGCCGTTCGAAGAAGAGTCGCTGAAACTTGACGAACCCCGAGCGCCGCCAACCACGCGCGCGCCGCCATCTTCGTCTCGATCGCTGCCGGGACTAGGCCCATGGCCACGGTCGTCGTCCTCGAGGCAGCACCCAGTGCGACGACCATCTTCCCCGAACACCCTCACGTAGAGGGTGGCGTCGCCGTCAAACTTGATGTGCAAGGTGCACCGCCGGCTCAGACCTCGCGCGCGGGCAAACATTTGCCAGCCGCGGGTCAAGGCCACGCTCCCAGCGGCGGAGACCTCCAGCGAAGCCCAGGAGGCCCGGCTGCAGCAACCGTCCGCCTGGAGCCAGAGGCCGCCCGGGGCGCCGGCCGGAAGTTCACCTAAAAGGAAGCGGGGAAGCTGGAGCCAGGTGCTGGTCGGTTCTGCCGACCACACGACAAACTCCGGCAGCACCTCTGCCGAATGGAAGCGCGGCCTAGGGGGTTGCGCGGCCGTAGCACGCCCCCCATCAACAGCCTGACGCCCGTCGCCACGCGGGAGATCACCTCCACGGCCGCGAGAAGCCGCTGCGGGAGCCACAGGGTGCTTGCGAGGACGACCTCGACCGCGCTTGGCTGGGGGAGAGTCAGGCTCCACCTGGCGGGCCTTTCCCTTCTCTGCGGCCGAGAACCTCTTCGACGGAGCCATGGAGAAGAAAGAGAAGCAAGGAGAGATGGACCGAAAGGGCACGCGTCGTTCCGTACTTATAGCCAGGGAAGGCCAACCGCCGACCCCCACGATCACAGGTAATCATGACCCGCTTTGCATGCAGGGACTTGTCAATTCGTGCAGTCGCCAAGGCGTCGTGGGGAAGCAGGGGCGCCAACGTCCAATCAACCGCCACACGGCGCACAAGGCCGCAGGCTTTTAGGGCCCGCGACGCTTCGCACTTGCCCCTTCGCTTCTCTGCTCAGCCAAGTCCAGGCGCGCCTTGGGCCCGGGGGCTACTTGTCGGCGTGCGGGAACGGGGTACCAGACTTGCTCGCTCATGCGGCGTGGTTCAAGGTTTGGCCCGGCACGGCCCATCTTCACCAGCACGAGCCCAAGACCCTCGCGAGGGACCAAGCCTCGCGGGGCGGACAATAGGAAGCCTCCACAGGCACGGCCTCGTCAGGCTGGCTCGTGAGGAGGCGGAGAGATCAAGGCGGGGTACCTCACGAGGTGCCCATGACGCAAGCCATGACGACCAGGGGCACCAGGCGGGCGCTAGCCCGCGTAGTGTCCTCGTTTCCTCTTTGGTGCAAAGGAGGCAAACCAAGACCAACACAACGGCAGGAAGGAGGTCATCGTGGAGCCAAAGCCGATGTCATCGTCAGAGCCTTTGGCAGGCGAGGACCAACTTTAGTCAGGATAAGTGTACTAGATGTTCCCCTTCAAAATGGCCAACTGTTGGCGCCCTTCCCGCTTAATATTTGGGAAGAGGCCCAGGGCCTTTGCCTATAAATAGGACTAGCCACCCACAGGGTAGAGGCATCTGGAAGAGAGCTAGAGATCAACCTTGGATCCAGCGAGAGAGAGAGGGAGCGACCAACTCCCCTAGCAGTTGTCAGACCGCCAAGAATGTAACCTCATGAGGCTGTTCTTCCTTATATTGTTCATCATCAGCACCTGAGGCAATCCACCACACTACACACTGGAGTAGGGTATTACACCACAATGGTGGACCGAACCAGTATAAACATTGTGTCCCTTGTGTTGCTCTTTGTGTAGTTTAGATCCTTGCGAGGCGACGAGGTGCAGGTTGGTAGGGGTGAGATCTCCGCGAGCACCCCAGAGTTCGAACCTAGAGGGTCTGCCGGAACCCGAAATCCGACAACCGCTCACGAGGCGCAGCTTCCCATCGAGGCGAAGATGCCGGACTGCACATCTGCATCGACGTTCCAGGGCTCAACAGGCCGCTTCTTAGGAGCTTTTCTAGCCTTCACGCGTGGGACGCTACGAGGGCCCACCGCACAGCTACGTTCGCATGCCCTTTGGCCTACCGAGCGTGTCGCCCGCCTACCAGCGCAACTTGTGGCGCATCCTAGCGGCTCAGGAGGCCAGGCACCACGCCATCCTGACGGAGATGGAGATGGTCCTCAAGGAACCACCTGAGACCCCAGAGCCTCCTGAGGCTCAGGGCCCCGGTGGCTCGTGAGGAGCAACCCCTTCACTGCGCAGCTTCAGCTACCCCAACTCTCCTTCGTCAACAGAACCAGGTGACATTTTCCAAGTTCATTTAGCTGGGAGCGCCCCTCGGGCTACATCATTCCCAGGCCGCGTGGGTCCGTCCCTGTGGCATGTATCCCTTTTTATGTTTTTAGCTTACCTTGTTGGGAGCGCCCCTCGGGCTGCATCATCCCCAAGCCGCTCGGGCCTGACCCAGTGGCATGTATCTCCCATGCACTTACTTAAGCCTACTACTCTCATGTTTAATCTACCTATGATTACTACCTGCTCGATCGTCGCCTCCCACGGGGCCACCTCACACCGGCACAGCGCTGGTGCACGGGTCCGTCCCTACCACGTCGATAAACCTGAGCGGTCGAGCTCTGGCTCGTGGCGCGCCCCACACACGTCACCTCACCGGGCCCTCAGTGCTTTCACCCCCTCGCGGAGCAACCAGTGGCAGGCTGGCAACCATAACAGCAGGTCGTGTTCTTCCTTGTGCTGGCTCGCAGGAATCTCACGAGGATAACACCAGGCGGCACCGCGAGCTCCCACCTCTTCCAAGTAATCCGCTTGCACGTTAAAAGGGGGGCTCCTGAGCATCGCGCCTTAGGAGCTCTTACTGGCTCTCCATTCCTCACCCCCTGGCCTTGACCACGGCACGCGACCTGGCATACCAGCGGCGGCTGAGCTTGCTCGAGGGCCGGGACGTGAGGACGTAGAGCACAAAGGAGAGCATTGGAAGGGGGAGGACTCGTATGGGCCTGACCTAGCTACGCTGCGGATGTTCGTGCACAGGTCCGGCGCATCACAAAGAATCAACCCTGGACCACCAAGACAAGTCACGAGCTCAGATCAACTAATCGTTGGAACCTAGGGGACACGCTTGCCGCAGCCCTGTTGCAGCAATGTCGCCTCCCTTTCTTATCTTACTATGGCTGCTTGAGCGCTAAAGGGGACCCCCTGAGCATCGCGCCGCAGGAGCTCTTACTGGACCTCGGGCGCCACCTCCCGCCCCCACCACGCACGCGACCAGCATACCAGCGACGATCAAGCTTGCCTGGGACCGGGACTGTCAACAGAGCAACAAGTCGTCATGAGATTGGAAAGGGAAGACCGAGCCTAAACAGGACTTGCACTCACAAGGCTTCCATAATTAGGATAATATCAACAAAAGACATTGTAGACTCTTTACACGCCCCCACGGGGCACTTCTCGATTCCTCGCAGGGAACAAAAGACGAGAACCTAGGAGAATCCTATCTACACACCCCCGCGGCCGACGCCATCATCAACAGTGGGCCACAGGAGGCCGGCGCCTACCCCATCCAGATTAGCGACGGTGGTGGCCGGACTTTGCGGCCCTGCTCCGGGCCCGGCGAGAGCTCGGGGGCACGTAGCTGTCGTCGCTTGTCTTCGGAGTCTCATAGAGCTCGGGAGAACCGCTGAACTCCCAAGAGTCACTGCTGTTGGAGAAGCCGCGAGCGGGGCGTGCCTCATCCTGGCGCTCCCCTTCGGGGCAACACTCCAAGCGGCGACCCTCCGTGTCAAAGACCTTGAAGAACAGCATGGAGGCGCCGCCGTACTCGAAGTGGATCGCGAGGGCGCCCTCCGCACGGCAAACCCGCGCGACGTCGCCATAGCCACGGGTCATGAAGATCTTGCCGGTGGAGACTGCTTCAACCTCTGCTCTGGTCGCCGGAGCATCGTAGTCGGCATGCTGCAACTAGAGCTCTGATACGTCTCCAACGTATCTATAATTTTTGATTGCTCCATGCTATATTATCTACTGTTTTGGACAATATTGGGCTTTATTATCCACTTTTATATTATTTTCGGGACTAACCTATTAACCGGAGGCCCAGCCCAGAATTGCTGTTTTTTTGCCTATTTTAGAGTTTCGCAGAAAAGGAATATCAAACGGAGTCCAAACGGAATGAAACCTTCAGGAACGTGATTTTTAGGAAGAATATGATCCAGGAGACTTGGACCCTACGCCAAGAAACAAGAGAGGAGGCCACGAGGTAGGGGGGCGCGCCCACCCCCCAGGGCACGCCCTCCACCCTCATGGGCCCCCTGTTGCTCCGCCGACGTACTCCTTCCTCCTATATATACCTATGTACCCCCAAACGATCAGATACGGAGCCAAAAACCTAATTCCACCGCCGCAAACTTCTCTACCCACGAGATCCCATCTTGGGGCCTATTCCGGAGCTCCACCCGGAGGGGGCATACATCATGGAGGGCTTCTACATCAACACCACAGCCTCTCCGATGAAGTGCCAGTAGTTTACCTCAGACCTTCGGGTCCATAGTTAGTAGCTAGATGGCTTCTTCTCTCTTTTTGGATCTCAATACAATGTTCTCCCCCTCTGTCGTGGAGATATATTCGATGTAATCTTATTTTTGCGGTGTGTTTGTTGAGACCGATGAATTGTGGGTTTATGATCAAGATTATCTATGAGCAATATTTGAATCTTCTCTGAATTCTTTTATGAATGATTGGTTATCTTTGCAAGTCTCTTCGAATTTTCAGTTTGGTTTGGCCTACTAGATTGATCTTTCTTGCAATGGGAGAAGTGCTTAGCTTTGGGTTCAATCTTGCGGTGTCCTTTCCCAGTGACAATAGGGGCAGCAAGGCACGTACTATATTATTGCCATCGATGATAACAAGATGGGGTTTTTATCATATTGCATGAATTTATCCCTCTACATCATGTCATCTTGCTTAAGGCGTTACTCTGTTTTCATGAACTTAATACTCTAGATGCATGCTGGATAGCGGTCGATGAGTGGAGTAATAGTAGTAGATGCAGGCAGGAGTCGGTCTACTTGTCTCAGACGTGATGCCTATATACATGATCATACCTAGATATTCTCATAACTATGCTCAATTCATCAATTGCTCAACAGTAATTCGTTCACCCACCGTAAAATACTTATGCTCTTGAGAGAAGCCACTAGTGAAACCTATGGCCCCCGGGTCTATCTTCATCATATTAATCTTCCAACACTTGTTTATTATCTTTGCTTTTTTCTTTGCTTTTATTTTACTTTGCATCTTTATCACAAAAATACCAAAAATATTATCCTATCATATATATCAGATCTTACTCTCGTAAGTGATCGTGAAGGGATTGACAACCCCTTATCGCGTTGGTTGCGAGGAGTTATTTGCTTTGTGCAGGTGCGAGGGACTCGCGTGTAGCCTCCTACTAGATTGATACCTTGGTTCTCAAAAACTGAGGGAAATACTTACGCTACTGTGCTCCATCATCCTTTCCTCTTCAAGGGAATCCAACGCAGTGCTTAAGAGGTAGCAAGAAGAATTTCTGGCGCCATTGCCGGGGAGGCTTACGCAAGGTCAAGTCAAGATTTGGACTCCCGACAACGAGGCATTTCTGGCGCCGTTGCCGGGGAGTCTATGCAAAAGTCAACATACCAAGTACCCATCACAAATCCCTTATCTCCCGCATTACATTATTTGCCATTTGCCTCTCGTTTTCCTCTCCCCCACTTCACCCTTGTCGTTTTATTCGCCCTCTCTTTTCTGTTTGCCTCTATTTCGCTTCCCTTTTGTTTGCTCATGTGTTAGATTTCTTTTTTGTCACGATGGCTCTACCTAGATTTGGTGATCTTCACCTTAAAAGGTTAGAAGGGATCAAAAGCAACGTCAGGAGTTTTATGGTTTTGCAATTTGAGCATAATAATTTCTTCAGAAACGAGCTTAAGGAACAAAAAAGTTTTATGAGTTTTATGAATAAAGAGCTCGATGATATGTCTAAAGAATTTGATGGTTTAAGATCTCAAATTGCTCGTCTTGAGAAGTTGACTGCTGAAATATCGGATAAGCAGGCTACCTTAGTTAATAAGATGGCCGCTAAACCGGATTTCTATGAAAATAAAGATGAAGATCTAAAAGTTATTGATGTGTCCCCTATTAAATCTTTGTTTTGCAATATGAATCTTGATAATGATGGGACTGAAAATATGATCCACCCTTACCTAGAAGGCGTTCCAAAAATTCGGAGTTTTTAGATCTTGATGCTAAATTGATAAAAGTGCGATTGAAGAAATCAAAACCCTAGATGTTGCTAAACCCACTATTTTGGATTTCAAGGAATTTAATTATGAAAATTGCTCTTTGATTGATTGTATTTCCTTGTTATAATCCGTGCTAAATTCTCCTCATGCTTATAGTCAAAATAAAGCATTTACTAAACATATCTTGATGCTTTGATGCAATCTTATGAAGAAAAACTTGAGTTGGAAGTTTCTATCCCTAGAAAACTTTATGATGAGTGGGAACCTACTATTAAAATTAAGATTAAGGATCATGAGTTCTATGCTTTATGTGATTTGGGTGCTAGTGTTTCCACTATTCCCAAAACTTTGTGCGATTTGCTATATTTCCGTGATTTTGATGATTGCTCTCTAAACTTGCACCTTGCGGATTCCACTATTAAGAAACCTATGGGAAGAATTAATGATGTTCTTATAGTTGAAAATAGGAATTATGTGCCTGTAGATTTTATCGTTCTTGATATAGATTGCAACCCTTCATGTCCTATTATTCTTGGTAGACCTTTTCTTAGAATGGTTGGTGCAATTATTGATATGAAGGAAGGGAATATTAGATTCCAATTTCCATTAAATAAAGGCATGGAACACTTCCCTAGGAAGAAAATAAAATTACCATATGAATCTATCATGAGAGCCACTTATGGATTGCCTACCAAAGATGGCAATACCTAGATCTGTCCTTGCTTTTATGCCTAGCTAGGGGCGTTAAACGGTAGCGCTTGTTGGGAGGCAACCCAATTTAATTTTTATTTTTTTCTTTTGCTTCTGTTTAGGAATAAATATTTGATCTAGCCTCTGGTTAGATGTGTTTTTATGTTTTAGTTAGTGTTTGTGCCAAGTTAAACCTATAGGATCTTCTTGGATGATAGTTATTTGATCTTGCTGTAATTTCCAGAAACTTTCTGTTCACGAAAACAATTTTTAAAAATCACCCGAATGTGATAAAATAGTGATTCCAATTGCTGCAGATCAATAAACAAATTTCCTAGTCGTCCTATTTTGGATGATTTTTTGGAGTTCCAGAAGTTTGCGTTAGTTACAGATTACTACATATTGTTCTGTTTTTGACAGATTCTATTTTTCGTGTGTTGTTTGCTTATTTTGATGAATCTATGGCTAGTAAAATAGTTTATAAACCATAAAAGAGTTCGAATACAGTAGTTTTAACACCAATCTCTACTCCTAATGGACGAGTTGGTGAATCGTCTGCGCGGTTTATTTTCGCTGGGTTTTTTTCGTCTCTCCTCCCACCACCCCGTCCCACCCTGGTCCGCTGTTTATTTTCGCTGGTTTTTTTCGTCTCTCCTCCCACCACCCCCTCCCACCCTGGTCCATTAGTTTATTTTTCTCTCCACTCTTTATTACAACCAGAACTTTCCTAATGTATAACAAATCACGGATCTAACTTCCTTAAATTATGCAAATCAATCGATTCCTTTTATTGGTTCAATTTGTCTTAGGAAACAAATAACAAATTTTCAGGAAACAAATAATACATTTTAATCTAACTTCCTTAAATTATGCAAATCAATCGATTCCTTCTATTGGTTCAATTTGTCTTAGGAAACAAATAATAGATTTTTAGGAAACAAATAGTACATTTTAATCTAACTTTCCTAACTTATGCAAATCAATCGATTCCTTTTATTGGTTCAATTTGTCTTTGGAAACAAATAACAGATTTTCAGGAAACAAATAATACATTTTAATCTAACTTCCTTAAATTATGCAAATCAATAGATTTCTTTTATTGGTTCAATTTGTCGAAGGAAAAAAATAACAGATTTTCAGGAAACAAACAATACATTTTAATCTAACTTTCCTAACTTATCTAAATAAATCGATTCCTTTTATTGGTTCAATTTGTCTTAGGAAACAAATAACAAATTTTCAGGAAACAAATAATGCATTTTAATCTAACTTCCTTAAATTATGCAAATCAATCGATTCCTTTTATTGGTTCAATTTGTCTTAGGAAACAAATAACAGATTTTCAGGAAACAAATAATACATTTTAATCTAACTTTCCTAACTTATTAGTGAAATTTGTTTTAGGAAACAAATAACAGACACATCACAACTTTCCTCCCAATAAATAGTTTCTTAACATTTGCAAACTTTCCTAATCAGACACGTCGCAAAACGGGCAGGTACTGATATCACGTTATCAAACAATAAAACCCCATTTGCATAGAAATCAGTTCAAAAATCCTAACTTTCATAAATGTTTCCATTTCCTTGATAACAACAAATATTTCCTATGTTTTCCATCGATATTAGCATTTTTTTAACTGAGATCTTCGGGTTATGATTTTTTTTGCGATTGTTTCCAATTGTGACCTCTCCTTCCACTCCGGCTCCTTGTCACATAAACACCTCCAACACAGCTAGGTGACACCGCCCCAGACCTCCTGCCTCTCCACACCTTCTCCGCCACCTCCTTCTCATACTCCATTACAATCCCTCCGCCACATTTGTCCACGGCGGTGTCGAGGGCATGGTGCAGCAGCGTACCAGCGGTAGAGCAGCGAATAGCAGCAGGAACAACACGCAGCAGGCGAGGCGAGCGGCCGACGGTGGAGGGCAGAGATGCGGTCGGCGTGGTTGAGGGGGCGGCCGGCAGAAGATGTCCACGACTGGAGGCGGCGCGAGGCAGGGGCACGACAGCGGGGCGAGCGAAGGGATAGGCGACAGCAGACGGGACGAGTGCAGCCAGCGAGAGTGTGGCGTGCAGCCAGGTTGTGTGTCGCACGGGGCACAGTGGTGCGGTGCTTGCGGCGAGCGCGACGGCAACGGCAGGCATGACCGAAGCGGTGTAGCACGGGCGTGGGCATTGAGAGGGAGTGGCCCCGCGGGCACGGAAGAAGAGCGGCAGGCTCGGGCATGGGCGTGCATAGGAGCGGGCATGTGCCACGGGGTCAATCCGAGGAGCTCGGTGGCTACCCCTACAATGGCCATGGCGGACGGCGGTTCTCGGCCATGGAGAAATACCTAACGAGAGCAAACGAGAGGGGAAACAAGGGAAAGGGAAGAGGAGATCATGGCGGTGTCAATGGCGCCCTAGGGGAAGACATGGGAGCTCGGGGCGGCGCGGATCGAACGATAATGTCGCGGTGGCCCAAGGTTGAAGGAAGACGGCAGTGACGTCGATGCAGGGGTGCTGGACTTGATCTTGTTGGCGCAGACGAAGTAGCGAAGGCGTTCGGAGCTCCTCGACAAGCTCCTAGCCCGCAGGGAGGGCAGTGGCCATGTGGACGGGGTCGGTCATGGTGGCCGTGGCGTCTGACTTCGTCCAGATCGACGGGATCGAGCGAGCGAGGAGGAGAAGTGGATTTGGGAGGGGGCGTCGAGGAGGAGTGAGGCCATGGGGGTAGGGAAGGCAGGGCGTCACCCTTATCCATACCCCTTCGATGCCAGCAAGGTGGTCGGGTGGGAGCCCGGCTCTGTAGCGATACAGGCAAAAGGCACAGCCAAGAGCAATGCACAGCTAAACTTCTTCAGTACCAACCTTATGGTAAGAGTAAATATAGATCTGATGTGTAGAAAATGGAGGGCAAAGGAAAATAAGCTGCAGAGTGATGGTACATGAACAACTACCTGTCAATATAAGTACACTGATAAAGGACAGCATGTACTTACAAGAACAATGCAGATCTAAAAAAATCACTGGCATTGGATATATTCTACACTAATGTAACCATTCATACAGATAAGATAATTTGGAGCGAACAATTGATAAGCAAGCTATCATGCATAATGCTGTCACATAATGAACTAGGTATGTATGCAAGTACAGTGATACAGGACAATAGGTACTAACAAGAGCAAAGCAACGGGCAGCATATATGCGATATCCTGTCGTTCTTTTCAAACTGGAATTCTTCTTCGAGCAGATTTCCTGCAAAAAAGATCCGTAAGGCACATGCAGAAAAGTAGAAGTTCAAATTTCCATCTGATTTCATAGACAGTACCTCATCCTGGGAACGAGACCAGTGCATAACAAGGTTTTTCCATTCAGTGTCTTCTAAATTTAGCACAGGAGACTTCACCAGAAATTCGTTTATAGACTTGCCATCAAAGTGTGATTTCCTCACGTAACACCGATACTGTTGCAATGCTTCCTTGAAAAGCACAAGCAAGCTTTGCTCGTCATGACTATCCAGATTGACCCTCACCTAGTTACAACAATGTAATGTAAATTATTGATGTGTTCGATCAGCAGAAAATAAGAAAATAATAACCATGAATAATAGCACTTACACGTAAGTTGGACAGGAAGATGTGAAAATGGTGTTTATCTTCACTATAATCTTCCCATGATGGGAATATATGCACGTTGTCCCTAACAACATTGAAAGCATTGTCTTTTAAACTGGGAATAAATGGAATGGGGTTCCAATCTCAGAAATTTGCTGTCTCTGTGGTTGGGATAGGTCTTCGCCGTGGACTTGCTTGTACTTTTTGTCGGTGGGATTTTTTACGTGGTACGGCTGGTGCTATGGCAAATGAAATCGGTATACCTTTTGTGGAGTGCAGGTCCTGTGGTGGGGGGCTAGTGGTGTGGCCAGTGAAGTATGGGTACAGTCTGCTGGAGTCGGTCCTATATTTTGTGTCACTGGTTGTACGGCCAATATAAGTGGGGCGTTGTCTGATTTCTCTAGCACCACCACATTTTTCAAGGACTTTGCTGCTGCTCCTTCAGGTTCGGCAATCACCCTCTTCCTTTTTGATGTCTGATGCACAAGAACAACATTTGAGTGGAAAAACATGGTATGACGACAGATGGAATATGTATTGATAATGGATGGGCATGGCATCTCGAGTTATATGATGAGTAAACTAAGCAGATGGTGGTGCAACAAAGTAGAAGAAATGCAAGACAACATATGCAAGATACGCACAATCAATAAAACCTTGCCAAATTAGAACATGCACCTTGATGGGTGAACAGGATAGGCCATCTGCCTTTGACTCCTCGAGGTTAGAATAGTCATTAGGATGATATTCTGAACAAGAATCAACAGGTGGGGAGCGTACGAGTTTCATTGCTTCCAGAATGGCACTCAATGCCTTGGTGCCAATTTTGTAAGTCATCGCAGTGTCCCACAATATTCTTCTGATGCGCGAATTCTGATATTCACTGTAATTGCGTATAATATCTGAGAACCATGAAAACTAAATAGTTGTGAGATTATCTTTGTAATACAGATGATATTCTAATATAGGGGCGCCCCTGTAAACACTTATGTGCTATCACTGGATTCTAATGAGAGAGCTCATGTGTGCTGTAATATCGTGCGTGCATTTATATAATCTGCACAAGTACACAAAAAATAGGCTCGAAGTAAGGATAGCTGGCGGATGATAGGTTCATAATGTCTTTGTATCTGAGTTTATTGCCAAACCATGATAACAAGAGCACACAACAACTAGGCAGATCATAGTGTACATAACGGGTACACCATAACCACGATATATAAATCATGAAAGTGGAACTGGCTTGAAAATGCGGTGTTGTATTGCCGCTAGTAATTGAAAGCCTATCGATCACGTCTGAGCCAGCACTATCGAACATGGTAAAGAAGAGCAAGCAGATTTTGGATAATAAAATGTTGGTTGCTTGAGTGCCCACACAAGATGAACCAGGCGCATTAAGAATGCAACTCCCAATGTCTCTCGACCATTTCAGGCGGTTGGATGAAGACCCTACTCTCCTAACCCTTCTTCTTCCTCGTCTCTTAATTCTTCCCATACAGTTCACCGCACGGGCCGCCGGCCGGACGACCAGCCCCCACCGGTTATGTTCCTCCGCCACCCCACCCCCACCCGCGTTGAGTTTTCTTCGTTCGGCAAGGCCCCACAACCACCGGGCCTTGATCGCACCGCGAACTCCGCGAGCTCTGAAAAATCGACTGACCCAGTTTTGAAATTTAGTCTACTGTGATTTAACTAGTGTGGAATATAAAAGGGGAAAACCATAAGCATTGGGAGTATAGTGTTGAGCGTGCCATGGCGGATCTGAAGGTGCAAACTGGACAAAGGCAACTTCGCAACCAAGACAAGTAATTAGAGTAAAGCAGTGGCGATCTATTTTCTTGCTGCGATAAATAAGTTGAGCAGATACGAAAGAGTACCACCTCTGGTGCGGCACTGTGTACGCATCTGCTGATAATTTGAGGGTGCTGCGGTAGCGATGGCTGTCGGCGGCGTGGAAGCAGATCTAGGAGGGTAGACGGTGGTGGCGGGGCGCGGTGGATGAGACGGTCGTAGGAGCGGCGCCGGCAAGGTGGACGACGGCGGGGATGAAGCGAGAGGACGGGATGCAAGGATCCCGGTCCGAAGGCGTGGATGAGAGAGGTCGATCTCTTGTAATGGACGGTGGCGTCGGGGTATCAGCTCCGGCATGGTGGAGGAGGACGGCGGTGGATGGGGTGGCGGACGACAGTGGACGGAGGAGGGTGGGGTGGAGAGGGTGTTTTGGCGCCCACGGAGTACGAATGGGGAAAAGGGAGGTAGAGAGGAAGGGGGAACCATGTATTCAGGGCACGCTTGTCTCAAATGCGAGGAAATTTACAAACTTAGCCCCCGTTTCAAATTTCTACTACATCACAAAGAACATTAGTCGGTTGGGGATAGGACGGTAATCTCAGCATACACGAATATTTGCCGACGAGAGTTTGTTTTTGGCGCCCACCGTGTATGAATATGAATCGGGAGGAGTCGATTTCAGCCGAGGCACATCTTGTGTTTTAGGCGCCCACCGTGTATGAATCCGGATGAGAGCGGTTACATCACGCTTGGGTGAAATTAAAACCTACCCTATCAAAACCTATAGAAATCCAGCAGATAGGCTTTGCGTGGCAGGGATAGGCAGTAGTGATTTCCATCTCGCAGATTTTGGTTTTGGGCGGGGTTACTGCAACTTTCCCCGCTTCGTTCAAATTTTGCACAGTGCACGTTTACCGTGCCAACTCAATTCGAATCCCGTTTGTATTCTACTATTTTTTTCGGGCGAGATCCATTTTCAATTGGAATTACATTCTATATACATCATTTTTTATATATACTTTCAAAAGAACAACACTATTTATACATAAATATGTTTTACAAATGGCATGATCTCAGATTCATAAGGTTGTATCCATCAATTTGGATTTTCAAATATTTGAAACCACTTTATGTTGAAATCCAATGTATGCATTCCTCACTAACTGTCTCCAATCAATGTGTGTTTCATGCGGGGTTTTTTTACTTCTCAAACATGTATAATTTGTTTTACACATGCAACATATAGTTTAATCCCGTTTAGACATTAATTGCATATAAACCATGCATTGTTTGTAATTGAAGAATCTATGGATCACCAATATTGATAAACTATATAACATTACACGTGTGCCCAAATTCAAATGAATATGCATGTTTGATAAACCAATTTGCGTTATGATATTATCGATGTCGTGATCTCCAGTTTAAATATTTGAATCCCCTTTAATCCAGATATTCGTCTCATATAGCTATCACTCATGCTTATATAGGACTATCTCTCTGGACCTATACACGTTCATCGTCTCTCAGGCATCTCTCGTGCTACCTGTATGTCGACAATGATCTTTTATCTTTGTAACACACTTGTGGTACTCTCTCCTCGACCTTCATCACTCTATCTCTCTCTAAGTATATCTCGCTCCCTGCTATGTGTCTCTAGCTATGATTCTCCATGTGGAATTCTTTCTCTCACACAAACACAAACCTTTGTCTCCTGGGGTCTCATTTCTCTCAACTATTCCCATGTGTGCCACTCGACACCCCTCATCTGAGATGTCTTTCGCTCCTTTGATATGAGAACCTCGACTCTTCCTCTTCAATATCTCTTTCTCACACACAAACACAAACTCTGTCTCCTGTGGTCTCATATTTCTCCATTGTTCTCTTGTATGTCGCTCAAACACACCCTCTCTCCCTAGAGATATCTTGTGTTCCCTCATATGTCTCTCTACCTATCACTCTCGTAGAAATATCTTTCTCTCTCGAGACACAAAACTCCATCTCTCTGGATCTCATTTCTCTCTGATATCTGTTTGAATGTGACTCACATGCACCCTCTCTCTATCTCTCTCACACCCACACACATAACCCAGCCTTCTGATCCACTCGACTCCTATCTCTAACACACACTAGCTAGCATCTTTATCTTTCTATTTATCTATTTCTCCATCAACCTTCTTTCTCGCCCTCACTCTTGATTCCTATCACGCACACTACATATGTTTATCTCTACATGCAGTCAAGTGCCCTCTCACACACATATATAACTTCACCCTTTGAACCACCCGACGGTCATCTCCAACACCAAAACTAACGGATGTCCCTCTAGCTAGCATCTCCATCCCTGTATCTATCTGTAGTTTCTCCGTCAACATTTCTTTCTCGCACGGAGTCTTGCTTCCTATCACCCACACTATATATGTCTCTCCATACATATGCATTTATAGGTTGATCTCTTTTGCGCAATCGTTGAGCCTTACCCCCTCTACTCGCCATAGATGCATGCTCCAGCCCACGCCACTATCTCTTAAAGACAAAAACACATGCTCAATTGTCGGGCCTTCTTCCCTGCATTCTCACATGCATGCACATTGTCATACCGACCCGTCTCTCCCATGTCGTTGATCTTATGACTTATGTCTTCTTTCTTTTATCTCGATCATGCTTGCACACACACACATCCCACGTATACATGTATACCTCTCACACATGCACGTTCAAGGTCTCTATGTCTCCATCGTAGTTAATTACCCTCAATCCTAACGCCACATCGAATCGTTCTCCTCTTTTGTGCACATAACTTCCACTGGATGGGCAAAACACACACTCACACTTAACAATCTCCTTCTAGCTACCCCCCGCGCCTCTCACTCTTCCCTATATCCCGAAACCAATAAGACCATCCCTTTGTTTAATTCCGCCTACATGCACCATCGATATATAGTAGTCTTCCTCGGTGTCTCTCGAACAAACACGTTCTCGATGTTGACTCCTCTCACAGCACGCACCTTCTCTTCCCTCTCTCGGGCATTTTCTCTCTCGCACCCCATCGTTGGTGGCCTCTGCCATACACATCACCTCTCTATGATGAAGCCATGCACACTTAAATTACATCCACCATAGAGGACCCCACACACACACACACACACACACACATGCACGCACGCACCCCCCCACACACACACACACACTAAGACTCCATCTCTCTCTCTCACACACACACACACACACCCCCCCCCCACACACACTTAGACTCCATCTCTCTCTCTCACACACACACAAACTAAGACTCCATCTCTCTCTCTCTCTCTATCACACACACACACACACACACACACACACCCCACACACACACACACTAAGACTCCATCTCACACACACATGCTCTAGGCGGAGCATTTGTTCCTACCACCCTTCATCCAACCTTACCCGTATGATAAACAATCACATTTATTTACTTGCATAACATGGACAGATTCCACTTTACTTTAGTAGTCAGCAAACTTATCATCTGTACCCTTATAAAAAAACGAGTTGGCGATGATGGTGTGCCTGCCATCTTGTAATACAGACCGTATGATCTATATCGGCGAATAGAAAGAAAACTATGATAATTTTACAAAAGATACCGCACCTCTCTCCACATCATTATCTCCATAACCTCATTGCTCAGCAATTAAAAAGGAATAAGTCTCGGAACAATCTAGCATGCATGGTGGCGCTGCCACTCGCCGCGCGCAAATCCATCCCCATGCCTCCGCCCATTCCGACCACCAATCACCACCACGCTCCACTCCTCCTCGCCTTATCTCTCATCTTTCATTTTTTTCGATGACATTCTCGGGATACCAGTTTTCCGATAAAACTCTCGAGATATCATTAGTTTTTACACATGGGATTACTCCTGCATGGGTCAATCACAACAGGTGTTTTGTAAAAGAATGCATATTGATGTTCCGTGCAATGCACGAGAATCTTGCTTGTAATTATATAACGCAAATCACGAGCAGGAAAGTGACATTTTTTTGAAACAACCACGTTAACATGGCCACGTAAATCACGAGCAGGAAGGAGAAGGGAAGCGGGTTGTGGAGTAACGTTTTTTACCACAATTTCTTAGGAAACTGAGTGCAATAATTGAGTAGTTTTGCAAACTACCATTAATACTACACCTGAAACGGTTCAAAACCTATACTCCCTTGCCAGCGCGCGCTTCCTGCATGAAACGGTCAGCGTCGCCCTGGAGCGTCAGCGCCGCATTAATACCTGGCCAGAAGGGAGGCGACCTCTCACTGGCCCCGGCTTTGAAGTGGCGCGACGGCCGAGAGAGCACCGCTTCCCGGTGCACGCGACTGCTCTGCGTCGAGACTGGCCATAGGCCCTATTTGGATCCATGGGTTAGAGTTAGTTTGAGCTAGTTGGGGCTCAAATAGCCCTCAAGTATCCAAGCATGAGGGTTTAAATTGGAGCAAGTTGCACCGAACCCACCAAAAAAATATCCCACCCAAGAGGTGCTAACTGGAGATAGTTCTCATTGGGACCACTGAAAAATCACTTTTCTCTCTCCATGAAGTGCATTTATTGTCAATATAACCCTGTCACCCAAACACCTTTTTGGCTACAGTTAGTTCAGGGTTAGTCATGAGTTAGTCTAACCTCTAGCTAAGTTAGAGTATCAAACAGGGAGCGAGATAGGACATGAAAGTTGCTCAAAGCATACAGCAAATTAAATGCGTGAAAGGATTTTTTCTTTTGAAAGCGGAACGTGAAAGGAATATTTTTTGAATGCTCTTGGATTGTCGCTAACATGTGATAGTTAACCGACCTCAATAGGCGGCGAAAACGCCAGCCCGCCGCACTTTGATAGAGACGAGGAGGAGAAGCGATACAGAGCTCTGGATTACTAGAGATAGGTGTCGCACGGAAGCCAAGAAATATGGTGATAGCGTGGGTTAGCCATGTACTAGTATGATGTAACTACACTGGGCTGCCGTGTTTCGTACTCTTCCAGTCCACTGTGGTGATGATTGGTTAATTTTATATCACTGAATAATATTAAATATTATGAGTGCAGACGCTCCACCACGAGGTTCCTTGCTCCTTCTCGATCATCCGGAATCTATTGTTCTTCCACTCTATTTTTTTTACATGAGCTTTGTTCATCCTTTTGCCAACACACGAGACATCTAGCATCAAGGTGCACGTGTTATGCAACGATCGTTCCATCTATATGAAGAACACGTGGGACCTGAACTACGAGGCGGACATGTACCTAGGGTGGACGTCTGAACCTGAGTAATGTAGCGCAGAAGTGAAGTAGAAAGGCACAAATGGTATGAACATGCATGGCATACTGGGTGTGTTTGGTTGTGTTCTCGTCTCAAAGATAGTTGTTCCCTCTTCATGCATGCTCAAATCAACACCCTCTTCATGCATGCTCTCTTCATGCATGCTTCTAGTGTATTTGTGCTAAACTAGTGTGGACTCATGCACCCTCCATACACTCTACCAAACACCCAAAAGTAGGTCGAGAAGGGAACTCTTGGCGGCATTTGTCTCTTACTACGTACTACCACTAAATGTTATGCGTGCAATGCACGGTGATGTTATAGATACGTGCCTAAGTACTCTACTACTACTATATTAGTTGGAAGCACATATTAACTTTTATATTTATTTACGTGTATGCCCTGAGACCTTCCAACTAGACGTGTCTTTCTCTCCAGGTCGCACTTTGTATCGTTCATACCACTAAGTACTACTACGTGTGGTCTCCGACCCAGAAGTGGAAGAAGTGGAGACTCTCTACCACGCTGTTTTTTTTTTGTTGGGCTCTACCACGCTGTTCATGTCCCACTCCTTTCGGCGACGTGGGGACATCCAAAGACGCGTCGTGTTTGGCACCCTTCGTCGTAAGAGTTGAAACGCTAGCATTCATCAGAAATAAAAAATAATTTAAATCGGCAGTGATACTATTTTTTCTGAACCAATCAGCAGTGATACTATACCACGCGGTTTCCTTGCTCCTCGATATCGAAAAGAATACTTCCGTTCGCCAACATGTGGGACGTCGACCATCCTGGTCCACTTGCCATGCACACGAACTCCAAGGAGAGTCACCCAGTCGTCGGCGCCATGATAACAATGACTAATGAGCCGTCAAATCATAGGCCCACTTCCCACTTTGAAGTTCCTCGGACGAAGGAACCATCATGACTTCGTTGAATTCCGCTTCTTGAAGAAAACTACTGTACCGACAGTACTGCTAGCTACAGTATTTACTCCAACAGAGGCCTCCTTTCGTCCATAGGATAGGAATATGAAAATCATAGGAGATGACATGCATCTCAATTCCTATAGAGAAAGATATGCCATTTGATGCATAGGATAGGAATGTTTCCATTTAGTCTAGGCTAATGTACTGGTAATTTGCTCTAAAAACTACAGTAGTAACTAGTAGTACTGGTACATGCTCGTACTCAGACACAAACACACACACTAACTACTAGTACTACTACTTCTCACATGCTGGCCAGACGCCGTCGTTCTCCTTCCCGGCTTTGTCGGCGGCATCCCACCGTGCTTGGATCTCCGCCGACCTCTCCGCAGCAGCGTGTGCGTCCTTTTCTTTCTTGCGGTGGCGGGCCTCTATTTTCTTGAGTGCTTTCTAACTTTTCCGCTCCCTCTGTGCGGCTTTGGCCGCCTCTTGCTCTACCGCCCATTCGGCCTTGGCATCTTCAAATTCCTCCCACATAGTTGTGAGGTCGCGAGCGGCGATGAACTCGGAACGGCGGGATGCCATCGCTTCCCTACCATTTTGTGTGCGTTCGTGGGCGGCGAGGAACTCGGCGCGGCGGGATGCCATCGCTGCCTTACCGGTTAGTGTGCGGCGCGGTGGCATGAACGACGCTTGGTGAGAGCTCTGGGGTGGAGTGGCCGGACAACTATATAGTGCATTGCTTTGTCAAGAGCTCAAGGACAGAAGACGAAGCAAATTAGGATTCCCCTTCAATCCTGGTCATTTATTACCGAGTAAAATGCATTGGCGGTCATCAAACTTGTCTTGATAGCTCACTCTGATCATTGTATACGAGATATGGTGATTATACGGTCACTGGCTCAGCGTATAGCTCCGTATTTGTATGGTTGACCAGTCAAACAGTCCGCATGCGCCTCATCAGCTCGTGTTCTTTATCTATCTACGCGGGCCTACCTGTGAATGGAGAAAGAAATACTATAAAAACCAAAATTATGCGTATGTGGGGAATCAAACCACGGACTCGTCGCTGCAACGCACCCTCATCAGCCAAATGAAAATGAAATACTTCGCGTCAGACACTCACGCTCACGCTGTCAAAGCATGCTAATGCATGCACGTCGTCCTCTAAATCAAAGTCTTGCTCATGCCGCAACGCAAACGGAGAGCCCATCACCTGCGCGCCCCGGTGTTGCCTGACATTACTGTTTAGACGTTTGATGGAGGCCTACGCGAACGCCGAGCATGTATTCACCTGGCTCAACACGAACGGTCATACTCGGACCGCCTTGCTCATGTATATCGTTCATCACAACGACAATCTATAAAACAGCCTAAGCTAGAGAGGGTACTATGGTAGTATGATACGGAGTATGTACTATCGTGAGCGACCGATCTTAGTGCCACTGCACACCGAAACCCCTTCCATCGCTAGCGCGCTTCCGCTGAAACGGTCACCGTCTCTCCGAATGTCAATGCCGCATTCACGGACTTAACTGCAGGTGCAATTGGTGTCAGCGACATGCGGTCGAGACGCCTGTTCGCCCACATGTCGAAGAACTCCAAACGCATCTACAGTTAAGTCACTGAAGCAGCGTCCCCATTCACGCCCGACGAACCTACTCCGGCGCCAGTTGTCCATCCATCTGCCGCGACTCATTGCCATTCGCCCGCTATATTAACTTGAGCCCCAGCTCCCAGCCATAGCCAAAGACCCACACTTATTCTCCTCTGGTCCCTTCCTTCTGTCAGCACCACTTCAACCATGGCATCCTGGCGCTCCGAAGCTCTCTTGGACGTACTGTCGCAGGAGCAGACGAGGGACATTGGCGGCTCCGCTCCGGGCGCGCTCCAAAGCTCTCTTTGACGTACTGTCGCAGGAGCAAACGAAGGAGATCACCGGCTCCCCCCGGCCGCCCTCCGCCGCCACGACCACGAAGCCGGCGCGAGTGCGCGGGCGCAGCCGGCAGCGAGGAAGAGTAGTACACGGTAGGTCGCCACCGCTCTGGTCCTAGGAAGGCCACCGCTCCTCCACTCAGTCGACGCCAAGCTTGGTGGGATAAAAATCGGCGGCCGATTAGCCGCTTGATGGTGACGTGGAGGCGGAAATCTTCATAACCTTGTGCTCCAGAGGAGGAGGTTATCGAGGCGGATAAGGAGGAGGCAAAGGCAATGGCCTGCTTTCTCGGGTTCATGGTCGGACATGGTGGTCGGGGGCCGGCGCTCGTTTAGATTAGGTTTACAGTAGGTTTTAGTACGGTTTGTGCAAAATATGTAATGAATTTCATCCAGTTTATAGGAAAAGTTCTCGAAATGTAATGAATTTCATCCGGCAATTTGAAATTTGCTTTGTTTGCACGAATTTCATCCGGTTAGTTCATATAGTTGTCGAAAGGTATGCAGGCAGCATCGGATGGCATCCATCAGTGTCCTCAGACAGATGCCGGTGTAAATTTGTGGGCAAGCGCTGGAGATGCCCTAACTATCATGCTATAATCGCTATCAATCCTCCATTATTTGGCAAGGAACAGTTATCCCTTGATCAAAATCAGATCCGCGGTGTTTCGCACTCCTCCCGTGTAAGAGTGTAAACTCTTGCTTACATAAAAATGGAGTAAGTGGACGGCACTGTAGCACGTCATATCACTCGAACTAGCCCGCCTAACGAGCGGGAAAGCACTGCCCTCGTCATTTTGTTCTTGATTTCTATCGATCGATCGTGCGAAAATGTTACGCTTTGCAAGTTCTAAAGGAAAAGGCGGCACACTTACGACTCATATGCGTCGCAACCCCGACAGTCCGGCTCGCACGCCGCCACCGGAGGGACACGCGTTGTCTTGCAATTTCACCGACATGTGGGACCGTAATTGAATAAACCGTCGTTAGCGAAATCTAATCGCTCGTGGCGTCGGTGAGAAGAGAGAAACGGGGAGGAGAAGAGATCGCCCGCCGCCAAGCACGGACTCCAAGAAATATACGGTGATAATGTGAGGTGGTCCATGCTGGAGTCCGGACCGCTTCCGGAGCCCGCTCTCACCGCCCTGGCCCCTCAAGACGCCAGCTGCCCGCTGCATGCATAGCAAGTACTCCCTCCATTCCTAAATAATTGTATTTCTAGAGATTTCAACAAATGACTACATACGGAGAAAAATGAGTGAATCTACAATTTAAAACATGTCTACATACATCCGTATGTTGTAGTCCATTTGAGATGGCTAGAAAGACAAATATTTGTGAACGGAGGGAGTAGTCCCCACTTATGTGGAGGAGAGAGAGGCATTGACAAAGTCAAGGAGTAACAGTGGAGACAATAGCTTTCATCAAAAATAAATAATGAATACTCGTTGCTCGTCCTCTATATCAGAAAGAATACTCTCATTCGCCGACATGTGGGACGTCGACCATCCTGGTCCACCTGCCATGCACAAAATTATCCTGGTCTACCCCGGTCGTATCGCAGGCCCAACCTGCCATGTGGTTCTAAGTCTGACAGCAGAATGGGGGTAGGTATGAAGAGGCAAGGTACTAGCTATGGAGTAGTTGGTACGCACGAGTTTACGAGTTCAGGCCCTTCTCGGAGGAAGTAACAGCCCTATGTCTTGGAGCCCGGAGGCGGTCGACTGGATTATATGCGTATGAATTACAGGGGTGCAAACCCTTCTACCAGTGGAGGGGGGTGGCTTATATAGAGTGCGCCAGGACCCCAGCCAGCCCACGTAGCGGAGGGTTTAAGGTACGTTAAGGCTAGGAGTTACTGGTAACGCCTTACATAAAGTGTCATCATGACCATAAAGACTATTTAACTACAGACCGTTTGGACACCGAGTGGCTCTTGGACTCCTGGTGGTCGAGTGGGTCTTCATGGTCGAGTGTATTTGAATCTGTCGAGTGGCTACCTACCAGGTCGACTGGTAGGCAGTTTATTCTAAGGATGCCCTTGGGGAGGGTATCCTGGACAGGTGCATGACCCTACCCTAGGTATATGACTTCATCATTAGCCCCCGAATGGATCGAGGTTTGAGTGAAGAAGGAGTTGACAATCTTTCCGACCTGCTTTTCGCGCTGCGAGTGTGCTTTATTCTGGATCAATGACCTTTTAGTGACGGTGTCAACTTTTCTTTCAGTCGCCTTGATCCATTCTCTACATCTGTCGAGTGAACTTTATGAACTTGGAGATTCCCGAGCAACGGATCGGAGGAAATATGCCGTCTGACAAGTTGCTCTACTGTTAGCGGATTTAGTGGGATCTGAATCTCGGGAAGCGCGCGAAGCGGAGAAGGCCGCGGCACTCGGATGGGATAAGGCAAGGACGCCTCGATCTCCGTGCCACCTTTTTCACCACGTATCACGCGCGTGACTGTTGCGGGATTTGACAGGATTGTCCGGGCCTACCAGTCAGCCACTCGAAAGCGACTTCATATAAGGCGCCGGGCGGGGGTATTTTGAACAGTGCGCCCTCATTTTCCCCTCCTCCGTCCTCAGATTCATCCGCCGTGCTCGAAACCTGCTCAGTGCTGCTGCACCGCTCCTGCTCTGCCGGTGACAATGGTGAAGGAGAAGACGGCGGCCCTGGAGCGGGCGAAGAAGGCAACGGCGAAGGCGAAGGGGAGAGCGCCCAGTCGGGGCGGATCCTCGTCGCGGTCCAGCCTGCCGCAAGGTTGGGTCTAGGGAGACTGGATCCGCTCGACCATCACCCAGAAAGACCTCAACGACCTGTCCAAGGAGGGATTGATCCCCCACGGGTCAGCAAGGCTTCCGGGGACAAAGTGGCAGCCGCAGCCTCAAGAGGGTGAGTGCGTCCTTTTAGCCACCCATGTGGATCGTGGATTTTCTCTTCCGCCGAATCTTTTCTTTCGGGGTTTTCTGAACTTCTTTGGAGCATAACTCCATCACTTTACACCCAACTCCATTGCCTATCTTGCCGCTTTCGTGTCTTTGTGTGAAAACTTCCTGGGTTGTCGACCACACTGGGGCCTCTTCAAACACATATTCACTTGTCGCTCCCAGACGGTGAAAAAGGCTAGTCCGAATGATGAAAGGACCCAAGTAATCCAGATGTGTGGGGTCTTGGGGTCGGATGAGGGTAAAGTGCCTTTCCAGCCATGATTCTTCCCGATTCAGTCGGAGGGTGGCGATCGACCTGGTTCTCTTGCCAAGATCGACGGCCTTGAGCCGATCCGGACTCCTCCTTTCTCCATGGATCGAGTGAACAAGCCGTCCTCTCTGAAGGTGCTCCCGGAGGAGAAGTCCCAGGTTAAGTTGTTGATGGAGCGTGTAGTCCATCTCATTCGCGACGGATTGACCGGCATGGATCTTCTGGAGGTTTTCCTTCGACGGTGCATTCAGCCGCTCCAATACCGAGGTCATCCGATGTGGATGTACTCTGGTACCGAGGACACCACCCGGGTCCACCCAAAGGAGGTCGACGACGCCACATTGGAGAGGTGGATGACTGCCATCACTGGGAACAAAGATAACCCTCGCGGGGCTAGGAGGATCCCACCACTCGACCAATCCTACGAACCAGACCAGGTATGACCACTTATCTCCGATTGTGATCTTGTTGCATTTGCTCTGTTCCGCTGTGAATCGATCGACTGACTTTCGTCTTGTTTTGCTGTCTCCTAGGTCACCACTGAGATGTACTCGATGCCCAACGGGGCGCAAGAACCAGTCGAAGAAGAAGAAGGAAGCGGAGGCGAAATCTAGGAGGAATGGGAGTCTGAGGAAAACGATAGCTATGATGAAGAGGAGGAGGAGGAGGAGGAGGAAGAGGAGGGAGATGTGGATCCACCCCACTCGGAAAGGCGATCCAAGCTGACGCATGATCCGGTGGTCGAGCGAGGTAAGGCAGTCGCGCCTATCGGACGGTTGACGAAGCACACTCGGACGACTTCTCCAGTGCCAACTGAGAAACCGCCAAAGCAACCCCGAGCAACGTCATCGAAGCCGGCGAAGGCCTTGCCCAAGATGAGGATGGTCATTCCCACCATTTCCGGGTAATCAGCAGACCTTGTGTTTTCCTGTCTACCATGAGTGCACTTTTTGGTCGACTCGTTTTGACTGATCAATTGATTTCTGAAATCTGCAGTGCTGCCACCTCCGAGACCTCAGCTAAGCACGAGGACCAGGAAATGGAAGATGCCGCCACCTCCAATCTTGGTATGATCTCTGCAGTTTTGCTTTACGGTCGACTGGATTTCTATTTTTACCTTTGAATCTTGCTTGTAGTTCCACCTCATGTCATTGATCTCCCTGATGACGACGATGAAACACCGCTGAGGAAGAGGAAGGACAAAAAGGTGCCTGCTGGCAAGGCTACTCCAGTTGTATCACTGCCTGAGACGGTAGTTCACGAGGGAGGCGACACCACTCGGACTTCTGTGTCCTTTGCTGTGCCGCTGACGAGTGTCCGTCCTTCATCGTCGACTGCTGACCCGCCATCCCTTTTTGCCACACACCACGTCCCGGAAGACCAAGTGAGTGCTGCCAAGGAGGCCATACGCCAGGCAGGGATCATGATGGAGCAAGTGAAGGTGGTCCGGGAGGCCAGCCAGGCGGCTTATGATGCAAGCTCGGCTCTTCAGAGCAATGTCCAAGTAAGTTGCTTGTTCTGTTAGGATATGCTACCTGAAATTTCTTCTTTCTGAAGATTTCCATATCTGCATCTGTACACCCACTGGGTGGGTGTGTCGATTGAATTTTTGAACTGGTGGGGGCACGCTGAGTGCACCCACTGGGTGTAGTCCCCGAGACTATGGTGGACTGCGGGCAGTCGACTATAGTCTTTATACTTTGAACTTATTCACTCGGTCTGGTCCGGCCATGTCAAATGGATCTTTGGAACCGATGGGGGCACGCTAAGTGCACCCACTAGGTGTAGTCCCCGAGGCTATGGTGGACTGCGGGCAGTCGACCATAGTCTAAGAACTTCTTCTTTTTACACAGCTGACTGCTGACAATTAACTATGTTTTTAGGATCATAACCTTTTTGCCTCTTTCGGTCGACTGGTCGAACCGAATTGGTAAAACCAGTGGGGGCACGCTGAGTGCACCCACTGGGTGTAGTCCCCGAGACTACTGTCGAATGTTTTGATTCGACTGTAGTCTTAGAAATGCTATGATTTTTCTTTGTCACTCGGAAGTGACATGTCTTTGATGTTTTGTCGATTGACTCTTCGCAGAAATCTAGTGAGCTCGTGGCCCGCTATACCGAATTAGAGAACAAGCATATCCAGCTCAACCTTGACTTGAAGCTTGCTCAGGAGAACTTGCAAAAGGCGAGAGACGAAGCAAAAGGTATGGCTGGTGAGAACTTGACGACTGTCTTTGTCTTTATACCCATTCTCAACTCTGGACTTATTGTTATTTTGCAGGCAAACTGGAGGAGGCTCTGAAGAAGAAAGACCACGACCTTGCAGAGGCACAGAAGGCGGCTTTGGAGAAAACAAAGCTCGCGGAAGAGAAACTGGCCTCAGTCGGAAAACTCGAAGAGGAGAATACCAAACTGAAGACTGCTCTCGACGCGGCCAACAAGGAGGCTAGCCGACTGAAGAATGACAAAGTTGCCCTAACTGACAAGGTTGGTGAACTAGCGGGGAGGAGGAACGATCTGGAGGTCTATCTGGGAGGGCTCGCCAAGAAGCTATTCCTCATGCTTGAAGGTAATTCCTCTTATCTGACTGACTTGTCATCATCGACTCACCATAGAACCATTAGCTTGAACTTGAGTCGTATTTGCAGAATTCTGTCAGAACTTCAAAGAGGAGACCAGTCGAGTGGAGACAAGCTTGGACCCCATCAATTCTCCCATGAAGGACGAAGCTGCTATGAACATGCTTCGACTGGAGTCTCGCATTGCTGGAGTGGTGGACTATCTTGCTCGACTGAAAGCTGCGGTGTCACGGATTGACTCAACCCTCTAGCCGGACCAGACGCTCCAGAATGACCTTGAGTCCTTAATGACTCGACTGAATGAGGTTCCAAGTCGAGTGCAAGAATGGAAGAAGTCTTCCGCCAAAAGGGGTCTTGATGTTGCTCGTCTCGGTTCGTGTCCACTTGCAAGGAAGCTCGGGAGGACAAGCTGGCGGCCCTCAGAGTTGCCAACACCAAGAAGTATGACTTCCAATCTTTCATGGAAACTTTCATCGCCGCTGCCACCCGGATCGCCGATGGGATTGACCTTGACCAGTTTGTGGCTCCTTCCAGTCCTCCACACTTTGTGGCTCTTGCAGGTGCAGGAGAAGGAAGCAGTCGACGTGTACCTCGTCGTCCTTGCTGATCGGGATGGAGCGCACGTTGTACTTGTGGCGCAGCTCCGAAGGATAAGGCAACAGTCGACCTGCACCTCGTCATCCTTGCGGATCGGGATGGAGCGCACGTTGTACTTGTGGCGCAGCTTCCGAAGGAGAAGGAAGCAGTCGACCTGCACCTCGTCGTCCTTGCAGATCAGTATGTTCTCAAACTTAGGCGAGTCCCGGACTGCAGCTAAGCCCCCGAGCGGGAGGTTTGCTCTCCACTCGGTAGGATTTTCAAAACTTAGGCGAGTACTGAACTGCAGCTAAGCCCCCGAGTGGGAGGTTTGCTCTCCACTCGGTAGGATTTTTTCAAACTTAGGCGAGTACTGGACTGCAGCTAAGCCCCCGAGTGGGAGGTTTGCTCTCCACTCGGTAGGATTTTTCAAACATAGGCGAGTACTGGACTGTAGCTAAGTCCCCGAGTGGGAGGTTTGCTCTCCACTCGGTAGGATTTTTCAAACTTAGGCGTAGTCTTGGACTGCAGCCAAGCCCCGAGTGGGAGGTTTGCTCTCCACTCGTGGGATTTTTCAAACTTAGGCGAGCTTCGGACTGCAGCTAAGCCCCAGTGGGAGGTTTGCTCTCCACTCGGTAGGATTTTTCAAACTTAGGCAAGTACTGGACTGCAGCTAAGCCCCCGAGAGGGAGGTTTGCTCTTCACTCGGTAGGATTTTTCAAACTTAGGCGAGTACTGAACTGCAGCTAAGCCTCCAAGGAGGAATTTTGTGTCATAGCTTTGAAGGGGAAGGCACAGTCGATCTGTACCTCGTCGTCCTTGCAAAGTGCACATTGTATTAAATACTTAGGCGAGTACTTGGACTGCAGCTAAGCCTCCGAGTGGGAGTCTGGCTCAACACTCGGTTGGATTTTAAACACTTAGGCGAGTACTTGGGCTGCAGCTAAGCCCCCGAGTGGGAGGCTGGCTCACCACTCCATAGGATTTTAAACACTTAGGCGAGTACTTGAACTGCAGCTAAGCCCCCGAGTGGGAGGCTGGCTCACCACTCGGTAGGATTTTGAATACTTAGGCGAAACGGATTCGCAGCTAAACCCCTGAGTGTGAGGCTGGCTCGCCACTCGGTAAGGATTTTTTGTTACAAACTTAGGCGAAACAGATTCGCAGCTAAGTCACCCACTGGGGGGGGGGGAATTTTAACAAAAAGTAATAACAATCACTGGGAAAATTATAATCTTCTTGATTTAGATAGACAAACTACAGAGGTACTTTTATTACATCTCACCCGAGTGAGCTCTTAAGTGTAAAAGGGGCGGAGCAGCTCCGCATTCCCTGCCCGAGGCTCATCGATCTGGCGTTTGATGTTGTAAAGATGGTAAGCCCCATTGTGAATAACTCTGGTGACGATGAAGGGACCTTCCCAAGTGGGAGCGAGCTTGTGTGGTTTATGTTGATCCACTCGGAGGACCAGATCTCCTTCCTGAAAGACTCGGCTCTTCACATTCCTGGCGTGGAATCGACGCAAGTCCTGCTGATAGATGGTCGAGCGGATCAGGGCCATCTCTCTCTCCTCTTCAAGGAGGTTGACTGCATCTTGACGGGCTTGCTCTGCTTCAGCTTCAGAGTAGAGTTCGACTCAGGGGGCATTGTGAAGCAGGTCACTCGGCAGAACTGCTTCAGCTCCATAGACCATAAAGAATGGAGTTCTCCCAGTCGAACGATTAGGAGTGGTCCTCAATACCCAAAGAACCGACGGAAGTTCGTCGACCCACGCTCTGCTGCATGCTTGAGATCACGCATCGATCGAGGTTTCATCCTTTGAGGATTAGACCATTTGCTCGTTCAGCTTGTCCATTCGACTGGGGGTGAGCAACTGAAGCATAGTCGACTCGCGTGCCCTGAGAGGCGCAAAAGGCTTTGAACTTGTCGGAATCGAAATTTGACCCATTGTCCGTGATGATGCTGTGCGGAACTCCATATCTGAATGTCAATTCTCTGACGAAACTGACAGCAGTGCATGCATCAAGGTTCTTGATAGGTTTGGCTTCGA
The DNA here is from genome assembly GCA_021605205.1 of Aegilops longissima. Taxonomy (NCBI): domain Eukaryota; kingdom Viridiplantae; phylum Streptophyta; class Magnoliopsida; order Poales; family Poaceae; genus Aegilops; species Aegilops longissima. Next base: position 149,452,420 of record CM038680.1, read on the forward strand.
TCCACTTCGTGAACTTGTCGACTGCCACAAGCAAATGAGTAAAACCACTCCTGCAAGTTCTCAGCGGTCCAATCATATCCAACCCCCAAACTTCGAAAGGCCAGACGAGTGGAATGGTCTTTAATGCTGAGGCGGGCTTGTGTGACATATTGGAGTAGAACTGACATCCTTCACATTTGTCGACTATTTCCTTTGCCATTTCATTTGCCTTTGGCCAGTAAAATCCTGCTCGGTATGCTTTAGCCACAATGGTCCGAGATGACGCATGGTGACCACAGGTCCCTGAGTGGATATCATCAAGGATTATCTGACCTTCTTCTGGAGTTATGCACTTCTGGCTGACTCCAGTCACGCTTTCTCTAAATAACTGCCCCTTGATCACAGTAAAGGCCTTGGATCGACGGAAGATCTGTCTAGCCTCTTCTTCATTCTCTGGGAGCTCTTTCCTCAGGATGTATGCGATGTACGGCAATGTCCAGTCGGGAGTGATGACCACGACTTCCATGACTAGGTCGACCACCGCTGGGACCTCAACTTCAGTCGGATCAGTGGCACTTTTTGGCTGTGGAGCTTCTTCGGTGAAAGGATCCTCTTGAATCGACGGTGTGCGGATGTGCTCCAAAAACACATCACTGGGAATGGCTTCCCTCTTGGACCCTATTTTCGCCAAATCATCAGCAGCTTGATTTTTCAGTCGGGGTATGTGATGGAGCTCTAACCCCTCAAACTTCTTTTCTAGCTTCCTCACTGCATTACAGTAGCCAATCATGGCTGGACTTCTGATGTCCCACTCCTTCATCGCCTGATTAACCACCAGATCTGAGTCGCCATAGACCATGAGGCGACGGACGCCGAGTGAAATGGCCATACGCAACCCATACAACAAAGCTTCAGATTCGCTTCATTGTTGGAAGAATCAAAGTGAATCTGGAGCACATATCTGAGCTTATCTCCTCGGGGAAACCAATACTACCCCAAAGACCGAACCATTCAGCATCTTGGAACCATCAAAGAACATAGTCCAAAGGTTCGAGTGAACTTGAGTCGGTAATCGTTGTTCAATCCACTCAGCGATCAAATCTGCTATTGCTTGGGACTTGATGGCTTTCTTTGCCTCAAACTTGATATCAAGGGAAGAAGTTCAATCGCCCATTTCGCCACTCGACCGATTCGTCTCTCACAGTGCGAATCTCGATAATGGGCGTCGACGGCGGCGTAATGGAATGATCGAGAAGTAATGAGCAACCTTCTTCGCGGTCATATAAATCCCATACACAAACTTCTGATAGTGAGGGTATCTTTGCTTCGACAGGGTTAACACTTCAGAAAGATAATATACTGGGTGCTGAACTTTAAAGGCTTTTCCTTCCTCTTCCCGCTCGACCGTAAGTACTGTACTGACGACTTGTCCTGTGGCTGCAATGTAAAGCAGCAACGGCTCTTTGCTGATTGGGGCAGCAAGCACCGGCTGGGTGGAGAGCAGAGCTTTGAGCTCTGCAAACGCTGCATCAGCTTCAGGAGTCCACTCGAACTTGTCTGACTTCTTCATCAGTCGGTAAAGAGGCAATGCCTTTTCACCGAGGCGAGAGATGAATCGACTTAAAGCGGCCAAGCATCCAGTAAGCTTCTGCACATCGTGCACACGCACAGGGTGTTTCATTCGGAGAATAGTGCCAACTTTTTCTGGGTTAGTGTCGATTCCTCGTTCGAAGCGAGAAACCGAGTAACTTTCCACCAGAACTCCGAATGTGCACTTTGATGGATTAAGCTTGATATCATACCTCCCGAGGTTGGCAAATGTTTCAGCAAGGTCACCAACAGGTCGGAACCTTTCCGTGACTTGACCACAATGTCATCCATGTATGCTTCCACATTCCGACTGATTTGAGTGAGTAAACACTTCAATCATCCTCATGAATGTGGCTCCGCATTCTTCAAGCGGAATGGCATGGTGACATAACGAAGCACCGAATGGAGTGATGAAAGCTGTTTTGATCTCGTCGGGTCCATACTGACGGATCTGATGGTACCGGAATATCGTCTAAAAAGACAACCGCTCACATCCCGCAGTCGAGTCGACTATTTGGTCGATGCGGGGGAGAGGAAAATGATCTTTCGGGCAGGCCCGATTGATATGTTTGAAGTCAATGCACATGCGAGTGAATTGTCCATCTTAGGGACCATGACCACATTGGCGAGCCACTCGGAGTGGTAAATTTCTCGGATAAACTCTGTTGCTAAGAGCCGAGCCACCTCCTCGCCTATGGCCTTTCTCTTCTGGACGGTGGACCGTCGAAGATGTTCTTTAACAGGTTTGACTTTTGAGTCGACTCGCAGACGGTGCTCAGTCAGCTCCACAGGAACACCCGCATGTCGTGAGCTTCCATGCAAAGATGTCCCAGTTCTCACGGAGGAACTGGACGAGCGCTTCTTCCTATTTGGAGTCGAGTTTTGTTGAGATGTTGGTCGGAGCAGCATTGGGGTCGGTCGGGTGAATATGAACCTGCTTCGTTTCACCGGACGGTGAAATGCCGACTCAGAGCGGCTTCTTGGATCGCAACAAATCGCTCGGATCTGCGATCTTCGATATTCTTGCAATTCTACCATGCCATCGAGCATCGGCAATCTTAGAGCCTTTCTAGAAACACTCTTCCGCTTTCTTCCGATTGCCGTGATGTGATCACACCCTTGGGGCGGGCATCTTCAGCTTGAGGTACACATAACATTGTCGGGCCAAGAAACGGGCATACGTCGGCCTTCCCAGAATAGCGGGATAAGCGCTCTGGAAATCCACGACCTCAAAGGTCAACTTTTCTTTGCGGAAATGCTTCAAATCACCAAAAACCACATCAAGAGCAATTTGACCAAGTGATTCAGCCTTCTTTCCAGGAACGACTCCGTGGAAACTCATGTTACTGGTACTGAGTCTGGACATCGGAATGCCCATCCCTTTCAACGTCTCTGCATATAAGATGTTCAGGCCACTGACGCCATCCATCAAAACTTTGGTCAGTCGAGTGCCTTCGACGACTGGGTCGACCACCAACGCTTGCCTCCCAGGGGTGGAAATATGTGTCGGATGATCGGACTGGTCGAATGTGATGGCGGTCTAGGACCATTTCAGATAATTGGGCGTCGCCGGAGCGACCATGTTCACTTCTCAGTTGATAACTTTCAATCGACTTTTGCTTTCAACGTCAGCAAAAATCATCAGGGTGGAATTGACCTGGGGATATCCACCATCACTATCTTCTTTGTCCTCAACTTTATCGACCCTTTTCCTTATCCTTGGGTTGCTTCCTTGAACTGCTGAATCAAGAGCCGACATTGTCGAGTGGTATGCTTTGGGTAAATGAGTTTACCCTCTTCATCTTTCTTCGTGTGAATGTGACATGGCAAGTCCAACACATCATTCCCATCTTGGTCTTTCACCTTCTTGGGGTTCCAAGGACCCTTGGGTTTCCCCTTGAACTTTCCTGGGGTCACAGCCAAGGCCTCTTCGGGAGCGGCTGGCTCGGCTTTGCGCTTCGCTTCCATTGAATTTCCTCCACCGGCTTCATTAGCGGCTGACTTGTACTTACCACTCCGGAGCCGATCCTCTTATTCACCATTAGCATACTTGGTGGCAATCTCCATCATCCGACTCAGGGTCATATCTCCCCGTCCGGCCAATTTCAAACTCAACTCTCTGTTCTTGACACCTTCCTTGAAAGCACAGATCTGCTGGTGATCGGACACATTCTCAAGCTGTGTGGTGCAATGTTATCCATCTCTGGATGTAATCTCTCAAAGTTTCATTCGACTTACGCACACACGATGCAGCTCTGTCAATCCTGCTGGTAAACTTGCAAGTCCTTCAAATGTCCTAACAAACACTCGGGACAGATCTTTCCAAGTGTAAATACTGCTGGGTGCTAACTGATTCAACCATGCTCTGGCCGAACCCTCCAACATAAGGGGCAAATGCTTCATAGCTACCTCATCGTTGCCGCCGCCAATCTGAACTGCCACTCGGTAGTCCTCAAGCCAAGTGTCAAGCTTGGACTCACTGGTGAACTTACTGACTCCAGTCGCCAACCTGAAGTTGGGAGGAATCACTGCGGCTTTGATGGCCCTGCTAGAACACTCTGGCCCTGAGACATGAACTCTGCTGCTGGAGGGAACATCTCTATCATGACCTTCTTGGTGAGCTCTGTTCCTATCGTCCAAGCCTTGAACGATGATGGATCTTGCATCAAAGCCTGGCTCTCTGGGGTCGACTGGAACCCTTCGCCCAGCACTGTGTTGGCGTCTGTCATCTTGTTGCCGAGGAGCGTATGATCCACCCCTTGGGGGAGGGGTGGGCACTCGACGTCGATCATTGCGATCGAATCGATACTCATACGGCTCGCGATTTCTGTACTGATCATCACGCCGGCCTCCATGTTCCTCACGCCTCGGGGGCGATCTTGGACTATGGGCCGACTGGACTGAATTCACAGCGACGGATCTGCTGTGAATCATGTTCCGTGACTGTGATACGACTGAGTTTTGATCACCTGCTGCCCGGAGTAAATCTCTGATATGTTGCAAACCTCTACCCGCCTCCGACTGGGAAGGCTGAATTGATTCTGCTATACGGGCTGCAGCTGCTAAATTCTGAATCGGAGTTCGATATACCGGAGTTGGTTGTGGAAAGAGCTGACGTCGACTGGATTCTGGAACCCGTGGTCGCGTGCGCTCGTCGAGAACTCGCTGGAGATTCTCCAGTCGAGTGCGCTCAGCCAAGTTGGCCAAGCACGCATCCTTCAAGGCACGAGCCTTGCGGGTTTCTCCAACGATTGGAGTGTGAAGCGCATCCATGTTTCGGCGGCGAAGTTCCTCCCTCTGCAACGAAGTGAGGGGCTCGGGTTGGTACTCTTCGTGATCTTGCGCTGGATCACCTCCACCGTCGCCTCCGTCGGTGCGGGGGTATCCAGGAGGACTGCGTGGTCCATCGACCATCAGAACCTCTGCTGCCGGATCGCTGCTATCGCACTCGGATGCAGTCTCTGCGGAGCCAGTCGACAGATCGAACAAGCCGTAGAGAGATTTGTCGGGCTCGGTTGCCGCAACTTGGGAAGTGGTCGACTGGCGTGCCACCGCATGTCTCACCCACCGCTGAAGCCTCGACCGACCAGAACGCTTGCGCTGGCGGGAGACAGAGAGTGAGGACAGCACAAGAACCGACCCATACTGGGTCGACGGTTGTTCTGAGGAGGACGCCATGGACGCGCCGCACGAAAGTGCGCGTTGCCCAGAGCGGGAGCGCGTCAGCGTCGAGAGGAGCCTCCTGAAGCCAAGCGGAGTCGTTGGCGATGAGCGTGGCGCACCGAGGCGGATCTCGCGCCCTCGACCAAAACTCCACCGAAACCATGATGTAGGAGATCGAAAGAATCCCAACTTCTCCAACAAATCGCTAGAACACCTGCCCCACGGTGGGCACCAACTGTCGTGGTTCTAAGTCTAACAGTAGAATGGGGGGTAGGTATGAAGAGGCAAGGTACTAGCTATGGAGTAGTTGGTACGCACGAGTTTACGAGTTCAGGCCCTTCTCGAGGAAGTAACAGCCCTACGTCTCGGAGCCCGGGCGGCGCCGATTGGATTATATGCGTATGAATTACAGGGGTGCGAACCCTTCTACCAGTGGAGGGGGTGGCTTATATAGAGTGTGCCAGGACCCCAGCCAGCCCACGTAGCGGAGGGTTTAAGGTACGTTAAGGCTAGGCGTTACTGGTAACGCCATACATAAAGTGTCATCATGACCATAAAGACTATTTAACTACAGACCTTTGGACACCGAGTGGCTCTTGGACTCCTGGTGGTCGAGTGGGTCTTCATGGTCGAGTGTATTTGAATCTGTCAAGTGGCTACCTACCAGGTCGACTGGTAGGCAGTTTATTCTAAGGATGCCCTTGGGGAGGGTATCTTGGACAGGTCCATGACCCTACCCTAGGTATATGACTTCATCATGGGATATCCAGCACGTGCCGTGTTTGGCACCCTTCGTCGTAAGAGTTGAAACGCTAGCATTCATCAGAAATAAAAAATACTTATAAATCGGCAGTGATACTATTTTTTTGCGAACCAATCAGCAGTGATACTATACCACGCAGTTTCCTTGCTCCTCGATATCGGAAAGAATACTTCCGTTCGCCAACATGTGGGACGTCGACCATCCTGGTCCACTTGCCATGCACGCAGAACTCCAAGGGAGAGTCACCCAGGTCGTCGCGCCGCAGTAACAATGACTAATGAGCCATCAAATCACAGGCCCACTTCCCACTTTGAAGTTGCTCGGACGAAGGAACCATCATGACTTCGTTGAATTCCGCTTCTTGAAAACTCTCTGTACCAGCGATCATGCTAGCTACGATGTTTACTCCAACAGAGGCCTCCTTTCGTCCATAGGATAGGAATATGAAAATCATAGGAAGTGAGATGACATGCATCTCAATTCCTATAGAGAAAGAGATGCCATTTGATGCATAGGATAGGAATGTTTCCATTTAGTCTAGGCTAATGTACTGGTAATTTGCTCTAAAAACTACTGTAGTAACTAGTAGTACTGGTACATGCTCGTACTCAGACACAAACACACACACTAACTACTAGTACTACTACTTCTCACATGCTGTCCAGACGTCGTCGTTCTCCTTCCCGGCTTTGTCGGCGACATCCCACCGTGCTTGGATCTCCGCCGACCTCTCCGCAGCAGCGCGTGCGTCCTTTTCTTTCTTGCAGCGGCGGGCCTCTCTTTTCTTGAGTGCTTTCTGGCTTTTCCGCTCCCTCTGTGCGGCTTTGGCCGCCTCTTGCTCTACCGCCCATTTGGCCTTGGCATCTTCAAATTCCTCCCACGTAGTTGTGAGGTCGCGAGCAGCGATGAACTCGGCACGGCGGGATGCCATCGCTTCCCTACCATTTTGTGTGCGTTCGTGGGCGGCGAGGAACTCGGCGCGGCGGGATGCCATCGCTGCCTTACCAGTTAGTGTGCGGCGCGGTGGCATGAACGACGCTTGGTGAGAGCTCTGGGGTGGAGTGGCCGGACAACTGTATAGTGCATTGGTTTGTCAAGAGCTCAAGGACAAAAGACGAAGAAAATTAGGATTCCCCTTCAATCCTGGTCATTTATTACCGAGTAAAATGCATTGGCGGTCATCGAACTTGTCTTGATAGCTCACTCTGATCATTGTATACGAGATATGGTGATTATACGGTCACTGGTTCAGCGTATAGCTCCGTATTTGTATGGTTGACCAGTCAAACAGTCCGCATGCGCCTCATCAGCTCGTGTTATTTATCTATCTACGCGGGCCTAACTGTGAATGGAGGAAGAAATACTGTAAAAACCAAAATTATGCGTATGTGGGGAATCAAACCACGGACTCATCGCTGGAACGCACCCTCGTCATCCAAATGAAAATGAAATACTTCGCGTCAGACACTCACGCTCACGCTGTCAAAGCATGCTAATGCATGCACGTCGCCCTCTAAATCAAAGTCCTGCTCATGCCGCAACGCAAACGGCGAGCCCATCACCTGCGCGCCCCGGCGTTGCCTGACATTACTGTTTAGACGTTTGATGGAGGCCTACGCGAACGCCTAGCATGTATTCACCTGGCTCAACACCAACGGTCATACTCGGACCGCCTTGCTCATGTATATCGTTCATCACAACGACAATCTATAAAACAGCCTAAGCTAGAGAGGGTACTATGGTAGTATGGTACGGAGTATGTACTATCGTGAGCGACCGATCTTAGTGCCACTGCACACCGAAACCCCTTCCATCGCTAGTGCGCGCTTCCCGACTGAAACAGTCACCATCTCTCCAGAATGTCAATGCCGCATTCACCGGACTTAAGTGCAGGTGCAATTGGTGTGTCACTGACATGCGGGCCAGACGCCCGTTCTGTCCACATGTCAGTAACCCAAACGCATCTGCAGTTAAGTCACTGAAGCAGCGTCCCCATTCACGCCCGACGAACCTACTCCGGCGCCAGTTGTCCATCCGTCTGCCGTGGCTCATTGCCATTCGCCCGCTATATTAACTTGAGCCCCAACTCCCAGCCATAGCCAAAGACCCACACTTATTCTCCTCCGGACCCTTCCTTCTGTCAGCACCACTTCAACCATGGCATCCTGGCGCTCCGAAGCTATCTTGGACGTACTGTCGCAGGAGTAGACGGGGGACATCGGCGGCTCCGCTCCGGGCGCGCTCCAAAGCTCTCTTTGACGTACTGTTGCAGGAGCAAACAAAGGAGATCGCCGGCTCCCCCCGACCGCCCTCTGCCGCCACGACCACGAAGCCGGCGCGCGTGCGCGGGCGCAGCCGGCAGCGAGGAAGAGTAGTACACGGTAGGTCGCCACCGCTCTGGTCCTAGGAAGGCCACCGCTCCTCCCTCAGTCGACGCCAAGCTTGGTGGGATAAAAATCGGCGGCCGATTAGCCGCTTGATGGCGACGTGGAGGCGGAAATCTTCATAACCTTGTGCTCCGGAGGAGGAGGTTATCGAGGCGGGTAAGGAGGAGGCAAAGGCAATGGCCTGCTTTCTCTGGTTCATGGCCGGACATGGTGGTCGGGGGCCGACGATCGTTTAGATTAGGTTTACAGTAGGTTTTAGTACGGTTTGTGCGAAATATGTAATGAATTTCATCTAGTTTATAGGAAAAGTTCTCGAAATGTAATGAATTTCATCCGGCAATTTGAAATTTGCTTTGTTTGCACGAATTTCGTCCGGTTAGTTCATATAGTTGTCGAAAGGTATGCAGGCAGCATCGGATGGCATCCATCATTGTGCTCAGACAGATGCCGGTGTAAATTTGTGGGCAAGCACTGGAGATGCCCTAACTATCATGTTATAATCGCTACCAATCCTCCATTATTTGGCAGGGAACAGTTAACCCTCGATCAAAATCAGATCCGCGTGTTTCGCACTCCTCCCGTGTAAGAGTGTAAACTCTTGCTTACATAAAAATGGAGTAAGTGGACGGCACTGTAGCACGTCATATCACTCGAACTAGCCCGCCTAACGAGCGGGAAAGCACCGCCCTCGTCATTTTGTTCTGGATTTCTATCGATCGATCGCGCGAAAATGTTATGCTTCACAAGTTCTAAAGGAAAAGGCGGCACACTTACGACTCGTACGCGTCGCAACCCCGACAGTCCGGCTCGCACGCCGCTCACCAGAGGGGACACGCGCTGTCTTGCATTTTCACTAACATGTGGGACCGTAATTGAATAAATCGTCGATAGCCGAAATCTAATCGCTCGGCGGGCGTCGGCTGAGAAGAGAGAAACGGGGGAGGGAGAAGAGATCGCCCGCCCGCCGCGCACGGACTCCAAGAAATATACGATGATAATGTGAGGTGGGCCATGCTGGAGTCCGGACCGCTTCCGGAGCCCGCTCTCACCGCCCTGGCCCCTCAAGACGCCAGCTGCCCGCTGCATGCATAGCAAGTACTCCCTCCGTTCCTAAATAATTGTCTTTCTAGAGATTTCAACAAATGAGTACATACGGAGAAAAATGAGTGAATCTACAATTTAAAACATGTCTACATACATCCGTATGTTGTAGTCCATTTGAGATGGCTAGAAAGACAAATATTTGGGAACGGACGGAGTAGTCCCCACTTATGTGGAGGAGAGAGAGGCATTGACAAAGTCAAGGAGTAACAGTGGAGACAATAGCTTTCATCAAAAATAAATAATGAATACTCGTTGCTCGTCCTCTATATCGGAAAGAATACTTTCATTCACCTACATGTGGGACGTCGACCATCCTGGTCCACCTGCCATGCACAAAATTATCCTGGTCTACCCCGGTCGTATCGCAGGCCCAACCTTTCCAACTGTAAGTTGTTTGGACGAAGGAACCATCATGACTTCGTTGAATTCCGCTTCTTCAAGAAAACTTACTGTACCCGCAATACTGCTACCACACGCGAAGACTGGACGGCACTGTACCACGTCATATCACTGAAACCCACTAGGCCAAACTAGCCCGCCTAGGTCATCTATTTTGGAACGGAGGGAGTACGTCTCTGCACTACTATGATTTTGTGTTGCACGTTCTCTGTACTTTTGCTATGATTTTCCTACCCTATGAACCAAATGAGGCATGAATGTATGTCGACTATTGTCTGATCGATCGCTAAGCCTACAATTTTAGGAGCTAGGGCTATTGGTCGATCGACGAGGGATAAGTATAAGCGTACCACGAGCTCATCAGCCCCAACGTTTCTCTTTGGTGAGTGTTTTGCAAGTACTATAGCTCGCACAGTAGCTAGCCTACTAACACCAAGAATCATCAAACAAGCCCTGCTGATATGATAAACAGTTCAAAATTACATCTAAGCATGCCATATATTACATCAAAAGCTGGTGAGGATACATTTGTTTCCATAACTCGGAGAGGGTTCGCATGATTCATCGCATGATTCACTATTAAACAAAAGTAGCAAGATCCGCCCACACAAGACAGTGCACTAGCCCTAAGATGGTTTGATAACACGCATCATTCTGGTAATTGAACACAGGGCAATGCAAACTACCCTGACGGATTTGCGCGACCAACTATTTCTTGTCATCAATATCTCGGGCAATGACCACAGCACGGACAGCGGCATGGAAATCGATTTCTGGGGAGATGTCCCCAGGACTGACCGCGACATCGGAATTGATCTCTGGGGCGGTTTCCATAGGATGGACAGCGGCATCGGAATCGATCTCCGGGGCGATGCCAACAGTACTGGCCACGACATCAGAATCATCAAGGACAACCACCGGCACCTGCACAACCCTAACATATTAGCAAGCACATTGCAAATAATCAAAAAGCAAGCACATTGCAAATAATAAAAAACCACAACTATGGTAATAAGCCATTATTTTTACCTTGTGCAGCTCACGGGGATCTCATCCTCCGGGGCCATCTCCTCGTCCTCGATGGGGCCATCACCTTGCTGGGGAATACTGCTTCTCACGGTGACTATCTCCTCAAACTTGGTCTTGAGCCTCACATAGGTGGCAATCGAGTTCTGGGGTAGGCACGGTGGGGCCCTTGCTGTTCTTCCAACTTTCTTTGAGGAGTTCGTCCGCCAACGTCCTCAACTCTTTGGCGGTGCTTGTTTCTTGGAGTTCTTCGTCTCCATGGGTTGGCCCGCCAACATGGTCAACTCGTTGGTCGGTGCTCGCTTCACGGAGATCTCTGTCTCCAATGGGTTGTCCGCCGCAACTCTTTGCCTAGTGCTCCGTGATCCATCAATGAACCGACAAACAAAAAGCAATCGAAAGGAAACCACAATCGCAATGAAAACAGGAAAAGAATAGGATGTGAGAATCGATCGATTGCTTCGCAAAAAGAAGATTATTGGAATGAAAATATAGCAGCATAACTGATTCGCCCACCTTTCCTTCGTCGGTAGAGAAGAAAAATGGCGAAGTGAGTAGCCCGGAGTGAGGTTTTCTTCAAGAAAGGGAAGAAAGGGCTTGAACGAGGCGTTCCAATGAAATGATGGTTGCTTCGTGCAGTCCAACTTGAGGGCACCTTACCTTACCACCGCCAAGGTGTGGGTTTTGTGATATGACGGGTCATGACGGCCACACCGGGGTGACAGGTGAGTCTCGACTGTAGCACCTCGCCGTGATTTGGTGGATGGCATGCGGGCCCGGATGCTTTGAAATGTCCCGCATGTAGATAGAGCGGCTAGTCATATAGGAGTGCTCAATATTGTGCACCACGACCAAGGCGGAGAGGAAAACGAGAGAACTACGTAATTAATGCATGAGTTTAATTAGGGTAGTTTTGTAAAGTACGAGATACAGTACATTCCTCCAATCGCAAAATGCCTTGGTTCATGAGATTTGAGATTTGAGCCCTATAAACCGGAAGGGAGGGGGTACTGCACACGGTGTAGTCTAGTCACTTGTTGAAATCTCTAGAAAGGCAAATACTCCTTTCCGGTTTACAGGTCTATACTACTCCCTCCGTCTAGGTGTGTAAGTCATCTTACGAAAACCAAATAGTCCCAAAACACTTAGGCGCGGTGCATTAATTTCTACCTTGTTTCTTGTTTCTTGACATACGTATCAACCAATAAGAGATGAGAGGTGTGCATGCTTTTAATGACTTGCAATGGCTAGTTCATTGCATGGAATGCTATTAATTAGCAAATAAACATTGGTGACCCCAGGAGGAAACAGTGCTAAGCGCGTGGACCTATGTAGAATGAGTATCAACCAATGGATAATGGAGTTTAATTGTTAAACAATAGCAATTTTGTCTCATGCAAGAGCCTGGCTAGTACTCCAAGGAACCGCACCACGCAAGCGTTCGCAACTGCCACGTTCAGTTTGCGCTTGGCTCTTCGCCTCTTCGAGAAGACGAACAATGATGTTACTCCTACTTCTATAGTATCGAATCCACTGCTGCATGTCCATCCACCTCGTGCGGGAGAGATAGCGTGTAGCGAAAGCTTCTACTTACTGCTCCTGCCTTTGCGTCTATGACATGTGGGCCAACCATCACCTGTCATGCAGCCAAAGGAAGGTGTAGTAGTTAAGGCACCGGAGCTCGTCCGCAAGGGAGAGGGCGTCGTAGTAATCAAATTTCTCGGTCTTGTACGAGTTGACGCGACACATCAAACCACTGCACTCGATAAAAGTCTTTTTACACGTTTCAAATGGGCTACTTCGTATGTAGGAGTAGACATATTCTGCTTCGTATGTAGTCACTTGTTGCAATCTCTAAAAGGACTTATATTTGGAAACGGAGGGAGTACAATGCATGCATGCATGCCGTGACTTTCCTTTTGATATTTGCATGTGTTGATTTGATGCACCTTGCCAAATTTTGACTATAAATTTAACTAACCAAATTTTCATGCATGTCAAAAAAAATTACTAGGCTGTTTGGATTGTGACTATATTTGTCTTATGTTGCCACATTATTTTTCCCACACTTGCCACACTTGCCTAACCTGAGTTGCTCAAATTGTTAGACACACTTTGGCTTGCCTAAGGGAATCTTGCCACAATTTTTGTGTCTATGACATGTGGGGTTCACTGCTAATAAAAAAAATCTTGTCTTAGGTGTGGCTAATAAAAAAGACTTATATTTAGGAATGGAGGGAGTAGAAAATATAAATAATAATGCATGTTGGGGCAACCCACGTTTCCGCTAATTTTAGCCGTGGGCTTGTTCACAATTTTACGAGGGGGTGGTTGTTCATTTAATGGAGGGACTTGTAGTACCAGACTTGAACGATACAAAGTGCGACTGGCACACCGTAACACCACTTGGAACAAGCGGTAGCTATCTCAAAAACAATCAACAACTAAAAAAACCGCGACCTAGCATGTAGGAGTAGTACACAATTTTAAACGATTGTTTTGATGGTGTGAAAAAGGAAAACTACCCCACTACTTATATATAGGCCGGAGCCTCCGCGCTTGCTTGCTAGGGCTGCTCTATTCACACACTCTCATCCTCTCCAGATCTAAACAAGATAGGGGTAGTAACACTGTCTTTCTCCCTTCAAAAAACACTGGCTTTCCATCCTCACCGCTGGTTACAGATCCGGACGTATCCCCCTCCGCCGGTGAAAGGGAGGAGGGGCAGCGTTTAGGCCGTCGTCGACAGTGAGGGAGGAGACCCACTGCCGGCCGCACTATTATCTCTGGCCGAGCACCGGCGCGGGAGGTCCTCTGATCCCTTCGTCGTTGCCTATGGGCGGATCCGGCCTCCCGCCGCCCACCTATCCACATCTCGACGACCTTCAGGTATATCTTCGTTCGAAACCGCCTTAGCTCTACTTCCCTAGCTTGCTACGTCGCTGCATGTGCATCATTTTCTACCTCTCAGCCCCTCTCGATCGGATGGTCCAACGTCACCTATTGTTTTTCTTCTATTGTTAGAGGTAAAGCTACTTCATGGAGTCGAATCTTGTACTCCCTCCATCCGAAAATACTTGTCATTGAAATAAAGTGGGGGTGGGCGAATTTAGTATGTACATCGGACTTGGTACAAACAGGAAGGAAAGGGGATGAAAGTAGTACAGACTGGTCATCCAACCGGTCTCTTGGTCCAAAAGGGAAATATAGGGGTAACGTTGTACACAGTGGTATGACCAGGACTAGATTTTTTATCCACACATAGGAGTAGGTGGCTAGAGTGAACAAAAATGGGACCAACCCAGATATGTTTCTTGGATGTTTGTTTCTCGGGGCAACAAACTATGAATCACCACTTTATGCCCCTGTTTACGTACATGGTGTCAGTCTCGCTGGTGCACCCACCGTCCCATGCCCTTATACCAAATATTTAGGCTCGGTCCGAATAAAGGGGCAGAAAAGAGGACCGAATAGGAAAGGAATGTAGGTATAAAACTATGGAACAGCGAACCGGAGGAAACTCTCAAGAGAATGTGTTGGATGGACTACTAAATGTACAGATTTGTTTTTTAGAGTAGCATGCTTGGCAAGATGAGATGCTATTTGTTTATTCAGCTGCACAGTGACTACTCTTGTCCTCACCTCACGCACCACACATAGGTTGATTTTTATTCGGCAAACACAGCACAACAACCTGCCTAACGCATGGCAGCGAAGCTTTGCCAAGCACAAAGAACCGTCTAACGCATGGCAGCGAAAGCGCCTCAAGTAGGTGGAGCAGCGCGTGGATGTTTCTAATCCGATGGAATCAGTACTACTAGACCAGCTTTCTTATGAAACACTAATCACCTTTCCTATGTTTCGAACGGTTCGAAGGGAAAGAATACCGTAGGAATTGTGTTCCTACGAAAATCCTGCACCAAACATGTGAACCGAACGCAGCCTTAGCTGTTCTTAATATAATGTCCCTGGTAAATATGAAGCCATGCCACTGTTTTTGCCTGTAATTGTTTGAGACTCTGACAAGTTTAGCCAAATGTTTTTGCCTGTAATTGTTCGAGACTCTGATTGTTTCCTCTGTGCCTTTTTGTGCAAACAGGGATATCCAATTCACCGGTTGTGTTGTGACCTTTGGTGCATTTGCACAAAACTCTTCTTAAAAGAAGTGACTTTTGTGATGTTTAACTGGAATGTCAGAATGGAACAGTTGGTTCATTTTGGTGGAACTGCACAAAGGGAGATCTCTATTCCAATCCTCATCATCCATATTGGCGCCATAACCTTTAGGTAAGAATGATATTTAATGCATGTGTTCATCTCTATTTTCCGACTGCCATGAGAAAATAATGCTGTTTTTTACTAGTACACTTGTACTCCCTCACTGACAAAACCAATTCTGAATTAGAAGGCCAATCATGTACTTGGTTTCACCAACTGGTGAGGAGAAAGAGAAACAGAGCATGAAGAGGAGGAAGAAGAAGAATAAACAGTGCCAAGGCGATCTTGCTGAAGCCAGAGGCCTCAGTCGAGGCTATTCAAGGGCTCCGGCAACAACTACCTTACATGTGAGACGATCCTCTAGGGAGCCCTTCCACTTCTGCTGTCTCACTTAATTAATTAGGAGTACTTAAGTACCACTAATTTATTACTGCCTAATTTTCCTGTTGGAGTTAAACAAATCTTTAGTAGGACCCTATGCTGAATTATGTACGTGTGAATGTTTGTCTATGGAGGTGAATCATGTGGTGGAGCAGGTAGGGAATATTATTAGTGTCATGACATAATAGTGCTATTGTTTTGCATGTCAATTTATTGCCATTGGTTCAATGAGGCAATGTTTTGGGTATTGTCCATCATGAATTTGATGCTACTGTTTGAGTAATATGCTAATGTCTTCCTATCCTTTCTCACTAAGCTAATGAAGGTTTCACCTTGTTCCTACTTGTGCAAACAGGGATCATGTTGTGCCAATCATACATTTTAGTGGAACTACACAAGACAATACAATGAACTGTATCCCAGCCGATGCTTTAACTCTCTGCTGGAAGTTCTTGATAATCTTCGATATAATCTCAGACTGGTAAACAAGAGTGATTTCAACCATAAATCTAAAGTGCACAAAAATATATACTATTGTGTGATTCCAGTGAGTGCTTTATCATCTCTTATGGGACTACATGAATAAGCTTTTTTTCTCGGGTTGGTACGGGCCTAAGGCCTTCATCCATATTAGTTTGATGTCATCTCTATTTGTATCATGCTACTGTCATGAGAAACTCCTTTATCTTTGCACTTCTAAGTTTTGCAACCTATGATAAATGGCAATGCTTTGAGTGTTGAGTTGAGCTAATTGGCACTGATTAAATAAACTAATACCTCTTTTTAAGCAAGACTACTATGTTGCTAACTGTACCCATTAAGATAATGAGGGTGCTTCTATTTGTTAGTGTATGTTTCATCAAAAACTTTGGGTGCTTCATTGCCTCGACAGCTTCTGCCCTTTCCTGTTAGTCGCTAATCTCCGCTTGCTTTCTTCCTTTGTCGTCACCGCTATTTATCTCGCCTTCCATCAAAGGAAATAGTAATTGGTATGCTACCTCACACAGGTTGGTACTGGTCTTTATCCTGATTATTGTGCATGTCATATGTATTGGTAATTTGGTATTGTGCTACTGTTTGCCGATTTCATAAAGGAGTAATTTGGAGCCTGAACTCGCAGGCAAATCATTACATCGGGTGATTTCAGTAGAACTGCACAAAATGATCAGATGGACAGGTACTTATGCTGCTGCTATGTACTCCAAAGTTCACTCAGACAAGCAATGATCTTGAAAAGAAGTGCCTATCTTCATTCGAGTATCAACCGGCGTCAACCAATTGTTAAACTCCAAGTATTAGAAGAGTGAACGCCAAAAATATTGCTTGGTGCATAGCCCAGAAAAACGCAGTCCAGTCTTTGGTCCCAACTTGTGCCGGTTGGTTATCGGCACATATGGTAGCGAACTATATGGCATGGAGTCTAAAGATTCTAGACAAGTTGGTTGATGCGTATATTCATCTGGCACTTAATCAGTCTGCATGCCAAGGATGCTCCATTTCAGTTGAACTGCACAAAAAATTTGGGTGGTTCATTTTCTCAACCGCCTCCTTTCTCGTCTGCAATGTAGAATTTTGGCGAGATATAGGACCAAGATGAGCCAGTAAACTAGTTGGATGAAAGTAGTGGCCAAGTTGCTCAAACCTCCCTCGGCATGAGGCCACTATTTGAGGATAAACCTACAAGCAAAGGTCGGATTGTCTGCATGTTGCCTCTTATGTACTCGAAAGTTTACTCGTACAAGAACTAATTTTAGCAAGAAGTACCTCCGATTGAACACCATTTACCAGTCTGTACCCTAGGTAATTAAAGTTCATCCATGGATCATATTGGTTGTGATCTCAATCATTTGGATGCATAAACATCTTGAACATGTGTATATCTGAATCTTTTGTGAATTATGTATGAATATTGTCGTGTGATCTATCAATCATTTGGATGCATAGATATGCTGAGTTTGTGTATATATGAATATTTTGAGTTGTTGATAGTGAATGTTGGCTATGAATATGAGCGTGTCCTGTGAACCTGAGTTTGATATGAATGTTTATCTTTTCATTGTATTTGTGTGTGAACTTGTTAGTATGCCTCTTGTCGGGTATAAAAAAGCAGGTCTCTTATAAAAGTAATGTTGTGTCCAATTTATGTTTTCCTTCTAACCACATTATATATATTTATATTATTACTATTATCGATATTTTATAGAGACTTATATATACATTATAAAAACATCCCACATGTCATTAACTTATAAAAGTAAATGTTTAACGGAAAATCCTGGTTGTTTTTGACTCACAGGCAAGGAAAATCCTGGTGATTGCGTACAAAAGCTTGCGAAGATTTTAAGGACCAATTTAATAATAACGCGGTCATTTTTATTTTGAGCAATAACTCGCTAATTTCTTAATTAATTAATTAATTAATTATATATATATATATATATATATATATATATATAATGTGCCTCTCAGGTTTATTCTTTCATATTAATTGCTCCCTCTAACATAACATTATATATATAACGAGCCCACCTAATACATGTATTTCAAGGAAGTGCAAATGGGCTGGGATTTCTTAGAAAATATAAATGGGCTAGATTGACGCGAAATTATTTGTTCACCCAGCCCAGCAAATGGACTGTACATTCTAGAAAACATGGGTTAAATATATGCCACATTTTGCGGTGACATGTGGGCCAATAGGTCGAAAACACAGCAGGCGTTGTCAACTTGGTCAAGAAATGATTGTGTCATCCACGGCCATTGGATTTATATCCAACGGCCGGCATGCACCTTCAATCTCTCGTCTTCTTCCTCCAGCGTCGCCGGGACCGCCTGGTCCGGCCTCCAGCGGCTAGTGGCTCTGCTTAGCACGCATCGCTGCGAAGCGCTACCCCACCGCAGGCTAGGCTATCCCTCCACCCCTCGACACCTCCTGTTATTCTCCACAGACTACAGCCCCACGCCGCAACAGAACCAGTTATAACCCTTCTCCTCCTCTCAATCTGCGACTCCACTGCGGCGTTTTCCCATCTCCGAGTCGTTCCCGTCCGGGGCCTCGCCATCGTCCAGCGCCTCGCTGTGTTCGGTGCGGCGTGGTCAACAAACGAGAGTCATCGGAAGAGGACTGTATGTGGAGAGCCTGACGGCTAGGACCCACGAGGTCCATGGTCGCACGCAAGGAAAGTTCCTCCTTATTAAGCTGAAAAAAAATGTTTCCTCCACCTGACAGCTGGGACCCACCGGCTGTATCTTCGCATGGAAGGAAGTGCCTCCTTGTTTTGCGAAAAAAATTATTCATCCCATTGACAATGGGACCCGTCGATTGGTGGTGACTTGTGGGCCTGCTAAGCGGGCGATATGCATGGGCTTTGTCAACAATCAACAAATGATTCTAGCAGCTGGACCGTTGGATGTTAATCCAACAGCCGTGCTCCTTCTTCAACCTCTGTTCTTGCTCCTGTCTCCCATGCACCGCGACTGTGCTGCTGCGCACCCGAGCCAGTGAAGTTTCCCACTCCTCTCCATCTGGGACTCCACTGCCCCATCTTCCCCATCTCCGGGTCGTTCCAGTCTGGGTGCGCTCGGCATGGTGTGGTCAACGTGGTCAACAACCAAGAGTCATCGGAAGATGACTGTACGTGAGAGGCTGACAGTGGGGACGCACCACGCCCATGGACGCATGCATGCAACGGAATGCGGCGAGGTCAACGTTGTCAAGGAATGACTTCCATCGGAAGTATACTGTACGTGGAGAGTCTCAGTTGGGTCCACGGCCGCAGCAAGTAAGTGCCTCCTTATTACGCGGAAAATAATGATTCCTCCAACTAACAGCAGGGACCCACTGGACGGGCCACCGTATTTTGCGAAAAAAACGTTTGCCCCCTGACTGCTGGGACCCACCTGACGGGCCACCGTATTTCGCGAAAAAATGTCCCCCCCCCCGCTGTCAGCTCGGACCCACCGGAAGTGCCTCCTTATTACGCACAAAAAATGAATACTCCCGTGCTAGCTGCGACCCACCTTGGTGGGAGGCTGACTTAATGGGCCTACTAAGTTGGCGGGACGAAGGGCTTTGTCAACTTAGTCAATATGAACGATTCTAGCTCGGTGACGTCACGATGTCCATCCAGCGGCTGTAGTGCTTCTTCAACCTCTGGTCTTCTTGCTCCAGCCGCCCAAACCAGCGCCGGTCGTGCCTCATGCTCCTGCCTCCCGTGGTCGGTTGTGCTGCCGCGGAGGCCTCACCGCCCCCTACTATTCCCACAGCTGGCCAGGCCCTGCGGCGACGGCAGCCTCACACCGCAGCCGAACCAGTGAACCCTCGTACTCCTCTCCGCGCGGGCTTCCACTGCCGCGTCTTCCCCCTCCTAGGCCTCGCCGTCATCCACCTCCGTGGTGCTCTCCGTGCGGCGTGGTCAACGTGGTCAAGGAACGACTTCCATCGGAAGAGTACTGTGCGTGGAGAGGCTGACAGCTGGGTCCACGGCCACAGCCCAGTTTTTTTGTTATTTGCCAAGTAAGTCGCTTTGTCAGGCCTGTTGGGCTGCAAATCTTTCAAGACGAGGAGAGCTTTCATTGGCTGGCGAAAAAATGGCCCATCAGTAATGAGAAATGGGTTGTACATTTTTAAAACACATCAAACCGGCAATTAGTTTCAAATATCTTTTTTTCATTTTGAGATTTTAAATTACATTAATTTTTATGCGTGGAGAATTTGTTGGATTTTATATTGATATACATTTATTTTTAAAATCAGTTTGAATGTGAGTCGAAATTTTGGGATTAAAAACAGTTCGGACCGCACCGAAATATGCAAAATTTCAGATAATTTTTAACCGTAGCCACTGTATGGGCTGTAATGCTAACAAAAAGAATATGGGCTCCAAAAAAACCTTAAGAATTAGCAAATGGGCTGTAAATTATTAGAAATAATGGTAGATGGGCTGTATGCTGCTTTCCACAGATTTGAGGTTTCCTAAAAAGGTTGGCCTGGCAAGCAAAGGCTCGCTGGATGGCCGGCCGTCGTGCTTCTTCAATCTGTGCTCTTCCTGCTCCAGCCGCTCAAACAAGCGACGGCAGGACTGCCTGCTCCCTCCTCCCCGCAGCCGGCTGTACTGCCGCGCAGGCCTCACCGCCCCACCGTACTCCCATCGCTGGCCTAGCCATCCCTCTACTCACCCACACCTGCTGTTATTCTCCGGCGAAGGCAGACGAACCAGTAAACCCTCGTTCAGTCGTACTCCCCTCCGCGTGGGAAACAACTGATGAGTCTTCCCTGCCTCCATGTCATTCCCTTCCTAGGCCTCGCTGTCATCCATCGCCCTGGTGCTCTCGGCGCGGCCTGGTCAACATGGTCAATGACCGACATGCATCTGAAGTGGACTGTACGTGGAGAGGCCGACAGCTGGGTCCACGGCCGCACGCAAGGAAATGCCTCCTTATTACACGCAAAATAATCATTCCTCCACCTGACATCAGGGACCCACTGAAAGGGCCTCTGTATTTCGCGAAAAAACGTTACCACCGCTGACAGCTCGGACCCACCAACTATATCTTCACACGCAAGGAAGTGCCTCCTTATTACGCACAAAAAAATGAATACTCCGCATGTTAGCTGGGATCCAGTATAGTGGCAGGCTGACTTGTGGGCCTACTAAGTTGACGGGGACGGAGGGCTTTGTCAACTTAGTCAATATGCACGATTCTAGCTCCGGTGGTATCGTCGATGTCCACCCAAGGGCCGTAGTGCTTCTTCAACCTCTGGTCTTCTTGCTCGGCCGCCCAAACCAGCGCCGGTCGTGCCTCGTGCTCCTGCCTCCGTGGGTCGGCTGAGATCTGGCGAGAGCCTCAGCCGCCTACTACTCCCACCGCTGGCGGGGCATCCCTCTACTCACCCACACCCTGTTATTCTCGCGGCGACACAGCCTCACACCGCAGCCGAACCGGTGAACCCTCGTAATCCTCTCCGCTGGCTTCCACCGCCGCGTCTTCCCAGCTCGTCGTCCCTTCCTAGGCCTCATCGTCGTCCACCGCCATGGTGCTCTCGGTGCGGCGTGGTCAATGTGGTCAAAGACCGACTTCCATCGGAAGAGTCTTGTCGTGGAGAGGCCGACAATTGGGGTCCACGGCAGCCGTGAGGAAGTGCCTCCTTATTACGCTGAAAATAATTATTCCTCCACTGACAGCTGGGACCCACCGGATGGGCCACCAGTATTCCTGAAAAAACATTTCCCCGACTCTGGGACCCATAGGTCGGGCCACCGTATTTCGCAAAAAAAACGTTCCCCTCGCTGTCAGCTCGGACACACCGGAAGTGCCTCCTTATTACGCACAAAAAAATGAATACCCCCTGCTAGCTGGGACCAACCTTGGTGGGAGGCTGACTTGTGGACCTACTAAGTTGACTGGGACGGAGGCCTTTGTCAACTTTAGTCAATATATGAACGATTCTAGCTCCAGTGATCGTATGATGTCCATCCAACAGCCGTAGTGCTTCTTCAACCTCTGGTCTTCTTGCTCCAGCCGCCCAAAGCAGCGCCGGTCGTGCCGCATGCTCCGGCCTCCCGTGGCCGGATGTGCTGCCGCGGAGGCCTCACCGCGCCTACTATTCCCACCGCTGGCCAGGCCCTTCGGCGACGGCAGCCTCACACCGCAGCCGAACCAGTGAACCCTCGTACTCCTCTCGGCGCGGGCTTCCACTGCCACGTCTTCCCCGGCTCCCCGTCGTCCCCTTCCTAGGCCTCGCCGTCGTCCACCTCCCTGGTGCTCTCGGCGCGGCGTGGTCAACGTGGTCAAGGAACGACTTCCATCGGACGTGGACTGTATGTGGAGAGGCTGACAGCTGGGTCCACGGCCGCAGCAAGGAAGTGCCTCCTTATTACGCGGAAAATAATTATTCCTCCACCTGACAGCGGGGACCCATCGGACGGGCCACCATATTTCGCTAAAAAACATTTCCCCCTAACTCTGGGGACCCACCAGCTACACCTTCGCACGCAAGGAAGTGCGTCCGGGCAAAAAAATGATTCGCCCCACATTGCTGGGATCCACCAGCTACATCTTCGCACGCAAGGAAGTGCGTCCGGCAAAAAAACAAAATGATTCCCCGACGGCTTGGACCCACCAGCTACATCTTTGCGAGCAAGGAAGTGCACGACGGTCGGGACCCACCTGGTCGAAGCGTGCGTGGCGTTGTCATCACAGTCGCGACGATATGCGTATATATATCTTTGGTGGATGTAGAGGCGCACATTTCATAGTAGAGGCGCGCCTAGCACATACTGCGTCACGTCTGTGGCGAGGGTGCAAGAAAGAAAATAGGGACGCGTCACGTACATACGGGCGAGGGTCTTGAGCGCCTACTCGCGCTCATTACATGGCTCGGTCGGAACGGAGAAACATCGTCGTCGTCGTGTTCATGGGAGGCAGCGGAATCGTCGTGTTCATGGGGAGGCAGCGGAATGCGTCGTGTTCGCCGGGAGAGCAGCAGGCAGCGTGGGATCAACCGGCTGGGTCGGAGCGGAATGCGTGGTCGTGTTCGCCGGGAGGCTTGGGCGGAGCAGGAGATGGAAACAAGGCTGGCGTACCGCACAATGGAGAAGCGGACCTCCCACGTTCGGAGCAGGGTCCTGTTGATCGGGAGGGTGTGGCATACCGCCAAAAGCGGAGGAAGCGGACCTCCTACGGTCCAAGCGGGGTCCTGTTGATCGGGAGGTGTGGTGTACCGCAAAAGCGGAGAAGCGGACCTCCTACGGTCAAACAGGGTCCTATTGATCGGGAGGGGTGTGGCGTACCGCAAAACGGACGAAACGGACCCCCTACGGTCGGAACGGGGGTCCTGTTCATCGAGAGGGGTGTAGCGTACCGCAAAATGGGACTCCACGGGATATTGTTCATCTCCACCGTCCCCCTCCTCCAGCCTCCACGGGCTACCGTCGACCTCCTCCAGCCTCCACGGGCTCCTGTTCATCCAGCCTCCACCGCACGCTACTCCACCGGCTACTGTTCAACCACCCCTCCACGGGCACCCCACCACCGTCTACTGTTCATCCAGCCCTCCACACCACGGGGTCCTGTTCAACTACCCCTCCACGGCCACCCCTCCACCGTCTAATGTTCATCCAGCCCTCCACACCACGAGGTCCTGTTCATCCGATGCAGCGCCACCGCTCACTATTCATCAAACCCCCCTCCCCCATAGCGCTCATTTGTTCATACAATCGATCGGCTTGATTAGCGGCAGCGGCGAAGAATTGCTCCATCGGGTTCAGTTAACAGCCGTCGATCGATCGCTTGGGTTCAGTAACGCGTAGCCTGCAGTGCAATCACTCGGGTTCAGTTAGAGCCCAACGCCTCGCTTAGGTTCAGTTAGAGCCCAACGCCTCGCTTAGGTTCAGTTAGAGCCAACGCCTCGCACACACGTGCGTACGTACGAGTGAAACACGCATCGCTCGGCCCCCGACCTCCCACCGTAACCAGCAACTCCCCGAAATTTTCCTCCCCCTCGCTTCTACCACGGTTTTTCCGTCATGGACGGCCCAAAGAATGTCATGCAGCTGTGTCTCCGGCCAGCCCGGGACGAAAAGCCCATATACATCATGATTTTTGTCATAAGTAGGGCCCACCACATCTATGATGATACCAGGTTTTGTCACAATTATCGTCATAGAAGTGTCATATGTATGACAGAAAAAAAATTCGTTCGGTCCAAAATGTCACGGATGTGTCTTTTTTTTTGTAGTGATACAATGTTCTCCCCCTCTCTCGTGGAGATCTATTCGATGTAATCTTCTTTTTGCGGTGTGTTTGTTGAGATCGATGAATTGTGGGTTTATGATCAAGATTATCTATGAACAATATTTGAATCTTCCCTGAATTCTTTTATGTATGATTGGTTATCTTTGCAAGTCTCTTCGAATTATCTGGCCTACTAGATTGATCTTTCTTGCAATGGGAGAAGTGCTTAGCTTTGGGTTCAATCTTGCGGTGTCCTTTCCCGTGGATGATGGGGAAGCAAAGGCACGTATTGTATTGTTGCCATCGAGGATAACAAGATGGGGTTTTTATCATATTGCATGAATTTATCCCTCTACATCATGTCATCTTGCTTAACGTTACTCTGTTTTCATGAACTTAATACTCTAGATGCATGCTAGATAGCGGTCGATGAGTGGAGTAATAGTAGTGAATCTTTGGCAGAGTCGGTCTACTTGTCTCGGACGTGATGCCTATATACATGATCATACCTAGATATTCTCATAACTATGCTCAATTCATCAATTGCTCAACAAGAATTCATTCACCCACCGTAAAATACTTATGCTCTTGAGAGAAGCCACTAGTGAAACCTATGGCCCCCGGGTCTATCTTCATCATATTAATCTTCCAACACTTGTTTATTATATTTGCTTTTTTACTTTTATTTTATTTTACTTTGCATCTTTATCACAAAAATACCAAAAATATTATCCTATCATATCTATCAGATCTCACTCTAAATAAGTGACCGTGAAGGGATTGACAACCCCTTACGCGTTGGTTGCGAGGAGTTATTGCTTTGTGCAAAAGCGAGGGACTTCATGCGTAGCCTCCTCTTGGATTGATACCTTGGTTCTCAAAAACTGAGGGAAATACTTATGCTATTGTGCTGCATCATCCTTTCCTCTTCAAGGAAATCCAACGCAGTGCTCAAGAGGTAGCAAGCTCGAGAGGCCCCCTCGGCGGCATCACGTCGGAGAAGAAGCGCGGGAAGCGGATCCAGGAGCTTGGGGGCATCAACGCCCATAGCACAAGCTCATGTGAGGAGTCTGCAGCATGGACTCCAGGAGCGACGGGCGCTGAGTGCGCCGCGTAGCGTCGACCTTGGTCATGCTTGCAGCTGTGGCGCTTGTTGCTCCTTCCTCCCGAGCCCCCGGCTTGGGCATACAAGGGCTGTGGATACCCAGGAGGAGGCCGCTCACACCAAGGCCTCGTCACCACCTGCATCGCCGCAGCGTCGCGATGGTGGACCGACCTCTTCTTCGACGGAAGCAGCGCCGATGTGTCGAGGGGAATCTTTCCCTTCTCATCAGTTGAGAACCTTCGGATCGGCGCCATTGAACTTGCTACTAGCAGTAGAGCGGGGGAAGAAGAAGCAAGTGGAATGGGAAGAAATGGGCGACGGGGGCTCCGCCCCCTTCCTCATTTATAGCAGAATAAGGCCAACCAACGCCCCCCACGATCACAGGTAATGATGGTTTTCCTTGCATGTCGCAGGGACTTGTAAGTCGGGCAGTTGCCGAGGCAGCGTGGGGAAGCGGAGACGCCCACGTCCAATCAACCGCCACGAGTCAACCGAGGCCGCAGGCTTTGGGGCCAAGGCCGCTCGCGCTGACCTTTGGCTTCCTCGAAGCCAAGCCGAAAACCTTGGGCCCGGGCTACTATCGGCGTTACGGAGCGGGGTCTCGAGACTTGCACTGCGGCTGCGCCGTGGATGAGCTAGTAGGCCCGTACGGCCCATCTTTGTTGACAAGGCATTCAAGACCCTCGCGAGGGGCCAAGCCTCGTGAGGCGGGCGACACAAGACCTCCACAGGAGCGGCCTCACCAGGAAGGCTCACGCGGGGCGGAGAGATCAAGGCAAGGCAAACCTTGCGAGGTTCTTGTGACGTGAGCCATGACGACCGAGACCAGGCAGGCGCCAGGCGGGCGCCAGCGCGCGCAGCGTCCTTCTTTCCTCTTTTGTGCCAAGGGGGCAAGCGCAGGCGCGGAGTACCGAGGCATCAAGCAAAGGTTTTCATATCGGCGCAACAAGACCAAGACCAGCAGGACGGCAAGACGGAGGTCACCATGGAGTCCAAGACGGTATCACCACCAGAGCCTTTTGCAGGCGAAGACCGCTTTTGTCAGAATAAGATGTACTAGTTGTCCCCTTTCAAATTGGCCGTTGTTGGCTCCCTTCCCGCTTAATATTTGGGGAGAGGACCAAGGCCTATATAAGTAGAACTAGCCACCACAGTAGGGGAGACGAGTCAAGGACTACTCAGAGGCATCTCACCCACACAAGTTCGTGAAGCACAAGAACACCTCAACCTCAGGAGGTTGTTCTTCCCCTTGTACTGTTCATCATCAGCCCAAGAGGCAATCCACCACCACCACACTGGAGTAGGGTATTACACCACAACGGTGGACCAAACCAGTATAAACCTTGTGTCTTTGTATTGTGAGTTCATCGAGTTCGTCTGCGAGATCTTAGAGAGCTAGGGCGTGGATCAGTAGGGAGGAGATCTTCCCGCGCACCCCAGTGTTCGAACCTCGAGGGTTTTGCTGGAACCCGTGATCCGACAGCGAGACTTAGAGTCCTTCGACATCTGATGAGCGAAGCAGGATGAGTAGGATTTCGTATGCCTCGGCAATCGGATCCATCATGTATGCCATTATATGTACAAGGCCTGATGTTGCTTTTGCAATAAGCCTAACGAGCCGATACCAGGCCAACCCAGGTGAGAGTCACTGGGCAGCGGTAAAGACTATTTTGAAGTACCTGAAAAGGACTAAAGAGATGTTCCTAGTTTATGGAGGTGAGGAAGAGCTCGTGCATGAGGTTTCGTCGATGCTAGTTTCCAAACCGGCGAGAGATGATTGTCGATCACGGTCCGGATTCGTATGCGTCATGAGCGGAGGAGCGATGAGCTGTATCGTTCCAAGCAAGATACGGTGGCGATTCTACCACGAAGCTGAATACATTGCGGCTTGTGAAGCTGCAAAGAAAGGTGTTTGGATCCGAAACTTTCTGGACGATCTTGGCATTTTCCCAGCCTCAGTAAAACCGTTGGACCTTTATTGTGATAATTCTAGTGCCATCGCACAAGCCAATTAGGCAAGGAATCACCACAAGGTTAGACACATAGATCGGAAATATCACCTGATATGAAAGATTGTAAAGAATGGTGATGTAGAGTTATGCAAGATTCACACGGATGCAAATGTTGCAAATCCGTTGACTAAGCCCTTCCACAACCCAAGCATGGCCAGACACGTTAGAGCTATGGGCATTCGATGTCTATTTGATTGACTCTAGTGCAAGTGGGAGACTGTTGGAGATATGCCCTAGAGGCAATCATGTATGATGATATTTCCTATGTGTTTATGAATAAAGATAGTCCTTGGACATTATCAATGATGTGTATCAGCAAGTACCTGACTTGTTTGTGGGACTATGCATTGTATGATGACTGTCCTAAAAGGTCCCTAGTTGAAAGGGTTGTGTAGACGCACAGCTAATTAGACTAGCATATGACACGGTCGATGGCTTGGTATCACTAGCCATGGAGCATTGGATGCTAACCTGATAACATGGACTTGGAAGGATCTGGTCGGATTCGACGTAGTCGGATCCGAGTCGAGATAAGGTCCGAGTCGGACAGACCCAACTATGAGACGCATCGATTTGTCATATGTGAGTCTCTAGTACAACATACGTTCTATGTCCTAAGACCTGAGCTGGCACATGTACTCGGGATGGTGACAGACTTTCTTTGGGCCGACCAAATGCTACTCCGTGACTGGGTAGTTACAAAGGTAGGTTTCGGGCTTGTCCAGACCCATACTGCGAGACATGGTCGAGCAAGATGGGATTTGCCCCTTCGATCAGGAGAGATGTACTCTAGGCCCCTCGTGTGATCCGACCGGGGTAAGCATGGCCATGCGACAAGGATTATGTGATAATCCGGTTTATGGTCGGCATCACTGGAACGAGAAAGAGGTCGGGCTATCACAAGGATGAAAGAGCCCGACAACATATATCGTGTGGCAAAAGGAATGGAAGTATGATGTACAGGTTCGCCTAACCAGCTTCATAGTCTGCTTGGTGTTTGGCATGCCTTGCTAGGGGCCGCTACCAACTGTGTAGTTCGGAGGTGACCTAAACTGCGAGCAAGCCGACTTGAACCTAAGGGGTCGTGCGCTTAAGGGAAGGAACCTACGAGGTCAGATCCGAGGACACTAGTCGGATGTGATCCGAGCTGTATTCGGATTGTGGCCGAGTATACTTATGAGCTTTAGGGTCCGTGCGAGGCCCAAGTGTTGAGCCCAAGACGAACGCCTATATAAAGTGGACGTGCCACACACTCATGTGATTGATCACTTCGGCGTTGTCACTAGGGTTTGCACGTGTTGCGAATAGACACCTCTACTCGCCGCCGGTTGTGTGATCAGATCTAGCAGTCCGCCGCACGATGTTCCTCCTACACGCGCGGATACCGTTAGAGGCGGTGCACTTGCGCCGCTCCGGCGAACCTGTACGAGGGATCCGACGGCTGGTTGTTCGAGGGAGATCGGACGAGGAGGTGACGAACCACGCGGACGCGCTGCCCCAACTCTTCTTCCTCTGTACGGCATTGCGCGTCTAGTGGTAATGATCTGTGATCCATTCCTGTAGCATGTTCCTGGTTGTTCCGCGCGTAGGAAAATTTTAATTTGCAGTTGACGCACCCTACGGTAGAACCCAACAGGCGCGCGAGCCCCTTCTGGGCTGGTGTGCTTCCCACTAGTGGCCTAATAGGCCCAATATACTCCATGGGGTGACCGGTACCCCCTCCGGTACTCCTATGACTATCCGGTTTTCTCCGATACACTTCCGGTGTTCGAATACCATCGTCCTATATATCAATCTTTACCTCTCGACCATTTAGAGACTCCTCATCATGTCTGTGATCTCATCCGGGACTCCGAACAACATTTGGTCACCAAATCACATAACTCATATAATACAATATCGTCATCGAACGTTAAGCGTGCGGACCCTACGGGTTCGAGAACTATGTAGACATGACGAGACAACTCTCCGGTCAATAACCAATAGCGGAACCTGGATGCTCATATTGGCTCCTACATATTCTACGAAGATCTTTATCGGTCGAACCGTTATGAAAACATATGTAATTCCCTTTGTCATCGGTATGTTCCTTGCCCGAGATTCGATCGTCAGTATCTTCATACCTAGTTCAATCTCATTACCAGAAAGTCTCTTGACTCGTTCCGTAATACATCACCTCGTGACTAACTCTTTAGTCATTTGTTTGCAAGCTTATGATGTGTATTACCGAGAGGGCCCATAGATACCTCTCCGATACTCGGAGTGACAAATCCTAATCTCGATCTATGCCAACTCAACAAACACCGTCAGAGATACCTGTAGAGCATCTTTATAACCACCCAGTTACGTTGTGACATTTGATAGCACACAGGGCATTCCTCCGGTATTCGGGAGTTGCATAATCTCATAGTCGAAGGAATATGTATTTGATAGAAAGCAATAGCAATAAAACTGAATGATCAATATGCTAAGCTAATGGATGGGTCTTGTCCGTCAAATCATTCTCCTAACGATGAGATCCCGTTATCAAATGACAACACATGTCTATGGTTAGGAAACGTTAACCATCTTTGATCAACGAGCTAGTCTAGTAGAGGCTTACTAGGGACACGGTATTTGTTTATGTATTCACACATGTATTTAAGTTTTCGATCAATACAATTCTAGCATGAATAATGAACCTTTATCATGAATAAGGAAATATAAAATAACAACTTTATTATTGCCTCTAGGGCATATTTCCTTCACGAGCATTGATTCGATGGCGCAGGTGATGCAGGAGACTACAATGGAGCGGTTAGACAAACAGAGAGGGCGCGGCGACAATGATGGCCGCGAGGATGACGATGACGCGACGATTGTCGGGTTCATGTGACCTCATGTGAGAGGGGGAAGGGCGAGGAGACGGGTGAGTGAGGCTAGGGTTTGACAACGGCAACGGGGATGGCCTCCTTATCCTCTCCCAGGCGCTCTGTAGCACTAGGCTTCGGCAATCCAACCATGGTAGTCGTGGATGGCCACCACGCCATGGCATCTGCCTCTCCCCTGCGAGAGGTAGGAGAAAAGGCCGGCTGGTCTAGGCCAGGCTGCACTGTAGCCCAGCGACACAGTAGGCTTTAGGTCTTTTCCTTTTCCTTATTTTTTTAATTATTCCTTATCTGTTTTCTATTTAAATTAGCTACTAAATGATTTCTCTCAGATGTGAAACTTTGCACGTAAATCAAGCACAATATGGTGGTGTTGCACAAAAAATTTCAGACCATTTGGAAATGTTAGTCTTTTTTAAATTAAAAAGATCAATTATTTTGCTGCTAAACCACTTATTTAATTTGCAGGGGCATTTTGGGAATTAAAATGAGGTTGTTTTCATCAAGGCAAATACATAGTGATTAATTACAATATTATGAACTATTTTGTTTGCATTTTTTAAGATGTAAATATTTGAGTTCAAATTTAAATTTGAATTTGACTTTGATATTTATCAAGTGTCAATTTGCATAGTAATCATGATGGCATAGCCTCCATTAGGGGGAGATTAGTGTAGCATGATTCTCAGGGTGTTACAGAGGGTAGTATTTCACCCAAATTTATTGATTTGACACAAGGGGACCCAAAGAATATTTGCAAGTATTAGCAGTTGAGTTGTCAATTCAAGGACACCTGGAGAACTAAATATCTGCAAAGTTTTTAGGATCATAGTAATATGATAGTTTGATAGCAGTAGTAATCATAGCAATAGTAACAATAACAAAAATATAAGTAGTTTGTAGTGATTGTAACAACAGCAACAACAGTAGTAACGTAGCAAAGATCAATATGCCCAAAGCATATGCATTGGATCAGTGATGGATATTTGTGTTAGCTGATATTCATCATGTAACATTCACAACCTAGAGCAATACACAATAGCTCCAATTCATCAATATAATGTAGGCATGTATTTCATATATAGTCATACGTGCTTATAAGAAGAACTTGCATGACTGAGGGAGTCCTGGATTAGGGGGTATCCGGACAGCCGGACTGTGTACAACGTCTGGACTATGGAAGCGTGAAGATACAAGACTCAAGACTTCGGCCCGTGTCCGGATGGGACTTTCCTTGGCATGGAAGGCAAGCTTGGCGATCCGGATATTATATTTCCTTCCTTGCAACCGACTCCATGTAAACCCTAGCCCTCTCCGATGTCTATATAAACCGGAGAGGTTGGTCCTTAGAAGGCCGATCACAATTACAATCATACCATCATAGGCTAGCTCTTAGGGTTTAGCTTCTATGATCTCGTGGTAGATCTACTCTTGTACTACCCATATCATCAATATTAATCAAGCGGGAAGTAGGGTTTTACCTCCATCGAGAGGGCCGAACACAGGTAAACATCGGTGTCCCTCGTTTCTGTTACCATCAGCCTTGACGCAGATCGGGACCCCCTACCGAGATCGCGGTTTTGACACCGACATTGGTGCTTTCATTGAGAGTTCCTCCGTGTAAATGCCCGTCGAGCTCGATGGCTCGTCTCATTGTCAAGGGCGACATTACTTCGGAGGGCTCTGGTTGTAGGCGGGCGCTCGGCTCGGCAACTTTATCATGGCCGCCCCATCGGCGGTGGCACCGACGATGACTTCTCGGGTCATCAATCATAACCTTCGCATCAGTTCGGAACTTGCCGAACAGATGGATCCAGTGGAGCTTTCCTCCCTTAACGAACTCTTGGATCGCATCGCCACTCTGGGAGTCACTACAGACTACGACCGGATTAGGCTTAAACCCGACCAAAGGGACATCAGGTCCCCGCCGGCCAGTCATGAGATAGCGATAGTGGAGGAACCACATGCGGATCGCCCCTCAACTTTGAGGACAAGTTGTGTTCGGATCACCGAACTCCTTGAGCCAAAGACCTGCTCAATGGAAAACCTGACCCAGGTCCCGGACTTAGAATCGGGCATCGGGCCGAAGAAATTGGGCACCCCGGATCCTGAGCTGTTTAGCTCGGGACCGCCCGCGCCCTTGGGCGTTAGGTCGGATCAAAATCCGGACTCTAAACTATACCTAAACTGTCTCTCCCGCATCAGGAAAGAGCCCCAGGAAACTGTACATCGCTACTGGGCCAGATTCCTCCTTGCTCTTAACAAGGTCAGGGACTGCCGCGAAGAGAACATGGTCTCACTTTTTTGCAAAAACTGCACGGACGAAGGACTCCTCAATGCAATAAGCCACCGCGACGTAGTACGCTTCGCGGACTTGGCGACCATAGTACAAAAGTACTGTGCGATGGAGAGCGCTTGGAAGACCCAAACAGAATTTTGGGATAATCTGCTCTCGCCAAACCTTTGTCCGAACTAAGCGGACGGACTCGTAAGTCATCGACCCAACCCCAAGAAACCAAAGCTCACTCGAGTATGGAGATCCGTATTGGAAGGATGGCTCGACGGGCCATGTAAGCTCCACAGTACTCTGGATACAACACCTACTCATAGCCTTAAGGCATGTTGGATACTCCGGCAAGTGGCAAAAAGTGGTGAGGATCTTCTTGTGGGCCATAAAGCGGAACCACATCCCGCCAGCGAACACAATACGGTACTAACAGTCTTCGAGACTTTCGCCTCAAACAATAGGCATGGCGAAACTCGCCAAGCTCCGCTGAAATTTACCGTGTGGCAAAATAAACCCTTGGAGCGACAATGCTATAACTTTTAATACCAGTGATGAACCTCGATCCCGGGCTGTCCGGGCACCAGCTGCTCTGGTCCTTAGTCCGATCGTAGATGGCTTTAGGCTCACCAAAGTACTCATGGACGGAGGAAGCAGATTAAATCTGATTTATGAAGAAACGCTCAGCAAGATGGAGATTGATAAAAGCCGCATTGAACGAAGTGGCACGACCTTCAGGGGAATTATCCCTACCCGGGAAGCGCGGTGTGCGGAAAAAATCACACTCGATGTGGTATTCGGTACCCCGGAGAATTATAGGTCCGAGGAAATCACATTCCAGGTGGCTCCTTTTAACAGCGGATACCACGCCCTTCTAGGGAGGTATGCGTTTACAAGCTTTCAAGTTGTACCCCATTATGGGTACATGAAGCTTAAAATGCCCGGACCCAATGGAATCATCACTCTAGCGATGATCCGGACGTTGCGCCGTGTCAAAATAAAACCGCAGCTCTAGCCTTGGAGGCATTATCACGAAGCCCTAGCGGCGAAGAGTTAACAACATCTGCGGGCCACTATGGACGAGGGACGATGTGATACTAGACAAGCGACCCAAGTCCACCTCATTCAAGCGTCACGAGATGAGATAGTCAAATTCGGGCCCACCCAGCAGACCCCAAAAGACAGCTTCCATCGGGACACAGTGAGCCCGCGATGGGCGCCGCCTCTGAGATTTCCTATGCGAGAATTGGGACATTTTCGCCTGGCACCCATCGGACATGCCGGGCATCCCACGCATATTGGCCGAACACAGCCTCAATATTCTAAAAGGATATAAACCAGTCAAGCAGACCCTAAGGCGATTCTCAGAGCCCAAATGACAGGCAATGGGGGAAGAGTTAGCCAAGCTACTCGAGGCCGGATTTATCAGAGATATCAAACATCCGGATTGGCTGGCAAATTTGGTGATGGTGCCAAATAAGGATAAATCCTGGCGCCTATGCGTCGATTTCAAAGACCTCAACAAGGCTTGCCCCAAAGATCCCTTTCCCCTCCATTGCATCGATCAAAGCATCGATGCCACGGCTGGACACGACTCGCTGTGTTTCCTCGATGCATACTCTGGATACCATCAAATAAAGATGGCAGAGTCTGACCAAGCTGCAACAGCTTTCATAACGCCATATGGCCCTTTCTGCTTCAACACTATGCCTTTCGGGCTCAAGATCGCTGGTACAACCTACCAACGCATGATTCAAACATGCCTGGAAAAGCAAATCGGAAAAACAGTGGAGGCATACGTGGACGACGTGGTCATAAAAACAAGACACATCTAAACCCTAATAGATGACTTGAGGCTTACATTCGACAATCTCCGGACATACGACATCAAGCTGAATCCGAAAAAATGCGTTTTTGGCATCCCCTCGGGGAAGCTACTCGGCTTTTTCGTCTCCAACAGAGGAATTGAAGCGAATCCGGCAAAGATCCGAGCTCTGTCACAGTTGGCTATACCAACAGACCTCAAGCACATCCAAAAACTAGCTGGATGCGTGGCTGCTCTCGGCCGCTTTATCTCGAGTTAGGAGAAAAGGCACTACCGCTTTATCACCTTCTTGGCGCACCGAACACTTCAGTATGGACCGGATGCAGCCGCGGCGGCTGGACGAAATAAAGACCTTATTGGCGATAGTCCGGTATTAACGGCGCCAAATATCGGCGAACCTATGTTGTTGTACATAGCTGCAGCGCATCAAGTCATAAGCGCGATGCTCGTCGTTAAGCGAGAGGCCGCGGATACAAATACCGCTCGAAGCGGTCTACTACGTGTCCACGGTCCTAACCCCATGCAAATCCGATACCCACACTATCAAAAATAGCATCAGCGGTGTTCATGGCATCCGGAAGCTCGACACTACTTTCAAGAGTGTCCGATTATGGTGGCCTCCGAAGTACCACTCAATGACATAATAAATAACCACGATGCCACGGGCCGGATTGCCCAAATGGGCTACTGATCTCCTTCCGTTCGACATAACGTACAAACCACGGCGGGCCATCAAGTCGCAAGTGTTGGCTGACTTAAATGCGCCCGAATGGGCGAAGCTGAACTCCCTAAAAATGCAGGCGCATACTCAAACTGGATCATGCACTTCAACGGCTCTAAAATGCTGGCCGGATTGGGAGCAGGTGTAGTCCTTACATCTCCCACTCGCGACACTGTCTAGTATGTCCTCCAAATATTATACACAGACTCCAACAATGCAGCCGAATATGAGGCTCTGTTGCACGGTCTTCGGATGGCAGTCTCTATGGGCATTCAACGCCTAGAAGTGCGCAGGGACTCAAACCTCGCAATATCACAGATAAACGGAGATTTTGATGCCAAGGACCCGAAAATGGCGTCCTACCGTAATGCCATTCTCAAAATGTCAGCTCGGTTCGAGGGGCTCGAATTCCACCATGTGGCTCGAGAAAACAATGAAGCGGCGGATGTCCTCGCTCGCATCGGCGCTAAACGCGACCCTGTCCCACCTAATATATTCTTGGAACGGCTGTTCAAGCCATCCGTAGTATGGGAAGGGGAGTCCGGCAGTACTAGCACAGATCCGAATACATCCCCAGATTCCGAACCATCAGACATAGTCGGAGGTTCTACACCCGAAATAACGTCCTCAGCCCATGAAGTCATGGCTGTAATCGCCTCGTGGACCGAGCCCTTCTTAGCCTACCAAAATAGGCAGGAGCTCCCCGAAGACCAAAATGAAGCACGCTGCATTGTTTGGTGTTCTAAAGCTTACAAGGTCTACGAAGGGGAACTCTACAAGAAAAGCGCTACCGGGGTACTACAAAGATGCATCTCCGAAGAGGAAGGGCGGCAGCTCTTGGCTGAAATCCATGCCGGCCTGGGCGGGCACCACGCCGCGGCTCGGGCATTAGTCAGCAAGGCCTTCCGTACAGGCTTCTATTGGCCGACGGCCCGGGCGGACACACAAGACCTTGTCCAACATTGCGTCAGTTGCCAGCTCTTTGCCAATCAGAGTCATATGCCCCCTACCGCTCTCCAAACAATCCCCATAACTTGGCCCTTTGCGGTCTGGGGGCTGGATATGGTCGGACCTCTTAAAGGGGGAAGCCATAAGAAGAAATACTTATTAGTCATGGTGGACAAATTCACCAAATGGATAGAAGCTAAACC
Organism: Aegilops longissima; assembly: GCA_021605205.1. Classification (NCBI taxonomy): domain Eukaryota; kingdom Viridiplantae; phylum Streptophyta; class Magnoliopsida; order Poales; family Poaceae; genus Aegilops; species Aegilops longissima. Next base: position 149,488,631 of record CM038680.1, read on the forward strand.
AGTCAAAACGGCTGAATCCAGACCAGTAATAGACTTCATATCCGGGGTTGTACACCGATACGGTGTCCCCCATAGCATCATCACTGAAAATGGCTCAAATTTCACAGCCGACGAAGTGAAAACTTGGTGCACAAAAATGGGCATCAAGCTCGATTACGCTTCCTTCTACCATCCACAAACTAACGGCCAGGTAGAGCGGGAAAATGGTCTCATTATGAGCGGCATCAAACCCAGGCAAGTGCGGTCCTTGACAGAGTCGTCACCTTTGGGTGGAGGAGCTTCGACTCCGTACTCTGGGGCTATGGACCACACCAAATCGCACCACGGATACACACCATTTTTATGGTGTACGCGTAGCAGCGATATTACCTTGCGACATAATACATGATTTGCCGCGCGTGCGCATGTACAAAGAGAAGGAAGCGAGTTAGATCGGCGGGATAATTTGGATGCCTTGGAGGAGGAGCGATGTCGCAAAAGCCCGTTCCGCATTCTATCGACAGCATGCTCGGCGATACCAAAGCAGAAGTGCGGGCCAAAACTTACAATATTGGCGAGCTCGTTCTCGACTACCGAAGAAGAAGAAGGGCAAACTCAAACCCAAGTGGGAGGGTCGCCGTCATTGACAAAGTTCTCACCGGAGGCGTACGCTTCGTAATGCATCCGATAACGGACTCGAGCGAACCCATGGAACACGGCAAGACTACGGAGATTCTACGCCTAGCGCCCGAACACGTGTTCATCTCCTAACCCCTCCCTTTTAATTATGCCCCATCCCTTTTCCTTTCTCGACCTTTTCTCTCTTCACACAAAGTATTCAATACTGATCGCAGTTCCGGATCACTCGGCCGCACTAAGTGTGTAAGCAATACACAGGGGCTTCCTATCTGGAAGCTAAAAATGATTACTCACATGGCTTTACTGCCCGTCGCATATGCATTATTTTTCCATATGTGCCTTTTCTTCACCATTATATGCATCAATATGACTTAAGATGTTGCCAAGCTGGGTTGCACGGCTCTTGTGTTTATGCCCTCGTTCTGTTAATTGGCTGGGGCATAAGGGAGCACCTCTGCGATTATTCTTGCCCGTTCGATCGGATGTGTACCTAGGCGGGAGAAGCGAAAGCTAGATTCCTTAAGAGAATATTCGGTCGGTGAACAAAAGATGTATTCGTTTATCATAACATAAATCCCCAGAAGTCTTGTATCTTGCGCCATCATTCGCAGTACGGACATGTGCATCGTCGCATGCGTACCCAGCGAAAGGAACCCCTAACAGAACTATTCTCTCTGGAAGATGTTTCTTACTATCCATGTAATATAACATAACTAGTTGGGTACTTGTCTGTTCAAGCACTTATGACCCCTACACCTTGTTTCCACGCATACCCCGGTTTTGTATAGACTAACGGGAATTTCTTGCTGATCGAGGCCCTTGATCCCACTTGACCATATGGTTGGGTCGGCTTGGTGTAGCGCGTCTTCACCATTGCCTAGGCTTCTCTTGCTCCTTGCCGGCATGCTGATATCTTCCATAGAAGGAAGCGCTGTCAGGCTCCTTGTTTCGCCCATGCCATTGGCGATGAAGCGATAGCCACAAAACACGAGCAACGCCTGCATCACTTGCCGAGCTTGCTCGTGCAGTCATGAAAAGTCTTGCGATAAATCATTTGCGAGATGAGGCATCTCCTCCTCGAGGCGACCGTTAACATTCCTGCAAGCAAAATTCTTTCAATATGCTTCCTTGCCGAACTGTACAACAGTTCATCTAGGAACTTACTGTAAATGTCGCGTCAAAGCCTCTTGTTCTCCTTCATGGAGTCCGCCAGCTGAGCACGGAGATCTTTTAACTCCACGTCGAGCTGGACTTTGGCATCTTGAAGATCGTTCTTCTCCCGCCTAACTCACGTAAGAATGCGCTCGCCAGCCTCTAGCTGCTTTTTGAGATCGATGCATCCTCTCCCTCGCCCTCGGATTCACCCGAGTTATGCGCAGAATTTTACATTAGACTTGTCACATCAACCATTTACTAACTGGTGCATCCTCGGCAAATTGTGACAATTGTTACGGATGAGGACTTTGGGGCTCCTCTAATTTGGCAGCTACTGACCCTCGGTTTGGCCTTCCATCCCTCCAGCTCCCGAGACAATTGCCCGTTCTTCTCTACAAGGACCTGTACATAAATTGATCCTTAAAACTGTTGTTTCAACCGTTTCAAGTCTCAGGGGCTACTGCTATGCATACTTATGAAAATTTCTCACCCGTATGTCCTTGGTATCTTTGGTTTGTCGCTTGGGCAAGCCCGCCCGAGCAACTTGGACGTCTGGCGTCCGCCCGAATTGAAGGCATTAAGCGCCTCTTTGGATAAGATGTTATTCGATGCGGCCCGTCGGCGCTTTGTGATTCATGGCGCTCTCTACTTCGAATTAGTGGTGAGAGCATGTCCGCACTCTGTAGGGAGAGCTATGCGATCTTGGCCCGTGTCGCCTCCGCCCACAAGCGGTTACGCAACCCGGCTGGTGGAGAAGCGTGATTAGTAGATCTCCGTATATAGTCGGTTATTCTTCTTCTGCGGACACAAAGGCGCTATCATATTTTAAATTCTATAATTACAAGACAGGTTATTGTTTTACCTATGTAGCGGTGTGTCAACCCTCACCGCCTTCCTCTTGAAACCTGCCTTAATCTGGGCGCCCGTGGTTGGCGGAGTCCCTAGGGGCTCGGCCCCTCGCTCGGACGTCGTTTACGCAAATAGAACGGCGCCTCAAGGTAAACTATAACACAGGGGAGTCCTCTTTGAAGGATAGGGCTTTCTAGTTAAACTTACACACGAAGCGGGGAAGCGATCCGGGGTAGTCGGCTGTAATGGCCACTAGGGCGCCATCGGCTAAATGCGATAAAATACCCGTTGACAAGCTCCACGGTGATATCCGAATCCACTTTAAGTCCCGGATCTAGGGCCCTCCCAGGGTCCTCTGGTTGCGGGGAGGGGCTGAAGATTCCTTCTACAGCCCTCCTTAATTCCTGCCCAAAAGCATTGATGCAAGTAATCTTAGCATAAGAACGCTAGAGCAAAGTGGGGAAAAAGAATGGCAACTTACCCACGCTGGGGGGTTGTACATGGAGAATCCGTCCCGTGTTTTTATGCGAAGGAATTCCTCCTCTTCCCCTTTGTACAGATCGGACAATATCCTTGCCAGAGCGGCAGCAGAGTCTAGACCTTTATGGCCGCAGCGGGTGGCGTCGTCTTCCCCGTTGAAATGCCACATGGGCTTCCCCCAATATTGGAGCGGTTGCATGCCCCGTCTTATGCATATCGCCATAACCTCAACTGTTGTTAGTCCGGATTTGGCCAGTAACTTTATCCTGTCTATCAGGAGGAATATTTCCCTCGTATCCTCTTCTTGAGGGCCCCGAGGGCGCCAGCTTAGGCGTGCCCTCGGCGGGGCATTGCTGAACTTGCGGAGACCTGTCCGGACTGGATCCGGAAGGGGGACGTCGTTTATATAAAACCACTCTGAAGGCCAGTTTCCTGGTGCCTTCTTAGGAGTGCCGGACAGGTATTCGGTCTCGGAAATGCGTCATACTTCGGCCCCACCCACTTGACATAGGGACTCCCCCTGGGTGCGGGGAACGAGGCAGAACAACTTCCGCCATAATCCGAAGTGTGGTTCACAGCCTAAAAACAGCTCGCACAGGGCAACATACCCCGCTATGTGCAGAATAGAGGCAGGGGTAAGATCGTTATGGCCCAGGCCGTAGAACTCCGGGGCCCGCGAAGAAATGGTTGGATAGGGAACTCGGCGCCCTCGGCGGATGAGGATCGGACATATCGCTCCTCCGGAGATGGGTTAGGAGATCCCTCAGCTTGGTCTCCTCCGTCATAAGTGGTTATTCCAGCTCGGACGGAGACCAGGAACGCCAGTGGGAGAAACCCTTGGGTTTGTAACTTTGTCAAACGGCTATGAGGAACTGAACACTCTCCCCAATCCCTTGACTTGGAACGAGAAGGGCAAGCAGAAGAGCTGCGACGGCTGACCATGTTGGAATGGCTTTTCGCGGAGCGCTCTGTTGGATGCTAGCTCTGGGAGGGAGAGTGAGGTTTGGATCTGAGAATTCCCATCCCTTCAAATAGACGGTTAGCCCGGAGGATCGAGGGTGGCAAATGCAAAAATGCCTCGACTCCTCGCATTCGCTCGACACATGGAGATGGTCATTACTGAGGCACCGAAGCCGAGGAGCACAACATTGATTGGAGGCCGGACACTATTCACCATAACAGGCACTTTGGAGCATTCGGAGAAGGAACCCGCCCTGCAATGCCGAAGACAAGATTGCGCGCCGGACTCATCGTCATTGAAGCCTGGTTCAGAGGCTCTTGAGGAGTCTGGATTAGGGGTATCCGGACAGCGGATTGTGTACAACGTCCGAACTATGGAAGCGTGAAGATCTGAGACTCAAGACTTGGCCCGTGTCGGATGGGACTTTCCTTGGCGTGGAAGGCAAGCTTGGCGATCCGGATATTATATTTCCTTCCTTGCAACCGACTCCATGTAAACCCTAGCCCTCTCGGTGTCTATATAAACCGGAGAGGTTGGCCTAGAAGGCCGATCACAATTACAATCATACCATCATAGGCTAGCTCTTAGGGTTTAGCCTCTACGATCTAAATGGTAGATCTACTCTTGTACTAGCCATATCATCAATATTAATCAAGTAGGAAGTAGGGTTTTACCTCCATCGAGAGGGCCGAACACAGGTAAACATCTGTGTCCCTCGTTTCCTGTTACCATCAGCCTTGACGCACAGATCGGGACCCCCTACCCGAGATCCGTGGGTTTTGACACCGACAATGACATCTTTTGCCTACCCTTCTGTGGCAGCGGGGTCTATAAGGAAATTAAGGGATACTAAGTTCTCCTTTTAATAGAGAACTGGAACAAAGCATGAACATAAGGTAAATACATGAACTCCTCGAATTACCGTCATCCCTGGAGAGTATCCCAACTATTATCACATTGGGGTCTATGGATCAGAACAATAACAAGTGCATACAACTAGAAGATAGGATCAAGAACTCAAATATATTCATGAAACCATAAAGGATTTAGATATGAAATCATGGCACTCGGGCCCTATTGACAAGACTTAAGCATAGCAAAGTCATAGCAATATCGATCTCAAAACATAGTGGATACTAGGGATCAAGCCCTAACAAATTGACTCGATTACATGACAAAATCTCATCCAACCTCATCACCGTTCAGCAAGCCTGCGAAGGCATTACTCACTCTCGGTGATGAGCACCATGAAATTGCTAATGAAGAAGGGTTGGTGATATGACGGCGGCAAATCCCCCTCTCCAGAGCCCCGAACGGACTCCAGATCAGCCCTCCCGATGAAGAACAGGAGGTGGTAGGGGCTCCATATCGTAAAACATGATGAAACTTCTTCTCTTATTTTTTTCTTGGGGAAACAGAATTTATAATGCTGGAATTAAGGTTAGTAGGGCCACGTGGGCCCCATAAGGTAACAGGGCATGCCTTGTTGTCTTGTGGGCAACTAGTGGCCCCCTCCGGTGGTTCTTTGCTCCAGTATTTTTTATATGCTCCAGAAAAAATCTCCAAAATGTTTTGTCCTATTCTGAAAACTTTTATTTCTGCACAAAAACAACACCATGGTAGTTCTGCTGAAAACATCGCCAGTCCGGTTTAGTTTCATTCGAATCATGCAAATTATAGTCCAAAACAAGAGAAAAAGTGTTTGGAAAAGTAGATAGACAGAGACATATCATCCGGCGAGTCCCTCAATGCCTTCTCCGTTGTCCCGAACACTCGCTGAGGCCACCATCGACCTCGTTGTCTTCTCCTGCACCCATATGAGCCATCCGCCACCCAGAAGACCCCCTGCATCGCCATCTCTGACAACTCCCGAGCGCAGCCCTGCTGCATTCGTGTTTTCCGGTGAAGATCTGACGAATCTTCGGTGATCTAACTGCCCGGTGAGCACCCCGATCTGTTTTCAACCGTCAGATCTAGATCTAATGCACCGCACGTACTCACTCAAACTGAAATGGTATCAGCCAATCACATCACGTCACATAGCCTACCTTAATTAAAACCCCAGGAGAAATTTGGTTAAATTGAATTAAATGGCAGATTTGCAAAAATAAATCTGGAACTTCCAACAGTCACAACTGTTTATCTATAAATCCAAATTGAGTAATCTTTTTTGCTAAATAATCCTTATGAAAAACACATTCACCTACTCCAATAATATCTAGCTTTAAAAGATTAAAATTAACATTCAAATAGAATGAACTCAAATATAAAATTAGCATGACTTGCAAATTATAAATCCAAATAAATTGATTCTTTTTGCAGAATAAAACTAGTGAAATATAGTTTCAACTTATCACACTTTAACTCAAATTTCAATAATTAAATTGTGAATTTAAGCGAGTAAAAGCTACTCAAATGATTTAAAAGTATTTTTGCTTACTTTAAAATAAAGGGATTTCTATTTTGTGCCCTACTTCCTTTGTTCTACTCAGTCCCCAGCCCATCTAACTTTGCTCACTTTTCCCTCCTCTGATAACCCACAAGTATAGTGGATCGCAATCGTTTTTTAGGGTAGAGTATTCAACCCAAATTTATTGATTTGACACAAGGGGAGCCAAATAATATTCTCAAGTATTAGCAGCTAAGTTTTAAATTCAACCACACCTGAAAGACTTAATATCTGCAGCAAAATATTTAGTAGCAAAGTAGTATGGAAGTAACGGTAACGGTGGCAAAAGTAACAGTAGCAGTTTTGTAGCAATTGTAACAATGGCAATGGCAAAGTAACATAGCAAAGATCAATATGTGAAAAGCTCATAGGGAATGGATCAATGATGGATAATAATGTTGGATGGCATTCATCATGCAATAGTTATAACCTAGGGTGACAAAAAACTAGCTCCAATTCATCAATATAATGTAGGCAAGCATTCCGATTATAGTCATACACGCTTATGGAAAGGAACTTGCATGACATATTTTGTCCTACCCTCCCGTGGCAGCGGGGTCCTAATGGAAACTAAGGGATATTAAGGCCTCCTTTTAATGGAGAACCGGACCAAAGCGTTAGCACCTAGTGAATACATGAACTCCTCAAACTACAGTAATCACCAGAAAGAATCCCAATTATTGTCACCTTGGGATATGCGGATCATAACTCGTAATAGGTGTCTACAACTTGCAGGATAGGATCAAGAACACAAATATATTCATGGAAACATAATAGGTTCAGGTATGAAATCATGGCACTCGGACCCTAGTGACAGGCATTGAGCATAGCAAAGTCATAGCAACATCAATCTCAGAACATAGTGGATACTAGGGATCAAACCGTAACAAAACTAACTCGGTTACATGATAAATCTCATCCAACCCATCACCGTCCAGCAAGCCTACGATGGAATTACTCACGCACGGCGGTGAGCATCCTGAAGTTGGTGATGGAGGAAGGTTGGTGATGATGATGGCGATGATTTCCCCTCTCCGGATCCCCGAACGGACTCCAGATCTGCCCTCCCCGATGAAGAACACGAGGTGACAGCGGCTTCGTACCGTAAAATGCGATGAATCCTTCTCTATGATTTTTTTCTCCCCGAAAGTGAATATATGGAGTTGGAGTTGAGGTCAGTGGAGGTCCTGGGGACCCACAAGGCAGGGGGCGCACCCTAGGGGGCGCCCTCCACCCTTGTTGACAGCTGGTGGGTCCCCTCTGGTTAATTGTTTCGCCAATAATTTTTATTTATTCCAAAAATATTCTCCATAAAGTTTTAGGTCATTTTGAGAACTTTTCTTTCTTAACAAAAATAACACCAAGGCAATTCTGCTGAAAACAACATCAGTCTGGGTTAGTTCCATTCAAATCATGCAAATTGGAATCCAAAACAAGGGCAAAAGAGTTCGGAAAAGTAGATACGATGGAGAGTATCATCCTCCACTTGCACACGCCTTAAAAAAGGCCAAACGATGCCTTGCCGGTGGGTCAAATATGTTGACGGTTACTTCGTCGGTGCTCACGCGTGGGGCCAACCTGATATGCTGACATGTGGGATGGGTTGGTGCACGGCTGGGCCATTTGCCTTAAAAAGGGGGACTGAATATCTCTCTATCTCTCTCTCTCATTTTGCATCCCCCATGGCCCGAGCAGCCCACCTCCACCTCCCCCTTCCCCACCCCCAATCTTGCGCCCGCCGTCGGCGAAGATGACACCGTTGGAGGTGTTCTGTGCTGTTGATGTTGTCTTACTAGAGAAGTGCAAGGAGATCCGCTCTTGGTTTCCTAGCACGAAAGCTCTGGCGGAGCATGCATTACAATTGTTGATGGACGTGAGGCTGGATGTAATTTGGTGAATAATTCCAGATCGAGTCAATGGGGTGACTTGTATCGAGGTTTTCCTCTGGGTGATGCGTGAGGTAGTGGAGTCACCGGATCCTCGTTAGCGAGCTCGCTGGTATTCATTATCAGGAAACATGGTAGAAAACAAAATTCGCGCCTACGATCACCCAAGATTAATACGAATATGCATAACGGGTTGGGATCACGATCCTTACCGTCAGAAAGTTGCAGTGGAAGAAGAACGTGTCGGTGTAGATCGTACTTGGAGTCCCTCGAAACATAGATGAACGATCCCTCGTACCGCCCACAAACAGTCCCTCGAACCGAAGACTGAAAGCATGGCCTCTCTACTTGGTTGCAAGCGTGCAGATTTCACGATCCAATCGCGCTTCACCATCCAGGGCTAATAGTTGCCAGAGAATTAGATGCAGGAGATTAGAACCACACAAGGCTTATAATTATGAGGACAAGAGTATTACCCTAGCTCTAATTAGTCAACTAGTACCAACTAGAACTAGAACTAGAAGAACTAGAGGAGGCTCCAAAACTTGTATGTTCAATTGTGGACAATACCTCAAGTATATATAGGTTGGACGGGAAGAAGAGGGCTGCCACTGTCGTGGTTCTAAGTCTCACAGTAGAATGGGGGATAGGGATGTAGAGGCAAGATCCTAGCTATGGAGGAGTTGTACACGTGAGTTTTACGAGTTCAGGCCCTTCTCGGAGGAAGTAACAGCCCTACGACCCGGAGCCCGGAGGCGGTCGACTGGATTATATGCATGTGAGTTACAGGGGGTGCGAACCCTTGTCACTGAGGAGGGGGGTGGCTTATATAGAGTTCGCCAGACCCCTCCAGCCCTCGGTTATGCAGGGTTTAAAGTACATTAAGATAGGCTGTTACTAGTAACGCTAAGAATAAAGTGACATAATGACCATTAAAGCTACATAATGACCGACCGTTGCAATGCGGAGTGTCTTTAGATCTTCTGGCGGTCGAGTGATAGTCTTCATGGTCGAATGACTTCAAGTCTGTCGAGTTGAACACTTCATGGTCGATTGAAAGATGATTCTTCTTCGAATGCTTCTGATGATAAAGTGATGTCCTTGGGGAGGGTATCTAGGTCAGGCATGTGACCCTACCCTAGGTACATGTCTTCATCATTAGCCCCCGAATGGATCGGGGTTTGAGTGGAGAAGGAGTTGAAAAATACTTCCGACTCGTTTTTTGCACTTAGGGTGTGTCTGGTCCTGGATCAACGAACCAAGGTGGTAACATCAACTTCTTTTTCAGTCACCTTCATCCATTCTTGTTTTTGTCGAGTGAACTTTTACTGGAAGAGCTTCGAGTGCTGATGTGGAGGAGATCTTTCGTCTGACAAGTTATTCTGCTCTCTACGGATCTCGCGGGATTCACATTTCGGGAAGCGCGCGGGGCGGAGGAGGCCGCAGTAATCGGGCTGGATAAGGCAAGTCCGCCTCAATTTTCGCGCCGCCTTTTTTGCCACGTATCGCGCACGCGACTATTGCGGGATTTGATAAGATCGCCCGGGGCAGAAGTCAGTCACACGGAAGTAACGTCATATAAGGCGTCGGACCGGGGTTTTTGAATAGTGTGCCCTCATTCTTCCCCTCCTTCTCAGATTTCCACGCTGCGCCTGCTCTCGCCCCAGTGCCGCTGTTCCGTTCGAGCTCCGTCTGCGGCGATGGGGAAAGAGAAGACGGTGGCTCTGGAGTGCGCAAAGAAGGCGATGGCGAAGGCGAAGGGGAAGAAGTCCAGCCGGGGCGGATCTTCCTCGAGGTCCGGCCTGCCGCTGGGCTGGATCCAGGGCGACTGGATCCGCTCGGCAATCCATCCGGACGACATCGACGACCTAGTCGAGGGAGGACTGATTCCCCACGAATCGGCGCGGCTCCCAGGGAACGAGACCGAGCCGCAACCACGTGAGGGTGAGTGCGTTCTCCTCCCCACTCACATCGGCCACGGGTTTTCCTTGCCTCCCCCCTTCTTTCGAGGCTTCTTGAATTTCTTTGGGGCTCAACTCCACCACTTTACTACAAACACCATAGTGTACCTTGCTGCCTTCGTGTCTTTGTGCGAAAATTCTTGGGTTGCCGACCCCACTGGGGCCGTTTCAAGCACATTTTCACATGTCGCTCCCAGTCGGTCAAAAAGGCAAATCCGAGTGACGAGAAGACGCAAGTGATCCAGATGTGTGGGGGTCTTGGGATTCAGATGAGGGGCAAAAGTTCCTTTCCAGCCATGATTCTTCCCGATTCGGTCCGTGGGTGGCGGTCGACTGGTTCTCTCAAGAAAGACCAGCCGACTCGAGGGCGGTCATTGGACTTCCCCCTTTTTTCATGGCCCGAGTGGGGAAGCCCTCCCCTTTGAAGGTGATCCCGGAGGAGAAGGCACAAGTCAAGGTGCTGGTCGATCGAGTAGTTCAACTTTTCCGCAATGGGGTGACTGGTATGGATTTGTTGGAGGTCTTCCTCCGACGATGCATCCAACCACTTCAAGCTCGTGACCATCTGATGTGGATGTATTCGGGCACTGATGACACCACTCGGACCCATCTAGAGGAGGTCGACAAAACCACGTTGGAGGGGTGGCTGATGAGTATCACTGGAAACAAAGATAACCCCAGGGGAGCCAGGAGAATTCCTCCGCTCGACCAATCTTACGAACCAGACAAGGTCCAATTCTGAACTACCGACTGTAATCTTGATTTAATTGTGCAGTTGTTTATGCTTCGCCGACTGACTTTGTTCTGCTTGTTTTCTTCCAGGCCCTTACCGAAATGTACTCGATGCCCAACGGAGAGCAGGAGCAGGATCCAGAGGGGGAGGCAAGCGGAGGTGAAAGTGGCGAGTGGCATTCTGATGGAGAGGGGGACGAGGAGAGCGACAACTCGACTGATGAAGAAGAGGTCAATTCGCCTCCTCGCAGGGAAAGGTGATCCAAGCTTGACCAAGATCCGGCGAGCGCTCGTGACAAGACGATCGTTCAGACTGGGCAGTCGTCGAAGCATCCTCGAACGTCCTCTCCGGCACCAACTGAGAAGGCTCCAAAGCAGTCCAAGGTTGTAGTGCAGAAGACTCGGAAGGCGCTGTCAAAAATCAAGATTGACGTTCCTGTTGCTTTTGCGTGAGTGTTTTTCTTTCGCTTTTACTCGACGTTCTGTGCTGTTTATCTTTCCTTTGGTTTGATCGAATGAATCTTGAAACTGGCAGTGCCGCTAACTCTGGGACCTCAGCTTATAAAAACGAGGATGAGGAAATGGAAGACGCGGTCACCTCCAATCTGGGTACAATCTTTGTTATTCTGTCTTCCCTTTGTCGACTGAACTATGACATATCCAATCGGGCGATGAAATTTTGGCGACTGATTTTTTGCAGCTCCCAACGTCATTGACCTCCCCGACGATGATGAGGACGAGCCACAGAGGCCCTTGGGAAGAAGAAACAGGAAAACGTCCGCTGGCAAGACGCCTCAGTCGATGTCGGTGGCCGAACCGGTAGTTCAGGACACCGGCGATGTCAATCGTACTTCTGTCTCCTTCGCCATACCGCTATCGAGTGCTCGACCTTCCGCGTCAGCTGCACATGCTCCTGCCAATCCACCTTCAGTTTTTGCTACACATCACGTCCTAGAAGACGAAGTGGGTGCTGCCAAAGAAGCTATACGCCAGGCGGGCATTATGATGGAGAAGATGAAGATGGTGCGGGATGTCAGCCAGGCTGCTTATGATGCCAGCTCCGCTCTCCAGAGTAACATTAAGGTTAGCAGATTGTCGACTGACTCTCTTGACTTGTTCTATTTAGGATATGGTACCTGAAAACTCTCTTTCCAAGGATCTTTGCATCTGTACACCCACTGGGTGTTTTGATTTGTCTCTAGAGCCAATTCGTACTTTGAGCTGAATTCGATGTTGTCGTCGATTGAATTTTTGGCCTAGTGGGGGCACGCTGAGTGCACCCACTGGGTGTAGTCCCCGAGACTATGATGGACTGTGGGCAGTCGATTGTAGTCTTGGATTTTGAATTTCTTCACTCGGTCTGGTCGGCCATGTCGAGTGGAATTTTGAACCAGTGGGGGCACGCTGAGTGCACCCACTGGGTGTAGTCCCCGAGACCGTGGTCGACTGCTGGCAGTCGCCTATGGTCTAAAGACTCTGTTTGTTGCTTTCTCTTTCTCTTTTTTTGCACTCGCGCTGGAAAGGCCTTGTCGAGTGTAAACTGAACCTGTGGGGGGCACACTAAGTGCACCCACTGGGTGTAGTCCCCAAGACTACTGTTGGATGTTTGATTCGGCAGTAGTCTTAGAATTTGTTGGCTTTATCCTTTTACCTCTCCGAAATAACCAATCTTTTCACGGTCGGTGACCTGTACTTTGGTCGCAGAAATCTTGTGATCTTGGGCTCGCTTTGCGACACGGAGAAACAGCAGATTCAACTCAACCTCGATCCGAGTTGGCCAAGACAGGCTATGAAAGCCAAGGATGGCGCCATCGGTAAGGAAGACACGTCATTGGTTTGTCTTTGATCTGGATTTCATTCTGCTTTTTACGAATAAAGCATTATTTCTTTCGAGAAACCGAACTCTGGCGAAAAGGATCAAGATCTGGCCGCAAGTGAAAAAGGCTGATGAGAAAACCGCTCTGGCTGAACAGAAGCTGGCTTCAGTCGGCAAATTGGAAGAAGAAAACGCCAAGATAAAATCTGCTTTGGACGAAGCCAATAAGGAAGTAACTCGCTTGAAGAAGGACAAGGTCAATCTGAACAAGAAGCTAGAAGGTATTGCCCGCAGGAGGAACGATCTGGAGAGTTATCTGAGGAGCCTTGCTAAGAAGTTGTTCGTCAAGCTTGAAGGTATATTCTTTGTTCCAACTGGTTTGTCCTCGTTGATTCGGCATACAACTATTGACTCACCCTCGGATTGTGCATGCAGAGTTTTGCCGGGACTTCGAGGAGGAGACCGGGCGAATTGAACCAAGCCTGGACACCATCAACTCTCCCGTGAAAGATGAAGCTGCCATGAATGTGCTCCGACTGGAATCCCGCATCAACGGTGTTGTTGACTACCTTGCTCGACTGAAGGTCGCAATGTCGTGGATTGACACAGCACTCTGGCCAAGGGCAACGCTCCAGAATGACCTCGAGTCTCTGATGACTCGACTTAATGAGATCCCCGGTCGAGTGCAGGAGTGGAAGAAGTCTTCTGCCCAGTACGGTGCTGATGTGGCTCTGTCTTTGGTTCGCGTCCATTGCAAGGAAGCTCGAGAAGAGAGGCTGGCAGCGATCAAGGTTGCCAACACCAAGAAGCATGATTTCATTTCCTTTATGGAGACTTTCATTGCTGCCGCCACTCGGATTGCCGATGGCATTGACCTGGACGAATTCGTCGAGCCTGCCAGCCCTCCTCCTGCGGAGTGAACAAACTTTTATGTTCCACCTTAAATTTGCCACGGGATGCCGAGTGATTTTTGTAATCGCTAAACTCCTTTGGACTGAATGTCCGAGTACTTTGATCTGTGGTCTTGAACCTTTAGGATTCATCTGAACTTGATTTATCTCAGGATATGCTTGCGATTGCTATTGGAATTTGTTCTTCATTTGGAATGACCTTTGTGTTTGAGATGCAGCCCTGAAGTGGAGACTTCAATTGACCTGCGCTTCGTCGTCCTTGCGGATAGGGATGGGGTGCACGTTGTACTTGTGGCGCAGCTCCGAAGGAGAAGGTTACAGTCGACCTGCACCTCGTCGTCCTTGCGGATAGGGATGGAGCGCATGTTGTATTTGTGGCGTAGCTCCGAAGGAGAAGGTTGCAGTCGACCTGCACCTCGTCGTCCTTGCAGATAGTGATGGAGCGTATGTTGGATTTGTGGCGCAGCTCCGAAGGAGAAGGTTGCAGTCGACCTGCACCTCGTCGTCCTTGCGGATAGGGATAGAGCGCATGTTGTATTTGTGGCGCATCTCCGAACGAGAAGGTTGCAGTCGACCTGCACCTCGTCGTCCTTGCGGATAGGGATGGAGCGCATATTGTACTTGTGGCGCAGCTCCGAAGGAGAAGGTTGCAGTCGACCTGCACCTCGTCATCCTTGCGGATAGGAGTGTGTTTCAAACTTAGGCGAGTACAAGACTGCAGCTAAGCCTCCGAGTGGAAGGGTTGCTCACCACTCGGTAGGATTTTTCACAGTTAGGCGAGTACTGGACTGCAGCTAAGCCCCCGAGTGGGAGGGTTGCTGACCGCTCGGTAGGATTTTTTAAACTTAGGCGAGTACGGGACTGCAGCTAAGCCCCCGAGTGGGAGGGTTGCTCACCGCTTAGTAGGATTTTTTAAACTTAGGCGAGTACTGGACTGCAGCTAAGCCCCCGAGTGGGAGGGTTGCTCACCACTCGATAGGATTTTTTAAACTTAGGCGAGTATTGGACTGCAGCTAAGCCACCGAGTGAGAGGATTTCTCACCACTCGGTAGGATTTTTTAAACTTAGGTGAGTACTGGACTGCAGCTAAGCCCCCGAGTGAGAGGATTGCTCACCACTCGGTAGGATTTTTTAAACTTAGGCGAGTACTGGACTGCAGCTAAGCCCCCGAGTGAGAGGCTTGCTCTCCACTCGATAGGATTTTTTAAACTTAGGCGAGTACTGGACTGCAGCTAAGCCCCCGAGTGAGAGGCTTGCTCACCACTCGGTAGGATTTCTTAAACTTAGGCGACTACTGGACTGCAACTAAGCCCCCGAGTGAGAGGCTTCCTCACCACTCGGTAGGATTTTTTAAACTTAGGCGAGTAATGGACTGCAGCTAAGCCGCCGAGTGAGAGGCTTGCTCACCACTCGGTAGGATTTTTTTTAAACTTAGGCGAAACGGATTCATAACTAAGTCACCCACTGGGGGATTTCAGATACAAACAAAAGCAACATCAATCGTTTAGGAAGACTATAAAGCTCTTGTCTTTGATAAACAAACTACAAAGGTATTTCTTATTACATCTCATCTCAATGAGTACTTAAGTATAAAAGGGGTGGAGCAGCTCCGCATTCCAAGCCAATGGCTCGTCTTTCTGATGCTCGACATTGTAAAGATGGTATGCTCCGTTGTGGAGAACTATGGTGACTATGAAGGGACCTTCCCGAGCGGGGGCGAGCTTGTGTGGTTTCTGCTGATCCACTCGAAGAACTAAGTCTCCCTCTTGGAAAGCTCGACCCCTCACGTTTCTGGCGTGGAATCGACGCAAGTCTTGTTGATAAACGGTCGACCGGATCAAGGCCATTTCTCTTTCCTCTTCTAGGAGGTCGACTGCGTCCTGTCGGGCTTGTTCCGCTTCATCTTCAGAGAAGAGCTCGACTCGGGGTGCATTGTGAAGCAGGTCACTTGGTAGAACAGCCTCAGCTCCATAGACCAAAAAGAATGGAGTTCGGCTAGTCGACCGATTGGGAGTTTTCCTCAATCCCCAAAGAACTGATGGAAGTTCATCGACCCAGGCGCCTGCTGCGTGCTTGAGATCATGCATCTGTCGGGGTTTCAGTCCTTTGATAATTAAGCCGTTTGCTCTTTCTGCTTGTCCATTCGACTGGGGGTGAGCGACTGAAGCATAGTCGACTCGTGTACCTTGAGAAGCGCAGAAGGCTCTGAACTCATCAGAATCGAAGTTCGATCCGTTCTCAATGATGATGCTGTGCGGAACCCCGTATCTGAATGTCAACTCTCTGATGAAACTGACGGCAGTGCTGGCTTAAAGATTCTTGATAGGTTTAGCTTCAATCCATTTGGTAAACTTGTCGACTGCTACAAGCACATGAGTGAAGCCGCTCCTACCAGTTCTCAGCGGTCCAACCATATCCAATCCCAAAACAGCAAAGGGCCAGACGAGTGGAATTGTCTTCAGGGCTGACACAGGCTTGTGAGACATATTGGAGTAAAACTGGCAGCCTTCACATTTGTCGACTATATCGTTCGCCATTTCATTTTCTCGTGGCCAGTAAAACCCAGCTCGGTATGCTTTATCCACAATGGTCCGAGAGGTCGCATGGTGACCACAGGTCCCCGGGTGGATATCGTTGAGGATCACTCAACCTTCTTCAGGTGTTATGCATTTACAGGTGACTCGATTACACTTTCCACTGAGCAGTTGTCCTCTTATCACAGTAAAGGCTTTGGATCGACGGACGATCTGTCGAGCCTCTTCTTCATCCTCTGGGAGTTCCTTCCTAAGGATATACGCAATGTATGGCACTGTCCAATCGGGAGTGATGACCAAAACCTCCATGATCAGGTCGACCACGGCTGGGACTTCGACTTCAGTCGGATCTGTGGCACTCTTAGGCTGCGAGGGCTCTTCTGTGAAAGGATCTTCTTGAACTGACGGTGCGCGAATGTGTTCCAAAAACACATTGCTGGGAATGGCTTCTCTCTTGGAACCTATCTTTGCCAAATCATCGGTTGCTTGATTTTTCAGTCGGGGTATATGATGGAGCTCCAACCCCTCAAACTTCTTTTCCAATTTCCTCACCGCATTGCAATAACCAGTCATGGTTGGGCTTCTGACGTCAGACTCCTTCATCACTTGATTGACTACAAAATCTGAGTCGCCATAGACCATGAGGCGACGGACGCCGGGTGAGATGGCCATACATAACCCATATAAGAGTGCTTCATATTTTGCTTCATTATAATAGGAATCAAAGTGAATCTGGAGGACATATCTGAGCTTGTCTCCTCGGGGGGATACCAGTACCACCCCAGCACCGGAACCATTCAGCATCTTGGAACCATCAAAGAACATGGTCCAGTGTTCCGAGTGAATTTGAGTTGGCAGTTGCTGTTCGATCCACTCGGCGAGGAAATCTACTATTGCTTGGGACTTGATAGCTTTCTCTGCCTCAAACTTGATATCCAAGGGAAGGAGTTCAATCACCCACTTTGCCACTCGACCAGTTGCATCTCTGTTGTTCAGAATCTCTGACAATGGAGCGTCGCTGACGACTGTAATGGAGTGATCAGAGAAGTAATGTGCAACCTTCTTCGTGGTCATATAAATCCCATAAACAAGCTTCTGATAATGTGGATATCTTTGCTTTGATGGAGTCAAAACTTCAGAAACATAATATACCGGTATTTGAACTTTATAGGCTTTTCCTTCTTCTTCCCGCCGAATAGTAAGTATCAGATCGATGACTTGTCCGATGGCTGCAATGTAAAGCGATAAAGGCTCTTGCTTGATTGGGGCAGCAAGCACCGATCGGGTGGAAAGCAGGGCTTTTAGCTCTGCAAATCCTGCATCAGCTTCAGGAGTCCACTCAAACTTATCTGACTTCTTCATCAATCGGTAGAGAGGCAGTGCCTTTTCACCAAGTCGAGAAATGAATCGACTTAGGGCGGCCAAACAACCAGTAAGCTTCTGGACATCATGCACACGCACAGGGCATTTCATCCGGAGTATGGCACCCACTTTCTCTGGGTTAGCGTCGATCCCTCGTTCGGAAACGAGAAAATCGAGTAATTTTCCGCCCGAAACTCCGAATGTGCACTTTGATGGATTAAGCTTGATATCATACCTTCTGTGGCAAAGGTTTCAGCAAGGTCAGCCAGTAGGTCGGAACCTTTACATGACTTGACCACAATGTCATCCATGTACACTTCCACATTCCGACTGATTTGAGTGAGTAAACACTTCTGAATCATCCGCATGAATTTGGCTCCAGCGTTCTTCAAGCCGAATGGCATAGTGACATAACAGAAACACCCAAATGGGGGGATGAAAGCTGTTTTTATCTCATCGGGTCCATACAGACGGATCTGATGATACCCCGAATAAGCGTCCAAAAAGGACAAATGCTCACACCCCGCAGTCGAGTCGACTATTTGGTCGATGCGAGGGAGAGGAAAGTGATCTTTCGGGCAGGCCCGATTGATATGCTTGAAGTCAATGCACATGCGAAGTGAGTCGTCCTTCTTAGGGACCATGACAACATTAGCTAGCCACTCGGAGTGGTAAATCGCTCGGATAAACTCAGCTGCTAGAAGCCGAGCCACTTCTTCACCGATTGCCTTTCTCTTCTGCATGGCGGACCGTTGAAGATGTTCTTTGACTGGTTTCACTTTTGGGTCGACTCGCAGACGATGCTCAGCCAGCCCCCTGGGAACACTCGCAGACGACTGAAATGTTGAATCTGTGGCAGGCTTCTTAGCTCGCAACAAATCACTCGGATCTGCATTTTTTTGATACTCCTACAATTCCACTACTGCCATTTGTGCATCGGCGATCTTTGAGCCCTTCTGGAAGCACTCTTCTGCCTTCTTTTCGATTGCCAGTGATAGTGATTACTCCTTTAGGACCAGGCATCTTCAATTTGAGGTACACGTAACATGGTCGAGCCATAAAACGTGCATAAGATGGCCTGCCCAGAATAGCATGATAAGCACTCTGGAAATCCACAACTTCAAATGTTAACTTTTCTTTGCGGTAATTCTTGGAATCACCGAAAACCACATCAAGGGCGATTTGGCCGAGTGACTCAGCCTTATTCCCGGGAATAACTCCATGAAAACTCATATTGCTTTCACTGAGTCTGGACATCGGAATGCACATTCCTTTCAACGTTTCCGCATACAGTATATTCAGGCCACTGCCACCATCCATCAGAACCTTAGTCAACCGAGTGCCTTCGACGACTGGGTCGACCACCAACGCTTGCCTCCCAAAGGTGGCTATGTGTGTAGGGTGATCAGATTGGTCGCATGTAATGGCAGTCTGAGACCATGTCAAATAACTGGGCGTCGCCAGCGCGGCCATGTTTACTTCTCTGTTGATGACTTTCAGTCGACTTTTGCTCTCAACATCAGCAAAAATCATCAGAGTGGAATTGACGTGGGGGTAACCATCATCACTTTCTTCTTTGTCCTCAACTTTGTGTGACTCTTTTTCCTTTTCTTTGGGTTGTTTCTCTCAGAACTGCTGGATTAGGAGCCAACACTGCCGAGTGGTATGCTTCGGGTAAATAAGATTACCCTCTTCCTCTTTCTTGGTGTGAATGTGGCATGGCAAATCCAACACATCATTTCTGTCTTGATCTTTTACTTTCTTGGGGTTCCACGGTCCTTTGGGCTTCCCCTTGAAGTTTCCCTGAGTCACGGCTAAGGTTTCTCCAGATCACCGGCTCGGCTTTGCGCTTCGCTTCGATTGGAGTTTCCTCCTCCGGTTTAAATGGCGATGTTTTGTGTTTGCTACTCTGGAGCCGATCCTCCTCTTCACCATTGGCATACTTGGTGTCAATCTCCATCATTCGACTTAGAGACATATCTCCGGTCCGACCGAACTTCAGATTCAATTCTTGATATTTGACACCTTCCTTGAAAGCACAAATTGCTTGGTGATCAGACGCATTCTCCACCTTCTGGTGCAACGTGATCCGTCTCTGGATATAATCCCTCAAAGTTTCATTTGGCTTCTGCACAAAAGATTGCAGCTCTGTTAACCCTGCTGGCCATTTGCATGTTCCTTCGAATGTTCTGACAAACACTCGGGCAAGTTCTTCCCAACTATAAATACTGCCAGGTGCTAACTGATTTAACCAGGCTCTGGCCGAGCCCTCCAACATCAGAGGAAGGTGCTTCATGGACACCTCATCATTGCCTCCACCAATCTGCACAGCCACTCGGTAGTCCTCAAGCCAAGTGTCAGGCTTGGACTCACCAGTGAACTTACTGACTCCATTCGCCAACCTGAAGTTGGGAGGAATCACTATGGCCCTGATGGATCTGCTGAAGCACTCTGGACCTGAGACATGCACTCTGCTGCTGGTCGGAAAATCTCTATCAAGGCCTTCTCTGTGAGCTCTGTTTTTGTCGACCAGACCCTGAACGAGAATAGATCTTGCATCAAAGCCCGGTTCCCTGGGGTTGACTGGAATCCTTCGCCCACCACTATGAGGGCGTCTGTCAGCATGTTGCCGAGGCACGTATGACCCACTCCTTGGGGGAGGCGTGGGCACTCGACGACGATCATCGCGATCGAGTCGGTGATCATACTGCTCACGGTTTCTGTATTGATCTCGCCGGTCTCCACGTCCATCACGCCTCAGGGCGATCTTGGGCTGTGAGCCGATTGGACTATATCTGCAACAACGGATCTGCTATGGATCCTATTCCGCGACTGTGACACAGCTTTATTTTGTTCTCCTGCTGCCCGGAGTAAAGCCCTGATCTGCATCAAACCTATGCCAGCTTCTGACTGGGAAGGCTGAATTGACTCTGCTATTCGGGCTGCAGCTGTTAGGTTCTGAATCGAAGTTCGATATACCTGAGTTGGAGGCGAAAAGAGTTGTCATCGACTGGACTTAGAAATCCGCTGTCGAGCACGCTCGTCGAGTGCATGCTGGAGGTTCTCCAGTCGAGTGCGCTCAGCCAAGTTGGCCAGGCGTACCTCCCCAAGGCTCGAGCCTCGGGGGTTTCTCCAATGATAGGAGTGTGAAGTGCATCCATGTTCTGGCGGCGAAGTTCTTCCCTCTGCTGCGAAGAGAGGGGCTCGGGGAGGTACTCCTCGTGGACATGCGATGGATCGTCTCTGCCATCGCCACCGTCGACGCGAGGGAAGCCAGGAGGACTGCGGGGTCCATTGACCATCAGGACTTCTGCCACGGCGTCACTACTGTCGCACTCGGATGCAGTCTCTGTGGAGCCAGTCGAATAGGCCGTAGAGAGTTTCGTCGGGCTCGATTGCCGTGACTTGGGGGGTGGCCGACTGGCGAGCCACTGCGTGCCTCACCCACCGCTGAAGCCTCGATCGATCGGAACGCTTGTGCCGGCGGGCAACAGGGAGGGAGGACGCCACAGGAGACGACCAATACTGAGTCGACGGCTGCCGTAGGAGGACGCCACGGACGCACGCGCAAAAGTGCGTTGCCCCGTGGACGGGGAGTGCCTCGACGTCAAGTGGAGCTTCTTGGAGCCAAGCGGAGTCGTCGGTGACGAACACGAGCGCGCCGAGACGGATCTCGGGACCCTCTGCCAAACCTCCGCCTGGAACCATGTTGATGGGAATCGAAAAAATCGCAACTTCTCCAACAAGTCGCTAAAACACCTGCCCCAAGGTGGGCGCCAACTGTCGTCGTTCTAAGTCTGACAGTAGAATGGGGGTAGGGATGTAGAGGCAAGATCCTAGCTATGGAGGAGTTGTGCACGCGAGTTTTATGAGTTCAGGCCTTTCTCGGAGGAAGTAACAGCCCTACGTCTCGGAGCCTGGAGGCGGTCGACTGGATTATATGCGTGTGAGTTACAGGGGGTGCGAACCCTTTTCACTGAGGAGGGGAGTGGCTTATATAGAGTTTGCCAGACCCCTCCGGCCCTCAGTTACGCAGGGTTTAAAGTACATTAAGATAGGGCATTACTGGTAACACTAAGAATAAAGTGACATAATGACCATTAAAGCTACATAATGACCGACCGTTGCAATGCGGAGTGTCTTTAGATCTTCTGGCGGTCGAGTGATAGTCTTCATGGTCGAGTGACTTCAAGTCTGTCGAGTGGAACACTTCATGGTCGATTGAAAGAGGATTCTTCTTCGAATGCTTATGGTGATAAAGTGATGTCCTTGGGGAGGGTATCTAGGTCAGGCATGTGACCCTACCCTAGGTACATGTCTTCATCAGCCACCAAGGAGAGAAAGCCTCCTTGGGGCTCCGGCCTACTCCTCCCCTACTCCCAATTCGGCCTCCTTCCCTAAGGAAGAAGGCACTTTCCCAGTTGAGCCTTTTTTGCCCAAGTTTCCTTCCACCTCTTGTCCTCGTTGATATTTAAATTAAATATAAAATGTTCTAAATACTTCTAGACCATTATATATATAGACATTTTAACATCTCTGAAAACTTTTTCCACCTATACATAATTTATCGGTAATACCCGGTATTACCCGATACTCACAGAATCCCTTCCGGTGACCCCGAAACGCTTTTGGATCCTCTCAAAACTATTCCAAATATTAATGAAACAATTCCACAAATATGTTCTCATCACTCCCGTCGTACTAAGACTTAGTAGATTATGATTGCCTTAATCTTGTGACCCCTTGGTTCGGTAACCTATAGACATGAACGAAATTGTTCGTTCAATGACTGGCAGCAGGACCATGGACATCCATATCGATCCCTATCAGCACACGAATGATATTCGAGTGAACCTATGGTTACCATGTGATGTTCCCTTTGCTTCCTGATATTTCACACAACTCAATATGCATCGGTATACTCCCGAGTCATCACCATGCTCACTATACCGAAATCCTCGTTACTGGTTTTGTTCTTCTTTCTTGTTATTCTGTTCCGGCATCCCCATGGCGTAGTCACCTGTGTCTGGCTAGATGATAATGGATGCTGTCACACCGATAGGGAACTAAGAATATCTCTCCATCGCCGGAGGAGCAAATCCCACTCTTGGGCTATCCGTCCACTTGTCAAACTCTCGGATGAGCCTGAAAGTCCACCTTATGGTAAGAAGTGAAAACCATACTCTCATGGTCTAATGAGAAAAATCACACGTTAACACTCCGTCTTATTACAATTGATTACAGACGATATTATCTCAATTCATAACAAACAAGTTTGGGTCGATTCAATATGAAATATATAACTGAATTATGAATGTGGAAATATAATAATACAATGTTATTGCCTCTAGGGCATATTTCCAATATTCATACGGGGCTCAATGCGGCCCGCCGTATCCGAAGGTCAAACAAGAGCTCGCAACTATTCCGGGGGTGAGATACATGCAGCCTCCTCCTGGTATGTCTAAACACATAATTATGCTTGATAATGTGTAGGAGTTTATGAGACAATCAAAATGCATGCGCCCTAAGGTGAGCAAATGGTAATTGACGATGAGGAGGGGATGAGGATCGGTTGTCAAAGACCTCTCTGGCCACCTACGAGTAGGAGGACGAGGATGAATATGCGTAGGAGGATAGGTATTCGTATATCCTAAAGCATAAGAGCGAAGACGATGATGTTTTAGGGGTTATCATGTACAAAGCAAAGTCGGAGGATGAGTGGTTGTCCGTAGTTTTGTAAATGGAGTTGTTTTGTACTTCTAGTTTGTTTATCACTATGTACTGAAGTTTGCTATGTTCATCGTTGATGTTCCAATGTTATTGATCTGAGATGTGTATGCTACCTTATTTACTGAAGTTTGTTTGTTTATCATTGCTTCTTCCAGTGTTGTGGATGCGAGATGAGTATGCAACCTTATGTGCTGAAATCTCTCGCCCTACATAGTCAAAAAAAAAATCTCTCGCCCTTCCTTCACAAGAAACTCACTGTGGCGTAAGGAAATGGCAGAAAGATCCTTTTTACCCAACCCATGCCCCCATGCCAAAGAATATCGATTCATTTTTCTGTAATTTCTTTCCGATTATTATCAAAAATGCATGGATGAGTAATAATATAAATTGGTTGGAAACTTGACATTCTTCTTTTTGTATGATTCCTACATTCCTAATCTTCAAGCTAAAAATAATTTAGGTTCGAGCGTCGCGGTCCTGGCCGAGGATGTGTGGACAGAATGGGATTTTAGGTTCGAAGCCTGGATGCGCCCTCTCCTCGGACGTCAGACCTGCCCGAAACCTACGGACGGTGCGCACAAAGGAGACCGTACCGACTGCAGGGACAAGCGACACCAAAAGATTGCTCGCACTCAGAACCAATCCCACCGGCACACGCGTGTCCGGCAGCGCTTGGATGTCGTAGATGGCGAGAAGCTCGGCTTTGTGGAGAGTGATGCTGCGTGGCTATGCCATGGATGCAGAAGGGGAGGAGGGCTAGGATTTGTGCTGCAGTGGCGCCGTTGGCGGATAAGGTTGTGAAGGTGAGCGGCAAAATGGGATGGGTGGCTGCATATATGGAACGGGAAGGGGTGGGTTGCAGCGTTAAGCCACCATTAGTGGGCGTGGCGACGCGACTCCAAGTGTGTGAAAACACGAGCAATCTCTTATGTGGAAATAGCAGGCGACACTGATGCAGTTTTGCATATTGGTGGGTCCCATGTGTCAACCATAGAATACGTAGGATCAATTGGCGACGGGAAATCAATAACGCATACGACCAAAATGTGGGTCCCATGCGACTATGTGTAGGAAAGAGCCGGCGATGCGAATGCATGCGGCATTACATGTCGGTCCCACGCGTCAGTACTGGCGTAGTGACAATCAAAGGCTTTGACCCGACGGCAAGGGACTGTTTGGCCTTTTGTGAGGTGCGGTCGAGTGTAGGAGGGCAAAAGTGGGCAAAGTTTGGTGGGCGGGGGAAAACTGAGTATAACAAAGGAAGGACGGGCACAAAAATAAAAATATGTAAAAGAAAAGGCCTAAATGGAATAATTCCTTTTGCAACTAAGTTCTAGTAAATGTTTTGGGATTATTATTTGGATTGAGGGATTTAATTAATTTGAATTAAACTCAAACTTAGCTTGATCATAACTTTAAAACCATAGGCTTAATTTAAATAAACTTTTGCAATATGACATATTTAATTAAACTAAACCTAGTAAATATTTTGGAGTGATGATTGACTTTAGGAATTAAAATTAAATTAAATTTAGTTCAAACTTAAGTAAAGTTTGAAGACTATTGCACTTAATAATTGACTTTGGGTTTATATTTGACTTTACTTTAAACTTGAATTAAATCAATAAACTTTAGTAATTATATTGGATTGGCATCGACCATAGGGAGAATTCAAACTTAATTTGAATTTAATTGAACCTAAAGGAAACCTCGAAGTCATTCAATTAATCCAAAATATATGAATACTTTGCAAATGAATTCTTGAATCAACATTACTCAATTATGAAACATCTTTGAATAGGATCCTAGCTTTAATAATTCAAATCTACTTTCAATTCAAATCAAAACTTATTAAAGATCAATTCAATTTGAATTCAAATAAGATGAACTCTAGTTCAAATTCAAATTGAATTGGGAGTCAAACCAAGTTGACAAACTCAAATAAAACCTAAACACTTAGAGTGTATTCAAGCTCATGAAAGTTCAACAAGTTGAATTTTCATTCAAACTTGAACACGAACTTGGCTATCCAAGATTCATAGACCATGACTTCTGTTGTTAACACTCGTTCTAATTGAATCTGACAACCACAATTTTGCATCACATAACCCTTATGTGATGAACCCTTTATTGAAACTAGCAAGTGAACCCTTATGTTACATGTATTCCAGTTGACAACCACTATGTTGTTTCCCAAACTCTTATGAGTTAACACTAACACATTGATCTCACAACACAATGACACTAAACCATGCATAACACTTGTTGTATGTTTGTTGTATTGTATGGTTGTTTATGATTGCTCTTTACTTACGTTAGATTATACGGAGAGCGAAGACTAACTTGATCAAGATTGTGAGATTGAAGAATTGTCAATACCAGAGAAGTGAAACCTTTGATCATAACATATGTTTTCATGCATTGTAGTTGATACCAACTAGGAATCTCCTATAGGATTTTTACTTTGTGCTTGACAGAACCCAGTAGAAGAAATGTAGGTCCATTTTACCCCGACCTTGTAACAACAAGCAATTGCTTAGCTGCTATTACGTGGATTGGGATCAACATTCAAAAGGTTACTTCATGGATGACTACTTAATAAAACAACTTAATTAATGATTCAGTCTGGGTGGATTGGCTTTGATTGGGCCATCAGAGTGTGTAGTCATTGGAGGGGAATGTGACCCATGTATAAAAGGGATTGTACAAGTTCAAAGTTGAGTAGCTTCCATAAGTAACCCTGAGACAATATGGGCTCTGTTTGGACCAAGTTAGCTGTGGGAATCCTCCCAGGCATGACCGGTAGATGTAGTTTTGCATGTAGGGACACCGAACTGGGTCTACCATTTGAAGAGAGCTAGTACTTCCCAAAAGTCTCATCTTGATCTACCTAGCTTCTTCACAAGTGAAGTTTAGCAGCAGGAAGGTGTGTTCAGGAATCACGAGTAAACTACACAAACCTCTGCAGAGTGTATAAAACTGATCATGATTAGCCATGTCCCCGGTTATGAACAATTTTTTGAGAAACTCATCGGAGAATTGTCAGCTTGATCTCATCACCTCTTCTAATAAAATCAATGGGTGTAACCAAAGGGGAGTATGGACTGACTCAGATGCCTGGCGTGATAGCGGGAGTGTTATCTAGGAGTGGCTTAGGGTAACCATGTGATGCGAAGGCCCACATATTCAAATGCTTTATGGTTGATCGCGTGATACGATTGTCCGGGACTACTGTGGGATGTGGTATGTCCAACTATGAGAGTAGACCACTATTATATAGGTAGGGAAACACTATTTCATGCAAAATGAAAACCAGCCACACCAAACTGCATGATTATTTTTCCAACAAGTCAATCCTGGTGAAGCTTGCCAATACATTCAATGTATTGACCCTTGTGGCTGCAACCTATCATGTTGCAGGTTTATCATATCGAAGAAAAGTTATGAAGTAGGGTTACGACGCTATACTCAACTCTTGCCTGTGAGTGGATAGACACTACATGACTAGGATATTATCTCCACTACATGATTGTATGTTAAGCTAGCTCATGGGCTAAGCAGGTGTGTATTGTAAAGCACTAGATCTGCGATGTAATACTATTACATGTGATGTATTCTTGCTATTTATCGTTGACTATGCGTGTCAGCTATTGATCCAGGGATTTAAACAGTAAGCATAGAGATTCGGAGCCCCTCGGGACCAGGTCATGACACCTTATGCAATACTCTGTTTTGTTACTTAATACTTTAATATGTATGTTGGATAGCGGTCTTATGTGGAGGATTAGCTATATATGCAGTTGAATAATGGTCTATAGATGTTTGCATGTGATGCTCATATGTAATTATGCCATGTATAATCATAGTCATGAAAAGTGCGGTTTAATTAATAAGCAAATGTAGTTTGTTCAACACCATGCTATCTTTTGGAGAGAAATAACTAGTGAACCTATGGGTTTCGATCCATTCTTCTTCCTATTTCTTTTCGTCATAATACGACCATAATCTCACCCATTGTTGTTTCTTCCGGCCTCATAATGACTGGCACATAATCTCACCATTTTGGGGTTTGTGCTGCGTTGTTTCACCCACCACCTAATTCTGTAGTGCCAGACGCTGCCACGTTAGCCGAGAATCATCGCCGAGTGCCAGAGCCGCCCTCACCGAGGGCTAGATCGTGTTGCTATTCTATGACTACAAATGTGTCTCCACATAATTTCCGTCATTTTGAATCATAGTGTAACTGGACTGTTCAAGCATGACTACATGCAGCTAGGTGGGTTGCTAGGAGGATAAATGGGACATGGGCAATTCGGTTGGAGGCTCCTGCAAATCTTCCCTCCTCCTCCAAACTCATGAAACTGATCATAACTCCATCGACTAACACCCACATATTCAGTTATATACTATAAATATATATGTTGTATTTTTGCGGGTTTTACACAACCATTGGGGATTTGTTATACTAATTTAGTTCTAGATTATAACTTACTTGCAAACACAAATGACAAATATGTAACTATATGACATAACTATTTTGCTGAATTTGTTGATGTGCCTTGCTAATAGCATCAAGAAAGGAAATTCATCGCATACCCACACCAATTAATTCATCTATAAAATCACTCCTACAAAGGGCTACCAATGATCAACAGTCATGCAATCATGTTTAGAAGAAAGCATCATCAAATGACCCATAATAAATATCACACACGCTGCCTTAAAGCATGCTTTCTCAGCTTCACTCAATAGATCTGTGGTATCTCTAGCTCGGAATTTTTCTACTAGCTTCAAACTATGAGAATCATTCCCAATCATACCAATATTACTCTTCAAGAAATCAATAGAAGTAGCACTTGTATGGCCATCAATTAATGTCTCTTGGTCGAGAAGGAATACCAATTCACTCCTTTCTTAACATATTTTCAAACACTAATTTTCCCATCTCTTCAACTCACAAGAAATGTATTACTTAAGATCTACCTTTTTTGTTTCAAGGAAGTTGAGCAACCCATCAAATTTCATTTCCTGGAGCATAATTTTTTTTATTCGGTAAATCCATTCACACAAGTAGAAAAAAGGACTTTGTTCCAGGCCAGATAAGAGCATTAGTCCCAGTTCTTCTACGAACCGGGATCAAAGGGTGCATCAATCCCGGTTCGTGAGGCTAGGACGTCGGCCGTGCCTCGGTAGGAACCAGTCCCGGTTCGTCTGACCCCTTTGGTCCCGGTTCCACACATGAACCGGGACTAAAGGGCCTCACTCCTGGTGCAGCCCCTTTAGTCCCGGTTGGTGGCTGGAACCGGGACTAAAGGTCAGTCTTCTGTCCCGGTTCTAGACACCAACCGGGAATAAAGAGATTCCTATATATATGCTCTCCCCTGCCCGCTCACTCCTCTGTTTTTCGGCCGACCGGCGTGTGGGAGGTGTGTTGCTCTCCGTTCTCACCTCCTATGCACATGAGGTGTTCGATGAAATGCCCGAGCCACACTTAAGCTTTCTCCTCTCCAAGCTCGACCTCCAAGATACATTTTTCCCAAGATTTGTCTAGGTTTGGCGGTGCACCAACTACACAAGTGTTCTAAAAGGTTAGCAACTTCATCCTTTCACCTCTCACTGCTAGTTTAGCTCATTTCAAATGCTATAGAAGTAGAGTGGTTTGTGGGTTTTAGTGGAGGAGTGTATGTGGGAATTCCTTTGATTTAGATGCACAATTTGAGCCGAAATTAACTTCTTAGAGTCTGCACATGTGTAGGGTGTTGTCCCCGTCCTCAACGCCGTTGATCACACCGATCTCGTCGCCGTCACCACCATGGTGAGCCTCTTGTTCTTATCTGCTTTTTAAAGGAAAAAATTCTTACTTGTATGATTTAGATAGCTACTTGTATAGTTTTCTTACTTTTATTATTGTTTGTTATTATATAGTGCCATGGTTTTGGTATCAGCCCCCGTCGGCCCTCGTCCGGTCTATGATTTGGATCTGGTATATTATCTTTTATAACTATTTGCTTCATTTAGTGTTTGTGACAATTGTGCCGACCAACGTGACATAGATGTTTTTATCTAGGAGGTATGTGAACAGGAAATTCTAATCGACCCTCTTGTCAAGAGGTTAAATTTAGTTGAAAAAGAAAACAATTACTTGAAGAAAAAATTGAAAAGAATTGAGGAGAAGATGCAATTGGAGTTACATGTTGCCGATGTCGTCGATGATCACAAGATCCAGATGGATGCAATGCGCTTGAAGATTAGAAAGATTAGAAAATATGCCCTTCATAATGAGGCTTGGTATCATTATGTTGTTGGATCAATTGTTACCTTAGTTGCGATTATGATCGCATTTGTTGTTGCATTTAAATGTTTTACATAGTTGTATGTTAGTTTCAATGTATATTTTAATTAGATGCTCTAGAGAGCTGTATGTTGTTCTATGAGAACTATGTATGAACTTTAGGTATTTATTTTTTCAGTAATAACATTTGATCACTATTGTACTTTGGTTTTAATGTGATGATGAACTTGTAGCAATTTGGTCACTTCTCTATTCATGATGTTTTGTAATGGTTTTTGACACACTTAATTATACAATGCACGCAGATGAACCGGCAATGGATGTACGGTGAGCGACGCACCTCCAAGCACATTGATGGCATGCATAATTTTCTTGAAGTGGCTGAGGAAAACAAGCAGAATGGTTTTATGTATTTTCCATGTACTGTTTGTGGGAATACGAAGGATTACTCTGCTTCGAAAACCCTTCACTTGCACCTGCTTGAGAAGGGTTTCATGCCACACTATAATGTATAAATCAAGCACGGAGAAAGAGGGGTTATGATGGAA
Organism: Aegilops longissima; assembly: GCA_021605205.1. Lineage (NCBI taxonomy): Eukaryota > Viridiplantae > Streptophyta > Magnoliopsida > Poales > Poaceae > Aegilops > Aegilops longissima. The sequence continues at coordinate 149,518,918 of CM038680.1, forward strand.
GACAACAAAGAAGAAGAGGATGATGACAACTATCCCCCTGAATACGGTGATATTTAAGAACGGGGAAGTCAAGATCAAGAGGAACCAGACGATGTGCCCAATGATGATCTTCGTCGGGTCATTGTTGATGCAAAGAGACAATGCCAAAGTGAAAGGGAGAAGTTGAAGTTCGATCGCATGTTAGAGGATCACAAAAAAGAGTTGTACCCAAATTGTGAAGATGACAACACAAAGCTCGGTACCACACTGGAATTGCTGCAATGGAAGGCAGACAATGGTGTATCCGACAAGGGATTTGACACACTACTGAAAATAATGAAGAAGAAGCTTCCAAAGGATAACAAATTGCCCGACAGTACATACGAAGCAAAGAAGGTTCTATGCCCTATAGGATTGGAGGTGCAGAAGATACATGCATGCGCTAATGATTGCATCCTGTACCGCAGTGAGTACGTGGATTTGAACGCATGTCCGGTATGTGGTGCATTGCGTTATAAGATCAGACGAGATGACCCTGGTGATGTTGAGGGCGAGCGCCCTAGGAAGAGGGTTCCTGCCAAGGTGATGTGGTATGCTCCTATAATACCACGGTTGAAATGTCTATTCAGAAACAAAGAGCATGCCAAGTTGATGCGATGGAACAAAGAAGTCCGTAAGAAAGACGGGAAGTTGAGAGCACCCGCTGACGGGTCGCAGTGGAGAAAAATTGAGAGAAGGTGGGGGACTTTGCAGGTGACGCAAGGAACATATGGTTTGGTTTAAGTGCAGATGGCATTAATCCTTTTGGGGAGCAGAGCAGCAATCATAGCACATGGCCCGTGACTATGTATCTATAACCTTCCTCCTTGGTTGTGCGTGAAGAGGAAGCAAGCGAATGTAGAAGATAAATGCAAGATTAGCGAAACTAGAGGAACTTGAGAGCCAGCGAGCTACCAGTCAACCATCTCAGCGGCACAAAGATCCTTCATTCGACACTGCCCCCGAAGCTACCCCACCATCTCAGCGGAGAAGCAACATGGCTTCCACGGAGCTCGTTCAGCTTGATATCATGGCTCCTCGCTACCCCGTGGATAGTATCATGGAGAATGAACATTGTGTGCTAATGGCAAAATGCCATGACCCGACCTTGAAGGTGGCGGTCGGATCTGTCTTACCTCCTCGAGCTGAGGGAACTTTCCATTGCCGTCCGATTCCACATGGCTTTACTATTGTTGGGTTGGATGAAATAATGGAGGGATTTGAGGGGCTGGAGCTTGAGTACCCTACAGGTGAAGGGGAGATTCTTCTGGAAAATGCCTTAAGGAGTACCTGTCTATGGAGAAAGGAGAACATCAAGCTTCCAAACTGGACGCCGCCTTAGCAGACTCACCTGGAGGAGGACCCTCAGCAGACTCCTCACAGTCCAGCTCAGCCATCTCAGCTGCCTGAGTCATCTCCGGCGCATGAGCTGTCTCCGCCGCCTCAGCCGCCGTCTCCGGCGGAGGAGGTCCCTCAGCAGAGTCCTCTTCTGCCTCAGCTATCTCCGGCGCGTCAGCGGACTCCACCGCCTCAGCAACGGCGAAAGAGAGCCACCGCCGCTCCGGAGGCTAGCAGTACAACAGCCGGGAAGAAATTCAAATTTGGTCCAAGACTCAGGGCTCCTCCAAAGTTACCATATGAGAGTATGAGGAAAACAAGGACATCGTGGCTGCCGAAGTGCATGCCCATTTTGAACGAAAACGTCCACCTCCAAAGGAAACAATAGATCCAGTGAAAGCGAAGTGCACTCTGGATCCCCTTAAGCGACCACCATCGCCTCCGCTGCAATCACACTATGATCGATGTATAGGAAAGACATATGATGAAGCGCGGCGGTCGGGAAATACTAGCAGTGCTGCAAGACGAAGTGGGAAAACAATTCCCCAGCTCGGCGAACAGGAGAAGCAATCATGCCTCCCGCTCAAGGTGTCTAGTGATATCGCTTATCATCCAGGGCTAGCGCCCGGTACCACTCTTGGTGATTACATGGGCGATGATGTGCAGTTTGAAACGGTTGAGGTAGTAGAGACCTTTAGATACGAGCACGGGAAGCCTCTCATCAAACCTGATCAGCTCCTGCATCTACCAACGACGATGCGAAGATTGCATGACTGGTATTTGGAAACCTGCAAGAAGGATGGGATCGACAGTATGATGCTGGGAATTAAAGATGAGCACGACTTCATTGGAGTCGACCTGATGCCTGTTGAATTTGTGGAATTATTTCAGTTATTCAATCAAGAGGCCCTCGACAAACAACTCATGACTTGCTACTGTTTGTAAGTATTATTTCTGTAATTAAGTCTCTAGCTCAGCTCATTTCATGTACATATAACTATCATCACTATATTATGCAAATTGAAGATCGTCGAATGCAAAAAAGGACAAATCTATGACATTGGGTTCATTAGCCCAAATACCGTAAATGAATGGACGGTACAAAAGAGAGCCACAGATACTGAGAATAACTTGCTAGCCGCGTTCCTTCGACATCAAAACAAAAGGGAAATACTCTTTCCTTACAACTTCCAGTGAGTGTTACTATCTTGTGCATATTCAATTTCGCTTACTCGAGGTTAAGTGTAATTGATGAGTTATGCGTGCGCAGATTCCACTTTATTCTGCTATCCATTAAGCTTGACGGGGCAGTAGTAATTGTCTTAGACTCAAGACGTAAAGAGCAAAAGGAGTGGGCCAACATGAGTGAAATTCTCTAGAGGTAAGTTCAATCATTATCGCACCATATCGGCAACTTTCGTTCATTTCCTGATATCAAGTAATCATTTTCTTTGCCGGGCAGGGTTTGGAAAAAGTTCACCGGAATGGTCCCAGGTCTAAATAAGGAGCTGTGATTTACACAGCCCAAAGGAAGTAGTACTAGCTAGTTCCGTGCATCTCTCATTGATTCTAGTTTCATCAATACCATTATCATGCTTGATTATCAGTTTGGTTGAACTCTATTCTCGTAAAGTGCTTGTGGCAGGCACCCGTGGCTAATTTATGCGGATACTACGTTTGTGACTCGACCTCTGAGCGGGGCTTCTCTGACAAACAATTTGAAGTACGCAAACAATATTCACAATTTTTTTATTACCATCAATTGTGTTTAGTTTCATTCATATATATGTATTGACCCCCTTCTTTAAATTAGATCTGGCAGATGCAGGATGAACTCCTCGCACGTGATCGCATACGAGTAATTCAAGAGGAATTGGTGGGATTCTTTCTTGACCACGTCATACCTAAAAACGGAGAAAACCACATGGAATTGCAAATGGATCTTAGGTAGATGATGTTAGGGATTGTAAGAGATATTATATTGTATATATATAATAGCGTCAGATAGATATACGAAACCTTGTTGTTCGACCAAGTACGGAGAAAGAGAGGTCACTTCTCTCTATATGTGTTCATGACGATGTTATGTAATTAATGGTTCCTTCATTTGCTTACTAGCTAGCGTCGAGTTCTCTCTATATGTAGTAGCTACCGTCGACCAAGCACGGAGAAAGAGAGGTCACTTATCTATATGTAGTAGCTAGCTAACACAATATGAAACCCCCTAAACCCTCCAAAACCCCTACCCCCCCCCCTTTAAAAAACCAGCGCCTGGGAGCTACTGACACGTGGCTGCCTTTTAGTCCCACGCGGTGTTACGAACCGGGACTAAACGTCCTCCTGCTTGGGCGCTCCACAGCAGCCACGTGGACCTCCTTAGGTCCTGGTTCATAAGCCAACCGGGACTAAAAGTAATGGGCACTAGTCCCGATCGTTTTGTCCCGGTTGCAGAACCGGGACTAAAGGCCCTCTGGAACCGGGACTGATGCCCTGTTTTTTACTAGTGTCAAAGCAGTGCGAACATGATCTACCTTAGTATAGACCCAAATTAATTTTTTCATCTTCATTTTCTGGGCTTGAGTCATCTGGCTCAGTGAAATGATATCTTAAATCTCCATTAGATCTCGATGCAACACGTGACAAATAACATGATCTAGATAACATCTTTATGTGATTGAAACAAAAACTTAGGTAATAAACAAAAGCAATGGTTCATCGATAAATAAACTTTCAGAGCAAAATTTATCACGTTTGTAATATTAATAACTTATATAATTTGACATCTAGTACAAAATAAATCGAAAGAAAACTAAGATGTGTTTAGTTTCACGTTTTACATCATGATAATTAAAATTATAAAATTAACAAACTAAATCAAAAACCATACATTGTTTCGAGAAAGCAATTTGGCTCCCGGGTCCAGATGCACCCGAAATCAGGACCGACCAGGCACCTCGCGATCCGTGCTAGCCTTTGTATTCCATGCGGTATTCTATGGAGAGAATTCCACCAGCGGGCCCACTTAGCGAATATATTCAGAGACGGCGTCAGTTTGGTCCAGACACACACGTACTACAATTCTGGACTCTTCTCCCCCACCAGTCTACCTCCACCGCCCACCCGCACCACACGACGCTCCCCATCTCCCCCGCCGACGCCGCCTTGATCCCTCCTCCTCCCAGGGCCCAGGCCCACGCCGGCGCCGGCTTCTCTCCCCGTGCTGCGCTGCCGCCGCCTGGTTCCAGATCTGAAGCTTGGATTTTGCGCGGCGGCCCAATGACACTTCCATCCCCAAGGGCCCCCGGCCATGGCGGTCATGTCCACATCCACTACCATTACCTCCCCCATCCTCCGTCCGCCGCCTCGCCGACCGGGCCTCTTCACCTCGCCATGCCGCTCCCCCTACGCCTGCGCTCCTGCCTGCCCCGTCTTCGCGCCCCCTCCCTGCCTGGACCTGCCACCTCGCCGTCACCAGCACAGATTAGCGGGAGGCAAATGAGGAGTTTGTGGTGGTCAAGCTGGTGCCCGTCGACGAGCCCCACGCACAACTCCACTTCCTGCAGGTCGGTCCAATTCTCCCTTGGGCCATTTAGTTTCAGTTCAGTTCACCAGATCTGGGATATCTGATGAAAGATTGGATTTTTTTTACACATTGCATCTCTCCTATACTAGGTTCGGAAGATTACTTGGATGCTTTTAAGGCTTCTCCAGCATTAACCGGGCATGCTCTCCAGTAAGAAAAATCACTTATTCATTTACGCTCATTTTTTTACGCTCATTTTTTTACGGGGCTCAAGTACGCTCATTTCAGTACCGTAACACATTTAGAGCTGCTGATATTAACACAACAACCTGTTAGGATTTAGTACCTTCAGGTTTGTGTCAAAGTTGATGTGGGTGGATTCAGTACCTTGACAATTTTTAGAGCTGTTCATATGGGTGGGGTACTAGCTTCAAACAAGATCTCAGCAAATTGACAATGGCAGTTTAACTGAATCATGGAGAGTTGTTTGAAATTGGTACTGCGAAATCAAATTCTAGTGAACCTGACTGAATCATGCACAAACAGAAATGAATGAAACTGGACAGTCAAGTTTAACTTGTCATTCTGGGCGAAACTTGACTAAATCATAATGTGTGCTCCAAAATCAAATTCTAGTGAAACTTTGAATCATTCAATGACAATGACAATGACAATGATATGGATGATACTTGACTGAATCATGCAAACACATTCAGTACTTCACTTGTCCTCATCTCACTTTAATTGCAAAATGACAATTCTAGTGGAACTCAAAAACCTTTATTTGTTTGCTGGTTTGAATAGCCAGCAGAAATTTTGTTTTTGCTGAAACCACAATGACAATGACACTTGTGGTTGTTCGATCCCACTATCACTCAATTCGTGTGCTGAAACCACAATGACAATTTGGTTCTGAATAACCTCTGCTATATATGTCCACTAGGATTGTACTCTTGCAAGCCAGAACCAACTCAAGAAGTAGATTTATTACATCTCGGAATTTTTAGAACCGTATTTCTTTTGTTGCGAGTTCACTAGTTCATTAGCATAATTTCAGTCACTGTTTAATACTCTTGACTGTATATTTGGCTGTTCACTATATATTGATTGTATATTTCAGATCATACAATGACACTCTTCACTGTACAACAATAATCCGCATCGCCAGTAGCCGAATCGGACGGAGTGGCTGGTCCTGTGAGTGCCGGCGGTGGTCGCCTATGTGGTGCAGGTGGGCGGCAGTGGTCGCCCTCATGGCAGTGGCGCAGGTGGGCTATGGCGCTGGGCCCAAGGGTGGATGCGCAGGTCGCTCCCGTGCACGGTGGTAGGCAAGGTACGTAGGTGGGCGACGGTGATCGAGCTACGCAGGTGGCCGGCGTTGGTCACCTCCGTGGCGGTGCTGCAGGTGGGCGGCGGCGTTGGACCCCAATGGTGGCTCGTGCAGGCGCCAGGGTTGTCTGAGTTTTCTTTGTTGCAAAAATCACAATGAACTACGTCTGTGACAAGCTTTCCTCTAGTTTTTATGTCTTGACCTGTACCCTATCATCTTTTTAATTTATTTATTTGAACCAGAAACCGAATCAATATTTCTATCTGTCATCCTTCATTACTTTCAGCTGACATATGGGGATGGCTGCACTAGTGCAGAACCGGCCTTTAGTGCCGGTTTGTGACAGCCTTTAGTGCCGGTTCGCCAACCAAGCATTAAAGAATGAGACTAAAGCCCCCCCCCATGAAAGGACAAGTACTAAGAGCAGCATGAACTAGCTAAATCACTCCCGCTAGCTACTCTCTCTCTATTAAAACAGCATAGAACATGTATAGCTCTCTTGATTCATCGTACTGGAGCATGCAGATGAACCTGTCTCCTAATCGTGGGCTGCGCTTCTCATTGCTACCCCCTAGTACTTCTCTGCGATCGTTAACAATTTTCCTCTAATCTTTCAGTATTAAGCATTCATCGCTTCTAGAAATCCTGAATGCATTCATCTGCAATGCAGGATATCTTGGCCGTAAGCTAACAATTGACATGCGACCTTTAGTCTCGATCCCCTGAGACACAACTGTCATCGGGAGTCCCTGTTGAAGAACATCGTATAGTACTTAATTAATATACTTAGCAATGAAAGTTTAGCAAAAAGATTATGTATGCAAAAGATGCATTGAGGACAAATAGTAAAAATCTTACCATCATTCCTAAATAGATGTGAGCGTAGTTCAATACCATCACTATTGGTTGCACGTTTTGAGTACTAACATTTCTAAGTGCAGGAAGAAAATTTGTCTTGACAGTACGAAGATCCTCAAGCCATGAAACATAATGACTTATCTCCTCGCAGTTTAGTTCAGCTCCGGAACAGTAGTAGGTCCTGTCTACCAAGCGTCAGACATGTTTGCTTGAATGGAAATAAGCTGTCAATAGAAATTAGTTGTCAATTATTTTTGAATAAGCAATATCAAAGACAAAAATATAGTTGAGAAGAACTCACATAATGGTAGAACTGGAGTCATCTGCACATCGACCCATATGTCTCTATTACCTTCAATATCATCCTCCGGATGAATATCAAAGGTGATCCATACCAGGCTCAAAATAGGTGTACGTGTGTGCATTGTATACTTTAACGTTGAAAGTATAACCATGCTCAGTTTTCCGGTAATCTCTTTACCTTCATAATTTCCATATCATTGAAACCTATCTTATCCAAGATAAAAATTCTTGCATGGCAGGGGATACGCTAGTAGAATAGTGAAAATTAAAAATTACAAGTCAGGCAAATGAAGCATATATAAGTCATGCTTAATTACGAAAACAGACTTGTCGTTGTGACTTACTGTATCGAATTCGAAGGTCTTATCCAGCTTGATGCTGAATCGCCAATCATAAACAAGGAAATTTCTGTCGCACTGGCCGCGCTGATCTTCACAGTATTCACACATAATAAAAAAAATTCCGTCGTCAGACGACATTTCCTATGTTCATATAGGCGAAACATTAAACACTTACTAATTCAATTAATTCAACTACTTTTATTAATTCAACTAAGCATTTACTAAAAATAAACTAGTTATATTAATTCAAATAATCTCATATACCTAAATTTTAATTAGTTCAAATAATCTCATATACCTAAATTTTCTTGCTAAAAATAAACTAGTTCTATTAATTCAACTAGTTCAACTAAGCATTTACTAAAAATAAACTAGTTATATTAATTCAACTAGTTTAACTAAGCATTTACTAAAATAAACTAGTTATATTAATTCAACTAGTTCAACTAAACATTTACTAAAAATAAATTAGTTATATTAATTCAACTAGTTCAAATAATCTCATATACCAAAATTTCTTACTAAAAACAAACTAGTTCTATTAATTCAACTAGTTCAAATAATCTCATATACATAAATTTTCTTACTAAAAATAAACTAGTTCTAATTCATCTAACATATAACATTTCTAACATTCTAAAAATAAACTAGTTATATTAATTAATTCATCTAAACAATAGAAAATAGAAAATAAGTAAAAAAATGTGTGTGTGTGTGTATGTGTGTACGTACATGTGTGTGTACGTGTAGTGTGTGTGTGTGTGTGTGTGTGTGTGTGTGTGTGTGTGTGTGTGTGGGTACTACGATCGAAGCTGGCGTATGTCTGGCGGCAGGGACGGCGACGAGACGTCTGGGGAAGTATGGCGACATTTACGACGACGACGACGACGGCGAAGCGGCGAAGGGCGACGACGACGTCTGGGCGAAGCGGCGATCGAGGGCGGCGGGCGACGACGACGATGTGCGGCGTCGGCGTCGGAGATCGATGTCGCACGAGAGAAGTGGAACGAAGTGGTCGACGATAACTGAAATTTCGTAAGTGCCATATATATAGGAGGAGCCTTTAGTACCGGTTGCAGCCTCCAACCGGTACTAAAGGGAGAAAATTCCTTATTTGACACTGTCTTAAAATCTGGTTCCTTATTTGACACTGAAAAAGTTTTTCTTCCCTATTTGACACTAGTCCTAAATTTTATTCCCTATACGACATTTCCGTCCATTTTAAGCCTAAATGACACCTGAAAAGACGATTTTGCCCCTCATGCGGTATGTGTGTCCGCGCGTGTGTGTGCTGTTGCGTGTGTTGGTGCACGTGCACATGTGTGCTGCTGCTGCATGTGTGTGTGCATGTGTGCTGCTGCGTGTGTGTTTGCTACTGCATGTGTACCTGCGCGTGTGTGTGTGCGCTGTTGCGTGCCTATGTGCTGCGTGCGTGTGTGCTGCTGCTGCTTGCGTGTGTATGTGTGTGTGTACTGTGTGCGTGTGTGTGTGTGTGTGTGTGCGCGCGTGCGTGTTGTTGCGTGTGTGCGCGTGCGTGTGTGTTGGTGCATGTGTATGTGTTGCTGCGTGTGTGCTCACCTCAGACCGATGTTGCGTGTGTGCGCTATTGCCCCCACACACATACCGCATGAGGGGCAAAAGAGTCTTTTCAGGTGTCATTTAGGCTCAAAATGGACGGAAATGTCATATAGAGAATAAAATTTAGAGTTTGTGTCAAATAGGGAAGAAAAACTTTTCCAGTGTCAAATAAGGAAGCAGATTTTAAGATAGTGTCAAATAAGGAATTTTCTCTACTAAAGGCCAATTTTGACCAGCCCAAGCGGCAGGAAACAAGGGCCTTTAGTGCCGGTTGGTGGCTCCAACCGGTACTAAAGACAACGATTAGTACCGGTTGGAACCACCAACCCAGTATAATAATGGTCGTGCGCCCCAACCGCACCGGCGCTATTTTACTCCCACCTTGCGAGCGAAGGGCAGCCGTGGTTTATAAACCCGGTCGCGGTTGCCCTTCGAACTCCTCTATAAAGCGGGCTTGGGCCTAACTAGGCGCTGCCACTGTGAGCCCACTGGGCCTCAGGCCTGAATTTGCACACCCTAGGTGCAGCGGGCCCACCGGGCAGCGCCTAACAAATTTTATATATTTTTTTCTTTTCTGCATTATTTATTTTCTTCTATTTATTTTTGAGTAATTTTTATATAGTTTTTCCTTTTCTGCTTTATTTTTTTCTTTTATTTATTTCTGAGTAGTTTTTTGCTGTATTTAGTTTCTTTGTGAATATTTTTGCTTTATATAATTTTTTCCTTTTCTGCATTATTTATTTTCTTCTATTTATTTTTGAGTAATTTTTATATAGTTTTTCTTTTCTGCTTTATTTTTTCTATTTATTTCTGAGTAGTTTTTTTGTTGTATTTAGTTTTTTGTGAATATTTTTGCTTTATATAAAATTTTTTCTTTTCTGTATTATTTATTTTCTTCTATTTATTTTTGAGTAATTTTTATATAGTTTTTGTTCTCTGCTTTATTTTTTTTCTTCTATTTATTTCTAAGTAGTTTTTTTTGCTGTATTTAGTTTCTTTGTGAATATTTTTGCTTTATATAGTTTTTTCTTTTCTGCATTATTGGTAAATGACTGAAAAACAGAAGTGCCTGTGTAACTGATGAGTTCTCATCCTAAACCCTGATACTCCAAAAGAGATTGTCCAATTTGTACACGAAGTTTGTCCAGTTTTTGCCATGACCCTCTCCACTCTTTCGCACATGCTATGCAGGTGAAATGATGATACCTTCAACATTTTCAGAGTTTGTTTTGTAGTGATTTTCATTTTGACGGTCATTTAGCTCCGATCTAAACAAATAGGTGACTGAATAACAGCAAATGATGTCAGAACGTGTTGGAAATTGATGACGTCGCTTCGAATGCTGCATAATGCCGGCTCAAAAAAAGTCTGGAGTTCAAGTAAGTTAAAAAAATGAAGTGCCCGTGTAACTGATGAGTTCTCGTCCGAAGACTCATATTGAGTCCACAAATTATACACATAGAGTTCAATGAAGACCAAATGCTTGTGATAGTTTGAAAAATAACATATTTAAATTGTGCTACTGCTACAGAGAAGTACATATAAAAAATACATTGATCATCAACGATCTTTTTGTATAGAATCTAAATTGTCAATAGGAATCTACCACCGATTTAAGAACCGGCGAAGACTCCCATTGCAGCCACAGATCCTACACATAGAGTTCAATGAAGACCAAATGCTTGTGATAGTTTGAGAAGTAACATATTTAAGGTGGTCAAATTCTTGCTAGGGAAGCGAGGTGGGACTAAAAATAGCCACTGCCACAACCTCTTTAGTAACGGTTCGTGCCACGAACCGGTACTATAGATGCTGGTGCCCGGCCAGCACCTTTAGTACCGGTTAAATGGCACGAACCGGTTACAGATTCATGACCGAACCAGTACTAAAGGTCTCCTCCGCCTAATCATTTGAACCGGCACTAACGGACGCATTAGTGCCGGCTCATATGCAAACCGGTACTAATGTTTCTCATATTTGACCCTTTTTCTACTACTGCTGACACGGGAGACGTCCAACCAAAATATCTGTACCACGTGACCAGGTACAGGTCCAGAGTAAGCCCTTAACAGAGCCAACGTCCATCCGCTCCCCCGTCAGGAATCGTCAGTACGTACACTGTGGCCTGCAGTGTATACATCTTTTTGAATTCCTGTATTCCTTCGACAGTGACCTGCAGAACAGATCTCGATGCTTGCCTGGGCGGCTCAGATTTCGGGTTCATCTGGACCCGAGAGCCAAAACGCCTCTACCACATTGTTTCCATTATATTACTTTAAATATCATAGATGAAAGGGTGTATACTTTCCAACTAACTTGAGCAAATAAAATAAAATTGCATTATCATTAAAGCATACAAGTAATTTTAGTAATACATACACATAAAGTTTGTTTTATCCTCTATAATATAAATCAATACATTTTAGAACTAGTGTCTGCATTTGCTTTGTAATATTCATCATGAGACTGGTTTGACACATTGCTCTATACATTATGCCGCATTGGTTTCGGTACTAGTAACTCCACACAAGACTTTTTACATAGATATAATTATTGGCATAATTTTATTTCAATAATAAGATTGCACATCATCATATTTCTAAGAATATTATTTATGAACTAAGATAAAGGAATAAATCAAAATTATGTTTTCAGTAAGTTTCAGGCACAAAAACTTGCTAACTTATCCCATTAATCATAAATTTAAGTACATGAAACTTAAAATACGTAAAACAATTGCCCACCTTTTTATTCACATATTAACACCCCAAACCAGAATATTTCATACAAGGCAGATGGATTAAGTTCAAGATGAATGTATTCTCAAGGGAACAAGTGAGTAGAAGAACAAACAAGTAACCACATAATCATGAACAATGGGATTGAACACGTAGTAAACAGATTCAAAGAGGTCAAGCAAAATGAAACTTTAATGCACACCAAGTATTGGCGAACAAACTAACCTTTTGAGCAAATCTTCTGATATGCCTCTGCTCCTATTTTAATATCTTAGAACAGAATTGGTTATCTCATTTTTTGTATGTAATTGCTGGTCCAACGAGAGTGTACATGAACAAATTGGTAGCAAGAAGAACGGAAAGAAGAAGAGGAACAACATATATAACAGAATGAACCATTTTTCACAACGCCCTTCTTTGAGCACATTACTCCGTGCATCCATTGTATATCTAAATATCTGAACAATCAATTTGACCCCACATGAACAGGTATATCGTTTTGAATTTTACAACCCACTACAGGTGTATATAAACAGCTATATGAGGGGAAGTAGGCCATATACAGAACCATCTTTCCAAATCTTGATACAGATAAACGTCCTACGATCTCTATGGCCCGCCCTTAGGGCATCTTCAATGGGAACCCATAAAAAACCTCCTACATCCGTCCGTGGACAAGGGAGACCAGTCCGTGGACATGGATGCGGGAGGCAACCATCCAATGCTAGCAACACAAATTTCAAACTATTTTTCAACAAACCAAATTAAATTCATGCAAACACGGACGGATTTAGTACAAACATGACATATTTCATACAAGCATGGTGGATTTAACTACATTTCAAACATTTAGAAAAAAAAACCCGCTCCTAAACCTATCCTACAGCGCCGGCGCCCGACGCCCAAGCCCCTGTCATCCTCCATCGCGTCTCCAAGAGCACTGGTGATAAGACCGATAAAGTGAAGGTGCGGTCTCATGCGGGGAAGAGTAGAACACGGGAGACGAACCGGCCCACATGGGACGTAAGGCACCGCCGCCTCCCTTGGCCTACTCATCTTCGGAGGAGTCTACGACCTGTCCAGATCGCACGCTACTCCGCCACGAAGTTGGGGTTCGCCGTGGCAATGGCCGCCGCGGCCTCCTCGCTCGCACGCTTGCTGTAGGTCTGGCCCTCCGCCAGCCGGTGCTGCTCCATGAGGAACAGGTTGTACCGTTGTTCCTCTTGCACCAGCTGGAACGCCTACAAAGGCGCTGGCACTGGTTGCACCTCCGCCATGGCAGCGTTGAACTGCACCTACGGCTGCTCCATGGTGAAACCGGCGTGCCTAGGAGGTGCAGGAGCCGGAGCAGAGTCGTCGGAGCCCGTCTCCATCGTGGTGTCGTCCTCGTTGTCGGAGACCTCGGGCGAGCTAGCCGGACGGCCTCGATCCGTCTGGCACGGCGGCTATGCTAGGCGGTGGTAAGGGCGGCCACCCCGTGCTTCATCTTCAGCTGACATACTGTCCCACGGTGATTTCCGGCTGGCGTTCATGGCGGATGCAGTGCAAGGAAGGAGGATGTGGAGGGACTGGTGTTGTGGTGTGGTATTAGACGGGTGTGGCCGCCTTTATATAGCGGATTCTGGTGAGACCAGGCGTCCGGATGCGTCAATGCGCGGGGCCGGAGTGGGTTTCTAGGCCGGCGAGTGGCGGTAGACGGACGGACATCGGCATTGAACGGGCACAGTAGATATCTGTCTCGTCCCGTCCACTCACACGTCTCCGGCATTAAAGAGGTATGGACACGGGAGACGCGTCGCGGGCGGCGCCCTCGGCCGGCGCGCCGCTTTAATGGCTGAGGCAGTGAGATGTCGTGTCCGTCATGAGCCGTCTTCAATGTTGAGCAGCACGTACAGCGGCGTGAATGCGGGCAGCTTACGCTGGATGGGAGCGCGCGGGAGGGGGAGGGATATTTGATGGTCCAGGGCGGTCAGAAAACAGGCTTGGGATCGGTCCAGACCCCGCAAGCTCCCTCACATTTGCCTTTGATTTACGGCAGAAATCGCATCTGAATCGCTCCGCGGACCGATATAGGTCAGGCTTAGATGGCTTCTGTTGTCCGGACAAGTCGATTCGGACGGTTGCGCCACCAAGAAGATGCCATTATGTGCTACAAGTCCCCTTCCCGTACGTACATGGTGCAGCGATCTTTGAAAAGAAAGTCACGTACGTGCGTAGATATAATATATGCAAATGGCCGTGTCTATGATCACACATCACAGGTGCTAGCTAGCTAGACTTTTTGCCATTTTGCCTTAATCATGACGTGCGTGTCCCAACCACTAAGCTCGTTTTAGAGCACCGCGCGCCACGTGAAACGACCCGAGCTCCCGTCACCTTTTCTCTCTCATCAACTGGCCTGGTGAACTTTTTTTTTTGAGCAAACCGGCCTGGTGATCTACACACGCAAAAATTAACCAAGTCGGAAGCAAGGGTTGATGGTGTCCAGCTTTCGAATTGCCCAAAGGGGCACGTTGGATGGGCGCACTGGCACGACGCAAGAGGAAAGCTAGGTTTTAAAGATGCTACATATACATGATGTGACATTGTGACACAACAACTTTGGATAACAGCTCAACTTGCTCTGTTGTGTGATGACACACTTTTTTTTGCATGATAATACATGTCTCATTTATATTATAAAGAACAAAGTACAAGTCACGTAAAGACCGACATGATAAAACTGAAAAGATAGCAGAACATCTCTGAGCTTGACACAAACGCCTGTCACCTGCCTCCGGCACCACCACAGTAGCCACCGAAGAAAACAATGACGAATCACCTTCTCACCCGAGCTCGATGCGGCTCCATCGCTGATATGCAGCTTTACAGACATCCAAGGTGGCTCACCAAAAGTGAAGCCCTTACCGTTGAACGAATCAGACCGGGGCAACACCCCTGACACGCCATCGAACTCCAGATCTAGCACCCCACCACGACTAAAATGCCGAAGGAGGAAACCATATCTTCCATCCACGAACCACGAGCCCAGCACATGCTCCGTCTTTCAGATGTCGTCGATGCAGACCACAATCTGCATCCGCTCCTGGACTACCTCCCAAGCTCCGCGCCCGACGCTGAGCAACGCGCCGCAACGGGCGAAGCCCGAGGACACAGGTCCACCACGAGGATGCCGCCGCCGCCACGCCCTCCTTGCTTGAACAGACTGATTTCCAAATCCATCCCCAACCATAGGACCGATGGCCTCGCCAGGTAAGGATCCGAAGAATCTTTATTCAGCGTTATCATCGTCGTCGCCGAAGCAAAGACGATGAACAACCTAGAAACTAGACTACGAGAGTAAAAACGATCCACACGCGTGGATCCGGTGGCCCCCCACACCACCGACGACCGAGGTCACCGGCGGAGGGGAGCTGCCGGAGAGCGGTGTTGGAAGATCGGCCTTCCCTGGCGGTGGCTAGGGTTCCAGCCGCCAGTGACGAGAGGAAAACAGGGACGAGAGGAAAAACACACAAAAATGCTATGTGTGATGACACACACGCGGCTGGCCAGTTGGCTGGCACTTCCGTACCAATGTTCACCACTTACGTACATACGTGTCGTCCATATATGAGCGGAGCTTTTTGCGGTGATTAACCGTTAATAAATCACCACTATCTCGTTTGCTTTCTTTCATCTCGGGCTCTCCACTGAGCCGCCTTCTTATGTTGGGTGAAGTCTATTTTTGTTCTCCAACAACTGTTTTGAGCTTAGTTTTGTTCCCTAAGCTGAAATAATAAATTACACCCTCCAATTCATATTAATTGATTTACTACAACTTGCAGCATTACTATGGACCGGAGGGAGTACTTCAACCACCAACTTTTAATATTGCACATATATATCTGGTCCTGGCACAAGTTAAAGAAAACCGGTGTATCACAGGTGACATGTGGCTCATGAAGCTCCATCATGAGAGATCCAATCGCCGAAGTTGATTTTTTTTTTCTTTCTATTTTTGCACACCAATATGTTTCGTAGTCTTCCCCACATGGCGGTTATGCGGTTATGCCGCACACTGGCAGCCCTATGTACAGAAAATTAGGAAGGAATAGACAATATATAAATAACAGTCAAGAAAATGATAGAAATCACCAAAATGGGGGGAAATGAAATGTTGGCAAAAAAGTAATCTAAATGTACTTTCTTTTAAAGAGGAAATATTCCACAAAGACTTTTAACCGGAAAATTTGCAGCAAAACAAAATATGTGATATTCAGAAGTATTTAAACAAACACTGCAATAATAACCATTAAAAGATTATGGTTACAAATCACCATGTTTCCAATTGCTTTTCCATAATAGTTATTTCCATTTCCCTATTTTCAATATTTGATCAATCTTGGACTTCAATAGTTTTACATAACTTAGCTGGTTGTATCCAGTTTTTCTTCTTCTTAGGGACTTAGAAATCATGCTTTTGAATGTTTTTGTTTGTTCTCATGCTTATTAGCTGCCACCTGTGCGAACCCACCACGATCTCATTGGCCATTGTGACGCCCCCGATTCAATCGTACACTAATCATACACGCAAATGTGTACAATCAAGATCAGGGACTCACGGGAAGATATCACAACACAATTATAAAAATAAAATAAGTCATACAAGCATCATAATACAAGCCAGGGGCCTCGAGGGCTCGAATACAAGTGCTCGATCATAGACGAGTCAGTGGAAGCAACAATATCTGAGTACAGACATAAGTTAAACAAGTTGCCATAAGATGGCTAGCACAAACCGGGATACAGATCGAAGAGGCGCAGGCCTCCCGCCAGGATCCTCCTAACTACTCCTGGTCGTCGTCGCCGGGCTGCTGCGTAGTAGTAGGCACCTTCGGTGTAGTAGTCGCCATCGACGGTGGCGTCTCGCTCACAGGCTCCATCGCTTTGTCGCAGCAACCGGTAAAGAAAGGGGGAAAAGGGGAACAAGGCAACCGTGAGTGCTCATCCAAAGTACTCGCAAGCAAGGAGCTACACTACATATGCATGGATATATGTGTAAGGTCCATATCGGTGGATGAATCTGCAGAATGCCGAATAAGAGGGGATAGCTAATCACGTCGAAGACTACGCTCAGCAGCCTCCGTCTTGCAACATGTAGAAGAGAGCGGTGAAGTCCTCCAAATAGCATCGCATAGCATAATCCTTCCCGACGATCCCTCCTCGTAACCACGAGAGAGGCGACCACGGGTTATATCGGCACTTGGAAGGGTGTGTTTTATTAAGTATCGTGTTCTAGTTGTCATAAGGTCAAGGTACAACTCCAAGTCGTCCTGTTACCAAGATCACAGCTATTCAATAGATTAACTTCCTTGCGGGGTGCACCACATAACCCAACACGCTTGATCCCATTTGGCGGACACACTTTCACGGTCATGCCCGCCGCGGAAGATCAACACGTCGCAGCCCCACCTAGGCTCAACAGAGAGGTCACCGCCGGTCTAAACCTAAGCGTCTGAAGTGCGGGCCCATCGCCCAATGCACACACACACGTTATGTGGCGGCGAAAGCGAAACTAGGCCCTTAATACAAGAGCAGGCCTACGTTCCAATCCGGTAGCGCCGCTCGATCGTGGCGTCACGAAGTGCCGGCCGATACCACGACGCCGGATACCCATAGCTACTCCAGCGTAGATGGTTAGTGCGTATAGACCAAATGGCGGACTCGGATCAAATACCGGATCTCGTTAAGCGTGTTAAGTATCCGCGAATGCCGACCAGGCCGGCCCACCTCTCACCCGGTAGTCTCAACCTGCCACTGCCGCTCCGCCACAAAGTAACGATCGGGGCCGTCGGGAACCCAGGCCCACCTCTACCGGGATGGAGCCACCGTCCTTTCACCCCATCTCCGAACAGTATCACGGGTAATGTAATAGTGTAAAGTATATAGTATATGCCCGTGATCACGTCCGAAGTGATCACAGCCCGATAGTATAGCATGGCGGATGGACAAGAGTGTAGGGTCACTGATGGAACACTAGCATCCTATACTAAGCGATAGGATAGCGGTAAAGGTAAAACCAAGAGTAGCAAGGACGGGCTATGCGGCGGATAGGATTAATCGAAAGCGATAACATGCTACACTACTCTAATGCAAGCGATATAGAAAGAGTAGGCGATATCCGGTGATCAAGGGGGCTTGCCTGATTGCTCACGCAAGGAGAGGGTCGTCAACTCCGTAGTCGAACCGGGCATCGACGTAAATCACGGGGTCTACAAAGAAGAGGGGGGGAAACAGTAAATACATAGCAAGCAAGTGCATAACGGGATATGAGCGAGCTAGACGTGTTCTAACGCGGTATGAGGTGATACCGGTGAAGGGGGAAACATCCGGGAAAATATCCCCGGTATTTCGTGTTTTCGGACAGATGAACCAGAGGGGGAAAGTTGCGAGTTTGATATGTTAGGAGTGCGTGGCGGACGAACGGGCTGCGTATCCGGGTTAGTCTCGTCGTTCTGAGCAACTTTCATGTAGAAAGTATTTTCATCTGAGCTACGGTTTATTTTATATGATTTTCTAAAGTTTTAATCATTTTTAGAATTTATTTAACTATTTAATTCTAACATTATCCAGAATAGTGCACGCTGACGTCATCATGACATCAGCATGACGTCAGCAGTCAACAGGGAGTTTACTGGGTCAATCTGACGTGTGGGTCCTGCATGTCATACTCTATTTACTCTCATTAGGATTTAACTAATCTAATCACAGTTTAATTAACTCACAATAGTTAATTAGGTTAACTAAACAAGATTAATTAAGTTAATTAATTCACTAATTAATTGATTATTTATTTATTAATTTTATTAATTCATTTTATTTTATTTCCTTTTCTTTTCTTCTTTTTTTAAACGTTACGGGCGGGCCCCACATGTCTGTGGGCCCATAGGGGCCTAGAGGGCGGGCGTCGGGCACACCCGACCAGGCGTTGGGGGCGGTGTGGGGGTGAGGCCACCGGCACGACCGAGGCGGCCGCCAGCGCGCGTCTGGCGCCGAATCGGCATCAGCGGGCGGCGCCCGAGCGAAGGTCGCGACGCAAAGGATGGAGGCGCATGAGGAGGAGGCGATGGTGGTGCGACCACGGGTCACGAGCGGCGGTCGGCCGTGGCATGCGGCCGTGGGCAGCGAGGCGTCTTGGGGCGACGAGGAGAGGTCTGTGATGGCCTGCGCAACGGGCGGGGCGGGCGCGTCGACCATGGCGAGATGGTGGTGGCCGGGCGACACAGGAGAGAGAGGCGAAGGGGACGGTGGCGCTCACTTGCGGCGAGGAAGAAGCGGCGACGCGCGTTGGCGTCGGCGAGGAGAGGCGATGGGCGGTGACGACGAGTGGCGAACCACAAGAGCGGCAATGGCGGCGCTGGATGGCGCGCGGCGTCGCAGCTTCAGCGGCGCTGATTTGGCCCTCCCGATCCAGTCGAGTAGGGGGTGCTGGGAGGAGGCAGGCGATGGTGCGGTGGTCCGGCGAGGTGGCCCAGGCGGCGGCGGGCAGCGCCTGGTCGTCGACGGCAATGCGGGCTCGGGTGCCTCGACCAGATGGGATCGGGAGAGAGAGAGAGAGTGGGGAGCGAGGAGGAGGGGAGTCTTGGGTGTCGGTTAGGGTTTGGGCAGGGGTGTATAGGGAGTGGGGTGGGCGGCCTTGTTAGTGGGCTGGCGGTTGTTGGCTCAGTGGCCAGGTGGGCCTGACCCAGGGGCTTTGTTTCCTTTTTTATTCTTTTCTTTTTTTTATTATAGTTTTAATAGCTATTGGTTTTGTAAAATTATAAAAGAGTACCTAAATGGAGGTTGCAAATTAGCCCACCGCCACAATATATTTTGGTATTTAAAATATTTAGTTCTCATTTTATAAATTTCAAAAGGGCATTTACAATAGGTTTAGCTGCTGTTTTATTTATTTTAGTGCATTTGAATACCTTACGAAGTGTGGTTTCTTCACCATACCTACCTATGCATTATTTGGCTCACCTCGACATTTTAGTTTTAATATTTTGAAAACTTTTGTTGTTTGCTTTTCTTTTGAATTAGAATTTGAATCGATTTGAACTAACGAGATTAGCAACCGTGTCGAGGTGTCGTGGCATTATTAGCGAGAG
The DNA here is from genome assembly GCA_021605205.1 of Aegilops longissima. Taxonomy (NCBI): domain Eukaryota; kingdom Viridiplantae; phylum Streptophyta; class Magnoliopsida; order Poales; family Poaceae; genus Aegilops; species Aegilops longissima. The sequence goes on from CM038680.1 coordinate 149,539,074, forward strand.
GTTCTTTGTAGCTTGATTATCCGGGGCGTCACAATTCTCCTCCACTACAAGAAATCTCGTCCCGAGATTTAGGAGCGGTTATAAGGGTGGAAGGGATCTGGTTACGAAATTCTAACGATCCTTCTTGATCTTGGTTACTCTTCTCGAAGAGGTAGATCCACTACGTTGATGTCTTCATTTCTCTGCTGCAGTCATCATGATGAAGTCGGCGTCCTTTCTTGGGATCTCCATCGTGCTTACAAAAGGGTAAGGGTAGCTTCAAAGGTCGACCTCTACAAGGTTGCTACCGGTAGCTAACATCGGGGAAGGTGGCGGAAAGTAACTCTCGAACTAAAACTTAAGAAAATATCGAGAGCAAGTAAGGAGGTACCATGAGAATTTTCAAGCGGGTAGGCAATCGTTCGTTGCAAAAGCAGTGTGAAGGGGTTCAAAGCAGCGGAAATAAGTATTGTGTTTAATACCAGAATTGAGGATCACACGGAAGGTGGCTCGTGAAATCTGAGGCTACGCCATGAGGAACAACCTTGGGAGCAGGGGCGTCTGGGAGAGTTAGGTTTCGATCTGTGGAACTATGGGTTATGGGCCCACCATGTGGGTTAAAAGTAGGAAGGGCGGAGGCGTCTTGCGTGATCATGTAAGCAAGGCATGTCGAGAATAACACATCGCTTATGTCAAGAACCGGTACCAAGGGCGAGGGACGAAGAGAACCAATTCCTGCTTTCGTTGAGCGAGGCTGACCAATAGGCAAAGTTCTTATCCATCGGTGGTTACCGGATTGTTTTCAACAATAGTAACGAGGTCTTCTTGACAGAGTTATGCGCCGAGGTGTTTACATAAGCGAGGAGAATATTACTGCTTAGATCATATAGATCACAAGAAAGGTTAAACAAAACAACGGAAAGGAAATGTGATCAACAGATTAAGCAGAACAACTTAAGGAAAATGTGTTTAAACACATATTTCAGGTATATCCTTTCCAAGGGCAAATAGAGCATGATATCCATGACAGGATATAAAGTAGAGAACCCTTTTAGGTACGGGAGAGAATTTCATGACATTACCCATACAGCGGTGTTTGGATAATGTGGCAGGAAACATTTAGCATTGGGCTTCAAATGTTCTTATTGAAAATCGGAGTACCACATACATGCTTCGAGATAGCATTGACATGGTCATAAGATGAAGATTAGACTTTGGAAACACAAAGGATCCATCAGGAACAACTTATAGAATAAGTCTTACAATTTCCTCACGGAAGAATGACTAACATTGCTAAAAGTAAGAACTATAACAATAGGCCCTCCGGGCAGGTGTGTTAGGATGACATCACCTTATCGGGTTAAAGACCAATGTTATAACTCTTGGAAATATGTCCGAACCATCATATCTGACTGAGATTCAGATCTGATTGCTGTCGAGATACCTCAGACTCAGGATGCCGGAGAAGAAAGGTGCAACACAAATTGTTGAGATGACATGGTAAGATTCTCGGAAGATGAACTATGGAAGTGAGTTCCAAAACAAGAGTTCATCGAGAAACCAAGGAGAGGATGAGGAGGCGGCTGATGGACTCGGCGACAATTCAACAAGATTTCCAAAAGATGGATTTCCTCAATTATGGGAACAAGGAGACAACATTCGTCAGATCAAATGATATAATGATGTATGCTCGAGGGAAACATACACAATTAAACATTGGTTGAAAGATGCACCCGAAGTATGGATTTAGGTAGCATGATCAATGTTAGAATGGTGACTCGATAACCAAAAGACTTAGAATGAAACTATCGGCCATTGACTTTAAAGCAACAGGGTTGCTAGAAGTTTTGAAATCGCACATCATAGTTCAATTGTCGGTTCTCCGGTCAGAAACAACATGGGGACCAAGGAATGAACAAATATGGTAAGAAGTATCATTATAGCAAGAATTCTGAAGAGGTGGAGCAATCCTCGCAACATTCTTGACATCAAAGATGGTAATACTCCGCGGTAGAATCATAACATAAGTTGGATAGAAAGGAACTCAAGTTACAACGCAAAACTAGAACAAGTTTTGTGTTGCGGAAATGCAAGAATGTCGTCGATGATAACACAAATCATCGAGGGCAAGGATGGTATTTCTCATCATGACTTCCATTGGGAACCTAGGAGGAGTCAAAATGTTGATGATGATCACGACAATTTGTCGAGAGAATTCATGAAGATGTAATCAATTGGCGATGACATCAAGTCAAAGGAATGATGAAGCAAAAGGTTATTGAAACCATGGAGTGCGACACAAACTCGAAATCAAGTTTGTTGGTCAAGGAGAAATGGTATGACGAGGAAGATCGGCGTAAGCTTAGCTCATCGTCGGCCGGTGCTCCGGAATAAGGACCAGGTAGCACAGTTTGAAATCATCAAGACAATGATATAGCCAAAAGGCTAGGAATGGCGTGATCGGTTACAAACTTCGTACTTATAGAAGCTTCTTGGAGAGTTGTTGAACCGTAGTGCGGACTCGGTTCGTTATCGGTGTCTTTGAGTGTTTAATAACTCGAGCCCGTGAAAAATTGGAATCGATGGGAAGGTAGCACTTGATGAAGAACTCATAAGAAGTTATGCGGTTCCATGATAATCTCGAGATACCGGGGTAATACTCAACAGACGGATCAAAGTAGAGGTTGGACTGGGGTAATGCTCTGCGAAGACAAGTACTCTAACTTGTCCGAGAAATAGAATCACGGAGAACAAACATGGTCGGAACCACGGTTGCGAAGGATCAATTCACAGATACCAGATGATATTTATCAAGAAAATAGTTATTATTACAAGAAGTTTCCATGATAGGATCTACATCGTGTCCATGGGCATGAACACAAAGTTCAAGCTCGACTCCCACTTCTTCAACGTATAACCTTCCATTCACTTCTCGCTTTGATAAAGGCATTAGTGTTGAAAGTTTTACCTGGTGAAATACCAGATGAGTATGACTCGTGAAAACTTCCGAGTTCACACATATAAAGGAAGGCATAGGTTCAACCCGTCGGGTATCATGGAAACATATACCACAAGCTTCAATAGTAAATACCACCAGCTCGAAAGCGAGCATGGTTGGTCAATCGAGGGTAGGATTTACCAATGGAGAAAGAACTTCCAAAGTGATTGAATATGAAGGGCGATGTCGGATGAAATCCAACAATGGATTGGGCGATCCGCGACGGAGCTGATGTGAGTATCGGTACTCCAGAAAAAATGCACGGGCATCATATTATAGAACATTGGAATAATTCGATGCTTAGCTAACAAAGGAATTATGATTCCCAAAACAAAGGATCGAAGCGGAAGCTCGATCAAGGATGAATAAGTTGGATAGACCGAGGCAAAATTGACGACAAATAGTTTGGTGAGAACCAGCTCATGTTCAAAATGACGTCTGAGCGGAAAGATAATTTAGAAGGGTTGATAGATGATTGTGTGCATTCGCACACATGCTGAATCAAAGGATCAAAGGACGGTGTCAAAAGATACTAGTGAATATTGCTAGTGATATGGGGCATCCATAATGTAAGCATACAAGTATTTGCGAGCAATAGTTTGAAGAGGATGCTCGAAAGGTCGGATAGTATTTGAGTATCTTATGAAGCATACAAACAAGCGGAGGTGAACGGATACTCAATAAGTGCGAGGAATTTTCAATAGGGATATTCATGCGGTAAAGAACGCAAGGCGAGAAGCTTAAAGTTTCGGAACAACAAAGAGTATTTCGGGACATCTTGTAATAACAAGATCAACGGGGAATGATTGTATGAATGGCAAGTGTAAGCAGTTTTTCATAGGGGTTGACGGTGGAAGGAAATCGCAAATGCGATGGCACAAAGACTCGAGAGAACATCGTTGAGTAATTTCGGAATCTTCTAGTGCAGCAGGCGATCATCTGAAGTGAGGGGCTCTCCGGGAGAAAGTATTATCGAGAACCTAAAGTTAGTTTTGTTTTTAGCAAAATCATTTAACCCGAATAGAAGAGAGCTCAGAGTCCCAAAGTATAGGCGAGGAGTAAAAGATCCTAATACCACCCAATGGCGACGTGGGCCCATAAGGCACACAACCAAGTTAGTAAAAGTTTTTGCATTGTCTAGACTCGACTTCGGCCAAGGAGTGTGGAAGGGGGATTCCTACAGGCAGTCGGCTCTGATACCAACTTGTGACACCCCCGATTCAATCGTACACTAATCATACACGCAAACGCGTGTACGATCAAGATCGAGGACTCACGGAAGATATCACAACACAACTCTAAAAATAAAATAAGTCATACAAGCATCATAATACAAGCCCGGGGCCTCGAGTGTTCGAATACAAGTTCTCGATCATAGGCAGTCGTGAAGCAACAATATCTGAGTACGGACATAAGTTAAACAAGTTGCCATAAGATGGCTAGCACAAAGCGGGATCTGAGATCGAAAGAGGCGCAGGCCTTACGCATGGGATCCTCCTAACTACTCACGGTCGGTCGTCGCCGCCGGGCTGCACGTAGTAGTAGGCACCTCCGGTGTAGTAGTCGCCATCGACGGTGGCGTCGCTCCTGGCTCCATCGTGCAGTCGCAGCAACCGGGTAAAGAAAGGGGGAAAAGGGGAACAAGGCAACCGTGAGTACTCATCCAAAGTACTACAAAGCAAGGAGCTACACTACATATGCATGGATATATGTGTAAAGGGCCATATCGGTGGAGTGAACTGAGAATGCCGTAATAAGAGGGGATAGCTAATCACAGTCAAGATTACGCTTCGCAGCCTCCGTCTTGCAACATGTAGAAGAGAGCGGTGAAGTCCTCCAAATAGCATCGCATAGCATAATCCTACCCGACGATCCCTCCTCGTAACCACGAGAGAGCGACCACGGGTTATATCGGCACTTGGAAGGGTGTGTTTTATTAAGTATCCGGTTCTAGTTGTCATAAGGTCAAGGTACAACTCCAAGTCGTCCATTATCAAGGTCACGGCTATTCGAATAGATTAACTTCCCTATAGAGGTGCACCACATAACCCAACACGCTTGATCCCATTTGGCCGGACACACTTTCCTGGGTCATGCCCGGCCGCGGAAGATCAACACGTCGCAGCCCCACCTAGGCTCAACAGAGAGGTCAGCACGCCGGTCTAAACCTAAGCGCCACGAGTGCAGGCCCATCGCCCAATGCACACTGCATGTTGCATGGGCGGCGAAAGCGAACTAGCCCCTTAATACAAGAGCAGGCCTACGTTTCAATCCGGTAGCGCGCGCTCGATTCGCCGACGTCATGAAGTGCTTGGTGATACCACGACGCCGGATACCCATAACTACTCCAGCGTAGATGGTTAGTGCGATAGACCAAATGGCGGACTCGGATCAAATACCCAGATCTCGTTAAACATGTTAAGTATCTGCGAAAGCCGACCAGGGCCAGGCCCACCTCTCACCCGGTAGTCTCAACCTGCCTGCCGCTCCGCCATTAAAGTAACGATCGGGGCCGTCGGGAACCCAGGCCCACCTCTACGGGATGGAGCCACCGTCCTTTCAGCCCCATCTCCGAACAGTATCACGGTAATGTAATAGTGTAAAGTATATATTATATGCCCGTGATCACCTCCGAAGTGATCACAGCCAGTGAGTATAGCATGGCGAGACGGACAAGAGTGTAGGGTCACCGATGGAACACTAGCATCCTATACTAAGCGATAGGATAGGAGGTAAAGGTAAAACCAGTAGTAGCAAGGACGGGCTATGCAGCGAAGATAGGATTAATCGAAAGCGACAACATGCTACACTACTCTAATGCAAGCGATATTGAGAAGAGGAGGCGATATCCGGTGATCAAAGGGGGCTTGCCTCGATTGCTCGACAAGGAGAGGGTCGTCAACTCCGTAGTCGAACTGGGGCATCGACGTCGCCACGGGTCTACCAAAGAAGAGGGGGAGAAACAGTAAATACATAGCAAGCAAGTGCATAACAGGATAACAAAGAGCTAGGCGTGTTCTAACGCGGTATGAGGTGATACTGGTGAAGGGGAAACATCCGGAAAATATCCCGGTGTTTCGTGTTTTCTGACGAGATGAACGAGAGGGGAAAGTTGCGAGTTTGATATGTTAGGGCGTATGGCATTTAAGCGGGCTGCATATCCGGGTTCGTCTCGTCGTTCGAGCAACTTTCATGTAGAAAGTATTTTCATCTGAGCTACGGTTTATTTTATATGATTTTCTAAAGTTTTAATCATTTTTAGAATTTATTTAACTATTTAATTCTAACATTATCCAGAATAGTGCACGCTAACGTCATTTTGCCGTCAGCATGACGTCAGCAGTCAACAGGGAGTTGACTGGGTTAATCTGACGTGTGGGTCCCGCATGTCATACTCTATTTACTCTAATTAGGATTTAACTAATCTAATCACAGTTTAATTAACTCACAATAGTTAATTAGGTTAACTAAACAAGATTAATTAAGTTAATTAATTCACTAATTAATTGATTATTTATTTATTAATTTCATTAATTCATTTTATTTTATTTCCTTTTCTTTTCTTCTTTTTTTTAACGTTAAGGGGCCGGGCCCCATATGTCTGTGGGCCCATAGGGGCCTAGAAGGCGCGGGCGTCGGGCACAGCCGAACAGGGCGCACCGGACTGGCGTTGGGCGGCGTGGGTTGAGGCCACCGGCGCGACCAAGGCGGCCGGCACAGCGTCTTGGCGTCGAGAATCGGCAGCGCGGCGCGCGTCGAGCGAAGGCCGCGACGCAGATGGGGGAGGTGCATGAGGAGGAGGCGATGGTGGCGCGCCACGGTCACGAAAGCAGCGGTCGAGCGCCATGGCGCGGCCGTGGGCCAGCCGAGCCATCTGGAGCGACAGGGAGAGGTCTGTGATGGCGCTGTGAAGCGGGGCCGGAGCGTCGACCATGGCGAGATGGTGATGACCGGGCGACACAGGAGAGAGGGGCGAAGGGGACGGTGGCGCTCACTTGCGGCGAGGAAGGGTGGGCGACAGGGCACGCGTTGCGTCGGCGAGGAGAGGCGATGGAGCAGCGGCAGCGAGGTGGCGAGCACAAGCGCGACAATGGCGGCGCTGGATGGCGCCGCGTCGCGAGCTTCAGCGGCGGCGTGGATCGCCCCTCCCGATCGGTCGAGTAGGGGGCGCTGGGAGGAGGCGGGGTGGTGCGGCGGTCCGCGAGGTGGCCCCAAGGCGGCGAGGCAGCCGCCATGGTCGAACGACGGCGGCGGGCTCGGGTGCCTCGACCAGATGGGATCGGGAGAGAGAGAGGAGAGTGGGGAACGAGGAGGAGGGGTCTTGGGTGTCGGTTAGGGTTTGGGCAGGGGTGTATAGGGAGTGGGGTGGGCGGCCTGGTTAGTGGGCTGGCCGGTTGTTAACTTCAGTGGCCAGTGGGCCACCAACCCACTGGGGCTTTGTTCCTTTTTTATTCTTTTTCTGTTTTTATTATAGTTTTAATAGCTATTGGTTTTGTAAAATTATAAAAAGAGTACCTAAATGGAGGTTGCAAATTAGCCCACTGCCACAATATATTTTGGTATTTAAAATATTTAGTTCTCATTTTTATAAATTTCAAAAGGGCATTCACAATAGGTTTAGCTGTTGTTTTATTTATTTTAGTGCATTTGAATACCTTACAGAAGTGTGGTTTCTTCACCACACCTACCTATGCATTATTTGGCTCACCCTGGACATTTTAGTTTTAATATTTTGAAAACTTTTGTTGTTTGCTTTTCTTTTGAATTAGAATTTGAATCGATTTCGAACTAACGCGAGATTAGCAACCGTAATCGAGGTGTCGTGGCATTATTAGCAGAGGTTACTGTAGCTTGATTATCCGAGCGTCACAGCCATGCATACACCTCTTTGTCTAGAAAGAATGAACCAAATACATCATCTAAATGGAAGTTAAAGTCAATTTGTCTGTTTTTAGGGTTAAGTGCAACCAAAACTAAATTCACCTTATTGTTGAAGGACCAAAAATAGATAATTTCCTTTTATTTCATTCCTTTTTAGTTTTAAATATTGTATAATGGCATGCACCTGCTAATATTTTTTGTGCACAATAGAAATATTCTTAATTTATGTTTGCATAATATAATGATGCTTTATTTGTATGTTTATACATAATTAGTTAACATGTTGTAGATTTCATGACAACCACACTATCGTCCAGGCTAAGAAAAACACTCCTCTCATCCAATCCATTTATTGAGAGGACTGTCACCATATGGTATAAATGAGTAAGCCGAATCCCCTGTATAGCTCATGAATTATATGGAAGGCACCTCGATCATGTAACTTTGCACATGTACTTGAGTTTTCAAGACACAATAGCTTGTCAAACCAAATGTCTAGCTTGTCAAGTGCATATATATTCATGAATAAAAGCACGAATAACTCGCATGCATCTATCTAAAGTACGCAATTAAGAAAACCCAAAATTAGTCCAATTAATTGACATACATACACAAAAGTAATTAATTCCCATTTTTATATCACGTCACAAAGAGTGCAAGGTTCAACTTTCAAGTAAAGGGAAGGCATGTGATCTTGCTTCACTCCCATTAGTGATCCCATTAAAGCTTGCATCTGCCTATGCTTTTTTTTGTTTATGTAGCTAAGTGTTTCCCATAATGGATATGTAGCTAGCAGTCAGTTTGCGCATGCCATCATTAATTGGAGCTCTCAGGAACCACTTCTCTCCTCATGTGGAAGAGAATCCCTTTTAAGAAGGTCCAAAACTTGTTGCACTTCCGAGGTGGTACTAAACATCCCGCCACCTAGTCATGAAACCTACATTGTCCTTAGAGATTTTTCTGTAATTGTTTTATGGGTCTAAATCCCATCTATATTTCAGTAACATTACATAGAATCCCCCATTGAGTAGTATCACTGACATGTGGTCGAGCATGAAAGATGAGACCCATGGAAGCATGTCGGTAATATATTTGATCTGGGAACACCTACCAGGAGGTTGCCCTCTATGAAGCAGAGGACATCCTTTGTGAATTACAGATATATCAGATGTAGGAAGGTTGGCGATGCAGGCCGTTGAGGTTCTAGAGTGTCGCTAATGGTTTTGCATGGGTTCCTCCATGGGGAGGTGTAGAGGCATGCACAACTTTGTGGCGGATTCATGGATCTCGCTCGGCAGATGCATGTCGTGCTAGACCGGAGGTTGGACGATTGCATGTAGGCGTGTGTTAGTGGCTTATCGGATGTCGTGCTAGCTATCTTAGGTGGAAGACATTCCGAACAACCTTCCTCTTGCATCACTTCCTCCTATTTGTTGACGTCGTCGCCGGGGAACTCCTCTTTGGAGTTGGTTGTCTTGGTCACTATTGGTCATGCATGGTCACATGGTGGTGATGCGGTAGTGCGTCATATGCGCTCTGATATGTATGTGTATCAATGGTATTCCCACAACTTCATCTAGATCATTGGATCTCTATGTGGTTCATTGCCTTGCCACCTCCATTCAGCGGCGAGTGGATAGTCATCCCTCTTTTAAGGGCATGGATACTCATCCCTTGATGCGGAATACTACATAATACCAATGGGATCTTGCAAAAAAATACCCATGAGGCCCTTCATCTGGGCCAGGTTGGTGCATGGGCACGTGGAGTTCCGTGGAGGACTACTTTGTGGTTATCTCCGGTGGACACCATGGAAGTTTTAGCAGAATACGCCTGGGGATGCTATAGGATGATACGTCGTCAAGATGGTGACTGGAACACCGCTTCATATCCACAGTGAAAATATATGATCTAGACTTTGCCAGTTGAACCGATTAGCGACGAACTTGTGGCATTACGTTGCTAAATGTCTTTGTGCCGTATTTTTTCCTTGATTGGTTGGACCCAACACCCTATAGGAAAATCCTTTTTATCTTGTCGTCTCAGGCTAGACGTCGCGACGTTGTTGTTTTTCCCCTTCTTGAAAGAGTTGATGCAGAAGAAGACTAGTGTCGTACGTGTTTTTGCATATCTTGTCATGGTTCTTTAATTTTTGTCCATCTAATATACTCTACTTGATGATGACTTTGACCATGTTAACTTGCGTTAAATTTAATAATATCGCTTGTACGCGTTTCTTGATAAGAGGATGGAAGGTTTAATCTTTTTATTTTGAAAAAAGAATCTAGTCAAGTATTAAAAATTAGAATCATATGAAAATGCTTTTGAATGTGAATCTAATGGTGACCACTTTGCGCAACCTTAACTCGTATCATTATACCAATTGTTGGTCAAAACATGAATTTAGATTGTCAAACTACGTCCAGAGTTTGGAACTGTTGGCATATAAATGCGTAACTCACCTTTCCCCGTCAGTTTGAGTTTTGGGTGAACTGACCTCTGTGCGTAGTTCTACAAGGTATCAGAGCCAAAAGGTCTTGAGTTCAAGACCCGGCTGGCACAATTTAAAAATAAAAAATTGCAGCCCACTCCCGGTCCATGTTTAGGCGCGAGGGAGCCACACGTGAGGGGAGGTGTTGACGTATAAATGCATATCCTACCTTTCCCCATTGATGACCCACAAGTATAGGGGATCTATCGTAGTCCTTTCGATAAGTAAGAGTGTCGAACCCAACGAGGAGCAGAAGGAAATGATAAGCGGTTTTCAGCAAGGTATTCTCTGCAAGTACTGAAATAAGTGGTAACAGATAGTTTTGTGATAAGGTAAATTGTAACGAGCAACAAGTAAACAAGAGTAAATAAAGTGCAGCAAGGTGGCCCAATCCTTTTTGTAGCAAAGGACAAGCCTGGACAAACTCTTATAATTGGAAAAGCGCTCCCGAGGACACATGGGATTATCGTCAAGCTAGTTTTCATCATGTTCATATGATTCGCGTTTGGTACTTTGATAATTTGATATGTGGGTGGACCGGTGCTTGGGTGTTGTTCTTACTTGAACAAGCATCCCACTTATGATTAACCTCTATTGCAAGCATCCGCAACTACAACAAAAGTATTAAGGTAAACCTAACCATAGCATGAAACATATGGATCCAAAACAGCCCCTTACGAAGCAACACATAAACTAGGGTTTAAGCTTCTGTCACTCTAGCAACCCATCATCTACTTATTACTTCCCAATGCCTTCCTTTAGGCCCAAATAATGGTGAAGTGTTATGTAGTCGACGTTCACATAACACCACTAGAGGCTAGACAACATACATCTCATCAAAATATCGAACGAATACCAAATTCACATGACTACTAATAGCAAGACTTCTCCCGTGTCCTCAAGAACAAACGTAACTACTTACAAAGCATATTCATGTTCATAATCAGAGGGGTAATAATATGCATAAAGGATCTGAACATATGATCTTCCACCAAATAAACCAACTAGCATCAACTACAAGGAGTAATCAACACTACTAGCAACCTACTAGCACCAATCCCAGACTTGGGGACAAGAATTGGATACAAGAGATAAACTAGGGTTTGGAGATGAGATGGTGCTCGTGAAGATGTTGATGGAGATTGCCCTCTCCCGATGATAGGAACGTTGGTGATGATGATGGCGATGATTTCCCCCTCCCGGAGGGAAGTGTCCCCGGCAGAACAGCTCCGTCGGAGCCCTAGATTTGTTCCGCCAAGGTTCCGCCTCGTGGCGGCGGAGTCTCGTCCCGAAAGTTTGCCTCTGATTTTTTTCTCATCGAAAGACCTCATATAGGAGAAGATGGGCATCGGAGAGCCACCAGGGGCCACGAGGTGGGCGCGCCGCCCGGCGCGCCCCACCCTCGTGAGTAGGGTGTGGGCCCCCTGGCCTTCATCTTTGGCGACGATTTTTCTTTATTTATTTTAAGACATTCCGTGGAGTTTCAGGACTTTTGGAGTTGCACAGAATAGGTCTCCAATATTTGCTCCTTTTCCAGCCCAGAATTCCAGCCGCCGGCATTCTCCCTTTCATGTAACCTTGTAAAATAAGAGAGAATAGCCATAAGTATTGTGACATAACGTGAAATAACAGCCCATTATGCGATAAATATCGATATAAAAGCATGATGCAAAATGGACGTATCAACTCCCCCAAGCTTAGACCTCGCTTGTCCTCAAGCGAAAAGCCGATAACAATAAATATGTCCTCATGTTTAGAGGTAGAGGCGTCGATAAAATAAAATACGGACATGAAGGCATCATGATTATTCTCATAACAGCAACATATATAGATTTTGTCATACGATTACTTATGTTCAAGTGATGATCTTTTCACAATGCAAAAGTATGAATCAGAAACTTTATTGGGCACCAGCAAAGTATAATCTCAGTCATTGAAGCAATTGCAATTTATCATAACATCGGAAAGAGTCTATGTCAGAGCTTAAAAGCAAGTCCACATACTCAACTATCACTTAGTCCTTCATAATTGTTAGCACTCACGAAATACTTGTGGTTGCGGAGTTTTAATCGGACACAGAGAAAGATAGGGGCTTATAATTTTGCCCCACAACCTTTTACCTCAAGGGTAATGTCAACAATAACAATTCATGCTCCCTACATCCAATTAGATATATATATATATATATATATATATATATATATATATATATATATATCATGTTCTTTCCAACATCTTTGGGCTTGCCAAAGGATAAAATGAAAAAGGAAAGGTGAAGATCACCGTGACTCTTGCATAAGGTAGAAGATAATAATAAAAAGATAGGCCCTTCGCAGAGGGAAGCAGAGGTTGCCATGCGCTTTTATGGTTGGATGCACAAAATCTTAATGCAAAAAGAACGTCACTTTATATTGCCCCTTGTATGTGGAACTTTATTATGCAGTCCGTCGCTTTATTACTTCCACAACAAGTTCGTACAAAGCTTATTTCTCTGCACTAATAAGTCATGCATATTTAGAGAGCAATTTTTTATTGCTTGCACCGATGACAACTTACTTGAAGGATCTTACTCAATCCATAGGTAGATATGGTGGACTCTCATGGCTAAACTGGTTTAAGGGTATTTGGAAGCACAAGTAGTATCTCTACTTGGTGCTGAGAATTTGGCTAGCATGAGGGGGAAAGGCAAGCTCAACATGTTAGAGGATCCATGACAACATACTTTATCTCAGATACAAGAAAACATAACTCATTATGTTGTCTTCCTTGTCCAACATCACCTCTTTAGCATGTCATATTTTAATGAGTGCTCCCAATTATAAAAGATGTCAATGATAATATATCTATATGTGAAACCTCTCTCTCCTTATTACTTCCTATTAATTGCAATGATGACTAAAGCTATATTTGCCAACTCCCAACAACTTTTAATCATCATACTCTTTCTATGTGAAGTCATTACTTTCAATAAGGTCAATATGAACTCTTTGTTTCTTTTTATTCTTTTCATTTATTCTCCCAAGATCATGGCAAAGTAATCAAGCCCTTGACTCGACACTAATCTTTATTATATATAGCTCACGAACTCGATTACATAGAGGGATCATAAAGCAAAACTCAAAACTAGATCATGCCATGACTTTTATTCTACTAAATCAAGATACTACTGATAGGATTGAACTAAGAAAAACGGTAAAGATAGGGGTTGTGATGGTGATACGATACCGGTGTTGGAAATATGCCCTAGAGGCAATAATAAAAGCATTATTATTATATTTCCTTGTTCATGATAATTGTCTTTTATTCATGCTATAATTGTATTATCCGGAAGTCGTAATACATGTGTGAATACATAGACCACAATACGTCCCTAGTGAGCCTCTAGTTGACTAGCTCGTTGGTCAATAGATAGTCATTGTTTCCTGACTATGGACATTGGATGTCATTGACAACGGGATCACGTCATTAGGAGAATGACGTGATGGACAAGACCCAATCCTAAGCATAGCGCAAAGATCGTGTAGTTCGTTTTGCTAGAGCTTTTCCAATGTCAAGTATCTCTTCCTTAGACCATGAGATCGTGTAACTCCCGGATACCGTAGGAGTGCTTTGGGTGTACCAAACGTCACAACGTAATCGGGTGACTATAAAGGTGCATTACGGTATCTCCGAAGTGTCATTGGGTTGACACGGATCGAGACGGATTTGTCACTCCGTGTTGCGGAGAGGTATCACCGGGCCCACTCGGTAGTGCATCATCATAATGAGCTCAAAGTGACCAAGTGTCCGGTCACGGGATCATGCATTCTGATGCGAGTAAAGTGACTTGCGTAACGAGACTGAGCGAGGTATTGGGATACCGACGATCGAGTCTCGGGCAAGTAACATACCGTCGACAAAGGGAATAGTATACGGGTTGCTTGAATCCTCGACATCGTGGTTCATCCGATGACATCATCGAGGAGCATGTAGGAGCCAACATGGGTATCCAGATCCCGCTGTTGGTTATTGACCGAGAGCGTCGGTCATGTTCGCATGTCTCCGAACCCGTAGGGTCCACACACTTAAGGTTCGGTGGCGCTAGGGTTATTAGGAAGACTTGTATGTGATTACCGAATGTTGTTGGTCCGGATGAGATCCCTGACGTCACGAGGAGTTCGGAATGGTCCGGAGGTAAAGATTTATATATGGGAAGTTGTCAAGCGGACACCGGAAAAGTTTCGGTCATATCGGTATTGTCTGGGGCCACCGGAAAGGTTCGGAGGACCACGGGAGGGGCCACCCCTCCGGGGGCCACTGGGCTGCGTGGGAAGGGCCAGCCCTGGTGGGCTGGGCGCACCCCTACCAAAACAGTTGCAGTGTGCCGACGATGCGGTCAGGTGGCGCAACCGAGCTCAAGTGGGAGTTCGACGAGGAATGTGGTCGTTACTATGTGTCTTTCCCGATGATCGATAGTGGAGCCAGTTGGGACGATCGGGGATCTGTAGCATTTGGGGTATCTTCTTTTATTTTGGTTCCGTGGTCGGACCTTGAGTGTAATCTGAATGATGGATGTTTATTTATGTCTTGTGTGAAGTGGCGATCGTAAGCCAACTATGTATCTCTTTCCTTATGTATTACATGGGTTGTGTGAAGATTACCTCGGTTGTGACATTGCTTTCAATGCGGTTATGCCTCTAAGTCGTGCTTCGACACGTGGGAGATATAGCCGCATCGAGGCGTTACAAGTTGGTAATCGAGCCTTCCCGACTTAGGAGCCCCCGCTGATTGTTTGTTGGCGTTGTTGAGTCTAGAACAAAATGTTTTGAGTCTTAGGATTATATATATCGGAGTAGGATTCTTTTTACTCCCCAGTCCCTTCGTCGCTCTGGTGAGGTCTCCTGACGTAGAAGTTTTGACTCTCCTCTCCTCAAATTTCACTAAAAAATTTTTAGGATCACGCGGGTATCTTGGAATCGTTCCGATGGTTTTGTGACGAGAACATTGTCCTTGGTGCCTCCTGACATTTAGGGGTTGTGGCAGTGTCCCGGGGAGTTGAGCTCCGAGGTGTTGTCGTCACAATTTTATCGTTGCAGATTCTGGAATACCTGAGTTTTACCGACATCGAAATCTCTTTTATACAGTTGTTGGTGAGATAACCCGATAACCCGATCTTCGGGCGAGCTCGGGAGTATTGCCATGACTCATATAACGGATGCTTTTCAAGGTCGAGGTACACGATTTCGAAGGTTTCTTGGTTATGTGTTGACGGATGGATACAATTGGATCTAGGTATTGTTAGTTTGGGTGATATATTTTGTGTCCCTGTATCCCCAACACCAGATTGCATAACCAGAAAGTTTCGGGAGTTTATAGGTGGGATTCAAGTAGCTCTTAGCATTTCTTCCCGCAGATATTTGGTTCGTGATTGGGTAATCCTTACCACTTATTTGTTCCAGTCGTACCTTGGTATTTTTTTCATCAACCTTAATCAAGTGGCTTCTCACCTTAATGGACGTGTGATGTTCGCTTTTGGAATTCATTCGTTCATCCTTGTTCGAATGTTTATTGTGAAGACTATATGTTGCAATTTCTATCCGTTGATTCTACTTGTCTATCTGTCTATCAAAGTGCTAACGGATGTCACCCTCTTCAGGATGGCTCCGCCAACGCGTCTGAATCCGGATCGCGATGATGGGAATCAGTCGAACCCTCCACCTCCACCTCCGCCTCCGGAGGCCTGGCAAGCTATCATGGCAGCCACCAATGCCAATGCTCAGATGATTTTGCAACTCTTGCAAGAGCGTACCCAAGGGCAAGGCAATCAAGGAAATCAAGGTCAAGGCAACAACCAGCCGCACTTTGCTACCCTCAGTCAGTTCCTCGCTAATCAACGAAGTCTTTCGGTTTACGTAGCGAGGCCACGAGGCCAACGATTGGCTTGTGGACATCTGCAAACATTTTGAATGTAGCAATGTCGGACACGAGGACTTTGTCAAGTTAACCGTTTCAACTCAAGGACCAAGCTGCCGAGTGGTACCAAGAATACAAAGATTCCAGAGGAGGTCGTGTCATTACAGGATGAGTTCCGCCGAGACTTGAGCTCACCACATTCGAAAAGTGTTGTTGAGAGCAAGCGTGAGGAGTTCCGCAATCTCAAGCAAGGCAACATGTATGTGTATCAATACAATATCCAGTTCGAAACTCGCCGCTTCGCTAAGCAAGGCGTCCACGATGAAAAGAGTATGATCTATCAATTCATAGGTGGCCTCGAGAAGATCTGCAATTAGCTCTTGTGCTTTTGAGCGTAAAAGTATGATGAATTCTACAACATGGCATCAAGCAAGAAGCTGCCCAGCTCAAATGTGAGGCTCCTAAGAAGAGAATCGAGGATGCAGATTCAGTCTTCTTCTTCCTCTCAAGTGGCAGCTAAGCAGCGAAGTTCTACCTTCCTCCTCCTCCGTTCCATCAGCCTTATCAGCAGAAGAACTCAGGTGGTCGTGGATCTTCCCACCCGCCCAACCCTGGCTATCAGAACAAGTCTAATTCTCAAGCTCCAAGGTCAAGTGCTCCTTACCACCGTCCGCTCTCGAGGTGACTTGCAACAAGTGTCGCAGAAGGTCACTATGCGAACAAGTGCTTCAACCAAAGGCGCCTTCCGCCTCCTCCTCCTGTGAAATCTTCAAGCAATGCAGTGGTCAAGCATAATCCCAAGTCTGCAAAGGTGAATATGATGAATGCAGCTCAAGCGGAGGAATCTACTGACGTGATAATGGGTAATCTCTCAGTTAATGATATTCCTGCAAAAGTCTTATTTGATACTGGTGCATCGCATTCTTTCATGTCATATCCTTTTGCATCGAAGCACAATGTTGACACAGAGGTTTTATCAAAAGTTATGCAAGTTGTTTCTCCCGGAAAGCTTATGACTTCTAGTTTGGTTGCTTCCGATGTCTCTATCAAGATGGGCGACTATAGATTTCTGGCTAAACCAATTGTTCTTGGTGACTCGGATATTGATCTTATTCTCGGGATGGACTGGCTTTCTCAGCACAAAGCTCAGCTTGATTGTGCTGCCAGGGAAATTCAATTGACTCACTCTTCTAATGATGTGATCATCTATGCCGCTCGTGATGAAACCATTCGGTTGTTTTCTCTCAATGAGAAGGGCGAATTGGATGCTATCTCTCGATTCCATCGTTTGTGAGTACCAAGATGTCTTTCGGAAGAGCTTCCAGAATGCCTCCTCATCGGCGATTGAGTTCGTTATCGATCTTGAGCACCGCACGAACCCGTTTGCAAGCGTCCATACAAGCTTGGACCTAATGAGCTGAAGGAATTGAAGAAGCAACTCGATGAACAAGAGCGTCTGGTTTGATCGAGACGAGTTCATCTCCTTGGGGTTGTGGTGTTCTTTTGTCCGGAAGAAGGATGGCACGGACCGACTTTGCGTCGATTACCGTCCATTGAATAAGAAGACTATCAAGAACAAGTATCCACTTCCCAACATCAATGAGCTTTTCGAGCAACTCAAAGGTGCTAAAGTGTTCTCCAAGCTTGACCTTCGTATGGGTTATCATCAGATTCGCATTCGTGAACAAGATATTCCCAAGACAGCATTCAGAACAAGCTTTGGTTCTTATGAATATACTATCATGTCTTTCGGCCTCGTCAATGCTCCTCCAACATTCTCTCGGATGATGAATTTCATCTTCAACCCCTACACCAATCAATTCGTCTTGGTCTATCTGGATGATATTTTGGTCTTCTCCAAGAATAAGAAGGATCATGCCAAACATTTGCGATTGGTGCTAGACAAGCTCAGAGAGCATCAATTCTATGCTAAGTTCTCCAAATGTGAATTTTGGCTTGATGAAGTGCTTTATCTTGGTCATATCATCTCCGCCAAGGGCATCGCTGTTAATCCCGAGAAGGTGTCTGTAGTTGTGAATTGGGAACCTCCTCAGAATGTCAAGCAGCTTCGCAGTTTTCTTGGTCTTGCAAGCTATTGCCGAAGATTCGTTGAGAACTTCTCCAAGATTGCAAAGCCTCTTTCCAACCTCCTCCGAAGCATGTGAAGTATGTACGGTCTCCCGAGTGTGACGTTGCTTTCAATACTCTCAAAGAGAAACTCGTCACAGCTCTGTCTTAACTCCTCTGATGAATCCAAGCCATTGAAGTTTTCTGTGATGCTTCTCTTCAAGGTCTCGGTGCTGTGTTAATGCAAGAGAAGAGAGTTGTGGCCTATACCTCTCGTCAAGCTGAAGCCCAACGAAAAGAACTACCCCACTCACGATCTTGAGTTGGCGGCGTTGTCCATGCATTGATAACATGGAGACATCTCTTGTTGGGAAGGAAAGTGGACATTTTCACCGATCACAAGAGCCTCAAGTATATCTTCACTCAACCCAACCTCAACCTCGAGGCAGACTCGATGGGTCGAAATGATTCAAGAGTACAACCCAAGTATTGAATATACTCCGGGCAAGGCCAATGTCATTGCAGATGCTTTGAGCAGAAGGCTTATCGCAACAGTTTAATCCTCAAGCCCTTCCAACCGGATCTTTGTGAAGCTTTCCAAGCTGAATCTTCAAGTTGTTCCTCAAGGCTTTCTTGCCAACCTCATAGTCTCTCCTACTTTGGAAGATCAGATTCGTGAGGCTCAACTTCTGGATACCATGGTGAAAAAGGTGAAACGTGGTATCGACAAGGGCATTTCAAATACAAGTGCTTCCACATTGATGACAAAGATACTCTTTTCTTCGAGGACGGATTGTGGTTCCTAAGGGTGATCTACGTAAAGTCATTATGAGCGAGGCACACAATTCGCTTCTATCCATTCATCCCGGAAATACGAAGATGTACCATGACCTCAAGCAGTCATATTGGTGGACTCGAATGAAGCGAAATTGCTCAATTCGTGAATGAGTGTGATGTCTGCAGAAGAGTGAAAGCAGAACACCAACGACCAACTAGTCTCCTCCAACCTCTTGCTATTCCAGAATGGAAGTTTGATCATATCGAAATGGACTTCGTGACTGGTTTTTCCTAAGTCCAAGCGTGGAAATGATGCTATCTTCGTTGTCATTGACAAGCTTACTAAAGTGGCTCATTTTCTTCCAATCAAAGAATCTATCACAGCAGCTCAGTTGGCAGAGCTATACACATCCAGGATTGTCTCCTTGCACGGCATTCCACAAGTGATCTCTTCAGACCGTGGTAGCATCTTTACCTCCAAGTTCTGGGATTCTTTTCAGAAGGCCATGGGCACCAACATTCGTTTCAGCACAGCTTTCCATCCTCAAACAAGTGGCCAAGTCGAGCAAGTCAATTAAATCCTTGAAGATATGCTCAGGGCTTGTGTCATTTCCTTCGGTATGAAGTGGGAAGATTGTCTTCCATATGCCGAGTTCTCCTACAACAACAGTTTCCAAGCGAGTTCGGGCAAGGCCCCATTCGAATTTCTCTATGGCAGAAAGTGTCGTACTCCTCTCAATTGGTCTGAGACAGGTGAACGCCAACTTCTTGGCAACGACTTGATCACAGAAGCCGAAGAAATGTGCAAAGTCATTCATGAGAATCTCAAAGCCGCATAATCGCGCCGAAAGAGCTATTATGATGACAAGCACCGTGATGTGACTTTTGAAATTGGAGACCATGTCTACCTCCGCGTCTCTCAATGAAAGGCACTCGTCGCCCGGTATCAAAGGAAGCTTGCCCCTAGATCGTGGGTCCTTTCAAGATCATTGGCAAAAGAGGTGATCTAGCCTATCAACTTGAGCTTCCGTCCAACTTTGCGAACGTGCACGATGTGTTTCACGTGTCACAGCTCCGCAAGTGCTTCAAGACTCCTGAGCGCACTATCAACTTCGAAGAAATTGACCTTCAAGATGATCTCTCTTATCATGAGCACCCTGTTGCTATTCTTGAGGAAACCGAGCGCAAGACTCGCAACAAGTCAATCAAATTCCTGAAAGTGAAGTGGTCACACCATTCCGACCGAGAAGCCACCTGGGAGCGCGAGGATCACCTCCGTTCCGAATATCCGTAGTTCTTTCAGTCCTAGATCTCGGGACGAGATCCTCTTGTAGTGGTGGAGTGTTGTAACACCCCGGATGTAACTTTCCATATTTGTAACTCCAACTCTTTCCATTTTCGGCATTGTGATATGATATTCCCTCCGTGGTTGGGTTTTTGTCTTTCGTTTTTGCATTTTGTCCATGTCATGCATTTTCATATCATGTCATCATGTGCATCGCATTTGCATACGTGTTCGTCTCATGATTCCGAGCATTTTCCCCGTTGTCCGTTTTGCAATCCGGCACTCTTATGTCCCCCGGCGCCCCCTTTTACATTTTTCCGTGAGCGGGTACTAAACTTTCTCGGAATGGACCGAGGTTTGCCAAGTGGCCTTGGTACACCACCGGTAGACCACCTGTCAAGTTTCGGGTCATTTGGAGCTCGTTTGGTACTCCAACGGTTAACCGCACTCTCGCAAAAGCCTCTTTTAAGTTGCAGCCCAACACCCCTCCAAAATAGTCCAATAACCCATCTAAGTCACCTCAATGCTCTCGGTCGTTCGATCACGATCGTGTGGGCGAAAACCGCACCTCATTTGGACTCTCCTAGCTCCCTCTATGCCTATATATACACCCCATTCCAAATTCGCGGATCCTCTCCCCCCTAACCCTAGCAAATCCCAGATCCGCCGCCGCCGGACGTGTCCGGAGCGGGCCGGACAACGTCCGCCGCCGCCCGCGCCTCTCGGCCTTGCGCCACGTGGCGCCGCCGCCTCCCACTGCCACCGCCCACGGCCCGGCTTGACCATGCCCTCCTGCCCAGCACACCTCCCGGCCCGCGCCCGCTCCGCGCCAGTGCCGCGCTCCCCGCCGCCGCCCGCCGCCGCCTCCCGCCATGCAGCGCCATTGCCGCCCAGCCGCCACCGGACCGCCATGCAGTCGCCGCGCCGCCCGGCCGATCCGCCCGGCCGACGCCCTCCTCCTCGGTCGGCCTTCTCCTCCTCCGCCCCGGCCTCTCTTCTCCTCTCCGGCGAGCAGCCGCGCCGCCGGCCGCCTCGAGCCGATCAGATCTAGAATCGGGCGGTTGACTTTCTTCCCCCCCAAAATCGTCTAAGTTTTTAATTCTGTGTTAATTTGTTGCATTTTCATCGTGCCATAACTCTGTGCCCGTAGCTCCGTTTCGTGCGTGTAATATGTCAAAATGTTCGCGCCGATGAGTAGATCATTTCATCTCATTGCATCATTTTAATTTGAGCTCATCTTGATGCCCGAAATGCTGTTGGAAGAGGGCTATGTGATGTTAGTTTCTGTTTCTTAACAGAACATGCACTTTTGTCATTTTTGCCATGATTGATGTGTGCATCCTATGATCTTGAGTCCTACATGTGTTTTGTAATATGCCATGCCATCTTTCCAGGGGTGTATGCCATGTATTTTTGTGATCTCTATAGTGACTAGCACAAGCATGCAAACTAGGCTTCCTGATGTTGCTGTTTTCAGCCCCTGTTTTGCTGATATTTTTATGCCATGTTAACTTGATGCTACCGAGAGATCCATGCATATTTTGAGATACTTCAGTAAGGATGTTTTGAACATATGGTTATGCTCTATCCATCCATGTCTTTGTTTGCAATTATGGAGTGCCATAGCTTGAGTCAATCGAGCTCTACTTTTGCTATAAAATGTTTCCTGGCAGATTGTTTACATGTTATTCAATTTTGCCAAGGTTGTTGTAGTTGATCCGTGTATGCTATGATGTTGTTCTTGCCATTTATATCTTCTATGCCACGTCTTCTTGATGGATGTATGCTTAGTTTATCATGTAATTCTCTGTAGTGAGTGCATCGAGCTCTTAAACATGCCTACTTGTTATCTGTTTTTGTCATGCCCTGTTGCTGAATCTGTTAACGAAACTTGCTATATTGACATGGGTGTTATTGTATTTTCTGATCCTTTTTGGCTTATGGTCAGTAAGGGACTTTTGTTCTATGCTTTGAGTAGATTCATGCCATGCCTTGTTTTGCTATTATAAGTTCCTGTAGCATGTTGTTTGCTTGCTCTGAACATTGCTTCCTGATGCTGATTTTGCCATGTTCAGTAATTTCACTAAGTCTGTGAAGCTGATATGTTTTGCACTTTTGCCATGCTTGTTTGGACCTGTTATGATGTGATTTAGCCGTAGCTCAGTGTACATCTTTTGTCAAGCATCTTGAGTAGATCACTGCCATATACTTTGTTGGTACGTTTGGGTGCAGTAGCTTAATTTCTTGTTGCTTGCTATGTGGCATCATGCTGTTAATGACAGATTCGTGCCATCCTTGTTTTGCTTGTCATTTGCAAACCGTGCATCCGATTCTGGTGATCTTTATATCGATCTCAACCGAAATCATCTCATCTTTCCAGCGGCATACTTGGTTTGCCAAGTTGATGCCTGGTTCATCATTTTCCTTCCGGAGCGCGCATACGCATTGCATATCACATCTCGCATATCATGCCATGTTTTGCATCATGTTGCTTGTGCGTTGCACCGTGATTTATTGTGGTTCCTTTGTTTGTGTTCTTGCTTTGGGTAGAGCCGGGAGACGAGTACGTGAACGAGGAACCTGTTGAGAACGCTTACGAGGATCAAGCTTTCGACAACTCTGAGAACATTGCAGGCAAGATGACCATACCCTCGAAATCACTTCTATCTTTGCTATGCTAGATGCTCGCTCTTTTGCTATGCCTATTCTACGATGCCTATCACTTGCTTATCATGCCACCCATATTGCCATGTCAGCCCTAACCATCCTTTCCTAGCAAACCGTTGATTGGCTATGTTACCGCTTTGCTCAGCCCCTCTTATAGCGTTGCTAGTTGCAGGTGAAGATAAAGTTTGTTCCTTGTTGGAACATGGAGATGTTGTTCCTTGTTAGAACATGTTTACTTGTTGGGGATATCACAATATATCTGCTATAATTAATGCATCTATATACTTGGTAAAGGGTGGAAGGCTCGGCCTTATGCCTGGTGTTTTGTTCCACTCTTGCCACCCTAGTTTCCGTCATACCGGTGTTATGTTCCTTGATTTCGCGTTCCTTACACGGTTGGGTGATTTATGGGACCCCCTTGACAGTTCGCTTTGAATAAGACTCGTCCAGCAAGGCCCAACTTTGGTTTTACCATTTGCCACCTAAGCCTTTTTCCCCCGGGTTTTCGCGAGCCCGAGGGTCATCTTTATTTTAACCCCCGGACCAGTGCTCCTTCGAGTGCTGGCCCAAACGAGTAGATCTAGGGGCCACCACGGTAAACTCGAGGCTTGGTTTTACTCGTAGGATGTCTCATCCGGATGTGCCTCGAGAACGAGATATGTGCAGCTCCTATCGGGATTTGTCGGCACAATCGGGCGGCTGTGCTGGTCTTGTTTTATTGTTGTCGAAATGTCTTGTAGTCCGGGATTCCGAGATCGATCGGGTCTTCCCAGTAGAAGGAATATCCTTCGTTGACCGTGAGAGCTTATAATGGGCTAAGTTGGGACACCCTGCAGGTATTATCTTTCAAAGCCGTGCCCGCGTTATGAGGCAGATGGGAATTTGTTAATGTCCGTTGTAGAAAACCCGAAGTTGACCTTAATTTAAAATACACATCAACCACGTGTGTAACCGTGATGGTCTCTTCTCGGCGGAGTCCGGGAAGTGAACACGGTGTTGGAGTTATGTCTGACGTAAGTAGTTCAGGATCACTTCTTGATCGCTACTAGCTTCACGTCCGTGCCTTGCTTCTCTTCTCGCTCTCTTTTGTGGATGTAGCCACCATATATGCTAGTCGCTTGCTGCAGCTCCACCTCACAACTCTGTCCTTCCTATAAGCTTAAATAGTCTTGATCTCGCGGGTGTGAGATTGTTGAGTCCCCGTGACTCACAGATTCTACCAAAACAGTTGCAGTGCCGACGATGCGGTCAGGTGACGAACCGAGCTCAAGTGGGAGTTCGACGAGGAACGTGGTCGTTACTATGTGTCTTTTCCTGATGATCGTAGTGGAGCCAGTTGGGACGATCGGGGATCTGTGTAGCATTTGGGGTATCTTCTTTTATTTTGGTTACGTAGTCGGACCTTGAGTGTAATCTGAATGATGGATGTTTATTTATGTATTGTGTGAAGTGGCATTCGTAAGCCAACTATGTATCTCTTTCCTTATGTATTACATGGGTTGTGTGAAGATTACCTCACTTGCGACATTGCTTTCAATGCGGTTATGCCTCTAAGTCGTGCTTCGACACGTGGGAGATATAGCCGCATCGAGGGCGTTACACAGTACTCGTAGTAACTCCTGGGTATTTGATACCGGTGCCGTTGCTCATATTTGTAACTCACAGCAGGAGCTGCGGAATAAGCGGAGACTGGCAAAGGACGAGGTGACGATGCGCGTCGGGAATGGTTCCAGAGTCGATGTGATCGCCGTCGGCACGCTACCTCTACATTTACCTACGGGATTAGTTTTGAACCTTAATAATTGTTATTTGGTGCCAAGTTTGAGCATGAACATTGTTTCTGGATCTCGTTTGATACGAGATGGCTACTCATTTAAATCCGAGAATAATGGTTGTTCTATTTATATGAGAGATATGTTTTATGGTCATGCTCCAATGGTCAATGGTTTATTCTTAATGAATCTCAAGCGTAATGTTACACATATTCATAGCGTGAATACCAAAAGATGTAAAGTTGATAACGATAGTCCCACATACTTGTGGCACTGCCGCCTTGGTCACATTGATGTGAAGCGCATGAAGAAGCTCCATGCTGATGGACTTTTGGAGTCTCTTGATTATGAATCATTTGACACATGCGAACCATGCCTCATGGGCAAGATGACCAAGACTCCGTTCTCCGGAACAATGGAGCGAGCAACCAACTTGTTTGAAATCATACATACCGATGTATGCGGTCCAATGAGTGTTGAGGCTCGCGGAGGATATCGTTATGTTCTCACTCTCACAGATGACTTGAGTAGATATGGGTATGTCTACTTGATGAAACACAAGTCTGAGACCTTTGAAAAGTTCAAGGAATTTCAGAATGAAGTAGAGAATCAACGTGACCGAAAGATAAAATTCTTACGATCGGATCGTGGAGGAGAATATTTAAGTCACGAATTTGGTACACACTTAAGAAAATGTGGAATCGTTTCACAACTCACGCCGCCTGGAACACCTCAGCGTAACGGTGTGTCCGAACGTCGTAATCGCACTCTATTGGATATGGTGCGGTCTA
The DNA here is from genome assembly GCA_021605205.1 of Aegilops longissima. Classification (NCBI taxonomy): domain Eukaryota; kingdom Viridiplantae; phylum Streptophyta; class Magnoliopsida; order Poales; family Poaceae; genus Aegilops; species Aegilops longissima. Next base: position 149,564,674 of record CM038680.1, read on the forward strand.
TGATGTCTCTTACCGATTTACCGCTATCATTTTGGGGATACGCTCTAGAGACAGCTACATTCACTTTAAATAGGGCACCGTCTAAATCCGTTGAGACGACACCGTATGAATTATGGTTTGGGAAGAAACCTAAGCTGTCGTTTCTAAAAGTTTGGGGATGCGATGCTTATGTCAAGAAACTTCAACCTGAAAAGCTCGAACCCAAGTCGGAAAAATGCGTATTCATAGGATACCCTAAAGAAACCATTGGGTATACCTTCTACTTAAGATCCGAGGGCAAGATCTTTGTTGCCAAGAACGGATCCTTTCTGGAAAAAGAGTTTCTCTCGAAAGAAGTAAGTGGGAGGAAAGTAGAACTCGATGAAGTACTACCTCTTGAGCGGGATAGTAGTGCAGCTCGGAAAATGTTCTGTGATGTCTACACCAATCAAGAGGAAAATAATGATGATGATCAAGGTACTTCGGATCAAGTTGCTCTTGAACTTCGGGTCCACTAGGACACGCCCGCACTGCAGTGGTACGCAACCCTGTCCCGGAAATCATGTTGTTAGACAACGGTGAACCTTTGAACTATGAAGAAGCGATGGCGGGCCAGATTCCAACAAATGGCTAGAAGCCATGAAATCCGAGATAGAATCCATGTATGAAAACAAAGTATGGACTTTGACCGACTTGCCGATGATCGGCGACGATAGAAAATAAATGGATCTTCAAGAAGAAGACGGACGCGATGGTAATGTCACCATCTATAAAGCTCGACTTGTCGCTAAGTGTTATCGGCAAGTTCAAGGGATTGACTACGATGAGACTTTCTCTCCGTGGCGAAGCTTAAGTCCGTCCGAATCATGTTAGCAATTGCCGCATACTATGATTATGAGATATGGCAGATGGACGTCAAAACAGCGTTCCTTAACGGTTATCTTAAGGAAGAGCTGTATATGATGCAGCCGGAAGGTTTTGTCGATCCTAAGAACGCTAACAAAGTATGCAAGCTCCAAATGATCCATTTATGGGCTGGTGCAAGCATCTCGAGTTGGAACATTCGCTTTGATGAGATGATCAAAGCATTTGGGTTTATGCAGACTTATGGAGAAGCCTGCGTTTACAGGAAAGTGAGTGGGAGCTCAGAGCATTTCTCATATTATATGTAGATGACATACTTTTGATGGGAAATGATATAGAATTCTTGGACAGCATTAAGGCCTACTTGAATAAGTGTTTTTCAATGAAGGACCTTGGAGAAGCTGCTTATATATTAGGCATCAAGATCTATAGAGATAGATCGAGACGCCTCATAGGTCTTTCACAAAACACATACCTTGATAAGATTTTGAAGAAGTTCAAAATGGATCAGTCCAAGAAGGGGTTCTTGCCTGTGTTGCAAGGTGTGAGATTGAGCTCGGCTCAATGCCCGACCACGACAAAAGATAAAGAAGAGATGAGTGTCATCCCCTATGCCTCAGCCATAGGATCTATTATGTATGCCATGCTGTGTACCAGACTGATGTAAACCTTGCCGTAAGTTTGGTAGGAAGATACCAAAGTAATCCCGCAAGGAACACCGGACAGCGGTCAAGAATATCCTGAAGTACCGAAAAGGACAAAGGACATGTTTCGTTTATGGAGGTGACGAAGAGCTCGTCGTAAAGGGTTACGTCGATGCTAGCTTCGACACGATCTGATGACTCAAAGTCACAAACCGGATCGTGTATATGTTGAATGGTGGAGCGATGGCTGGTGCAGCTGCAAGCGAAGCGTCGTGGCGGGATCTACATGTGAAGCGGAGTACATGGCAGCCTCGGAGGCAGCGCATGAAGCAATTTGGGTGAAGGAGTTCATCACCGACCTAGGAGTCATACCCAATGCGTCGGGGCCGATCAAACTCTTCTCGACAACACCGGAGCTATTGCACTTGCCAAGGAGCCCAGGTTTCACAAGAAGACCAGCACATCAAGCGTCGCTTCAACTCCATCCGTGAAAATGTTCAAGATGGAGACATAGAAATTTGCAAAGTGCATACGGATCTGAATGTCGCAGATCCGCTGACTAAACCTCTTCATGGGCAAAACATGATCAACACCGTAACTCTATGGGTGTTCGATTCATCACAATGTAACTAGATTATTGACTCTAGTGCAAGTGGGAGACTGTTGAAATATGCCCTAGAGGCAATAATAAAAGCATTATTATTATATTTCCTTGTTCATGATAATTGTCTTTTATTCATGCTATAATTGTATTATCCGGAAATCGTAATACATGTGTGAATACATAGACCACAATACGTCCCTAGTGAGCCTCTAGTTGACTAGCTCGTTGGTCAATAGATAGTCATGATTTCCTGACTATGGACATTGGATGTCATTGACAACGGGATCACGTCATTAGGAGAATGACGTGATGGACAAGACCCAATCCTAAGCATAGCACAAAGATCGTGTAGTTCGTTTTGCTAGAGCTTTTCCAATGTCAAGTATCTCTTCCTTAGACCATGAGATCGTGTAACTCCCGGATACCGTAGGAGTGCTTTGGGTGTACCAAACGTCACAACGTAATCGGGTGACTATAAAGGTGCATTACGGTATCTCCGAAAGTGTCATTGGGTTGACACGGATCGAGACGAGGATTTGTCACTCCGTGTTGCGGAGAGGTATCACTGGGCCCACTCGGTAGTGCATCATCATAATGAGCTCAAAGTGAGCAAGTGTCTGGTCACGGGATCATGCATTACGGTACGAGTAAAGTGACTTGCCGGTAACGAGACTGAACGAGGTATTGGGATACCGACGATCGAGTCTCGGGCAAGTAACATACCGTCTGACAAAGGGAATAGTATACGGGGTTGCTTGAATCCTCGACATCGTGGTTCATCCGATGACATCATCGAGGAGCATGTGGGAGCCAACATGGGTATCCAAATCCGCTGTTGGTTATTGACCGAGAGCGTCGGTCATGTTCGCATGTCTCCCGAACCCGTAGGGTCTACACACTTAAGGTTCGGTGGCGCTAGGGTTATTAGGAAGACTTGTATGTGATTACCGAATGTTGTTGAGTCCGGATGAGATCCCGGACGTCACGAGGAGTTCGGAATGGTCCGGAGGTAAAGATTTATATATGGGAAGTTGTCAAACGGAAACGGAAAAGTTTGGGTCATATCGGTATTGTACCGGGGCCACCGGAAAGGTTCCGGAGGACCACCGGGAGGGGCCACCCCTCCCGGGGGCCACTTGGGCTGCGTGGGAAGGGGCCAGCTCCTGGTGGGCTGGGCGCACCCCCTCCCCTTGGGCCCTTGCGCCTAGGGTTGAGGGGGAACCATAAAGGGGCGCCTTGCTTGGGGGGCAAGCCCCCTCCCTTGGCCGCCCCCCTCTAGATGCATATAGAGGGGTCGGCCCCCCTCCTCCCTTCCCCTATAAATAGAGGGGTGAGGGGAGGGCTGCATACACAACTTGAAGGCGCAGCCCTCCCTCCCAACACCTCTCCTCCTCCGCGTGTGCTTGGCGAAGCCTGCCGAGAATCTGTCCTCCACCATCATCACGCCTGTCGTCGCTGCTGCTGGAGCTGTCTTCCTCAACCTCTCCTTCCTCCTTGCTGGATCAAGACGGAGGAGACGCTGCCCGTACTGCACGTGTGTTGAACGCGGAGGTGCTGTCCTTCAAGACTTGGTCATCGGTGATCCGAGTACGACTCCATCATCACCATCCCTCGAAGCTTCCATACGCGATCTACAAGTGGTATGTAGATGCAAACTCACTCCCATGACTCGTTGCTTAGATGAACACATAGATGGATCTTGGTGAAACCGTAGGAAAAATTTTAATTTTCTGCAACGTTCCCCAACAACCGGGGCACCTCCCCCAAGCTTGGCAGTTGCCAAGGGGAGTGCCCATACCCGTGTCATTATATCTCCTTCTTGGTCGGTGAAGGTGGAGGTGTTGGATAGTCGCACATTGAGCGTAAGAGGTCCTCCAACTTGCGGATAATGCCTTTGAGTGCAACAATATGCTTCTTCAACAAAATATTTTCACTTGTGAGATACTTGTTTTGAATACGAGCTAACTCAATCATCTTGAAAGCTTCGATTTCAGTTGGGGTGAGAAAGTTGTGATCAGGTTGGAGGGTGTCTTCTGCTGCCGGAGCTTGGTCCTCTGTGGCCTCCTTGATCCTTTCATCCTTGTTGATCTCAATGGGTTCTTCCCTCTTCAGCTCTATCTTCATTAGCCAAGCATCTTTGTCACCATTGTCGGAGGAGGGGGACGACATGATGCCTGGCCTTGACAACCCTGACAAAAAACAGCTCGAAACAAGGACAGGAGATATTTGCGTGATATGGGAGTCAAAACCTTCGGGAGAATATATAATGAATTTTTATCGACCAAAATACGTATCGTGCAATAAAAAGGAGTCCGGAGGGCACACGAGGTGCTCACGAGGTAGGGGGCGCACCCAGGGGGTAGGGCGCGCCCTCCACCCTCGTGAAGGCCTCGTGTCCTTCCCGGACTGCCACTTATTTTTCTATTTTTCTAAATATTCCAAAACGGAGAAATATTGCCTTAAAATTTGTTTTGGAGTCGGTTTACTTACCGTACCACATACCTATTCCTTTTCGGAGTCTAAAACGGTCTGGAAAGTGTCCCTTATGTATTCCTCCGGGGTTACGGTTTCAATAATATTGCTTTCAACATTTATGGGATTACCTGAGATATAATGTTTGATTCTTTGACCGTTTACCACCTTCGGATTTGTGGCTTCGAAGTTGTTGATTTTTATGGCACCGGAACGATAGACCTCCTCGATAACGTAGGGACCTTCCCATTTAGAGAGAAGTTTTCCTGCAAAAAAATCTTAAACGAGAGTTGTATAGCAATACATAATCACCTACATTAAACTCACGCTTTTGTATGCTTTTGTCATGCCATCTTTTAACTTTTTCTTTAAATAACTTGGCATTTTCATAAGCTTGGGTTCTCCATTCATCAAGTGAGCTAATATCAAATAACCTCTTCTCACCGGCAAGTTTGAAACCATAGTTGAGCTCTTTGATAGCCCAATATGCCTTATGTTCTAGTTCGAGAGGTAAGTGACATGCTTTTCCATAAACCATTTTATACGGAGACATACCCATAGGATTCTTATATGTAGTTCTATAGGCCCTGTTGGGGAACGTAGTAATTTCAAAAATTTTCCTACGATCACGCAAGACCATGGTGATGCATAGCAACGAGATGAGAGTGTTGTCTACGTACCCTCGTAGACCAGCAACGGAAGCGTTGACGCAACGTAGAGGAAGTAGTCGTACTTCTTCCCGATCCAACCGATCCAAGTACCGAACGTCACGGCACCTCCGAGTTCTGCACACGCTCAGCTCGATGACGCCCTCGAACTCCGATCCAGCCGAGTGTTGAGGGAGAGTTTAGTCAACCGACGGCGTGGTGACGATGATGATGTTCCACCGGCGCAGGGCCGCTTAAGCTCCGCAACGGTATATTCGAGGTGTAATTTGGTGGAAGGGGCACCGCACACGGCTAAGGAATCGATCTCAATGATCAACTTGTGTGTCATGGGTGCCCCTGCCCTGTATATAAAGGAGGGAAGGGAGGGGCTGGCCGGCCAGAGGGAGGCGCACCAGGTGTCCTACTCCTACTAGGAGTAGGATTCCCCCAAATCCTAGTCCAACTAGGGTTTGACCAAGGGAGAGGGAGAGAGGCGCCACCCCTTCTCCTAATCCTAATAGGACTAGGGAAGGGGAGGCTGCGCCAGCTATAGGGCCCCTTTCTCTTTCCCTTAAGGCCCATCAAGGCCCATTGACTCCCGGGGTTCCAGTAACCCCCCTACTCGATAAAATTCCCAATTTCACCCGAGTGATTCCGAGTCCAAACATAGGCTTCCAATATATCAATCTTTATGTCTCGACCATTTCGAGACTCCTCGTCATGTCCGTGATCTCATCCGGACTCAACAACCTTCGTACATCAACATCATAAAACTCATAGTAACATCCATCGAAGCGTTAGCGTGCGGACCCTACGGGTTCGAGAACTATGTAGACATGACCGAGACACCTCTCGGTCAATAACCAATAGCGGGACCTGGATGCCCATATTGGTTCCTACATATTCTACGAAGATCTTTATCGGTCGACCGCATAACAACATACGTTGTTCCTTTGTCATCGGTATGTTACTTGCCCGAGATTCGATCGTCGGTATCCAATACCTAGTTCAATCTCGTTACGCAAGTCTCTTTACTCGCTCCGTAATACATCATCTCATAACTAACTCATTAGTTACAATGCTTGCAAGGCTTAGGTGATGTGCATTACCGAGAGGGCCCAGAGATACCTCTCCGACAATCGGAGTGACAAATCCTAATCTCAAATATGCCAACCCAACATGTACCTTCGGAGACACCTGTAATGTACCTTTATAATCACCCGATTCGTTGTGACGTTTGGTAGCACCCAAAGTGTTCCTCGGCAAACGGGAGTTGCATAATCTCATAGTCATAGGAACATGTATAAGTCATGAAGAAAAGCACTAGCAACAAACTATACGATCAGGTGCTATGCTAATGGAATGGGTCATGTCAATCGATCATTCAACCAATGATGTGATCCCATTAATCAAATAACAACTCCTTGTTCATGGTTAGGAAACATAACCATCTTTGATTAACGAGCTAGTCAAGTAGAGGCATACTAGTGACACTCTGAGGTTTATGTATTCACACATGTATTATGTTTCCGGTTAATACAATTCTAGCATGAATAATAAACATTTATCATGATATAAGGAAATAAATAATAACATTTATTATTGCCTCTAGGGCATATTTCCTTCATCTCCCACTTGCACTAGAGTCAATAATCTAGATTACACAAGAATGATTCTAACACCCATGGAGTCTTGGTGCTGATCATGTTTTGCTCGTGGAAGAGGCTTAGTCAACGGTCTCGCAACATTCAGATCCGTATGTATCTTGCATATCTCTATGTCTCCCACCGGACCAAATCCGGATGGAGTTGAAGCGTCTTTTGATGTGCTTGGTTCTCTTGTGAAATCTGGATTCCTTTGCCAAGGCAATTGCACCAAGATTGTCACAAAAGATTTTCATTGGACCCGATACACTAGGTACAACACCTAGATCGGTTATGAACTCCTTCATCCGCACTCCTTCATTAGCTGCTTCGAAGCAGCTATGTACTCAGCTTCACATGTAGATCCCGAACGACGCTTTGTTTGGAACTGCACCAACCGACAGCTCCACCGCTTAATGTAAATCGTATCCGGTTTGCGATTTAGAATCGTCCGGATCGTGTCAAAGCTTGCATCGACGTAACTGCCATTTACGAGCTCTTTGTCACCGCCATAAATGAGAAACATATCCTTAGTTCTTCTCAAGTACTTAAGGATGTTCTTGACCGCTGTCCATGATCCACTCTGGATTACTTTGGTACCGCTGCTAAACTTACAGAAGGCACACATCAGGTCTGTACACAGCATTGCATACATGATAGAGCCTATGGCTGAAGCATAGGAACATCTTTCATTTTCTCTCTATCTTCTGCGGTGGTCGGGCATTGAGTCTTACTCAACTTCACACCTTGTAATACCGGCAAGAACCCTTTCTTTGCTCGATCCATTTTGAACTTTTTCAAAACTTTATCAAGGTATGTGCTTTGTGAAAGTCCTATTAAGCGCCTTGATCTATCTCTATAGATCTTAATGCCCAATATGTAAGCAGCTTCACCGAGGTCTTTCATCGAAAAACTTTTATTCAAGTATCCCTTTATGCTATCCAGAATTCTATATCATTTCCGATCAATAATATGTCATCCACATATAATATCGAAAATGCTACTGAGCTCCCACTCACTTTCTTGTAAATACAGGCTTCTCCAAAAGTCTCAGATAAACCCAAATGCTTTGATCACACTATCAAAACGCTTATTCCAACTCCGAGAGGCTTGCACCAGTCCATAAATGGATCGCTGGAGCTTGCACACTTTGTTAGCTCCTTTGGATCGACAAAACCTTCGGTTGCATCATATACAACTCTTCTTCCGTAAATCCATTCAGAATGCAGTTTTAACATCCATTTGCCAAATTTCATAATCATAAAATGCGCAATTGCTAACATGATTCGGACGGACTTAAGCATCGCTACGGGTGAGAAGGTCTCATCGTAGTCAATCCCTTGAACTTGTCGAAAACCTTTTGCAACAAGTCGAGCTTTATAGACGATAACATTACCATCAGCGTCGCCTTCTTCTTGAAGATCCATTTGTTCTCAATTGCTTGCCGATCATCGGGCAAGTCAACCAAAGTCCACACTTTGTTCTCATACATGGATCCCATCTCAGATTTCATGGCCTCAAGCCATTTTGTGGAATCTGGGCTCACCATCGCTTCTTCATAGTTCGTAGGTTCATCATGTTCCAAGAATATGACTTCCAAAACAGGATTACCGTACCACTCAGTGCGGATCTTGTTCTCGTTGATCTACGGTTCTGAGAAACTTGATCTGAAGTTTCATGATCATCATCATTAGCTTCCTCCCTATTTGGTGTAGGTGTCACAGAAACTGTTTTCTGTGATGTACTACTTCTCAATAAGGGAGTAGATACAGTTATCTCATCAAGTTCTACTTTCCTCCCACTCACTTCTTTCGAGAGAAACTCCTTCTCTAGAAAGTTTCCGAATTTAGCAACAAAAATCTTGCCTTCGGATCTGTGATAGAAGGTGTACCCAACTGTCTCCTTTGGGTATCCTATGAAGACACATTTCTCCGATTTGGGTTCGAGCTTATCAGGTTGAAGCTTTTTCACATAAGCATCGCAGCCCCAAACTTTCAAAAACGACAACTTTGGTTTCTTGCCAAACCACAGTTCATAAGGCGTCGTTTCAACGGATTTAGATGGTGCCCTATTTAAAGTGAATGTAGCCGTCTCTAAAGCATAACCCCAAAACGATAGCGGTAAATTAGTAAGAGACATCATAGATCGCACCATATCTAATAAAGTACGATTCGACGCTCGGACACACCATTACGTTGTGGTGTTCCGGTGGCGTAAGTTGCGAAACTATTCCGCATTGTTTCAAATGTAGGCCAAACTCAGAACTCAAATATTCTCCTCCACGATCAGATCGTAGGAACTTTATTTTCTTGTTACGATGATTTTCCACTTCACTCTGAAATTCTTTGAACTTTTCAAATGTTTCAGACTTGTGTTTCATTAAGTAGATATACCCATATCTGCTCAAATCATCTGTGAAGGTGAGAAAATAACGATATCCGCCACGAGCCTCAACATTCATTGGACCACATACATCAAGATGTATGATTTCCAATAAATCTGTTGCTCTCTCCATAGTTCCGGAGAACGGTGTTTTAGTCATCTTGCCCATAAGGCACGGTTCGCAAGTGCCAAGTGATTCATAATCAAGTGACTCCAAAAGTCCATCAAGATGGAGTTTCTTCATGCGTTTTACACCGATATGACCTAAACGGCAAGTGCCACAAATAAGTTGCACCATCATTATCAACTCTGCATCTTTTGGTTTCAACATTATGAATATGTGTATCACTACTATCAAGATTAAGTAAAACAAACCATTCTTCAATGGTGCATGACCATAAAAGATATTATTCATATAAATAGAACAACCATTATTCTCGATTTAATGAATAACCGCCTCGCATCAAACAAGATCCAGATATAATGTTCATGCTCAACGATGGTACTAAATAACAATTATTTAGGTCTAATACTAATCCCAAGGTAGATGTAGAGGTAGCGTGCGATCGCGATCACATCGACTTTGGAACCATTTCCCACGCCAAGATCGTCACCTCGCCCTTAGCCAATCTTCGCTAATCCGTAGCCCTGCTTCGAGTTGCAAATATTAGCAATGTAACCAAGATCAAATACCAGTGCTACTGCGAGTATTAGTAAGGTACACATCAATAACAAGTATATCACATATACCTTTGTTAACCTTGCCATCCTTCTTATCCGCCAAATACTTGGGGCAGTTCCGCTTCCAAAGGACCAGCCTGCTTGCAATAGAAGCACTCGCCTTAGTGCTTAGGACCAGACTTGGGTTTCTTCTCTTGATCGAGCAACTTGCTTGCCGCTCTTTTGAAGTTTCCTTTTCTTTCCTTTGCCCTTTTCTTGAAACTAGTGGTTTTGTTAACCATCAACACTTGATGCTCCTTTTGATTTCTACCTCCGCTGCTTTCAAAGATCGCGAAGAGCTCGGGCATAGTTTTGGTCATCCCTTGCATATTATAGTTCATCACGAAGCTCTTGTAGCTTGGTGGCGTGATTGGAGAATTCATCAATGACGCAATCATCCGGAAGATTAACTCCCAGTTGAATCAAGTGATTGTTATATCCGGACATTCGAGTATATGCTCACCGATGAACCATTCTCCTCCATCTTACAGCTATAGAACTTATTGGAGACTTCATATCTCTCAATCCGGGCATTCGCTTGAATATTAACTTCAACTCTGGAACATCTCATATGCTCCATGGTGTTCAAAACGACGTTGAAGTCCCGTTCTAAGCCGTAAAGCATGGCACACTGAACTATAGAGTAGTCATCAGCTTTGCTTTGCCAGACGTTCACAACTTCGGCGCAGCCCTTGCACCAGGCCCGGCACCTAACGGTGCTTCCAGGGCGTAATTCTTTTGTGCAGCAATAAGGATAATCCTCAAGTTACGGACCCAGTCCGTGTAATTGCTGCCATCATCTTTCAACTTTGCTTTCTCAAGGAACGCATTAAAATTCAACGGAACAACAGCACGAGCCATCTATCTACACATCATAGACAAGCAAGATACTATCAGGTACTAAGTTTCATGATAAATTTTAAGTTCAATTAATCATATTACTTAAGAACTCCCACTCAGAAAAATATCCCTCCAATTCTCTAAGTGATTGCGTGATCCATTTCAACTACACCATGACCGATCATCACGTGTGATGGAGTAGTTTCAATGGTGAACATCAATATGTTGATCATATCTACTATATGATTCACGCTCGACCTTCGGTCTCCGTGTTCCGAGGTCATATCTTATATGCATAGCTCGTCAAGTATAACCTGAGTATTCGCGTGTGCAACTGTTTTGCACCCGTTGTATTTGAACGTAGAGCCTATCACACCCGATCATCACGTGGTGTCTCAAAGACGAAGAACTTTCGCAACGGTGCATACTCGGGAGAACACTTCTTGATAATTTAGTAAGGGATCATCTTATAATGCTACCGTCAATCAAAGCAAAATAAGATGCATAAAGGATTAACATCACATGCAATCAATATAAGTGATATGATATGGCCATCATCATCTTGTGCTTGTGATCTCCATCTCCGGCACCGCCATGATCACCATCGCCACCGGCGCGACACCTTGATCTCCATCGTAGCATCGTTGTCGCCTCGCCAACTATTGCTTCTACGACTATTGCTACTACTTAGTGATAAAGTAAAGCAATTACATGGCGTTGCATTTCATACAATAAAGCGACAACCATATGGCTCCTGCCAGATTGCCGATAACTCGGTTACAAAACATGATCATCTCATACAATAAAATATAGCATCACGTCTTGACCATATCACATCACAACATGCCCTGCAAAAACAAGTTAGACGTCCTCTACTTTGTTGTTGCAAGTTTTACGTGGCTGCTACGGGCTGAGCAAGAACCGTTTTACCTACGCATCAAAGCCACAACGATACTTCGTCAAATAGACTCGCTTTAACCTTCTCAAGGACCGGGCGTAGCCACACTCGGTTCAACTAAAGTGAGAGAGACAGACACCCGCCAGTCACCTTTAAGCAACGAGTGCTCACAGCGGTGAAACCAGTCTCGCGTAAGCGTCTGCGTAATGTCGGTCCGGCCGCTTCATCTCACAATACCGCTGAACCAAAGTATGACATGCTGGTAGGTAGTATGACTTGTATCGCCCACAACTCACTTGTGTTCTACTCGTGCATATGACATCAACGCATAAAACCAGGCTCTGATACCACTGTTGGGGAACGTAGTAATTTCAAAAATTTTCCTACGATCACGCAAGACCATGGTGATGCATAGCAACGAGATGAGAGTGTTGTCTACGTACCCTCGTAGACCAGCAACGGAAGCGTTGACGCAACGTAGAGGAAGTAGTCGTACTTCTTCCCGATCCAACCGATCCAAGTACCGAACGTACGGCACCTCCGAGTTCTGCACACGTTCAGCTCGATGACGTCCCTCGAACTCCGATCCAGCCGAGTGTTGAGGGAGAGTTTAGTCAACCTGACGGCGTGGTGACGATGATGATGTTCCACCGCGCAGGGCTTCGCCTAAGCTCCGCAACGGTATATTCGAGGTGTAATTTGGTGGAAGGGGCACCGCACACGGCTAAGGAATCGATCTCAATGATCAACTTGTGTGTCATGGGGTGCCCCTGCCCTCAGATATAAAGGAGGGAAGGGAGGGGCTGGCCGGCCAGAGGGAGGCGCACAGGGTGTCCTACTCCTACTAGGAGTAGGATTCCCCCAAATCCTAGTCCAACTAGGGTTTGACCAAGGGAGAGGGAGAGAGGCGCCACCCCTTCTCCTAATCCTAATAGGACTAGGGAAGGGGGAGGGCTGCGCCAGCTATAGGGCCCCTTTCTCTTTCCCCTTAAGGCCCATCAAGGCCCATTGACTCCCGGGGTTCCAGTAACCCCTGTACTCGATAAAATTCCCAATTTCACCCGAGTGATTCCGAGTCCAAACATAGGCTTCCAATATATCAATCTTTATGTCTCGACCATTTCGAGACTCCTCGTCATGTCCGTGATCTCATCCGGACTCGAACAACCTTCGGTACATCAACATCATAAAACTCATAGTAACTGCCATCGAACGTTAAGCGTGCGGACCCTACGGGTTCGAGAACTATGTAGACATGACCGAGACACCTCTCGGTCAATAACCAATAGCGGGACCTGGATGCCCATATTGGTTCCTACATATTCTACGAAGATCTTTATCGGTCGCACCGCATAACAACATACGTTGTTCCCTTTGTCATCGGTATGTTACTTGCCCGAGATTCGATCGTCGGTATCCAATACCTAGTTCAATCTCGTTACGGCAAGTCTCTTTACTCGCTCCGTAATACATCATCTCATAACTAACTCATTAGTTACAATGCTTGCAAGGCTTAGGTGATGTGCATTACCGAGAGGGCCCAGAGATACCTCTCCGACAATCGGAGTGACAAATCCTAATCTCAAATATGCCAACCCAACATGTACCTTCGGAGACACCTGTAATGTACCTTTATAATCACCCGATTACGTTGTGACGTTTGGTAGCACCCAAAGTGTTCCTCGGCAAACGGGAGTTGCATAATCTCATAGTCATAGGAACATGTATAAGTCATGAAGAAAAGCACTAGCAACAAACTATACGATCAAAAGCTATGCTAATGGAATGGGTCATGTCAATCGATCATTCAACCAATGATGTGATCCCATTAATCAAATAACAACTCCTTGTTCATGGTTAGGAAACATAACCATCTTTGATTAACGAGCTAGTCAAGTAGAGGCATACTAGTGACACTCTGTAGGTTTATGTATTCACACATGTATTATGTTTCCGGTTAATACAATTCTAGCATGAATAATAAACATTTATCATGATATAAGGAAATAAATAATAACATTTATTATTGCCTCTAGGGCATATTTCCTTCAGGCCCATAATGCATCATCAAGTTTCTTGGACCAATTTTTTCTAGACCTATTAACAGTCTTTTGTAAAATTAATTTGAGCTCTCTATTACTCAATTCTACTTGACCACTAGACTGTGGGTGATAAGGAGATGCAATTCTATGATTAACGTCATATTTAGCAAGCATTTTACGCAAAGCACCATGAATAAAGTGTGAATCACCATCGGTCATTAAATATCTAGGGACTCCAAACCTCGGAAAAATAACTTCCTTAAGCATTTTAATAGAAGTGTTATGATCAACACTACTAGTTGGAATAGCTTCTACCCACTTAGTAACGTAATCTACAGCAACTAAAATATGTGTATATCCATTAGAGGCAGGAAAAGGTCCCATATAATCAAAGCCCCAAACAACAAATGGTTCAATAACAAGTGAATAATTCATAGGCATTTCTTGACGTCTACTAATATTACCAATTCTTTGACATTCATCACAAGGCAAAACAAACTTACGGGCATCCTTGAAGAGAGTGGGCCAATAGAAACCGGATTGCAATACCTTATGTGCAGTTCTATCTCCAACGTGGTGTCCTCCATAGGCTTCGGAGTGACACTTGCGTAGGATATGTTCCTGTTCATGCTCAGGCACACAACGTCTAATAACATCATCTACTCCTTCTTTATAAAGATGTGGGTCATCCCAAAAGTAATGTCGCAAATCATAAAAGAACTTTTTATTTTGTTGGTATGTGAAGCTAGGTGGTATAAATTTAGCAACAATATAATTAGCATAATCAGCATACCATGGAGTGCTACGAGAAGTTCTTATGACATTTAATTGTTCATCAGGAAAGCTATCATCAATAGGTAGTGGGTCATCAAGAACATTCTCTAACCTAGATAAGTTATCTGCAACGGGGTTCTCAGCTCCTTTCCTATCAACAATATGCAAATCAAATTCTTGCAGCAAGAGAACCCATCTAATAAGTCTATGTTTAGCATCTTTCTTTTCCATAAGATATTTAATAGCAGGATGATCAGTGTGAATAGTTACCTTAGAATCAACAATATAGGGTCTGAATTTATCACAAGCAAACACAACTGCTAAAAGTTCCTTTCGGTAGTAGCATAATTTATTTAAGCATTGTCTAGAGTCTTACTAGCATAATGGATAACATTTAACTTCTTATTGACTCTATGCCCTAGAACAACACCTACAACATAATCACTAGCATCACACATAATTTCAAAGGGTAAATTCCAATCAGGTGGCTGAACAACAGGTGCAGAGACTAATGCTTTCTTAAGTATTTCAAATGCTTCCACACAATCATCATCAAAGACAAATGGTACATCTTTTTGTAATAAATTAGTCAGAGGCCGAGAAATTTTTGAGAAGTCCTTAATGAACCTCCTATAAAATCCGGCGTGACCAAGAAAACTTCTTATACCTTTGATGTCCTTAGGACATGGCATCTTTTCTATAGCATCAACCTTGGCTTTATCAACTTCAATACCTCTTTCAGAAACTTTGTGCCCCAAGACAATACCTTCATTAACCATAAAGTGGCACTTTTCCTAATTCAAGACAAGATTAGTTTCTTCACATCTCTGCAAAACTCGATCAAGATTGCTCAAGCAATCATCAAAAGAGGAACCATAGACGGAAAAGTTGTCCATGAAAACCTCACAAATCTTTTCACAAAAATCAGAGAATATAGCCACCATGCATCTTTGAAAGGTAGCAGGTGCATTACATAAACCAAAAGGCATACATCTATAAGCAAAAGTACCAAAATGGCATGTAAAAGTAGTCTTTGATTGATCTTTAGCCGACACAGGTATTTGAGAGAAACCAGAATAACCATCTAGAAAGCAATAATGTGTATGTTTTCATAATCTTTCTAGCATTTGATCAATAAAAGGTAAGGGGTAATGATCTTTCTTAGTGGCTTTATTTAATTTGCGGAAATCAATTACCATCCTATAACCTGTGATAATTCTTTGCGAAATCAATTCATCTTTATCATTAGGGACAACAGTAATACCTCCCTTCTTAGGGACACAATGGACAGGACTTACCCACTGACTATCAGCAACGGGATAAATTATACCTGCCTCCAGAAGGTTGGGTATTTCTTTTCTTACCACTTCTTTCATTTTAGGATTCAAACATCGTTGAGGATCACGAACTGGTTTGGCATCCGCTTCCAAATTTATTTTATGCTGACATAGAGTGGGACTAATACCCTTAAGATCATCAAGAGTATATCCAATAGCGGCACGGTGCTTCTCCAGAGTTTTCAATAATCTTTCTTCTTCATGCTCTGAAAGGTTAGCACTAATAATAACAGGATATATTTTCTTTCATCAAGATAAGCATATTTCAGATTATCAGGCAACGGTTTAAGCTCAAACACGGGATCACCCTTGGGTGGAGGAGGATCCCCTAGGATTTCAACAGGCAAATTATGTTGCAGAATAGGTTCCTGTTTAAAGAATACTTCATCTATTTCCCTCCTTTCATTCATGAACATATCATTTTCATGGTCTGGCAAATAGTGTTCTAAAGGATCACTAGGAGGTACGGCAATAGAAGAAATACCTATAATTTCATCCTTACTAGGCAATTCTTCCTCACGATGTTGTTTACTAAATTTAGAGAAATTAAACTCATGAACCATATCATCCAAGCCAATGATAACAACATTCTTTTCGCAGTCTATCTTAGCATTAACAGTATTCAAGAAGGGTCTACCAAATATAATGGGACAAAAGCTATCTTGTGGAGAACCAAGAACAAGAAAATCAGCAGGATATTTGGTTTTTCCACACAAGACTTCAACATCTCTAACAATTCCCATTGGTGAAATAGTATCTCTATTGGCAAGCTTAATTGTGACATCAATTTCCTCTAACTCAATAGGTGCAATATCATGCATTATTTCTTTGTATAATTTAATGGGTATTGCACTAGCACTAGCGCCCATATAACATAAGCCATGATAACAATGATCTCCTATTTTAACTGAAATAACAGGCACGCCTACCACAGGTCTATGTCTATCTTTATCACAAGGTTTAGCAATTCTAGCAGTTTCACCACAGAATTGAATAACATGCCCATCAATATTATCAGACAAGAGATCTTTAACAATAGCAATATTAGCTTCTACTTTAACTTGCTCAGGAGGTGTATAAGTTCTAATATTTCTTTTACGAACAACAGTTGAAGCTTTAGCATGATCCTTTGCTCTAACAGGGAAGGTGGTTTCTCAACATAAGAGGTGGGAACAATAGGATCATTATAAGTGACAGTCTTTTCTTCAACTTTAATAGGTGCAGCTACTTTTACTTCTATGGGAGGATGATATTTAAACCACTTCTCCTTAGGGAGATCAACATAAGTAGCAAAAGATTCACAGAAAGAAGCTACTATCTCAGAGTCAAGTCCATACTTAGTGCTAAATTTACGAAAAATATCGGTATCCATAAAAGATTTAACACAATCAAACTTAGGTGTCATACCTGACTCATTACCTTCTTCGAGGTCCCAATCTTCAGAGTTGCGTTTAATTCTATCCAATAAGTTCCATTTAAATTCAATAGTCCTCATCATAAAAGAGCCAGCACAAGAAGTATCGAGCATGGTGCGATTGTTATCAGAAAGCCGAGCATAAAAATTCTGAAGAATTGTCACTCTTGAGAGCTCATGATTGGGGCATGAATATAACATTGATTTAAGCCTCCCCCAAGCTTGAGCGATGCTTTCTCCTTCGGGAGGCCAAAAATTATATATAAAATTGCGATCACGATGAACAAGATGCATAGGGTAATACTTTTGATGAAATTCCAATTTCAATCTTTTATATTTCCATGATCCCGTATCATCACATAGCCTATACCATGTCAATGCGTCTTCCTTCAAAGATAAAGGGAAGACCTTCTTCTTGACAACATCATCGGGTATACCTGCAAGCTTAAATAATCCACAAACTTCATCCACATAGAGTAGATGTTCATCAGGATGCTTTGTTCCATCTCCTGTAAAAGTATTAGCCAGCAGTTTTTCCATCATACCAAAGGAACTTCAAAAGGAGTTTCATTTTCAATAGGTTCAGAGGTTGAGGGCAACTCTTTGTTTCATCGGACGGGTGAAGATACCCTAACAAGCCCCTCAAAGAATTACTTTCCATAGTAACAAGTGACAGAAAATTTCAGCACACTATATAAATTTTTCCTTACCAAATTCCACTTACCAAAGGCGCTACACTCCCCGGCAACAGCGCCAGAAATCCTTCTTGCTACGTCTTGAGCTTGCGTTGGTTTTCCCCGAAGAGGACAGGATGATGCAGCGCGGTAGCGTAAGTATTTCCCTCGGTTTTTGAGAACCAAGGTATCAATCCAGTAGGAGGCCACGCACAAGTCTCTCGTACCTGCACAAAATTGTAGCTACTCGCAACCAACACGATTAGGGGTTGTCAATCCCTTCACGGTCACTTACGAGAGTGAGATCTGATAGAGATAATATTTTTGGTATTTTTGGTATAAAGATGCAAAGTGAAAAGTAAAAGGCAAAGTAAAACAAAGTAAGTATAAAAGTGATGGAGATTGATATGATGAGAATAGACCGGGGGGCCATAGGTTTCACTAGTGGCTTCTCTCAAAAGGTGTGTACAACAAGGATGATTGTGGTAAACTAACAAGCAAAGACGCAAATAATACAAGACGCTCCAAGCAAAACACATATCATGTGGTGAACAAAAATATAGCTCCAAGTAAATTACCGATGGAAGTGGACGAAAGAGGGGATGCCTTCCGGGGCATCCCCAAACTTCTCTATGGATCATAAACTATTTTACTAGCCATAGATTCATCAAAATAAGCAAACAACACACGCAAAACAGAATCTGTCAAAAACAGAACAGTCTGTAGTAATCTGTAACTAACGCAAATTTCTGGAACTCAAAAAATTCTACCAAAATTAGAAGACCTGGAAAATTTGTTTATTGATCAGAAGCAATTGGAATCAGTATTTTATCACGTTCTGGTGATTTTTAACAATTCGGGCACTGAGCGCAAAGTTTCTGGAAATTACAGCAAGATCAAATAACTATCATCCAAGAAGATCCAATAGGTTTAACTTGGCACAAACACTAATTAAAAGATAAAACCACATCTAAACAGAGGCTAGATGGATTATTTATTCCTAAACATAAGCAAAAACTAAAAACTAAAAATAAAATTGGGTTGCCTCCCAACAAGCGCTATCGTTTAACGCCCCTAGCTAGGCATAAAAGCGAGGATAGATCTAGTTATTGCCATCTTTGGTATTCAGAGAGGAGGATCTCCTTTCTATGGCATTCATTCTTCTATTTAAGTTAAGCACATGACCATTAATGGAAGAAGTATTATTAAGCACGTTATGGAAATTTGCCTCTAAACTAGACTTCATCTCTTTAATAATTTCATTTTGATAAAAGCACAAGAGAGTAGTTGATTCAACCTTGTCATTCATAGGGTGCCCAAATATAGTTTTCATTCTTTCATAGGTATCTATAGCATCCCCTTCAAGAAAACCTTCTTCAAAGATGGAATCTAAAACTTGTTTGAAGGAAGCGGGCAAGCCAACATAAAAACTTTTTAAGTAAATTTCAATTTGATATTGTGGCACATAGCTAGCCCGAATCCTAAGTAACCTATCCCAAGCATCTTTTAAAGACTCATCAAGTAAATAGCAAAAAATTCCAGAGTCATCCTCATCAAATTATTCAAGCTCTCATTAGTGACCCCAGTGGGTCTTTCTATAGCATCATTATTTATGAGCTTAGAGAGGATAGAGGGGTTATCCAAGGCACTAGAGTTCGGGAGAAAACCCGTAGTTCTTTTTGATTCGGCCATGGTAACGGGAAGGCAAACGGAAAAGAGAGGAGGAGATTGGGAAAGAGAGGGCGATTAAAACGAGAAGGGTGAAGTGGGGAAGAGGAAAACGAGAGGCAAATGGCAAATAATGTAATGCGAGCGATAGGGATTGTGATGGGTACTTGGTATGTTGACTTTTGCGTAGACTCCCCGGCAACGGCGCCAGAAAAGAGTCGTGATGACCCACAAGTATAGGGGATATATCGTAGTCCTTTCGATAAGTAAGAGTGTCGAACCCAACGAGGAGCAGAAGGAAATGATAAGCGGTTTTCAGCAAGGTATTCTCTGCAAGTACTGAAATAAGTGGTAACAGATAGTTTTGTGATAAGGTAAACTATAACGAGCAACAAGTAACAAGAATAAATAAAGTGCAGCAAGGTGGCCCAATCCTTTTTGTAGCAAAGGACAAGCCTGGACAAACTCTTATAATAGGAAAAGCGCTCCCGAGGACACATGGGATTATCGTCAAGCTAGTTTTCATCACATTCATATGATTCGCGTTCGGTACTTTGATAATTTGATATGTGGGTGGACCGGTGCTTGGGTGATGTTTTTACTTGAACAAGCATCCCACTTATGATTAACCTCTATTACAAGCATCCGCAACTACAACAAAAGTATTAAGGTAAACCTAACCATAGCATGGAACATATGGATCCAAAACAGCCCCTTATGAAGCAACGCATAAACTAGGGTTTAAGCTTCTGTCACTCTAGCAACCCATCATCTACTTATTACTTCCCAATGCCTTCTTTTAGGCCCAAATAATGGTGAAGTGTTATGTAGTCGACGTTCACATAACACCACTAGAGGCTAGACAACATACATCTCATCAAAATATCGAACGAATACCAAATTCACATGACTACTAATAGCAAGACTTCTCCCGTGTCCTCAGGAACAAACGTAACTACTCACAAAGCATATTCATGTTCATAATCAGAGGGATAATAATATGCATAAATGATCTGAACATATGATCTTCCACCAAATAAACCAACTAGCATCAACTACAAGGAGTAATCAACACTACTAGCAACCTACTAGCACCAATCCCGGACATGGGGACAAGAATTGGATACAAGAGATAAACTAGGGTTTGGAGATGAGATGGTGCTGGTGAAGATGTTGATGGAGATTGCCCTCTCCTGATGAGAGGAGCGTTGGTGATGATGATGGCGATGATTTCCCCCTCCCGGAGGGAAGTGTCCCCGGCAAAACAGCTCCGTCGGAGCCCTAGATTTGTTCCGCCAAGGTTCCGCCTCGTGGCGGCGGAGTCTCGTCCCGAAAGTTTGCCTCTGATTTTTTTCTCATCGAAAGACCTCATATAGGAGAAGATGGGCATCGGAGAGCCACCAGGGGGCCCACGAGGTAGGGGGGCGCGCCCCAGGGGGGCGCGCCCCCCACCCTCGTGAGTAGGGTGTGGGCCCCCTGGCCTTCATCTTTGGCGACGATTTTTCTTTATTTATTTTAAGACATTCCGTGGAGTTTCGGACTTTTGGAGTTGCACAGAACAGGTCTCCAATATTTGCTCCTTTTCCAGCCCAGAATTCCAGCTGCTGGCATTCTCCCTCTTCATGTAAACCTTGTAAAATAAGAGAGAATAGCTATAAGTATTGTGACATAACATGAAATAACAGCCCATAATGCGATAAATATCGATATAAAAGCATGATGCAAAATGGACGTATCACCCATCAACTTGAGTTTGTGGGTGAACAGGTGCGTGTAGTTATACAAAAACAGGGGGTAATAATTTTTAATAAAATAAATAAATTCTCTTACAAATCAAAAAGCGGTGCAAAAAATTGGTATTTCGCATGCACGGAAGGCTCACAAGCTCATCATAGATAAAGTAGCGATTCTACAAGCCACAGCTATTTTATTACATGCTTAGTTTTATTTATGTGTGTGCAAAAAATAAAAAAATTCAAAAGATTACTACCCTTGAACCCAGGGGCAGGCCCACTTTAATTCAAGGGTATGTAGTATATATGATGAGCTTGTGTACATATATATATATAAAGAAAAACAAAACTGATACATCAAACCATGTTAGTCCATTACTTAAGCCCGAAAACAGAGGCTCACCACGCGTTGCCCAGTAAGAGCAACTCCAACGGGCCGACCCAAATGGATGGCGATTTTGTCTGTTTTTTGTCCGTTTGGGTCGGCTGCCCGCCCGGCGTCCGCCCTGTTTTTCATATGAGTCGGCAGCGCGCTCAACACGCCGACCCATATTTGCAGGCGTGGTCGGCTGGCCGCCAATTTTGCATTGCATTCAACATATTGTGAAATGAAAATTTAACAAACAAAATAGTCCGCCCAAATAAATAGTATAGTTTACAGGCCAAATAAAAATAAAAATGTTTCACATAGTTTTACGAACGAATAAAAGAAGATACATCTATTGGTTGCCAACATGAGTCCACATATGCTCAACCAAATCATTTTGCAGTTGCACGTGAGTTTCCCAAACACGCATGTCTTCATGAAACTGAGTGAACTGCTCAAATGTTGCCGCTACTCAAATGTTGTCGGCTCTCTCAAGTACTCAGGGCCAAACACAACAATCACAGCCTTGCAGAACTTATACAGGGACTCTAGGCATGTAGACTCGCTCATACGAACGTACTCGTCAATGAGATCACCGGGCACTCCGTATGCAAGCATTCGGATGGCAGCAGTGCATTTCTGATAAGAGGAGAAACCAATCTTGCCGACGGCATCCTCTTTGCACTCGAAGTAGTCATCATAGCCGACCACTCCCTCTCTAATACGGTTGAAAACATGCCTACTCATACGGAACCGGCGGCGGAATTTGTGATGTTTGAACAACGGGTTTGTTGTATCAAAGTAGTCCTTCCAGAGAAAGAAATGCCTGCTCTCTCGGTTACGATTCAACGCCGGAAGGTGGCCCGGAATGGAGCCACGGAACAACGGCTGCTGGTTGTTGAGGTGGTGATGGACCAACACGGCAGCCAATATCTCCTCCTCATCGTCAGACGACGAATCGTCGGAGTGCAAATGAAATTGTGGAAAAAGAACTCGCCGGTGGAGTCCATTTTCGTACCTTAGCAAACTGTCGAACAACTTGCGGGCTTCGAAGAAGAAGACGGCCGGCGAGGGGAGACGCGGCGCCCACAGACCAGCTAGCTGCCCGGCCGGCGTCCGACGAGTGTGACGGCGTCCGACGAGCGTGCCGGTCGTATGTGGCGGGGGCGGCGAGGCGCCTTCTTGGTCGCCGGCGGTTGTGCGGTGGG
The DNA here is from genome assembly GCA_021605205.1 of Aegilops longissima. Classification (NCBI taxonomy): domain Eukaryota; kingdom Viridiplantae; phylum Streptophyta; class Magnoliopsida; order Poales; family Poaceae; genus Aegilops; species Aegilops longissima. The sequence goes on from CM038680.1 coordinate 149,587,584, forward strand.
GGAAGCGGCGGCAGGAACTAGTTTGCTCCCCGGCGGCGGCGGGCGGGGACACGGGCGGCGTTGCTAGGCGGATGTGGAGGTGGCAGCAGCTGGAAGAGTCGCCGCAGAAATGGGCGGCGGCGTCAGTGACGGAGAAGGCGGGGGGCGGGGGTTGCTTGTTGGCCGGGGGAGGGAGGCCAATGTGCCACAGACCAACGGGCCCGGAGACAGGAGTAGGCGACCGCGCGCACATCCGTCGCATGTCCGTGCCGACGCAAATCAGGCTTAAAAATGAGCCGGGAATGGATCGCCGCGGACAAAAAACGGACGCGCGTCCGTTTGGGTCGGCTCGTTGGACCGCCTTTTTTGTCCGCACCGACCCAAACGGACGGCTGCGGACGAAATGGGTCGCCCCATTGGAGTTGCTCTAAACCACCGTGACTTGGCCCAAATGGTTGTAGCACAACGCACGCACACTCGCACACGTTCGTCGTCGCCCCAAAAGAAGTCCATCGGTTGAATCGATCAGACGCAGAGACGAACAGGCACCTTCCTTCCCCTCGTACCCTGTTCCATTGTTCGGTTGTGCCCTAGTTCTCTTCGCAGATCGCACGAGAGCCGCCAGGCGGCCAGGGCTGTTGCCGTCGGCTGATCGACGATCGCGCGTGCGCACGGCAGCGCGGACGTCGCCAAGAATCCATCCTCACTGGTTCGCTCCCTGCCTCCCTTTGTTCTGAACTTCTGATCTTTGTAGTCAGCAGCGGGCAGCAGGCCACACCGATTCAGTTTCGCTGCGACAACTAACTGATTCAACTACTGAAGGTAGAATTGCTAATTAGATGTATTAATCCTCTGATTTCTTACAGTTGGATCTCTCCTCTCATGAAGTGATGCTAATTCTTAGTTGATGCAGTATGTTGAACAATTTCTTAGCATTATGCAATATATTTTATATATTCTAGAACGATTGTTCTATGGTTTTTGGTTCAAAAAATATACAATATGTTGCTATAATCGATTATATGCACAAAAAGAAAGGCTATAGGCTTAAAAAAGTTTTAAAATTTTAAATACATGGCCCTCAATTCCTGGGCCCGCCCCTACTTGAACCTATAGTTTTTTAATGCCGGCGCCTTCGCTGGATATATATTATGCCAACTAAAATTGTCTTTTAAACCCCACCAGCATAATGAGGGTTGTGCTATCCGTTCCAATAAATGACAACTAATATGAAACCGACATAGTAATAGATATCTAGTGGATAGGTCGGTGCCTGATAGAGTACATGGCAATACCTTAAGGCGCTCCGAAACTATATACTCGCTCCATTTCTTTATATAAAGTGTATTTTTTTGGCACGATGATAAGGCAAAACTAAGGAGCATTTTGGATAAAAATACCCTTAACTAATTAGGCAGTTAGCAGTTTAATTAGTGGCAACTAAATAACCAACGACCCAATAAAAGGCAACTAAATCTCGCTGCACCAGGATAAAATCAGTTGGTGGATAAGAGAGAGAGAAATGTGACTGCATGCAATCAATGAGAGAGATTCTTATTTACTACCTTCCTATTGGAAATTACGTAGTATGTTTTATTTAAGGTAGGTAATTGATGGTGGAAGGGCATGCGAGGAAAATTGAAAGAAAAAGATCAATACACCTTACATTGTGAATTTTTTGGAAAAAATAAATACATCTTATATAAAGTAACGGAGGGAGTATAATCATCAGGCATTAGCAAAAAAAAACAAAATTAACAAGGATATTAGCAGTCTTATGGTCGTCCATGTGTGGATGAAGTATATATAGTGGAGGTCTTTTAACGTAGTTATTATAGTGATACACAACTAGGACTAAGGGCATCTTTAACGGTGACTCGTAAATTTCCTCCCGCATGCATCCGCGGACAGGAGGGGCCAGACCGTATGCACAGATAAGGAAGGCCGCCATCCAACGCTGCATGCATGCATTTCATTCTGCATTTGAACTAACCGAACAAAATTCATGCAAACCGGTCGATATTCATCAAAGTTCGGATAGAAAATAGCACAAATCATCCATACATAGCATGCAAATTAAGTCTAGTAAACCAATGTCTCAAATTCAACTAGACTAACCGGATGTCCAACAAGTTTTTCATCAACGAATCATGCCCTCCTACACATACTCTCCCTTCAACTTCATCTAACAGTGTGTGCACATAAATGGCTGCCCCTCGTCCTGTGGTACATCACGACAGCGCGTGCAGGCTACATAATATGTAGAGCAAGAGTGAATGAATCAATCAACAAGTTAAGCAAGAGAAAGCAAAACTTACGATCTCGTCCTCTGCCGTGTACAATGGCCACCTTGTCTCCATGTTGCAAAACTTGATGATGTTGGTCTGAATACAGGCCCGTCCAAGGGCATGTGCGGGCTGTGCGACCGCACAGGGCCCTCTGTTTTGGGCCAATGTCTGTATATTATTTGTTTTGGGCCCTTTTTTCGCTGCTAGTCGCGGGCTCCCTCGAACTGGGCCTGCACCAATATGTCCTGAACCGAGCCCTAGTCCCAATCTACTACACAGCCTACTTATCCATCGATCAATCAATTCTCAAAAAAAAAAAATTCATCGATCAATCTACGATCTTTCCGGAGACGAACTGACAGATGTGCGCCGCCGCCGCAGGGAGACCTAGGCTAGTGGTGTTGTCTCGTTTTTGATTGCTTCGTTTCCTTTGTTTTTTTGCTTTAGTGATTGCTTCATTTCATGCCCGGAGACACAGCTCAATTCATAGCCCTTCTCGTATAAGATCTAATTCCATGATTTCGCTAGCCGCCGGTCGCTCGGAAAGTCACAGCAAATCAAAACACACAAGTTGAAGCAGCGGGTGGCCAAGACCAAAGGTGAGGGCATCACCGATATGTAGGTGCGCTCAAATTGAATCCATTAAATTTAGACTATATTGTGTTGAGAGCGGCGATAGCGCGCCCGAGCACGCGTGCTCCTGGTACATGGACCAATGGTACAAGGTCACGTGGAGGAGGCAATTATGGACGGAGGGAAATACGGCTTCGTATACGGATGTGGGCCAGGAGGGCCGTCGCGACGGAGCTGGCTGTTGCCGTGACGGACGCATGGACGGTTGTGCTAGCGAGGAGCAGCACGCAGCGGTCAAAGTGAGTAGCTTCGGTCTCCCGTATAACTAATTCGTTTGCATGCAAACTAATGAAATGCTGTTTCCTGAATATGGTTCATATTGAGTGACTGACAGCTAGCAAGGAGCAGTACGCAGATCCATCCCTGCCAAAAAGAAGCTCACAATTTGTTAGGCACAAAAATGACATGCCCAGTCGCTTGCCTTGGGTGAGCCAAGAATACCATTTTTCTGTTATCAGGACAACTTCATCGCGGATCATCAAATCTCTCGCAAATGTTTCGATCGAACGGTTTGAACATTTTCTGTTATTATATCACATAGGTTTTTGAAAATGGTTCTTGCCATGGGAACATTCATCACAATACACATCTTCTGAAAATGAGTTTTGCCATGGCAACTATATGTTACAACATGTTTAGATCTTGAAACAAATTTTTTCATGCCAACTTTTATTAGAGGGCATATGTTGAAAAAAAATATTTCCGTGTCAGCTGTTTATTACTTTGGATATGTTTTCAAAATGAAATTTTGCCATGGAAACTTCACATATGTTTTATAAATGATTTTTTGCCAAGACGTCGATTTTGTGAACATGGTTCCATGCGTACCCCTTATGACTAGTAAATTTTTAAAAATACTAGAAAAAAAAAAACATCCTTTTTGTAATATACATAGTCAACCGATATGAAGTTTCACAAAGAAATCACAACCATGGCAATCTCGTCGAAAATGAGAAAATCGAAGCTATATTAAAAACTTGTTGATGAATAGTATGGTCCCAACGAAAATCCATCTCTGCACCCAAGCTCATCTGCACCCGTGCTGACGAAAAAAATCAAAACAAATACTAGATTTTTTTTGTGTGGTAGACAATTTGATGCGTGAGGTCGCTCCAATTTTCAAATCATAGACAATTCTCAAAAATGCGAGCAACTAAGTGGCTGAATGGGATTGAAAGTCCCAAAGAAATAGTCCATGAACTGAAATTATAGATTGCTCACGTTGTGATTCATGCACTTGTAGAAACGCTGGCCGCGGGTACATGACGGAGCTAGCCGTCAGGTCCAACACCAAGTGACGACGTTACTCGGCCATGTGAGCCAACATGGAGCGGCATTAAATCAGGCTCTGCCGCACGAACCGTTGTGACTACACTGTGTCGGATCCATATGAGAAAGGACGGTACAAGATACCGTGACCAGGCGAGGACGAGCGCTCCTCTGAATTTCCGATATTGTGTTCTGTTGAATAATTATATTAGTCAGTATATTGCGTGCATATGCATCAATTCATCAATCAACCATTTTTAGGGGATATATGAGCTAGGTTAGTTAATCAAATTGACACACACCAAAATTTCCAAGATAGTTGCTCGTTTATTTTTTGTCATATTATCTTGACTAGCCTATAATTTATACAGTATTTGAATTTATTCAAATTTCTTTTCTTAAAACCCGAGTATTCTAGAAATTTTAGGACCACAATTTGCATTTCGCACAGGGGCATCAAATTTTTGGGGACGGACCTGTCTGAATAGCGTATCAGTGATACGATAACGACCTCACATTGCGTTGTTGAATGATGTACATGTCATAGGGCGCAAATGCGCTTTCGTTTGTGAAATGATTCATGCACTTGCTGCCAGAAGGCCTCCCCACTGCTCCTGCCTACGAAATCCGCGGATACGGCTAACCACACATCACACAATAACTCATCCTCCATGGTCGAGTAGCTCACCGTTCTTTGTACTCTAAAACCGACATAGTGTTCGAAAATAAGCCCAATGGCATTTAACTAAACACATGCGGAGCGTGGTGTCCGCCATGGAGGACGTCGACGGGGTGGCGGAGTGTACCTGGGTACAAATGGCTACAGGGTGCGCAGCGTCGTTGTAGAGGCGAGCGGGCGTGTCGGTGCTAGTTGCGGATGTCCGGCAATGTCTCCGTGGTGGCCGAAGGCGTACAACGGCGGCGGCGGAGGTGGATGGTGCGGATGCAAAGTAAGGAGAAGAAAGGGTGGAGTGGAAGAAAAAGGGATCTGGAGGTGCGATTGGGTTGGCCGGGGTGCCGGAGTTCTACGTGTCTGCTGTCCAAACTCCTGCAAAGCTCGCCCCACTCTATCTCCAATTTACGGGAAAAAACTCATCCGGACCGCTCTGCACTGTGTTCGATGGCTTGTGTCGGAGTTGGAGATGCCCTAATGATAGTTGTACTAGTTGTATAAAGAAATAATAAGATTTGAACTAATCTCTACTACCTAAAAGAACCGTAAGGTTCTGTTTCCCTCTTACGTCCTTATTTTCGTCCGCCCCTCCCCACCCTTCGTAACTCCACGCCATCTGATATTTTTTCCGATTTTTGGCACCTAATAAACCGTTCGTGGAAACTGCCCTAATTTTGGCTGCAAATCATGTCCGTGAAAATCGTCCGTAGCACCTAATAATTTTGTCCTTCCGTTTCTCACCACCTTCCATTTCTGTTTCTCTACTACCAAAGTTTTTGCTCCTTCCATGATCTTGCATTAATCACACATTCCATAGGAATGATTGAGATTGATTCCATCAATCACATGGCCTTTCCTGTCTTTCATGTGTGCCTACCTACTTGAAAACCCAAGATAATTTACCATGACAATCGCCTGGCCAATCTTCATTCTACCACCATCAAACCCATGATCCAGTTTCTTGGCTCTTGTATCTATCGCGCTCGCCACGCCCCAGGTGAATCCCGCACATCTTGCAGCTCTAGCTTAGTTGGCGTCCCGGGGCGCCGTATTGCCGTTCAAGGAACAAGCTAGGACGGTGTAATTATGCAATGACGAGGAGAGGGCGCGGGAAGGCATGATTGCGAGCTGCAGGACGCGGCAGCAGAACTCGCAACAGTGTTCGCATGGAGAGCAGCCATCGTCATCAAGTCCTTCATTGTCTGCGACTCCTGGCTATCGCATTGTCTCTACATCGACGATCGATCTCAGTCCCCATTGTTCGTACTACAGTCCCTCACCCGGTTCAGAGGAAGATTAATCATGTGTGTGACCAGATCGCCATTGTCTGCGACTCCTGGACATATGTTTTTGCTCTCTGTTGATTCCTTGATTGTGCTGGATGTGAACCAGAATGCTTTGCTACTCGTACATTCCCTTCTCCGAGAGATCTCTTTACTATGGTTTTTTTTTGTATATAAAGCATTTGTTTGTACACTTGTTAAGAGCAACAGAGAGTTGCGCTCACGCTGCCCCCAGGGGGGCGGCTCGGGCGAACCCTAGCCGCCGCGGCCCCCAACCCACCCCGACCCACCCTCTCCCGCCGCCGCCGGAGGATGCCCGTGAAAAAAAGCTCGTCCGTGAGACGGCGGTGGGGCTCGCCTTCATCACGGGGCCGACTCATTTCTGTGCGACGGCGACCACAGGCGTCAAGCGTGGCGGCGGAGATAGGAAGTCGAGCGGTGGCTCGTGGCTTTCGGCGGGCTGCGCCTCATGGTCGCCGGGCAACGTGGTGGTAAGCATGGCGCGGTGGCGGCGGATCTGGCGCCGCCCAAATTCGTCTGCTTGTGGGTGGTGGCGGCCGTCTTTGTGGCGGCGGCAGCTCTGCTGGCGGCGGTGGTTCTCCACTCCGTGAGTGGAAATGGTCGTCGGCGGCTGGTGTGCGTCGGATCTGGGTGTGGCGGATCTGTGGCGGCGTTATCGGGTCGGCTTGTTCGGCCGCCGGTCTTGTGGGCGGTGGGTCTAGCGCCGATCCGCCGCGATCATCCGCCACGATCGTGGCTTCTCTCCGCGGGCTCTCGACGCGTCTTGGCGTGGTTGCCGGACCACGGCGTGGGTGAAGCTGGTGGAGGAGATCCAGAGAGGGGGAAACCCCTTGGTCGGCCACGGTCGGCCGCGCCGCCGATTACGCTCAAGGGCGCCGTTTTTCTTCTTGGAGACGTCGTTCTATTTCTGCTCCTTCATTTCCCCCCACTCTGCCTCTCGGGTGAAAACCCTAATTAAAGTGTGTGCGGTTTCAAGAGTATATGTTTTTTCTTCTTCTTCTTCCGAGACGGCTGAGTATATGTTTGAAGTCTGCATTGTTGTACCCGGTTGATGGATGATTACCAAAGTAGTTTGCACTGAATGCGACGAGAATGGTTGCATTTGTTTGCACTGAACTATATTCTCCTTCCGTTCCTTCATATCAGGTATATTGGTTTTTGAGAGAAATTCCAATTTGTAGGTGTATATATTTTTTACTCGCTATATGAATTGTCGACTCCAGCCTTAAAGAACATGCCATATCCATTTATTTTTGGAAGCCATGCTGCAATCGTGCAGTGTGTTATTTTTTGAAGGATAATTAATGTACCCCATAATTATGCATCTAATCACCAAACTAAACAAGGGTATTTATGTCCCAAATCCTCCTCCATCACTGCCTGTTACTGTGCCCAGAAAATAAACAGAATACCATCATGTTATTGCAAGAAATTGTCCAGGTAACGACTCACTTTTTGATACGGCCGCTACAAATGAACAAGAAAAATCACGATTATTTGTGTTCATTCTTGGTTGGATAAGAAATGCACCATTTTTATTTTTCAATTTTTCACTATTTTGTTTTGTGCAGGAGGTTAAGGAATATCGACACGTGATTTGTGACGGGTGAGACTATAAAATAGAGTAAGGGCATCTCCAACTTCAACATGGACCCCTAAAATGGACACTAGACCTATCCGCGGACGGTCCGGACAGATGTCTGGACACTAATATGGGAGCCGGTCATCCAAAGCTAGCTGCAACTGTCCGTTCACATTTCAAACAAAATTTAACGAAAAGAAAAAAATTGATAGAATATCTAAACTATTCAAATTTAGATATTTTTACATAGAACCGGATGATATTTCGTCCAGTGAACTAAATAAAATCAAAAAATATCTAAACTATCCTATACTTGATGGTGACCTCGTACACATCACTGGGCTGGCTGACGGTCACTGCCACCGTTGTCGGAGTTGGGCTTCTATTGACGAAAGGGCGCGGGGTCGCGACAATGTTTCTTACGGCCCGTTGGCGGTCGCGGATTATCCTCTCCGCTTGCACATGGCCGTGGCCACCGCGGACGCAGGCGTGGTTGTTGCTGTTGTGGTTGGTCCTCTGCGTCACCAGAGGAAATTACGATCTTCTTCTTAGAGGAACCGACCGCCATAGAGGAAGAGGGCCCTGGAGAGCAAGGGCGGCAGAGCTATGATCCGCCCATCGGTGCCAAGACCCACGACTTGCCAATCGCCGTTGAGTGGAGGAAGCGGGGAGTGGGGGCGGTGCACGGATATGTGGAGAGCGCAATGTGGACGGTGCCAGATCCGTGCTCAAAGAGCTAAGAGCTACGACCAGAAAAATAGGTGGTTAGCCCGCTTCAATGTGACACAGCAGCCGGAGTTGGTTTCTCGAGATAGCGCTTACACATTGAAGTGGCGCCAGTCTGGTCGTGTTGGTCAGCAGCGCTGTCCCATCGGAACACATCGCGCATCATCAATGTAGTCCGCTGCTACTCCGGGCCGGCATGAATGCTGCACGGGAAGCGGCACGTCCTTTGGAGAGATATTGTCGGAGAAGGTTTTGGGTTGGATCTGTGTGTCGGATGCTTAGGTGAAGGCGGTCCGGACGCCTGCAAAACCCCCGAGCTAGGTTTCGTTTTGCGAGAAGTCGAATGTCCGGACCGGTCCGTGAACGGATGGGGTACCACGTTGATGGTAAAATGCGTCTGGACCGCTCGGTCCTGAAAGATGCGGACGGTTTGAAAGTCAGCGTTGAAGATGCCCTATTCTTATTACTAGATGACCCGTTGCGCAGATGGCGCAAAGGGCGAGAGTAAGCCAACTGTTGAAGGAGTGTGCATAAAAATATTTAGAGACAGACTACTGACTGATGATAGATAGATGACTAACAACAAACATCTCTAACAACATCTTGTCACAAAGGGGGATAAAGTTAGAGTGCTCGAACTTTGTGCCAAGATTCATCTACAGGTTTATATTTTCAGTCTTACACTTTCAGCAAGTCAAAAGTAAAAAGTAGAATGCATGAGCCTAAGTGTGAGACTTTTTCATGTAACTCCATGTATATGTGTGCAGTAATTTGCACAAGAACAGAACATCACTCTATATGCAATACGATTTCAAAGTGAAACATACAATTATTTGCTATTGGACCAACCAAATGTGGTTTCAACTCCACATGAGAAAAAGCATGTGGAACTGAAACATACATCCGAGCATACAAAACCAAAAATCAAGCAAGAATTTGACAGGGCATCTAAGGCCACGATAGCATTCACTCACGTTGGTATGCAGTGCCGGTGGAGCGAAATGTGTCAATGCCACGATAACATCCACATGCCTTCCCAACGACTCCTGCTGACCACGCGCCTCTGCCATGGCGTGTCCCCACCTTCCCAGCCGCGCCTTCTCAAGGACTCCCAAGAAGATAAACGGCAATTACAGACTATGCCAACATTATAAACTTAATATTAGTATTATTCGACAGACGTTTAACTTGCACATGAACCATGTAAAATGCAAAATTACTAATGCCAGCTTTATAAAATAACTCCGCGGTGTAATACATGGAAAACCAAAGATCATGCTTGGTACTATCTTTGCGCAGGTAGACAATGTGTTCACTATGCTACCCCTGATAATGGATCAATCCACTCTTTCTAAATGAAACAATAGTGAAATTCCAGTGGCCTAAAGGCCAGATTTGCACATATAGGATATAAGATCATATGATCAAGAACAGTAGTCATGTTCAGTATAACAAACCTAGAACCTGCACTATATAGGTTAACAATTGTAGCTTCATCTAGTAATCACAGAACAGTACCAGATCTTATGATCAAGAACAGTAGCCCTGTTCGATGGAAGGAAATCTATTCAGGTGAAGAAGACATGGAGAAATAGCATCACGGATGCTACCCGGCTCGACGCACTACTAACATCTTGTCGTGTTAGGATCAGACGTTGTCGCTCGACGCGCGCCGCTCCCCAAATAGGACCCATTGTCTTGACCGCCGTTCCTGTCACATGTCCAGGCTGCTACACTATGCGGTGTGTGCTGCATTCACCGGTGCTCACCGCCTCCTCACATCGCTTGAGTTATAAAAGGCTGAACACAAGGTAGCACTCATTGTTGGGTTGTTGTAGGATATATATATTGTGCTTTTGGCTGTTAACTGATAAGGGGAAACACAACTATAAAATGTGTAGGTTGATTTGCCGAGGAAATAAATAGCCACTATCGCACTTTGAAGGTCCATTCACATCTAAAAGGGGCAACGATTTTTGAAACAGCAACTACACATTGTGAACAGATGAAAAACAAACAAGTTAAACCCTTTGCCTATACAATTATTCAGCCAAGGCCAGAAAGCAATGAGCTTGAACCCTTTGCCACTACAAACCTAAAAGCGGATGTCATGGGCCATCTCACACATGAGGGAGCAGGAGTATGGCAATAAACAATAACTCCTAGTCCGGTCTGTATCCATCCGCTACAACTGCTGACCCCCATCTATTCTTGCTCATGGACACACCTAGGGTTCTTGCTGTGTAATCTCTCAGTGAAGGGTTCAAGCCAGAATTATAAATGTAAAAACAGAAGGCATTTACATGTCGTCCCTAAATCCATCGAGGATGATCCTTCTGATTCCTATGATGGGTAGCACATGAGAAAAATCAACATTAACAACCTCAGGGAACTACAAAGAAGAAGTCGACATTAGTTTATGCAAGTTACATATATCAAACATGCTCAAGTTGATTCTTCTCCCTTTTATGATGAGTTATAAATTGGTAGACAGTTGAGTACCAATCAACCATCCATAAAAAAACAAAGAACCATTACCCGATGCATATAGATCAACAAAGCACAGATGGGGGCAAAGAACCACATGGAGTATGTTCCTTCCAACAGTAAAAGCGTAGGCATCACAAAATTATAGATTTTTTGTTGATAACCCGTAGGAAGCAGACCTAAAGAATTGCAATTTTTGTGTTCATACCCAACAAAAAAACATTTTGCACGTAAGCATAACATCCCTAACTTTAGGATGTGTGACTAACTCTGCCTATGTCTTTTGATTTTATGATTTCTAATTACTGCAGAGAGGTAGTAGGTTAGATACATCGTCACAGTTAGTCGTACATTATCAAGCACCAATAGGACCTATCTGAATAGGAATATAACTTCCATAGTGAAAAGAACCAGCGCTTATATTATCGTGAGCCAAATGTACAAATGTAGGAAATCATAGTTAGTACCGAAAGCAAGCTAAATATTCAGACAAAGGATGGCCGATGTCATGGATCAATAAAATAATTACATAAAAGTGAATTTCAGTGAACAGGAGAATCTTCACCTGAGATTGAAGTAAGAAAATAGGATGAGTTCACCTTTGATCTGCAATAGCACATCTAGGAATACACAATTTCTTCTTCAATCATGCAAGTACCTAGGACAAAAACACTTCCAGCTCATTGGTGAGCAACCTTACCGAAGCTCCTACAAATTGGAAAACTATGATTTCAGGAGGGGAAATGACACCAATAACTATCAGGCATAGCTCACTTTATGAAGTTGGTACATTTGCACATTTGGTACTGACAACAGCTCTAACGATAAACAAAAGATGCAGTAGCATACAATGTTTTAAATAGCGGGCTATTGCGAAATAGCGGCGGACCTTAAAATCAGCTATAGCGGGCTATAGCTATAGCGGGCTATTTGTACATGGGACCATTTAGCGGCACCCTAGTGAAAAGGCTATATGGCGGGCTGTAGCGGAGCTATAGCCGGCTATTTAAAACATTGGTAGCATATGAAGAATTCTGTAGGGTCGAAATAAACGTTGCTTCTATAGCGAGCCTGGTCTAGAAAGAAATGATATATAGTAGAAATGCTAAATATTACAGGACAAAAGGAATCACTATCGTCCATGTGCGAACAGGTGATTGAGGTTAATGCCTACCAAACTATTTAAGCTTACACACAGAAAGCAATGTTAAGTTCTCCATGTATTTCTTGGAATGGAACAGACCTCTGGATTTTATTATTTTATGAAAAAGCATGAAACAATCTATTTCTACATTTCTGAACTCATTTCAAATGACTTCCGTAAGAAAAAAATTAGTTCTTATCTCGCAACTCATTGAAGCAGACAACCTGGCATTAGATCAAGGTGACCACCACCTCGGGTTGCGAAACATGGCCTATAATAATATGACAGTAAACACCTATGCATATGAACCTAGGCAGCAACAACCTCTGATAGGAGGTAGGGGAAGACCAACAATGAATTACAGAGGACCTCTGGAGAGGCCATTGTGCACTAAATATTCTAAAAGCACACAAAAAGCAAGTTGACACCAACGGAATACAATTGCATCACTTCACATACACCAAGTAAAGCAGAAATGAGTGAGCAAATTAAACAAACATTCGCTCAAGGAGATCAGATCCAATTGGCTAAACAGATATTGCAGAGATAGAGCCTAGTTTTTACCTCGCCTATTTGTGGCCAGTAACCCCATGAGAATCTCATCTCATGCATAAAAATCCTATGACCCCCACTCCAAGCATAAAGGCCACGACCAACAGCAACGAAGGATCTGTGAAAGGCAAAGAAAGTGAGCGAAGCACTCTGGTCCGAACCAATCCAACATAAGAAATGTGGCCATTTAATCAAGGAAGAACAAATAATTGTGAGCGTGTTTTACTGACAAACTAGATCGAACATCATTAAGAAGCAACAATCTTAAACATTATATTGAACAGGGGAACACCTTGGCTTTACATGGAAATTCAAAAAAAGGCATATATTAGATTTCGGCACTCCACAAACTGTTGTCATGATCTAAAAATTAGGACACGCATTGATATAATACTGTTACATAATTCAGTAGAGATCACGAGCCACCACTGCATTGATATAATACGCTCACATAATTCGGTAGATATCACTTGCAAAGGAGAGACAGAGCACACTTAGGGTCGCATAAGAATCCTTTAATTCACAAGTTAATCCATAGCTACTGACTTCTATGCCCAATAATCAGATTATGAGATTAATACAATGAAGATGCAAATTAATTATCATGATCCAAGGGTAAACTGTTTTTGCTGGGACATATATTTTCACTTGTAACTAATTATGAACAGAATATATAATTGAAATTCGATCAAGGTTTTTATCCGGTATGAAATAACGAAGCTCATGAACATAATCTGAAGAGGCGGCCAGTAGTATGTGGGGCGGAAAGAACTATGTGGCACATGACAGCTAGAGCAGCAAAGAAGAAACATGGCTTATTGGCTTACGGCTTACCTATTTCCACAGTTAACATCAGAAAAGTATCTATCACCAACCTGGAAAAAGTAGGGAAAAGGTTACAAAATTTAAATATGTATTGATATTAAGTAAGAACACAGAACTGATAATAGCCATTCCTACCAGCACAAGATCTGAAGCTGAAAACCAAAATAACTAACTATTTCCTAAGCTGCTCGAGCAGGGTTGTTTGCATCTGTAACCAAAAAAATTAAAAATACTATCCCACATGACCTGTACCAATAACGGCAGGAAGCTTCCGGCTCACATAATCAAATTACATTTCAGAAAGAAAGATGATATACAAATACATGTACATGATTCAGATGTTTTGGTAGCAAATAATAATAGAGCTATGAGGTCTCTAGGCAATTACTCTGGCTAATCACATGAAGGACGTCACCTCAATTGTACTGGCACCCGCCCAATTGGTCATACACTCATACTGCTTCGACCCTGCACCCGCCCCAAAACATCCAATGATCTCCATGGGAGCGTACACGGTCTGGCACTTATGGAAGGAGAGGAACATGCGGATTTTCGAGGGGCAAAAGGCCAATGTTGAAACTATCGTGTCTTTCATCCGAGATGATCTGCGCTCTGTAGGTCCTATCCTTGGCGAGTAGTCTCTTTTCTTTCTCACAGTTTTCCCTTTCTTTTCTTTTCGGCCTCCTCTATTTCTGGACTTCCAGAACCTGTACAGTTTTCCCTCTTGCTTAAATGAAAAAGGCAGAACTCCTGCCGTTGCCCGTCAAAAAAACGTCAATTCCATCAACAGGCAAACATTCGACCCAATTTAACACTTTCTAAGAGCAGCCCAACCAGTCCGGGACCTGAGGAGTTGCCGTATACAGAATGGCGGAAGGATGTGACACACTGACACTGGTCAAACAAAGTAGTCACCAGCAATGCAGCAACCATAGGGAGCAAGGCCCAGCTGGGAACCACCCTGACCACCTAGAGGTACGGTAACGCACCAAAGTCTGTCTATCCAAGAGGTAAACAAGAACACACCCTCGTTTGATATGCAGGTAAAGATCACACACAAATGGTTGATATGCAAACAAAGATAACACACATAGGGAGGCTGTCCAAACTAACGCATCAGCTCACATCACTTCCAAAAGACAAAAATTGAGCAAGGGAGCGGGGAGTAACCCAACCTTGATGGCTTATGACATGAGGACGCAAGAACCAACCGAGAAGGTAGATCCGCCTGAAGCAAGAAGGAATAGAGAAAACGAACAACATATCAACTCATAGACATTTCATCAAACAGGTCAGAAGCATCGTAACAAAAGAACACCTCACCTTCGGATGATAACAATGAGCAACGGTAGGTTGGAAGGAACATAGCAAACCGAACAAATGAGAGCAGCCCCGGCGATCCTGCAAGAGGAAAGGAAAGAGAAGAAATGGAAAACGATGAAAGAGAATGCAACTCCACCGCTACTGCCCATCGACTGCAGGCGAGTCGACCTGCGCCGGAAGCGAGAGGGAGGCGAACTCAGGTTGAAAAGGACGACATTGAGCACACCAACGGCGTCCCCTGGGGCCGGAGGCGCCGCCTCCGTGATGAACCAGGGCCGGCATGTAATCTGCTAGTTCAAGCTAGAGAAGTTTTGTGGTTCAGAAAACCAAATCCATTGCTCTGAATTGGCATCACACACAGAAGGTACCCAGGCACGGACAATCAACTGAACCGAACCAACATGTGAAACAAAGACTTGCAAAGCAGGCAAGAAGCAGGACGAGAAGGAACACCAAGGGAAAAAAAGAACGGAATCCATCAGGGCACAAGCATTTCATCGAACAGCAGAGTAGCAAGAAAAGGTCTAGCTAATTTTCTCACCTCAATGCCAAAGGCAAGATCGACGCAGGGACCTACCCCGAGAGCGAGAAGTAGGCAAACAACACAAAACCTGTGGAGGACAGAATTCTAAGGAGTAAGACAAAATAAGAATTTGAGGAGGCAAAGGAAGGAAGACGATGGAAGAACAAACCTCAGTGACATGAACTGAGTAGAGGAAGCAACCCCATCGCTGTAAACAGAACGAAACCACCGGCGACTGAGAGGGGAAAAGAACCAGCGTGCCTACTGGCGTCGCAGCTCTGGAAGCAGAGCCGAAGCTCGTCGCTGCCCGGGCCGCCACCCTCAAGGCTGGCCTGAAACGCGCACTCCACAAGCGGGAGGAACACTGCGCACACACGACGCGTCGTCCTCCTCGCGGCTGAGGACCCCAACACCGGCCTTTAACTCCACAAGCAGGAGCTGCATCTCGTGCGAGCCGTGGCCGCAACACCGTTCGCCGCACTGCACATGCTCCCGTGCCTCGTGCCCAAGCCCCAGCCTCCTAGGTCCCGATTCAGGAGCCGCCACCAACCGCCAAGTCGCACCTGACCTCGCCGGTCGGCGGTTACCCTCTCCTCCGATGTCGCGCCTCCTCTCTCCCCGCATATCGAATCGAGCGCCGCCGCCCTTGCCCTTCGCTGGCGCTGGAGAAGCTCGTCCGCGCCCGCACGAGCGAGGCGGCTAGGGTTCGAGAAGGGGATTGGGTGTGCCACGGCTCGGGGGGAGCGGCCAAGATGCGTATCTTTCTCCCGCTGCCTGCTGCCCGTTGGATTTCTCTCTGGCTGCTCGCTGCCCGCTTCTTCTGCTCGCTAGTTCGCTGCACTATTCATAGCAAAAAAAGAGACGTGGCCACGGTCGCTAGTTGGGCGAGTGGCTTCATCTTTTACTATGTAAATTTGTTGGTGAAGGATGGTCTAAATGTCGTCGGAGTTTCCATTTGTTGATGAGGGGTGGTTGATGGACGGGAGGTAGGGAGACAAAGACGTGACTATCAGTTAATCGTAGTGCTATTAGAAACCATGCTCAACATGTACATGGGGCATTTTTACAAGATGGGTGCACATAATAGCCAATAGGGAGGGAGCAAATGAAATATGTTTGCATATATAGCTATGAGGTAAATATAAACTAAACATATGTACAAAATAACATAACAGATGTACACATATGTCGCATTGACTTCGAATTATTGCACATAGCGAACGAACTAGAATAACTAATGCACACACTTTGCATTGTTCTTCAGAAGCACGCAGGCGTTTAACTTATCTGATGTTGAATTTATTCAAATTTCTTTTCTTAAAACCCGAGTATTCTAGAAATTTTAGGACCACAATTTGCATTTCGCACAGGGGCATCAAATTTTTGGGGACAGACCTGTCTGAATAGCGTATCAGTGATACGATAACGACCTCACATTGCGTTGTTGAATGATGTACATGTCATAGGGCGCAAATGCGCTTTCGTTTGTGAAATGATTCATGCACTTGCTGCGGAAGGCCTCCCACTGCTCCTGCCTCACGAAATCGCGGATCGGCTAACCACACATCACACAATAACTCATCCTCCATGGTCGAGTAGCTCGCGTTCTTTGCACTCTAAAACCGACATAGTGTTGAAAATAAGCTCAATGGCATTTAACTAAACACATGCGGGCGTGGTGTCGCCATGGAGGGCGTTGACGAGGTGGCGGAGTGTACACAGGTACAAATGGCTCTGAGGTGCTTGCGTCGTTGTAAGGCGGCGGGCGTGTCGGTGCTAGTTGCGGATGTCCGGCAATGTCTCCGTGGTGGCCGAAGGCGTACAACGGCGGCGGCGGAGGTGGATGGTGCGGATGCAAAGTAAGGAGAAGGGTGGAGTGAAAGAAAATGGGATCTCGAGGTGCGATTGGGTTGGCCGGGGTGCCGGAGTTCTACGTGTCTGCTGTCCAAACTCCTGCAAAGCTCGCCCCACTCTATCTCCAATTTACGGGAAAAAACTCGTCCGAACCGCCCTGCGAACCGTTACAGGTCTGTGTTCGATGGCTTGTGTCGGAGTTGGAGATGCCCTAATGATAGTTGTACTAGTTGTATAAAGAAATAATAGATTTGAACTAATACAGAAAATACGCAGAAAAACTACTACTCCAACCGTTGACTCCAAATCATCAGCCTGTCTAGTTCATTGGAGCACAACCAAACTAAAATTTGGCAGGTAAGGCGCAACTACATGTGTTTGATATTCATCGGCACGGCAGTATGCATGCAAGGAAACCTTCTAAGAATTTTGAGGAGAAGTAATGATCAAACGGTGACCAATTTCCAAATTAATGGAATAAAATCTAACCAAACTTTTGACTAAGCGGCCTATTCAGCTAGTGCACAGTAGAAAGTTTGCAAGAAAAAAAAAGATAGGCTAACTAATCAACACGCCTATCACGGCCGACGTAGACCACAATCTTTGTAAACGTGTTGACTAATCTGACTAATTTAGGCATTGTGGGGGAAAGAGATAGTCTGCCGATGCATTGCCTGACATCTCTCTCACACACACATCTCTCTCACACTTTAGGTGAAAATATAGAAAAGGTACAATATAAAGCAGGGAGCGAGGCATGAATTTTTTTTCTCCCGAACTCACACACACCTGTATGATTAGTAAAATCCGAAAAAAGAAATAGAAAGAAATCCAAAATTTCATGGCAACTGACATGGTCGAGTGTTCTGTTGTGAAAGAATGACGTTCATGGTGCTCTAGGAAGAAAAATGAAAACGATGCTCTAAAATGTCATTTTAAAAGTATTTCAAAGCATTGATTATTATTACTATTTTGCCTAGACCACCAAAAATTCCATTTTCTTCATGAAAATGTGCACACAGGTTCGTTGTCTAAAAAAGTCAAGTTTCGTTTACTTTATTTTTCATATTTTACTGTTCACCCGGATGCATATGCGCTCCTGAATAGATACATACTTGCGCGAGAAGAAGAGACATGCTTCTAATATGTATTATACAAATGACCAGGGCGTCTATAACACCTAGCATTGCAGAGTGTGTCATGTCCACATGAGTACAAACGGGTTGTGATGTGTAAGAGCAACTCTAGAAGACCCCGCATCCGCCCTCGACCCGTAAAATAACCGCCAAAATCTGGTGCAGGCATAAAGCCTGCCCGACAAGACCCGCATCCCGCCCGCCCCCAAATTTTTTAGAGCGCGGCAAATTCCGACCCAATCAAGGAAAACGCGGTTTCCCCTCATGGCTGCCGTGCCCTACATCACGAGAAGCAATTGGCGGGAGGACATTTCAGCCAGCGCTTTTTCCCTCATACGCCGCCGCCTTGCCTTGCTTCCGCCCTTGCCGCCGCCCTATTTCGCCATATCTGTGGCGGAATCGCTCCGTGGGGCCGCCCACACCCTCCGCGCCGAGCATTGCACCGCCTCCGGATCCGGCGAGAAGAGCCGCCCCCCAGTTGTCGCCGCCGCTGGGATCGACCATCGCCGAGCGCACCACCCTCGTCGCCGCCCGGGATCACTCGCCACCGGTTAGTCCCTTTTTTGTGATTTTTGCGAGCTGTGTAGTAGATTGACACGCTGGTGTGTGTGTAGATGGAGTTGACCCCGTGCGAGAAGTTCTTGCTATCCGATTCGTCCGATTCGGACAACTCGGATGTGGAGACCATGCTTGCGACCTTTCGGTAGCAAACATTGGTCATGGCGCTTGTCGTGAAGGAGCATGAAGACGAGCACCGGAAGAGGAGGCGAGGATCTACTGTCGGGCGTCTGTGCATTCCGCGGAATCGCCATCTTGGGAACGAGATGTTGATGCAAGATTATTTTTCAAAGAATTCTACATATCCTGCACATCTCTTCCGCAGAAGGTACCGAATGCGCGAATCCCTTTTTGTGAAAATTGTTGAAGCTTCCGAGGCAAATTGCCGGTATTTTACTCAAAGAAGAAATGCCGCGGGCTTAAAGGGATTTAGTGCATATCAAAAAATCTCCGCAGCTATGCCGATGAGTATCTTCGCATTGGTGAAGATAGCACAATTGAGTCTGTGCGTTGTAACACCCCGAGAATCATGCTACAGTAATCCCCTTCTAATGATGCCTTGTCATCATTGTTATTGTTGCTAATCTCACTTTGTTTCTAATCCAGCCCAAATCTCAAATTGAAATTAAAGTCGAAATTTCAAACTTCTCAAATATGCAAACTAAAATGTTCATTTTATGGCAAATTTTTCATTTGTCAATATTGGTGGTGAACCATTTTTTTCTTGCAAAGTGGTTAATTCCCTAATCTAAAGAAAACAGGAAGGGTTAAATAAATAAATAAAAGAACCCCCCCCCCCACTACCCTTGGGCCTCGGCCAACTGGCCGGCCCGGCCACCGCCACCGTACCCACCCCGGCCCAACCAAGCCGTCGGCCCACCTCTCCTCCCTTATCCCCGGACCACGTGACCTAAAGCAGCGACCCCTACTCCCCGACCCCCCCACTCTCTTCCTCGTCCCTCCCCACTCGTGCGATCTAGCTCGGGGAGAAGCCCGATTCTGCGCCGCCTCGCGCCCCCGCCACCTGCGCCCTTCCCCAGCGTCGCCCGACTCCGTCAACGCCGTCGCCTCCTCGACCTCGTGCCGGACTGCACCACCGCCGCCCTTCCCTCGGCGCCGCCCCGCCGCCTCCATCACCTGCCGCCCCATCGCCGGACCCCCTCCTCTACCTGATCCAGCCTGGATCGAGTGGGAAGCAACTCTGACATCGCTGCCACCGGACGTCGGCGCCCCGACGCCGCCTCACCACTGGACTGCCCCGTCATCGCCAGCTCCTCTCGCCGGCCTCGCCATCCTCCTCTCTCCAACGATGTGAGCGGCCCCCTCTCCTCTCTGCCCCGCTCAGTGCGACCCTCATCGTCGTCGCTCGCACATCCACTCACGCCCGCGCTGGCGCTCGTCGCCGCGCCCTCGCTCCTTCGCCTGGCGCCTCGGCGCTCCTGCGTCTCACTTGCGCCAGCCCATGATCGCGCCGATCCCAGCCACTTTGCTTCCCTCCGTGGCGGCCAACTCCGGTTTCTTGGGAGCGATCGAACCTCGAGCCCCATTGCGTGGCCTCCCACACGCGCCACCCGCTTCCCGGCCTCCCTTGCGGCCTGCTGACCACTGGCCGCGGCCTCGCCAGGTCACGACCTCGCCCCACGCCCGGCGATCTCGCTCCGTTAGGTCGACCAAACAGGCGCCGCGCCCAAAACCCGTCGCCTGCCTGCCACGCCGCACCCGTTTAGCCCACGCCCGCTATGCCATGGGCCACTGGCCTATGGGCCCCACGCCCATGTTAAAAAAAAGAGAGTTTAAAAAAAGTTACTTTAAGAAAATATTAATTAATTAGGTAATTAATTAACTCTGTTTAGTACCTAATTAACTTGATTAGTTAATTAAAACTGTTAATTAGTTGTTAGACTATGACAGAACGGCCCCACACGTCAGGTTGACTTTGGTCAACTCTGTTGACTGCTGACGTCATGATGACGTCATGTTGGTGCAGTAACACCCATTTTAGATTTAATAATAATTTCAGAATATTGTTTAAACTTCGGAAATTCGTAGGAAATAATCCGTAACTCGGATGGAAATGTTTTCTACATGAAAGTTGCTCAGAACGACGAGGCGAATACGGATACGCCCTCCGTTCGTCTATCACACATCCCTAGCATAGCAAACGTTGAACTTTTTCCCTCCGGTTCATCTGTCTGACAGACGTCCGGAACCGGGAAAACTTTCCCGGATGTTATCCTCCCTCACCAGTGTCGCCTAGCGCTGCGTTAGAACACCCCTAGCACCGCATATTGCCATGTTATGCTTTATGATGCTACGTTTGCTTTATATTTAGTTTCTCCCCCCTCTTCTCTTCGGTAGACCCTGTGGCGGCTGCCGATGCCGCTGTGATCGACTACGTCACCGACGACCCCTCGTTGCTAGAGCAACCAGGCAACCCCCCCCCCCCTTTGAACATCCCGATATCGCCCATTCCATTCTCTCATGCTTGCATTAGATTTTGCTACTGTAATTGATTGCTCCTATTAAGATGCATATCCCGCTTTTGTAACACGCTTGTTGTTACCTACACGCTTATCCTAAACCTGCTTAGTATAGGTTGGTTAGAGATCCATCATGACCCCACCTTGTCCTTGTTGCCTCGCTTCATCATTGAGGACCCGATCAGCGGGATCGAAGACCAGCCCCGACACCGCACATCACTTTCCCTTAGTTGCTCGACACTCTTTGGGTTACTATCGAGTGCCGAGGGTGAGACCACTCTGACTTCCGATGTTAACCTGTAGTGTAGCTATTCGGTCGTGGTCATCGAGGGTGATTCCGCCTTAACCACTTCCGGTACGACTCTGTCGTGCAACTCCTCAAGTGTGAACCTCGGGGGTGGTTCCTCTTACGTTCACCTTGATGATTACATCGAGTGGAATTCACCGGGGGTGATTCCTCGGGTTTTCCCCTTAATGTTTGGACACACAGTTACTATGGTTACTATGACTTTACACTGAACCATGTTACTAAAGACGGGTCGACCCTGAGGGGTACCCGCGCGAGCATAATTGCGAGTTATGTGGAGCCGGGTTGACCTGGAAGGTTCCCGCGAGATAATTACGAGGCATGGCCGGGCATTCTTAGCCCTTGCCGCAAGTCCTCGAGACGGGGCAACGGCGTCACATCTTTCGTGAGTCTCTGCTTGTTACCGCGTTCCTAATCCACTACGATTTGGATATTTGATCCGAGGGCCTCGGCACGATAGCACTAACCATCACGTGGGCATAGTATGGGCGTTCGCGTCGTATGCATCACCGAAGCTTAATAGGCGTCGGCGATTGAGTGGCGCGCCGAGTTGGACTAATGTAAGCACCGCCTTGTTGAAGGAGGTAGCTAGGTCGCTCACCGGCGCGTCGCAACATGCGGGAGTTCGGGGAGATGGCCCATGACCCTGGGGCATAGGTTTATTTCAGCGTCTTGGCCTCTCTATTAAGCCTAGGTCGGGTTGCGGCGTATTGTTTGGCGAGGCGGGCATGACCGAGAAAGTGTGTCCGTACGGAGTTAATCGGCGTGGTGGGTAAGTTGGTGCACCTGCAGGAAGAAAACATCTATCGATAGCACGTCCTCTGATATGAGACACTTGGAGTTGTATCCCGATCGATACAACTAGAACTGGAGACTTGTGATGAGAATTGGATGGTGATGTGAAATGGTTTGTGATGATAACTGGATAGTATGGCTCTGGGATTGCTTTCTCGCAGGGTGTCGAGAAAGGATCTCTGGCCAAGGTTGATAACACTACTACTACTTTACTTTATGCTACTCTTATCTCTTTTCATGCTGCAAGGTGCTAGAAGATGCCGAAGATGCTAGTCTTCGATAGGACTAGGCCTTCTCTCTATTCTGGCATTTCTGCAGCCCAGTCCACATATACAGCCTTCCTTTGATAATGTTGCATATGTAGTGTAGATCCTTGCTTGCGAGTACATTGGATGAGTACTCACGGTTGCTTTGCTATCCCTTTTTCCCCTTTTCTTCTTCTTTCCGGTTGATGCAACCAGATGTCGGAGTCCAGGAGCCAGATGCCACCGCCGATGCCTACTACTACATGGAGACCCCCGACAACCAGGAATAGTTACGAGGCTCCCAGGCAGGAGGCCTTTCCTTTTCGATCGTGTTGCTTTTGTGCTAGCCTTCTTAAGGCATTCCTTGTTTAACTAATGTCTGTACTCAGATATTGTTGCTTCCGCTGACTCGTTTGTATTCAAGCTGATGTATTCGAGCCCTCGAGGCCCCTGGTTTGTAATATAAAGTTTGTATTATTTTAATTTGTGTCCAGAGTTGTGTTGTGGTATCTTCCCGTGAGTCCTTGACCTTGATCGTACACATTTGTGTGTATGATTAGTGTACGATTGAATCGAGGGCGTCACAAGTTGGTATCGAGCCGACTGCCTGTAGGTAGCCCCCTTTCCAACTCCTTGGCCAAAGTTGAGTCTAGTCACTGAAAAACTTTTACTAACATGGCTGTGTGGCTTACGGGCCCACATTGCCATTGGGTGGTATTAAGATCTTTTATTCCTCGTCTATACTCTGGGATTCTGATCTCTCTTCTATTCCGGTTAAACATTTTACTAACTCTGACATTAGGTTCTTGTACCCACTTCCTCCCGGAGAGCCCCGACATTACAGATGATCGCCTGCTTCGCCAGAAGATTCTGCGGATACTCCTCGATGTTTCTCGAGACTCTGTGCCCACTGCCTTACAGTTCCTGACCACCGGTAATCCTCGTGAATAACCTCCTTTCCGCTTGTACCTTCATCCCCAGTTGCTCATGTTGTTACAAGATACCCCTAGCACTCTCCGTTGTTCCGAGAATCCTTGTGCCTTCTGCTTTGCAGCTTCTTTTTGCACTAAGGATAATTCACTTAACCGGGGTCCGCTCATCCCCAGTTGTTCATATGCTTTTCAAAATACTTGTAAATACTATCTGATCTTCTGAGAATCCTCTTCAAACTAGTGCTCTGCAAATACTTGTCTACTTGCATTATGGATGCTTTCCATATGTGTAGCAATATTCATTAGTATCCTTTGACACCATCATTTTGATCATATCGATTCAACATGTGTGTGAAAGCACGCAATCATCAGTTGATCCTTCTAAATTATCTTTCCGGCTCAGACGTCATTTTGAACATGAGCTGGTTCTCGACCAATCTATTTGTCATCATTTGTGACCCTAGGTCTATTCTACTTATCCATCCTTGATCAGAGCGTCTACTTCTGATCCTTCGTTTTGGAAATCATAATTCCTTTGTTATCTAAGCATTGAATTATTTAGATGTTCTATAATCTGATGCCCTTGCATCCCCTTCTTCATCTGATTGATTATCGATACTCACCTCAGCTCCATTGTGGATTGCCAGATCCAATGTTGGATTATTATCCGACAATGTCCTTCATATTCAATCACCTTGTGAGTTCCTCCCCTGATACATAATACCTTCTGTAAATTATATCATCTGCTTTGACTTCGATACTCTGCTTTCGAACTCGTATCTCTTGCTTGGTTGATGGTTGTATAGATTTGTAAAAATGCCCCGACGGGTTGAACCAACGCCTTCCCTAATATGTGTGAACCCGAAAGTTTTCACTGGTCATAGTTATCTGGTATTGCACCAGTTAAAACTTTCAACAACTATTGCCATTTTTGAAAAAACGAGAAGTGAATGGAAGGTCATACATTGAAGAAGTGGGAGTCGACCTTGAACTTTGTGTTCATGCCCATGGACCCGATGTAGAACTTATCATGGAAGCTGCTCATAAAAATAATTATTTCTTTGGTACAAGCTCATCTTGTATCTATGAATTGATCCTTTGTAATCGTGGTTCCGACCATATTTCCTCCTTGATTCCATTTACCGGTTAAGTTAAAATACTTATCTTCTGCAAATCATTTCCCCCATCCAACCTCTACTCCGATTTACCTTCCGGCATTACACCTAGTACATGATATTGGGAAGTTTTATACCCCATCACATCATTCCTAGCCTGATCGGCTATATTTTTATCGTGTCAACTTTTAACTGTGCTACCTGGTCCTTATACCCAGAGCAACTTCCGATGATGAGCTAAGCCTACGTCGATCTTCCTCATCTTATCATTTCACCTCGAACAACAAGCTTGACTTCGAGCTTGTGTCGAATCCGTGGTTCTCATAGCCTCTCACTTCATCCTTCCTTATCTGTTCGATGGCATCTTCATAGAGTCTCTCAACAAAAACTGTCGTGATCGCCGTCAACACTTTGGCTTCTTCAGAGATGTCAATTGAATTCATGGCTAGAAATACCATCCCCGCTCCTCGATGATTTGTGATATCATCGATGACATCTTGACTTTATGCCAACACAGACCTAGTTGTGCTTGGTTATTCCTTATGTTCTGAGACATCTTGGAATTGTTTCTCGGTATCTCTTGAGATCTTCGAACCCAATCTTTACTTGACACCATATCATTGCTACATCGAAGCATGACTGTGGTACTCCGAACCTCTTTAAAACCATTTGGAGGCGCAATGCTAAATGTTTCTTGACCTATTATCCGAACACCGTTGTATGGGTAATATCATGATTCTCATTGCCCCTTTAACTAAATGGATAATTACTTGATCTCCTGTCATGTATATCTTGCTCTGTTTGTTCTTGGGAAGCATATAATCTAATACTTTTGTATAAGCACCTTTTTCTTTCCATTGGTCTGGTTAAACTAATAATCACATTTTCCTTTTCATTGGTTTGTTTAACCATTCTCGTAATCTAACTTATCGGAGCAGAGTTAATTCTCTGCTTAGGTAAACACCTCGGTGTACAACTCTGTCAGCAAGACCTTGTTACTATTGATGATAACATTCCGGTAGCCACCGATGGACGAGAACTTTGCCTATTGGTCCGCCTCGTTCAACGAACAGGAAAATAGTTCTCTTCGTCCCTCGCCCTTGGTACCAACGTTGTTATCAACATAACTGACTGGTTATCCTCTGATCTGCCTTGCTATCATGACTGTGCAAAATGTTAGCTCCTTCCTGCTTTTAACCCACATGGTGGGCCCATAACCCACAGTTCCACAAGATCGAAACCTGACTCTCCTGTACACCCTTGTTTCTAAGGTTATTTCTCATGCTTGGCATCATATGAAAATCCCGAGCCGGCTTTCGAGTGGCGATCTATTCTTGTATCAGACGCAATACTTATTACCATTTCTTTGAACCCCTTTCGCCCCTTGTTTCAGGCAACAAATGATTGCCTACCCGGTTGGAGCTTCTTATTGCACCACACTTTGCTCTCGATGACTTCCTTGAATTTCAACTCGAGAGATGCCCCTTTGCAACGTTCACTGAGATAGTCCCTAGGTAACTATCTTGTGTTGAGCTCAAATCCTTCGAGTCTTTCCCCTCCTCCACCCCTTAAATCTCGGGACGAGATTTCTTGTAGTGGAGGAGATTTGTAACACCGAGAATCATGCTACAAGAACCCCTTCTAATGATGCCTTGTCATCATTATTCTTGTGCTAATCTCACTGATTCTAATCGGCCAGATCTCAAATTCAAATTAAAGTCAAGATTTCAAACTTCTCAAATATGCAAACTAAAATGTTCATTTTGTGGCAAATTTTTCATTTGTCAATATTAGTGGTGAACCATTTTTTTTGCAAAGTGGTTAATTCCCTAATCTAAAGAAAACAGGAAGGGTTAAATAAATAAGTAAATAAAAAAAGAACCCCCCCACTACCCTTGGGCCTCGGCCAACTGGCCGGCCCGGCTGGCCACCGTACCCACCCCCCTGGGCCAACCAAGCCACCGGCCCACCTCTCCCTCTCCTTATCCCCGGACCACGTGACCTAAAGCAGCGACTCCCACTCCCCGACCCCCACTCTCTCCTCGTCCCTCCCCACTTATGCGATCTGGCTCGGGAGCAACCCGATTCGCGCCGCCTCGCGCCCCCGCCACCTGCGCCCTTCCCCAGCGTCGCCCGACTCCGTCAACGCCGTCGCCTCCTCGACCTCGTGCCGGACTGCACCGCCGCCGCCCTTCCCTCGGCGCCACCACGCCGCCTCCATCACCTGCCACCCCATCGCCGGACCCCCTCCTCTACCTGATCCAGCCTGGATCGAGGGGAAGTAACTCGACGTCGCCGCCATCGGACGTGGCGCCCGACGCATGCCGAGCCGGCGCCCGACGCCCGCCGGCCGCGCCCGACGCTACCTCACCGCTGGACTGCCCCGTCATCGCCAGCTCCTCTCGCCGGCCTCGCCATCCTCCTCTCTCCAACGATGTGAGAAGCCCCCTCTCCTCTCTGCCCCGCTCAATGCGACCCTCACCGTTGTCGCTTGCACATCTCACGCCAGCGTGGCGTCGTCGCCAGCGCCTCGCTCCTTCGCCTTGGCGCCCGCCGCTCCCTGCGTCTCCGCCCACACCGCGGTCCCCATCGAGCCCAGCCCGCTGCTTCCCGCCGTGGCACGGCCAACTCCGGTTCTGCGGGCGATCGAACCTCGAGCCCCCATTGCGTGGCCTCCTCACACGCGCCACCGCTTCCCGGCCTCCCTTGCGGCCTGCTGACCACAGCACGGCGCCTGCGGATCACGCCTCGCCCCACGCCCGAGCGATCTCGCTTCGTTGGGTCAGCCCGACAGGCGCCGCCTGCCCGATAACCCCGTCGCCTGCAGACACGCCCGCACCCCGTTTAGCCCACGCCCGCTAGGCCATTGGCCACTGGCCTATGGGGCCCATGCCCATGTTAAAAAAAGAGAGTTTAAAAAAAGTTACTTTATGAAAATATTAATTAATAAATAAATTAATTAGGTAATTAATTAACTTAATTAACTCTATTTAGTACCTAATTAACTTGATTAGTTAATTAAAACTGTTAATTAGTTGTTAGACTATGACAGAACGATCCCACACATCAGGGTTGACTTTGGTCAACTCTATTGACTGCTGACGTCATGATGACGTCATGCTGGTGAAGTAACCCCCATTTTAGATTTAATATTAACTTCAGAATATTGTTTAAACTTCGGAAATTCGTAGGAAATAATTCGTAACTTGGATGAAAATGTTTTCTACATGAAAGTTGCTCAGAACGACGAGGCGAATCCGAATACGCCTCCGTTCGTCTATCACATGTCCCTAGCATAGCAAACGTTGAACTTTTTCCCTCCGGTTCATCTGTCTGACAAACGTCCGGAACCGGGAAAACTTTCCCGGATGTTATCCTCCTTCACCAGTGTCGCCTAGCGATGCGTTCGAACACCCCTAGCACCGCATATTGCCATGTTATGCTTTGTGATGCTACGTTTGCTTTATATTTACTGTTTCTCCCCCCTCTTCTCTTCGGTAGACCCCGTGGCGGCTGCCGATGCCGCTGTGATCGACTACGTCACCGACGACCCCTCCATTCCAGAGCAACCAGGCAATCCCCCCCTTTGATCATCCCAATATCGCCCATTCCATTCTCTCATGCTTGCATTAGATTTTGCTACTGTAATTTATTGCTCCCATTCTGATGCATAGCCTGCTTTTGTAACCTGCTTGTTGTTACCTACCTGCTTATCCTAAACTGCTTAGTATAGGTTGTTTAGAGATCCATCGATGACCCCACCTTGTCCTTGTTGCCCTGCTTCATCATTGAAGACCCGATCAGCGGGATCGAAGACCAGGCCCGACCGCACATCACTTTCCCTTAGTTGCTCGACACTCTTGGGTTACTATCGAGTGCCGAGGGTGAGACCTCTACAACACTTCTAATGTTAACCCTGTAGTGTAGCTATTCGGTCATGGTCATCGAGGGTGATTCCGCCTTAACCACTTCCGATACGACTCTGTCGTGCAACCCCTCAAGTGTGAACCTCGGGGGTGGTTCCTCTTACGTTCACCTTGATGATTACATCGAGTGGAATTCACCGGGGGTGATTCCTCGGGTTTTCCCCTTAATGTTTGGACACACAGTTACTATGGTTACTATGACTTTACACTGAACCATGTTACTAAAGGCGGGTCGACCACGAGGGGTACCAGCGAGCATAATTGCAGTGATGTGGAGTCGGATTGACACGGAAGGTGCCGCGAGATAACTTCGGGCGTGGCGGGCATTCTTAGCCCTTGCCGCAAGGCCTCGAGACGGGGCAATGGGGTCACATCTTTCGTGAGTCTCTGCTTGTTACCGCGCGTTCCTAATCCACTACGATTTGGATATTTGATCCAAGGGGCCTCTGGCCTGATAGCACTAACCATCACGTGGGCATAGTATGGGCGTTCCGCATCATATGCATCAGCCGAAGCTTAATAGACGTCAGCGATTGAGTGGTGCGCGCCGGGTTGGACTGCGTAAGCACCTGCCTTGTTGAAGGAGGTAGCTAGAGTGCGCTCACCGCCGCGTCAGATAGCGTCGTGCGGAGTTCGGGGAGATGGCCCATGACCCTTGGGGCATAGGTTTAGTCCGCGTCTTGGCCTCTCTATTTAGTCTAGGTCGGGTTGCGGCGTATTGTTTGGACGAGGCGGGCATGACCTAGGAAAGTGTGTCGGCGGAGTTAAGCGGCGTGGTGGGTAAGTTGGTGCACCCTTGCAGGAAGAAACATCTATCGATAGCCTGTCCTCGGTAGCGGACACTTGGAGTTGTATCCCATCGATACAACTAGAACCGAGACTTGTGATGAGAATTGGATGGTGATGTGAAATGGTTTGTGATGATAAGCTGGATTGTATGGCTCGGGATTGCTTTCTCGCAGGTGTCGAGAAAGGATCTCAGCCAAGGTTGATAACACTACTACTACTTTACTTTATGCTACTCTTATCTCTTACGATCTTTGCAAGATGCTAGAAGATCTTTGAAGAT
Organism: Aegilops longissima; assembly: GCA_021605205.1. Classification (NCBI taxonomy): domain Eukaryota; kingdom Viridiplantae; phylum Streptophyta; class Magnoliopsida; order Poales; family Poaceae; genus Aegilops; species Aegilops longissima. The sequence continues at coordinate 149,617,309 of CM038680.1, forward strand.
GCTAGTCTTCGATAGGACTAGGCCTTCTCTCTATTACGGCATTTACGCAACCCACCCACATATCTGCCTTCCTTTGATAATGTTGCATATGTAGTGTAGATCCTTGCTTGCGAGTACTTTGGATGAGTACTCACGGTTGCTTTGCTACCCCTTTTTCCCCTTTTCTTCTTCTTTTCGGTTGATGCAACCGGATGCTCGAACCAGGGCGGATGCCACCGCCGATGCCTACTACTACGTGGAGACCCCCGACGACCAGGAATAGTTAGGAGGCTCCCAGGCAGGAGGCCTTGCCTTTTCGATCATGTTGCTTTTGTGCTAGCCTTCTTAAGGCATTCCTTGTTTAACTAATGTCTGTACTCAGATATTGTTGCTTCCGCTGACTCGTTTGTATTCAAGCTGATGTATTCGAGCCCTCGAGGCCCCTGGCTTGTAATATAAAGTATGTATTATTTTAATTTGTGTCTAGAGTTGTGTTGTGATATCTTCCCGTGAGTCCTTGATCTTGATCGTACACATTTGCGTGTATGATTAGTGTAAGATTGAATCGAGGGCGTCACATGCATAGATCTGCCTAAGTGGTCGTCCTTGTCTTTGGTCCCGAGTACCTTCGGACACCAAATGAAGATGACACAAAGAAATTGATGGCAGCTAATGAGATGAGAGGTTGGCCTAGCATGCTAGGTAGCATTGTTTGTATGCATTGGAATTGAAAAAATTGCCCCAAGGCTTGGCAAGGAATGTATTGTGGCAAGTCTCGTGATGCAACAATTGTGCTAGAGGCCGTAGCATCCGAGGATTTATGGATTTGGCATTGCTTTTTTGGTATTCCCGGCACACTCAATGATATCAATGTGTTGCAACGATCTCATTTGTTTGCTAGGCTTGCTAGTGGTGATGCTCCTGCTTGCAACTACACTATCAATGGGCTTGAATACACAAAGGGGTACTATCTTGCAGATGGTATATATGCTCCTTGGTGCACATTTGTCATGAGCATTAAATAACCCAAAACAAAAAAACAATGTGAATTTGCAAGGGTGCAAGAGGCAGCCCGGAAAGACATTGAAAGAGCATTCGATGTTTTGCAATCTAGGTTTGCCATTGTCCGTGGTCCTGCTCGTTTTTGGGATAAGAAAACCCTGAAGAACATCATGACTTGCTGTGTTATCCTGCACAATATGATTCTTGAAGATGAGAGAGGAATGAACTTAGAATTCTTTTACGACAATGTGGGTAGCCGTGTCAAACCAGCTAGAGACCCAAACCGCATTAGAGCTTTTCTTTAGACATACAAGGAGATTGAAAATGCAGACACACACTTTCAACTTCAGGAAGATCTCATTGAGCACCATTGGCAAAGGGCTGGACAATGACTAATTTTTGTATTCATTTGTATTTGTATTCATGACAAGTTTTGTATTGCATTATTTTAAGTTTGCTACGGTGATTTGAATAATTATTTGTAATGCAGATGATTATTGTTTTATGTTTGATTTGAATAATTCAGTTTGTTTTCGATTGTTGAATTATGTTGGATTTGATATTTACGGGCTGATGATATGCGAGGATGCAGCGGCGCAAAGAGCGAACCATATAGTGACCGTAAAAAGCATATTCATGAATATACTTTTTATGGATCGTTTAGAGGTCTGCATCATGTCTAGCCCAGCCGCCCACAAAAGCTGTTTTGCGTGAACTGCAAACGCGTTTTGCGGGCCGGCGTTTTGTGGGGTCAGCTAGAGTTGCTCTAAGGCGGGGATGGTGAGACCATGTATGCAGACAACACTCGGTTGTCTTGAAGTTCTAGTAGAATTGTCCTGAGCTCGGCACACGAAGCATCGAAAGATAAAAGAATCATATGGAGATATGATCGGCAAAAGTTTGCCTACCGATCAAAATTCTCGTCATCGGTGATGCCCACACCAATGGCTGAGAATAAGATTAGGGTCTTGAATCACGCACTATCAATTATGGGAGATATTGATTTGAGTGTGAGTGCACATTATATTAAAATTTGTTTAAACACTAGTGCAAATTAATTATGATCCCCGTCCAAATGAATTTGTGTTTATCATTGTAGATTAATAACTCACAATATGTTCAACTTAGCCCCCCTGTTAAAGAAATAAGAGTTGGCTGCTAATGGTGGAAACTATGCGATTGGATCCGGAACCTGAGATTTGTTCTCAGGAGTGCTATGAAGGAGCATGTGCTAGATCAACCTCTGGGTGATCCTCCTGCAAAGGATGCACCACAAGAAGTTGTAGATGCTTTCACTGCTCGTAGTGATGACTATGAAGCAGTCTAGTGCCTCATGTTGACTTCCATGGATCCTGAACTACCGAAACGCTTTGAGCGTTCGACTACTCAATTTGTAATTGGGTCACTGTAAGTTTTGTAGAAGAAGCAGGTAATGATCAAACGTTTTAAAATAACCAAGGTCTTGATTGAATGCAAGATGGCAGAAGGTTCCTCAATTAGTGAGCATATAGTGAAGCTTGCAGCATGGCTAGATTGATAGACTAGCTTCTCTGGAATTTGAAATTCCTCCAACACTCGGTACAGATGTTGTGCTTGCTTCACTCCCCCATCTTACGATGGCTCTATCATGAATTACAACATGAACGACATGGAGAAAAGTGCAAACGAATTATTCGCTATGCTCAAAACTGCAAAAGCTGGTATGCAGAAGAACAAACAAGTGTTGATGGTCAACAAGACTGCCAGTTTCAAAAAGAAGGGCAAGTCCAAGAAGAAGTCTACTAATGCCGGTAAGACCGTGTCTCAGAAGAAGAACAAGGGTGGAGCCATGTAACACCCCTATGTAATGAGCTTCGGTGATCATCATAATTAAGCTATTGCTAAACAATGCTTGATCATCTTTTGATCCATATCTCATTTAAAATTCCACTTTGAAATCAAATTCAAATTATAAGTAAAATTGAGAAATTCACAAAAATGAAAACTAAAAAGTTCATGTGATGGCAAATAATCCATAGTCAATTATGCTAGAGAAGCCAATATTTTATAAAGTGGTAAAGTGCCGTAAAATTTATTAAAACAGGGGCCAAAACAATATTTTAATTGCTTTTAAGTTATAAAAAATCCAAACTAAGTTAAATAAATGCCAAACTTTTTGTGGCAGTGGCTTAAATAATAACACTGATTAAGGTGCAAGTTTTATATTTTATAAAACTAAATTACTTTTGAAAATAAAGGGAAAATGGAAACAAAAAAACAAAAAAAGAGAAAAGCAAACTGGCACTGTGCGACGGTCCAGCCGCGGCAACAGTGCCAGGCCGGCCCATTCAAACCCATGCCCCACCGTCCCCCACCTCGCTACAGGGAGGCAGGGGAGGTGGCGGCCATCCGCGGGCAAGGCCGTCGCCGTGGCGGCCTTCCCCGGCCACCCAGAGCGGATAAGGCCTCGGGCGCCCCTCGCCCCCTCCCCGAACCCTAATCTCCCCCACTCTCCCTCACTCCCCCCCGCAGGCTAATACGGCTCCAATGTATCTATAATTTTTTATTCTTCCATGCTTTTATATTATCATTCTTGGATGTGTTACAATCATTTTATATCATTTTTGGGTACTAACCTATTAACATAGTGCACAGTGCCAGTCGCTGTTTTCTACTTGTTTTTTACATCGCAAGAAATCAAATACCAAACGGAGTCCAAATGTAGCGAAACTTTTTGGAGATCTTTTTGGACCAGAAGACATCCAGTGGGCCAAAGAAGTACTGAAGAGGGGGCCCGAGGTGAGCACAAGACACCAGGGCGCGCCTGGAGGCCCAGGCGCGCCCTGATGGGTTGTGCCCACCTCGGTGGCCTCCCGCACCGCTTCTTTGCTCTATAAACAGCCAATATTCCAGAAACCCTAGGGAAGTCGACGAAAATCAATTCCAGCCGCCGCAAGTTCCAGAACCACCTGATCCAATCTAGACACCATCACGGAGGGGTTCATCATGCCCATTGGTGCCTCTCCGATGATGCGTGAGTAGTTCATTGTAGACCTATGGGTCCATAGTTAGTAGCTAGATGGCTTCCTCTCTCTCTTTTGGTTCTCAATACAATGGTCTCTTGAAGATCCATATGATGTAACTCTTTTTTAGCGGTGTGTTTGTTGGGAACCGGTGAACTTTGAGTTTATGCTCAGATCTATATTTTTATCATGAAAGTTATTTGAGTCTTGTTTGATCTCTTATATGCATGATTGCTTATATCCTCGTATTTCTTCTCTGATATTTGGGTTTTGTTTGGCCAACTTGATCTATTTATCTTGCAATGGGAAGAGGTGCTTTGTGATGGGTCTTACGGTGCTTGATCCCAGTGACAGAAGGGGAACTGACACGTATGTATCGTTGCTAATAAGGATAACAAGATGGGGTCTATTTCTACATAAATAGATCTTGTCTACATCATGTCATCATTCTTATTGCACTACTCCATTTCTCCATGAACTTAATACAATAGATGCATGCTGGATAGCGGTCGACGTGTGGAGTAATAGTAGTAGATGCAGGCAGGAGTCGGTCTACTAATCTTGGACGTGATGCCTATATAATGATCATTGCCTGGATATCGTCTTGAGTATTTGAAGTTCTATCAATCGCCCAACAGTAATTTGTTTACCCACCGTTTTCTATTTTTCTTGAGAGAAGCCACTACTGAAATCTAAGGCCCCCCGGGTCTCTTCTTCATTATATTTGCCTTCAAGATCTATTTTCATTTGCTTTTATTTTCAGATCTATTAATCCAAAAATACAAAAATACCTTCCTGCAATTTTTGTTTATTTACTTTATCTCGCGTTGCCACGAGATCTATTTATCCAGTCTACTACAATTTTATCTATCTTTTTACCCGTGAGGGATTGACAACCCCTCTCTTACGTCGGGTTGCAAGTATTTGTTCTTTGTGTGCAGAAGCTGTTTACGTGGTGTTGCGTGGTTCTCCTACTAGCTCGATAACCTTGGTCTCATCACTGAGGGAAATACCTACCGTTGTTGTCCTGCATCATCCCTTCCTCTTTGGGAACTACCGATGTAGTTGAAGCAAACATTAAAAGGAATTTCTAGCGCTGTTGCTGGGGAGACATCATCAACATCTACCAGGTTCCTAATCACAAATCTCATCTTCTTGCAATTTACAATATTTGCCATTTGTCTCTCATTTTCCTCTCCCCCACTTGACAAAATTTTTGCCATTTTATTCGCCCTATTTTCGTTCGCCATTTGCCTGTCGGATCTCTTACCTTGCTTGTCAACATGAGTTATTTTTGTATGGCAGAAACAGATGATGGCCTGACTCCTAAAATTGGAAGATCAGGCAATCTGGATGCTAAAACCTTTGTTTGGGGACAAGGGAATATTATGGCGAAAGAACATATTCAAGAGTTGTTTAATTGTGTTGGAAATTTGACTCTTGTTGACACCTCGATACTCAAAAGAACAAAATCTTATGCGGAGGCTATCTCAGCACTAGTTCTGAAGCTTGAAAATAAATTTATTCGTACTCATCCTACCTTGCAAAGATTGTTTTATGAGCTACCCGTTGTAAAAAATCCTAAAGCTAAAAAGTTAGCCACTCTTGTTCTTATGAATGAATTTGACTACATAATACGGGAAGCTAGGGAAATCTTTGATTTTTATGGTATGAATCGCGAAAAACCCGTGATTGATGAAATTCTTTATAATAGTGATTATGCATTAAGGCATTTGCTTCGGAATAATCAAATCTTTGATGAGAATCTTAAAAAGCAAGTTCCTGTTTTAGATATAATCCAACAAGTTTTCAATTATGTTAATCAACACTATTCTTGGATTGTTGCCGGAAACCAAAGTGGACGTGATGATAAACAACTTGATAGTGCCAAAGTTTCCATGGATGATGTGTTTTACGTTTTATTTGCAAAACCCTTTGACAAGAACACATCCAAGAAAAACAAGGACAAAGATGACAATACTTAGATCCTTTGCATTATGCCTAGCTAGGGGCATAAAACGATAGCGCTGGTTGGGAGGCAACCCAATGAATACAATTTATTTTTGTATTTTGCTTTCTGTTCTTGAGTGTTTGCACAATTATGCTACTGTTATAATTGTGTTTTTGTGTTTTAATTAGTGTTTGTGCCAAGCAAAGCCTTTGGGATCATGTTGGGTGATAGTTGATTTGATATTGCTGAAAAACAGAAACTTTTGCGCTCGTGAAAATAATTCTCATTTTTAACGGAAGCGTGATAAAATACTACTTATTTTTGCAGATTTCAGAAGTATTCGAAATATCCAGATTGCTATAGACTGTTCAGTTTTTTACAAATTCTGTTTTCTTTGCGTTGTGTGCTTGTTTTGATGATTCTATGGTTTTCTTTGAAGAGTTTTTGGCATAGAAAAGTTGGAATACAATAGATATAATGCAAGAATAAAAGATGAATGGATTTTCAATAGTACTTATAGTAGTGATTTGCTTTCTTATAGTTATACTAACAGATCTCATGAAGGTTTTGTTCAGTTTTGTGTGATTGAAGTTTTCAAGTTTTGGGTTATATTATGATGGATGAAGGAATAAGGAGTAAGAAGAGCCTAAGCTTGGGGATGACCATAGCATCCGAAGCTATTATCCAAAGATAAGAAAGCAACTAAGCTTGGGGATGCCTGAGTGGCATCCCCTCTTTCTTCTAACGACCATCGGTATTTTACTTGGAACTTTATTTTATTCGTCACATATTATTTGTTTTGCTTGGAGCGTCTTGTATGATATGAGTCTTTGCTTGTTTTGCTCTTTTTTTAAGTCATGAATCCTTGCTGGACACACCTATTTGAGAGAGCCAAAATTATGCTATGACTTGTTAGAATTGCTCTCTATGCTTCACTTAAATCTTTATGAGCTATGGAATTTCTCTAGTGCTTCACTTATATATTTTTGAGCACGGTGTGCTTTTTTATTTTTGAAGAAATGCTCTCATGCTTCACTTAGATTTATTTGAGAGTTAGTAATTTTTTTAAGAAATTCTCTCTTGCTTCACTTAAATTATTTTGAGAGAAAGAAATATGATGATGCTCATTGATGGAGTTCCGGATTAGGGGGTGTCCGGATGGCCGGACTCCTGGACTATGAAGATACAAGATTGAAGACTTCGTCCCGTGTCCGGATGGGACTTTCCTTGGCGTGGAAGGCAAGCTTGGCGATACGGATATGTAGATCTCCTCCCATTGTAACCGACTCTGTGTAACCCTAGCTCTCTCCGGTGTCTATATAAACCGGAGGGTTTTAGTCCGTAGGAGGAACTACAATCATACCATAGGCTAGCTTCTAGGGTTTAGCCTCTCTGGTCTCGTGATAGATCTACTCTTGTACTACCCATATCATCAATATTAATCAAGCGGGAGTAGGGTTTTACCTCCATCGAGAGGGCCCAACACAGGTAAAACATCGTGTCCCTTGTCTCCTGTTACCATCCGCCTAGGCGCACAGTTCGGGACCCCTACCGAGATCCGCGGTTTGACACCGACATTGGTGCTTTCATTGAGAGTTCCTCTGTGCCGTCGCCAACAGGAAGGATGCTTCATCCCGTCTTTAAAGACGAAACTGTTGCTAAAGGAGCTTGGGCTATCGGCCAAACTCTCCGGCTAGGCGGTTTTCTTATGACCGCCTGTTCACCCGCTTGGCCGACGATGACTTCTCGGGTCATCGAAAGCAATCTTCACGTCAACTCGGAACTCGCCGAGCAGTTAGATCCGACGGAGCTCTCTTCCTTAAATGAGCTCCTGGATTGCATCACCGCCCTGGGAGTCGCTACAGACTACGATCAGATTGGGCCTAAACCTGATCTGAGAGAGATTAGCTCTCCCCAGTTCACCCATCACGTTGCTGTGTTGGAGGAATAATGCGGCGGCCCTTCATCTATCTTATGGACTAGCTATGTCCGGATTCGATCCTCAAGCGGATACCCGCGGAGGGGGGACGACACTCAAGACCTGAACTTAGAGTCGAGCAACGGGCTAGATTCATTGGACAACATCCAAGAATCCAAGCTTCGAGTTCGAAACTCCTTGGCCCTTGAGCCTCAGTTGGGTGAGGTTTGGATCTAATTCCACCCACCCACCCGAATATAGGCGATCTATCCAAAATTAGGTAAGAGCCCGAAAGCAAGACATCATTCTTGGGCCATATTCCTCCCGGTTATGAGCAGGATAAAGGATCGCCATGAGGAAGACGCAATTTCATTCTTCTGCAATAATTGCATGGACAAGGGAATCCTCAACACCATAGGTCGCCGTGAAATCACACGCTTTGCTGACTTGGTGTCCATAATACGAAAATACTGTGCGATGGAAAGCACACAGAAAACCAAGTAAGATTTTGGGACAATCCGCCCCAATACAAACCAGTCCGAAATAAAAGGGTGCATTATCGCCAATCACCGGGTTAAACACCAAAAACAAAAACCCCTACGGGGCATGGAACCATCTTGGAGGAATGGCTCAACGGACCTGTAAAATTCATAGTACTGAGGGCGCCACACCAACTCATAGCCTTAGAGCATCTTTGGATACTCCGCAGTGGCCAAAAGTGGCGAAGAGCTTCTAACCCCATCCACAGAGCACCAGCCCGTGGATACCAAGACGGTGTTAATAGTCTTGAGACTTTCGCATCAAACAATATGCAAAACGAACACTCCAGCCTTGCGAAGTCTACCAAGTAGCAACAATAAATCCATGGGTGACACGGCTATTACCTTTAATGCCGGTGATGAACCTAAATTCAACAGCCCGAGCACCATCAAGATTGGTCCTCGGTCCAATAGTGGGCGACTTTCACCTTACCAAGGTACTCATGGGCGGTGGCGTGGATTGAACCTCACTTATGAGGAACCCTTGAAAAATGGAAATAGATTGGAGCCGCATTGAGCGAAGCAGCACAACCTTTAGAGGAATAATACCCGGTCGGAAGCGTCTTTGCAGGAAAAATCACACCGGATGTGGTGTTCGGCACGACGGATAATTACAGGTCCAAGGAGGTCACGTTCCAAGTGGCCCCGTTCAGCAGCGGATACCACTCTCTATTAGGGCGAGAGGCATTCACAATTTTTCAAGCTATACCCCATTACGGTGCAGAAGCTCAAAATGCCCGGCCCAACAGAATCATCGCTCTTGCTAGTGACCGGACATAGCACTCCGCACCAAAAACAAGACAGCCGCACTAGCCCTTGAGGCACTATCCAAAGCCCTAGCGGCCGAGGCCCTGCTGCTGCGCTCCCACGGTGAACAGGGGCGATGTGATACTCGATAAAATATCCAAGTCCACCGGTGGACGAAATAGTCAAATTCCAAGTCCACCCAATGGACCCTACAAAAACAGCCTCCATCGGGGCACAATTAAACCCTGATGTAGACGCCGCACTACGAGAATTTCTACGCGAAAATTGGGACATTTTGCTGGCACCCTTCGACATGCCAGAATCCCACGCGACTAGCCGAGCACAGCCTAAACATCCTAAAAGGATTCAAGCCACCAAACAGGCTCTTGGTGTTTCTCCAACCTAAGAGACAAGCCATGGGAAAGGAGCTAGCCAAACTATTGGAGGCCGGATTCATCGAGATATAAAACATCCGGATGGCTAGCAAACCCGTGATGGTACCAAAGAAGGACAAATCCTGGCGCCTATCGTCGATTTCAAGGACCTCAACAAGGCTTGCCCAAAGGATCCCTTCCCCCTCCCCCACATCAATCAAATTATCGATGCTACCGCAGGACACGATTCATTGTGTTTCCTCGACGCATACTCCGGCTACCATCAAATTAAGATGGCAGAGCTCGACCAAGCCGCATACGGCATTTATCACCCCATACGGCCCATTCTCGCTTCAACACAATGCCCTTCGGCTCAAAAACACCGGCGCAACATATCGGCGCATGATTCGTACATGTCCGCAAACCAGATCGACAAAGCAAAGGAGGCATACGTAGATGATGTGGTCGTCAAAACGAAGCATGTCGAAACTCTAGTAGATGACCTGAGGCTCACATTCGATAATCTCCGAACATATGACATCAAGCTTAACCCAGAAAAATGTGTTTTCAGCGTACCAGCCGGAAAGCTCTTGGGATTCATTGTATCCGGTAGAGGAATTGAAGCAAACCCAGCCAAGATCCAAGCTCTGTCACAATTGGATATCCCAAAGGACCTCAAACAAATACAAAAATTGACTGGATGCGTGGCGGCTCTAAGCCGCTTTATCTCCCGTTTGGGAGAAAAGGCATTACCCCTTTATCGCCTCCTCCGGCGCATCGAACACTTCGAGTCGACGGATGCCGCCACGGCCGGACTCGAAGAAATAAAAGCCATATTGGCAACAAATCCGGTCCTAGCCGCGCCCAACATGGGCGAACCAATGCTATTATACACCGGGCAACTCATCAAGTTGTAAGCGCGGTGCTCGTTGTCGAACGAGAAACGGACGGACACAAGTTCCCCCTTCAAAAACCAGTTTACTACGTGTCCACTGTCCTCACTCCATGCAAGTCACGGTATCCGCATTATCAAAAGATAGCGTACACAGTGTTTATGGCATCCCGGAAGCTGCGACACTACTTTCAAGAGTGTTTGATAACAGTAGCCTCCGAAGTACCTCTTAACGACATTATAAAAACCGCGACGCGACGGACCAGATTGCCAAATGGGCCATTGATCTCCTCCCGTTCGACATAACCGATAAACCACGGCGAGCCATTAAGTCGCAAGTTTTGGCCGACTTCGTCGCTGAATGGACTGAAGCCGAACTCCCTAAAGAGTACGACATATTCCAACTGGATCATGCACTTCGACGGCTCCAAAATGTTGGCTGGTCTGGCGGCTGGCGTCGTTCGATGTCCCCAACAGAGATACATTCGTCGTACTCGAGATAATGTATACGGACTCCAACAACGCAGCCGAATATGAGGCCCTTCTACATGGTCTCCGGATGGCGGTATCCATGGGCATTCAACGCCTAGAGGTGCGCGGATTCAACCTCGCGACATCCCAAATAAATGGAACTTTGATGCCAAGGAACCGAAAATGGCAGCTTATCGCAACGCCGTCCTAAAATGTCACCGGTTGAAGGGCTCAATTTCACCATATAGCTCGGGAAAACAATCAGCAGCAGACGCCTTGGCACGCATTGGCGCAAGCGCGATGCCGTCCCCCAATATCTTCTTAGAGGCTGTTCAAGCCATCCGTATTATGGGAAGGAGTCCGGAAATAACAGCCCGGACCCAACCGCACCGCCCAACACCGAAAATTCGACACAATTGAGGCTCGCCAACGAGTAACATCTTATTACGTAATAATGGCAGTCATTGCCCCATGGACGGAACCATTCATAGCTTACCTAACCAGGCAGGAACTTCCCGAGGACCAAAACGAGGCACTCTACATAGTGCGGCGATCTAAAGCCTATAAAGTCCACGAGGGAGAGCTTTATAAGAAAAGCACCACCAGAGTCCTTCAAAGGTGTATATCCGAAGAGGAAGGGCGGAATCTTCTGGCTGAAATTCATGCCGGACTCGGCGGGCACCACGCTGCAGCCCGGGCCCTCATAAGCAAGGCCTTCCGTACAGGATTTTATTGGCCGACGGGCCGGGCAGATGCTCAGAACTTAGTCCAACGATGCGTCGGTTGCCAGCTCTTTGCTAATCAAAGCCACATGCCACCCACCGCCTCCAAACTATACCCATCACCGCACTTCAGTGCAGGGCTTGACATGGTTGGACCCCTTAAAGGAGGAACCCACAAGCAAAAATACCTCTGGTCATGGTGGATAAATTCACCAAATGGATAGAGGCCAAGCTCGTTAAGGCGGTCGAATCCGGACCGGTGATAGACTTCATATCGGTGGTCGACACACGTTCTGAGTCCCCACAAATCATCACCGATAACGGCACGAACTTCACGGCCGACGAGGTCAAACTCGGTGCAAAACATGGGCATCAAGCTCGACTATGCTTCGCCTATCACCCTCAAACTAACGGTCAAGTCGAGCGAGCAAATGGTCTAATCATGAGCGGCATCAAACCCAGATTAGTGCGGTCCCTCAAGGAATCTAACACACACTGGGTAGAGGAGCTCGAATCCGTACTCTGGGGGCTGCGGACCACGCTGAATCGCACCACCGGATTCACACCATTCTTTATGGTATACGGCGCAGAGGAAGTTCTGCCCTGCGACATAATTCATGACTCACCTTGCGTGCACATGTACGAAGAAAGAGAAGCCGAGCTCGATCGGCAGGATATTTGGACGCCTTGGAGGAGGAGCGTGACGTGGCAAATGCCCGTTCGGCATTCTATCAACAGCAGGCTCGACGATATCAAAGCAGAGAAGTACGGGCCAAAACTTACAACGTTCGCGAGTTAGTTCTACGCCTGCCGGACAATAAAAAGGACAAACTCAAGCCCAAATGGGAAGGTCCCTTTATTATCGACCAAGTCCTGACCGGTGGAGCGTACCGTCTGCGAGATGCATCGGATAACCGACTCGAGCCGAACCCATGGAACGCAGCCCGTCTCCGAAGATTCTACGCCTAGCGCCGGATTCCGAGTTCGTCTCCTTCCTCTATCTATTTTTTACACATTAGCTATCTCCTTCTCCCTCTTTTTCTCTTACAGCCTTTAAAGGCTCGTTCGCGCATTGTTCGCACACACTTGACGCGCTATCCGCGCTAATTATACCTGGGGGCTTCTTTAACTGAAGCTTATTTGTACGGGCTTCATGCCTAACACATGTGTCACGCTTCCGCATGTACCTTTTATTCACCATTATATGCATTGATATGACTTAAGTTTTGGCCAAGCTGGGTTGCCTGGCTCCTGTGCTTACCCCTACGTTCCCGATTGTTCGGCTAGGTGGTAAAGGGAGCACCTCTGCGATTATTCTTGCGGGTCACCGGATGTGTACCTCGACCGGGTGAAGCCGAAAGCTAGCGTTCTAAGGGAATATTCGGTCGGTGAACTAAAGATGATTTTTCACTTATTTATTTATCTGCCCCAGATGCTTTTACGCTTTTTACTGCAGTCCGGACATGCACTTTAGGGCATGCCTCGAGAAAGGAACCCCTAACGGAACTATTCTCCCGGAAGATGTTTCTTACTAACCATGTAATATAACATAACTAGTTGGGCACTTGTCTGCTCAAGCACTAATGACCCCTCGCTTTGGTCTCCATGCATGCCCTGGTTCTTACATAACCGTGAGGGTATTCGGACACACTCCGGACTATAGGGTCCCGAGGTTGAAGCGAAAAGGTCCGCCATGACAAGCGATCTACAATCGGCTAGAAGGCATTTTTACATGTCATCTTAAATTACATAGTCAATTTGACTGGGTGTATTCCTCCTCAATACCATCTAATAAGCTATCTAGTTTATAGTCTGTTGGGAATACTTTATGCCAATTCTACTTGGCCGTACACTAAGCTCACAGGATCTCCTTCCCATCGGGCCCCACAGTCCGACCTCGGCCATGTGGTTTGGGTCAGCCTTCCGTGTACGCGTCTTCACCATGGCCCAAGCCTCCTGGCGCCTTTGACGGCAGCCGATATCTTCCATAATAGGAAGCGCCCGCGCTCCCTTAAGCCTCTCTGTAAGCTCTCCAAGGCCTTCGGGCAGGGAGACAGATGGCCATAAGGCCTGGGCGACGCCTTTCGTCACCTGCCGAACTCGTTCATGCAGTTGTAAGAGCTCGGGAAGAAGGTCACCCGTAGAACCGGGCATTTCCTCTATAGGACGACCTGTGAGCATACCTACAGACATAACTCTGTTAGTCGACTTCCTCGCCGAACTCTTTTTCAAAGTTCGTTCAAGCACTTACTAAAAATGCCGCGTCGAAGCCGTTAATTCTCCTTCACGGAGTCCGGCACCGAGCACGAACATCCTTTAGTTCCTCGCCCACCTGGGTGTTGGCATCTTGAGATTATTCTTCTCTGCCTCACCCCATAAGCACGCTCTCGCTGGCCTTTAACCGGCGCAAGAGTTGTTGCTGTCCGGATCCACTCGGCGCCATCTGCAATGATATTGTCGATTTACACACGCCAAGACTTCACAACATACTTATCTTTCAAGCGTATATTACCAGAGGGGGTCTCCTTGGCCTCCCCTGCAGCGACTAGTGCCGCCTCAAGTTGGGCTTTGCACTCTTCCAGCTCCTGGGACAGTTGGGTATTCTTTTTTGTAAGATCTTGCACAACAAATGATCCTTAAATCAGTTATTATAACTGTTTCAAGTCTCGGGACTCTTGGCATATATAACCATCAAAATTTTCTCACCAGATGTCTTTCACATCTTGCTCCGTAGCTCTGGCTAGACCATTTTGAGCGGCACGGAGGTGCGCATCTCGAATTGAAGGCATTCAATGCCTCTTGGGAGAAACATGCGCCACGAAGAATTGTCCGCGACGCCTGTGATTCATGGCACTCTCTACCTCGGGCGGTGGCGGAGCAGAGTCAGCCGGCATCCTCTGTTGGAGGAGTCGTCCGACGCGCTTCGTGTTCGCCTCGCTTCGGACTCGGCTTTGGAGCCCGGCTGGTGGAGGCTCGATTGGTAACCTCTCTGGATATAGTCCGGTGAGCGCTCTTTTTCCTGAAGAGATCACAAGCGTTAGTATGCCTTCCGGGAATAAAACCTGGGAACAAATGGCACACCATACCATTGCGTCGGCGTCTCAATCCGGACCGCACTTCTTTTCAGCCTGTTGGGCCTTGCTGCCCCTTGTTGGCTAGCCACCGCAGGCTCGGCCTTCCGCCTCAAGGGCTCCCCCTGCAAAACACCATTGGTATACGGTGATCAAAAATAAGCACGGATGGATCATTTTCAAAGTATTGGGACTTCGGTCTCAGTTACCTGCGAGGCCGGAAATATTCCGGGGTAATCGGCCGTAATGGCGACCAAGGCATTATCGATGCTCAATTGATAAAATACCCCATCAATCAGCTCCACGGATATGTCCGGATCCTCTTGGGAGGCCGGATCGAGGGACCGTTCCGGATCCTCGGGTTGTGGAGGAGGGATGTTTATATCCTTCACGGCCGGGCGCAATTCCTGCGTCGAAATCACAAGATAAGGTACTTAACTATGGGAATATGGAACGGATGGGCAAAAAGAAGTGTCCGCTTACCCAGCTTGGAGGATTGTACATAGAAAATCCGTCCTGTGGATTGACGCGGAGGAACTCCTCCTCTTATCCCTTGTAAAATGCGGACAAGGCCTTCGTCAGAGCAGCAACCAATCCCGGCCCCTTACGGCCACAGCGGGTGGCATCATCCTCCCCGTTGAAATCCCACATGGGGTGGCCTCTATCTTTGAAGTGGCTGCACCCCGCATAATGCATGTGGCCATGACCCCGATCATGGTCAGTCCGGAATGAGCTAACAACCTTATCCGGCTCATCAGGTAAAGGACGTCCTTGTCATTTTCCCTTTGAGGGCTCCGTGGACGCCAACTTAGGCGCTTCTTCAAGGGAGCATTATTGAACTCGGGGAGGCCGATCCGAACAGGGTCCGGCAGGGGGACATCTTCTATATAAAACCATTCTGAAGGCCAGTCTTCGGACGCCTTCCTTGGGGTTCCGGATAGATATCCGGTACCGGTGATGCGCCATAGTTTGGCTCCGCCCACTTGATATGTCGACCCCTCCTGAGAACGGGGCACAAGGCAGAACAACTTCTTCCACAGCGCGAAATGAGCCTCGACGCCCAAGAACAGCTCGCAAAGGGCTACGAAGCCCGCAATATGCCAAATGGAGGCAGGCGTAAGGTTGTGCAACTGGAGGCCGTAGAACTCCAGGAGCCCCTGGAGAAACGGATGAATTGGGAATCCAAGCCCCCTTATCAAATAAGGGACAAGGCATACCCGCTCTCCTTTGGAGGGATTGGGGACGCTCTCCGCCTGCTTTCCGCCATTATAGGTGGCGAGTCCGGCTCGAACCGGGACCATGAAGGCTGGGGAAGGAATCCTTGGTTTGGGCGTCACTAGCTCATTGTCAGGGATTTTAACATCTCTCCCAACCTCCAGGCTGAGGACTGGGAGGGCGAGAGGAGGAGCTGCGTCGACTGGCCATGATGGAATGGATCTCTGTCGGATGCGCTCCGATGAATGCTCGCAACGGGAAGATGGTGTGATTCGGATCTAAATCCTCGTCTCTTTTATAGGGCAGCTTATTTGCGCAGCTAGGGGGGTAAATGTAAAAACACCCTAGCTTTTCGCATTCGTTTGACACGTGGAAGACGGCCATTATTGGGCTGGAAGCCAAGGAGCACAATATTCACGAGAAGCCGGACACTATTCAACAGGTACACAGAATTTGGAGAAGAACCCGCCTTGCAATGCCGAAGACAAATCTGCGCGCCGGACTCATCGTCATTGAAGCCTGGTTCAGGGGCTACTAAGGGAGTCCCGGATTAGGGGGTGTCCGGATGGCCGGACTATGACCTTTGGCCGGACTCCTGGACTATGAAGATACAAGATTGAAGACTTCGTCCCGTGTCCGGATGGGACTTTCCTTGGCGTGGAAGGCAAGCTTACGATCTGGATATGTAGATCTCCTCCCATTGTAACCGACTGTAACCCTAGCCCTCTCCGATGTCTATATAAATCGGAGGGTTTTAGTCCGTGGGGCGAACAACAATCATACCATAGGCTAGCTTCTAGGGTTTAGCCTCTCGATCTCGTGGTAGATCTACTCTTGTACTACCCATATCATCAATATTAATCAAGCAGGAGTAGGGTTTTACCTCCATCGAGAGGGCCCGAACCTGGGTAAAAACATCATGTCCCTTGTCTCCTGTTACCATCCGCCTAGACGCACAGTTCGGGACCCCCTACCCGAGATCCGCCGGTTTTGACACCGACACTCATGATCTTCACTTATATTTGTTTGAGCTTATTAAAAGCAACATATAAAACTAGTCCCAAAGTGATAGATATCCAAGGAGGATATAATAAAAACTTTCTTGAAGATCATTGGACAAAAAAAACTTGATTCTTCTTAATAGTTTTGCGATATCACTACTGCAGGATGCTGCTAACGCGACACTACGATCAGAGACCCTTCGGCGAAACTGTGTGTGATGCAATAATCGCAAACAATGGTGTAAAAACTGTGAAAAAAGGTGCAAAAAGTTTGCAATGACGGATGCATCAAACACGGTTCAGATTTTAGTTGCGTGTGCGATGTAGGGCATACGGTTCAGTTCAATTAACTGTTTGCGACGAGGCGGAACAAAAGTAACGGGCAGCCAGATGAAGGTGTGTGTGATATACAACATACGGTTCACTCGGATGAACTGTTTGTGATTAGGCAACACAAAAGAAACGGGCAGCCAGATGAAGGTGTGTGTGATATACGGCATACGGTTCACTCGGATGAACTGTTTGTGGTTAGGAAACACAAAAGAAACGGGCAGCCAGATGAAGGTGTGTGCGATGTACATAATACGATTCACTCGGATGAACTATTTATGATTAGGCAACACAGAAGAAACGGTCAGCCAGATCAAGGTGTGTGCGATATACGGCATGCGGTTCACTTGGCCTTGTCGTCAGTGTGTGACCTCTGTGGCAACCGTTCGCTCCCCACTAGCCTCTTCTTGTACCGTGGCAACCGTCCATCGCCTCTTCGCCTTTCCCTCTCGATTTGGAACTGCCGTCGCACGCTCTTCCTCCTTCCATTTTCCTTCACCCTTCCTTCTGCCATTGCTCGATCGTCTTCTCCTGGAGGGAACAGGACGGAAACGACCCCGTTATTTTTGCCCCGATCTGAAAGATGACGTGGTGGAGGAACTCATTGATCGGTGCGACGTCATCACCTTGGCTAGCATGGCAGGTTCGTTCAAGACCATTCTCGACTCAACTAATAACATCATTACAAGCAAACCAAGGGTCCAGGAGCAGTTTGATCTCCCCTATCTTCTTCGTCATGACCCTGATCACTGGCGCGGGGACGACGGAAGCCTCGCCTTGTGCAAGTTGATGCCGCTTGATAATGATACGTGTGATGTTAAGATGCCATTGCTTTAGCGTAAGGCTTGGGCAGGCACAAATGAAGATTGGGTTGTTTATATTGGGTACAACTGCGAGTGGGAACTTGTGAATGTGTACACTCATCACCAGGTTCCACTTCCAAAAATCTCAGACTGCCCTGAAGTTGAGCACACCAATATTCTATGTACGTTCAAATACGATCATGGTGACTGTCGTCTACGGAAGATAGCAATTTGTCGAGTTCCCAACCGCTCTTGGGATTACACGAACTATGAAGTTGTTGCTATCTTCGACAAGCTTTTTGCTGTCCTTGCTTCCACGACTCAATGGATATTGCTCAAAAATCAATTTTTGCACACGGATGAGTACTGTGATGCAATTCAATACGAGGGTCTTGTATTTGCTGCCACCACTCGTGGCAGTGCTTTTGCATGGAATCCTTATGGTTTCGGTACGTTTGTCTTCCAGCGTAATTATAATTGTTTCATCCACATGCATGCGGGTTAGCTAGCTAGTTTCCGTTTACTAATTAACCTTCTTGTGTTTCCAAGGTCGTGTGAACATTCCACCACCTATACTTGAAATTTTTTATAACCAAGGGGGAGATGACTATGGTGATGATCACGAGCATGAGGACAAGCAGGACCCATATACTCAGTGGCGCCTGGCAACTTATTCCGATGGATCACCTCTTCTTGTTTGTATACAGGGCACTGCTGATGTTACTAAGGAAGCAGATGTTGTCTCGCATGGTCGCACTCTCCGGACCTATTCCAACATCCGTTGCAGGGTATTCGGGATGGATACTAGTGTGCTAGCACCAACACCTTCTCCCTGGTTCTGTATTGATAGTCTTGGAGAAAACTTGCTCTTTCTTGGACAAAACTATCAAATGATGGTGAAAGGCGATCCAGCAGCTGTTGACACAATGTTACTACAATTTATGTGAAGCAACTGTATCTATACCTCGGACATTGCTATGCTTCCCTACCGTGGCTATCACAATATGGGTATTGAAATAGGCCGCTTCGGCCTGGATGATCAGACCTGCGTTGGTCTCGAGATTGACAGTAGCTGGCCCTTCCCAGAGAATCACTTTTGGTTCAAAGCAAGCGTTTCCAACAGCGACGAGTGGTTGAGCTGAAGTTCATTTCATTATTTTCTTATTTGTTGTGTGAGAAAAACTTTACTTTACTAGATTGTTTTGTTGGAAATGATCTACAATCCAACATGTATCCTCGTTGTCGTTCTGCGTTGATGACTTGTTGTATGTAACCAATGGTACATTTGCATATGCGTCCATCAACTCACGCCTGCTAGTGGTGTCCATATGAACAGTGCTTGTGATTTTAGTTGCAAAAATTAGACAGTGCTAGTGATTTTTAGCTACATATTTTGACAAATTGCAGTGTTACAAGGTTGACAAATGGCAATGTTACTAGATAAACAAATGTCAATCTTTCCAGTTTGACAAATGGCAACATACCCAACATGACAGATGCAAATCTTACCCAATTGTTTCTACGTGGTTGCACACGGGTCATCCAAAACAACCGTTTGCGTTGAAGGGATGCACAGATCCTACACTTCAAATTTTCCCTTGACTTAAGGGGGAAGACCATAGCTATCACTTTGCATACGGGTGTTCTATCTAAAACGTTTGCGATCAAGAGCTGCACAAATCCTACTCGGCACATTTTCCCTTGGCTTCCTGGGGAAGCTGTCGGTTTGCATATGGGTGTTCTAACTAAAACGTTTGCGATGAGTGTTTTATATTTAAAAACCGTTGATGTTTTTTTCAAAATAAATCGTTTGATAAGTCTGTATATTAAGAGAGAAAAATGCAAGTTCATTCAAACCATATCTTTCATTCAGCCACACTGCGAATTTATATTCATATGACCGAGAATTCGAGATACAATATTAAACCCCAAAAAACTATTTCCGACGGCGGCGAAGGAGGTGTCCCGCGCCGTCATTGTCATTGTCATCCTCCGAGACGCCGTTGTTGAAGTCTTCAAGGCAGCACCAAATGTTCTTCACTTGTAAATCAAACATCATGTCGTCACGCGATCGACCGGCGGGGTGCGGGAGGACGACAACTGGCACCGCTGAGAGGTAGAGGTCGATGGCAGCGTACCATGCCGCTGAGGGGGGCGTGTGCACGGGCACGGGCGTGGCGGGTGCAGCGAAACGCACGGGGACCGGTGCCGCGATGGGTGGAGGGGCGCGCACGGGAAGGGGTGAGGGCGCGGCAGGTGCAGCCAAATGCACGGGGCCCGGCGCCACGTGGGTGGAGGGGCGCGCACGGGCACGGGCGCTGGTGCTGACATGTACACGAGCTCGCACGAGTCCGCGGAGACCTCTCTAAAACCCATGGCTTCTAGCTCTACCATAGTGCTCGGCGACCAGCTCGTCAATGCTACGAGGATGGTCGCTGGCACGGGCGCGGGGATGGGAGCTGGGACGGGAGCGGGGGCAACAACCGCCGCGTCCAGCTCGTTCTGGGCCATGTCCATGAGGCCCATTCCTCCTTATTTTCTATCTCCTCCGGCTCGGAGTCGACTTCACCCAACTTGAAGACTAGTGGCAGATGATCATTCTGCGCCATGGCACTGGTGGAGGTCTGCGGGAGGAAGGGGAATGGGAGGCTGAAAGTGCAACTATCCCTGGGTGGTTTTGGTAATTTCTAACAACATACAGCTCATTGAGCTAATGCTATTCCAAAGATAAGTATTTCAGGAAAGCTCAATGATTGGCCTGTCATGGATTAGAAAGTGGACCCTTCAAAATGCTAAGGACAAAAGATAGGCTCAAGATCAAAGGACAAGACTCTACATTTTCTATTTTAGTGATCCAAGATCACATTGAGTCTATAGGAAAAGCCAATACTATTAAGAAGGGATGAGGTGTTGCTTAATGAGGTTCTTGCTCAAAGTTCTTAGTGACATGCTCCAAAACCCTCCACTACTTTCTCACATCCACATATGTCCCAAACCAAAAAGTCTAACTCGGCCCCACCGAAATTTCATATCCGAAGCCACCGAGTTCAGTTGACACAGCCACTGCCAGAAACCCTAGTCTTTTCGGTCTCACCGATAGGGATCTTGGTCTCACCGAGATGGGATTGTAATCTCTCTGTTTCCCTTCGTAACGTTTCGGTCAAACCGAGATGAGCGATCAGTCCCACCGAGATTGCAATGCAAACAGTCTGTTTCCTTTTCGTAACGTTTGGTCCAACCGAGATGAGCGAATCGGTCCCACCAAGTTTGCCTGACCAACTCTCTGTTAGTCTATTACCAAAATCGGTCTCACCGAGTTTGTGTAATTGGTCTCACCGAGATTACGTTATGCCCTAACCCTAATGATATCGGTCCCACCAAAATACCTAACGGTCACATTATGAGCCAAATCGGTCTGACCGAGTTCTCTGAATCGGTCCCACCGAGTTTGGTGATTTGTGTGTAACGGTTAGATTTTGTGTGGAGGCTATATATACCCCCTCCACCCACTCTTCATTCGGGGAGAGAGCCATCAGAACATGCCTACACTTCCAACACATATTTTGTGAGAGAGAACCACCTACACTTGTGTTGAGGTCAAGATATTCCATTCCAACCACATAAATCTTGATCTCTAGCCTTCCCCAAGTTGCTTTCCACTCAAATCTTCTTTCCACCAAATCCAAATCATGTGAGAGAGAGTTGAGTGTTGGGGAGACTATCATTTGAAGCACAAGATCAAGGATTTCGTCATCAACACACCATTTGTTACTTCTTGGAGAGTGGTGTCTCCTAGATTGGCTAGGTGTCACTTGGGAGCCACCGTCAAGATTGTGGAGTTGAACCAAGGAGTTTGTAAGGGCAAGGAGATCACCTACTTCATGAAGATCTACCCTAGTGAGGCAAGTCCTTCGTGGGCGACGCCCATGGTGGGATAGACAAGGTTGCTTCTTCATGGACCCTTCGTGGGTGGAGCCCTCCGTGGACTCGCGCAACCGTTACCCTTTGTGGGTTGAAGTCTCCATCAACGTGGATGTACGATAGCACCACCTATCGGAACCACGGATAAAAAATATCCGTGTCAACATTGTGTTTGCTCCCTCAAACTCCCCCCTTTACCTTCATATGCAATTGTGTTACATTCCGCTGCTATATTCTTCGAATTGCATGTGTAGGTTGATTGCTTGACTTGTGCTAAGTTGCTAAAATCTGCCAAGAACTAAAATTGGGGAAAGGCTAGATTTTTATTTGGTCAAGTAGTCTAATCGCCCCCCCTCTAGACACACTTTCGATCCTACAAGTGGTATCAGAGCTTTGGTATCCATTTGCTTTGATTTCCATAGATTTTGGTGGTCATAGCCTTGGTTTCACAACCTAGGACAGTATGGCGTCTAGCGAGGGAAATTATCATTGTAGAGGTACTTACTTTGATGGTACAAATTTTGCTAGTTGGAAGCATAAGATGAAAATGCATATTCTTGGACATAACCCCGCCGTTTGGGCTATTGTGTGTATTGGCTTGCAAGGTGAATTCTTTGATGGGAGAGAACCAAACCGTGAAGCTAGCGTGGAAGAGTTGAAGATGCTACAATACGATGCTCAAGCTTGTGATATTCTCTTCAATGGATTGTGCCCCGAAGAATTCAACAAAATCAGCCGTCTTGAGAATGCAAAGGAAATTTGGGACACTTTGATTGATATGCACAAAGGTACCGACTCTCTCAAGGAATCCAAATTGGATGTGCTTCAAAGTCAACTTGACAAGTTCAAAATGAAGGATGGTGAAGGTGTCGCTGAAATGTACTCTAGGCTTGCTCTCATCACAAATGAGATTGCCGGCTTAGGAACTGAAGAGATGACCGACAAATTCATCATCAAGAAGATCCTAAGAGCCTTGGATGGAAAATATGATACCGTGTGCACATTGATCCAAATGATGCCCAATTACAAAGATCTTAAGCCAACAGAAGTAATTGGAAGAATTGTTGCTCATGAGATGTCACTCAAGGATAAGGAAAAGCTTCACAACAAGTCAAGTGGTGCTTACAAAGCCTCGTGTGATGCTCCCACATCATCAAGTGAGAAGCAAACCTTCAATGAAGAATTGAGTCTAATGGTGAAGAACTTCAACAAGTTCTACAAGAGTAGAAGCAAAGAAAGAAGTTCCAAGTCAAGGTTCTACAATGACAAAGGATCTTCTAGTCATGAGCGAAATTGCTACAATTGTGGAAGACCCGGAAACTACTCCAATGAGTGTACGACCCCCTACAAAAGAAGAGAAGATTCTCCCAAAAGAAGAAGTAGAAGAGAAGAATCACCACCAAGAGAGAGGAGGAGTAGAGATGATCGTTATGAACGGAAACCCTCTCGGAGAAGCAAGGACTCGGAAAGGAAGGAAAAGTCATCAAGGAGCTACACAAAAAGAAGACATCAAGCTCATGTTGGTGAATGGGTATCCGGCTCCGACTCTGACAATCACTCCGAAAGAAGTTATCACTCCGACTCCGAATATACTCAAGCTGAAGGTGTTGCCGGTCTAGCACTTGTGTCAACCAACTCCTACGATATATTTGACTCACCAAATGAAGGAATTGGAAGATGCTTGATGGCCAAGGGTCCAAAGGTAACACATCCCGAGTATGTTGATTTCAATAGTGATGAAGATGATTTGCTAGGTGACGATGATTTACTTGTTGACAACTCTAGTGATGAAAACTATGATGAAACGTCAATTAATCATGCTAATCAAGATAAAATGAATAACAATGATAAGAAGGAGATTGAGCGTCTAACTAAAGAACTAAACACTCTTAAGTTAGCTCATGAAATTACCTTGGAAGATCATCGAGAACTTTTAAAGACTCATGATAAGCTACGCTTTGAAAAGCTCAAACTTGAGCAAGAGCATGAGTTTTTAAAGGCAATCAATGATGATCTTCGCAAGAAAAGTTCTTCTTACATTGCCAAGCGTTTACTCTTCTACTTACATGCCACAAGTTAAATCTAGCAACAAGAGCAAGAAAGATGCTTCATCTAGTTGTGACAACAATCATGCTAAATCCAATGTTGTTGCTTCTAGTAGTTCTCTTGATTCCACTAATGATTCTCTTAGCCAAGTTACACTTGAGCAAGAAAATAGCTTATTGAAGGGAATTATAGAGAAAGGTGTTTACAAGAGCCTTGCCGGAAGTAAGCAATTTGAGGAAATTGTACGCAAGCAAGGAAGACACCGGAAGAATCAAGGTATTGGTTTTGAACAAAAGTTCAATGCCAATGGAGTTGAGTGGGAAGAAGATCAGTACCCCAAGATGAAGTTTGTTCCTCAACAAGAGAAGTATGATCCTACTTCTTTCAAAGGGACAGAAGCTCAAGATGATCTTCCACCACAAGACCACAAGCAAAAAGGCAAGGACAAGCTTCAAGAGGAAATTGATGCATTTGAAGAAGCACCTAAGGCCTTGGTCAAGTGGGTTCCCAAGACTACATCAAGTTCTACCTCATCAAGTACGACTACGACTCCAAGGATTCCCATCAAGATGGTGTGGATCCCGAAGAAGAAGAACTAGAGAGTTCTTGAGGGTGACTCCGCCAACATACTTCACTCTTTTCATTTTGGCAAGGACTAATGCAAACAACTTCCATATCTTGCACTAGCACAAGGAGTGACAAACCACATATACGATACAAACTTGAAATCAAGCTTGCTGTCCAAGGCGAAGTGACATGATAAGGAAAATCAACGTAAGATTAGCTCATCATCGAAAGTTATGCTCCGGGATTAAGGACCAGGTAGCATAGTTAAAATTAGCACGATAGTGAGGCAGCCGATCAGGCTAGGAGTGACGTGATGGAGTATTAAACTTCTCAACAACAAAGTACTGGGAGTATTGAATCTCAGTGTTGATTTGATCCACAACTCGGTGTTCTCGGTTGACCACAACCCAGAACCCGTGGAGTGACTATGACGGGGAAGGGTACTACTTCATCAGAAATTCATAAGATGAAGTGCATTGGTTTGATATCCTAGAGATACCAAGGGGTAATACTCGAAGGTAGAACAAAATAGAGGTTGGGAAGGCGTACTGATCTGCAGACGACAAGTACTTTAACTTGTCCGAGAAATAGAATCAAAGGAGAACAATCATGGTCAGAACCACGATTGCAAAAGGCCAGATCCCAGCTATAAGATGAACTTATACCAAGGGAATAATTAATTTAAGAGAAGATTTAATGATAAGATCTACATCGTGTCCATGTGCATGAACACAAAGTTCAAGGTCGACTCCCACTTCTCCAATGCATAACCTTTCATTCACTGCTCTATTAAAATGATTTGAGTGCGAAGACCTACTTGGTGAATTACCAGAGGAGTATGAACCTTGCAAAACTTTCGGGTTCACACAGATTAAGGAAGGCATAGGTTCAAGCCATCGGGGTATCTTAGAAACATATACCACAAGCTTCGAGAGTAATTATCACCAGCTCGACAGCAGAGCATGGTTGGCCAAATCAGAGAATATGATGTACGAATGGCATTACGTATCAGAGAAAGAACTTGTTGAGGTTTTTGTATATGAAGGACACTGTCGGGGTGATAATTCAACAAAGGATCTGACGGTCCATAACAGGGCTGATGTGAGCATCGGCACACGATCAGAGGACAAAACAAAGCAAGGGCTTTGGATTATAGAAACAACTAACTAATTCAAATCTCAAGGCAAAGGAATTAAGATTTCCAATTCAAGGGATCAGGAGCAAGGGCTCCGATTAAGGAAGCATAAGCCGAGTAGGCTTAGGGGAATAATCTACGACAATTGATTGGTCCAGAACCAGCTCATATTTAAAAATGACGTCTGAGCTGGAAGGATGAATTCTAGGATTTCGACTGAGGATTGCGAGCATTCACCACATATCAAATCAAAGGCTAAAAATGACGACGACAAAGGATACTAATGAATATTGCTAGACATATGGAATGCAACCATAATGCAAGCAGACAAGCATTTGCACAACAATAGCTGGCAGAGAATTACCGGAAGACCGGATAGTATATCAATGTACCTTGTGGATCATATGATCAACTAGTAATGAACAGTTCCTCGATAAGGGTGAAGAATTATTCGTAGGGGTATTCATGCGGCAAGGAACTGCGAGGTAGTAAGCATAAAGGATGCTTGGAACATCGGAGAGTAATTTGAGGGCACCTTGTAATAACAAGGGCAACTAGGGATGAAGGTATGAATGACAAAAGTATATAGTTATCCATAAAGATTTATCGGTGGTAGGGATCGCAACGGCGAATGGCACAAGGGTCTCGGAAAGCATCAGAGAGTATCTTCAGAATCTTCTGGTGCAGCAGGCGATCATCTGGACTGAAGGGGCTCTCCGGGAGAAAGTTGTTACGAGAACCTAAAGTTAGATTTTAGCAAAATCATTTAACCCGAATAGAAGAGAGTTCAGAGTCCCAGAGTAAAGGTCAAGAAATAAAAGATCCTACTACCACCCAATGGCGATGTGGGCTCGTAAGCCGCACAGCCATGTTAGCAAAAGTTTTTCAATGACTAGACTCGACTTCAGCCAAGGAGTTGGAAAGGGGGATTCCTACAGGCAGTCGGCTCTGATACCAACTTGTGACGCCCCCGATTCAATCATACACTAATCATGCACGCAAACGTGTATGATCAAGATCAGGGACTCATGGGAAGATATCACAACACAACTCTAAAACATAAATAAGTCATACAAGCCAGGGGCCTCGAGGGCTCGAATACAAGTGCTCGATCATAGACGAGTCGCGGAAGCAACAATATCCTAAGTACAGACATAAGTAAACAAGTTTGCCTTAAGAAGGCTAGCACAAACCGGGATACAGATCGAAGAGGCGCAGCCTCCCGCAGGATCCTCCTAACTACTCCTGGTCGCCGCCGGCGGGCTGCACGTAGTAGTAGGCACCTCGAGTAGTGGGAGTCATCGTCAAGGTGGCGTCGCTCCTGGACTCCGATGATCTGGTTGCGACAACCAGAAAGAAAGGGAAGGGGAAAAAGGGGGAAGAAAGCAACTGTGAGTACTCATCCAAAGTACTCGCAAGCAAGGAGCTACACTACATATGCATGGGTATATGTGTAAAGGGCCATATCGGTGGGTGAATGCAGAATGCCGTAATAAGAGGGGATAACTAATCCTCGTCAAGACTACGCTCGCAGCCTCCATCTTGCAGCATGTAGAAGAGAGTAGACTAAAGTCCTCCAAGTAGTATCGCATAGCATAAACCTACCCGGCAATCCCCTCCTCGTAGCCCTGTTAGAGAGCGATCACCGGGTTGTATCTGGCACTTGGAAGGGTGTGTTTTATAAAGTATCCGGTTCTAGTTGTCATAAGGTCAAGGTACAACTCCAAGTCGTCATGTTATCAAAGATCACGACTATTCGAATAGATAAACTTCCCTGCAGGGGTGCACCACATAACCCAACATGCTCGATCCCATTTGGCCGGACACACTTTTCGGGGTCATGCCCGACCGCGAAAGATCAACACGTCGCAGCCCCACCTAGGCCTACAGAGAGGTCAGCACGCCGGTCTAAACCTAAGCGCACAAGGGTCTGTGCCCATCACCCTTAGCACACCTGCACGCTCTGTGACGCTGCCGAAGCGTAACTAGCCCCTTAATACAAGAGCAGAGCTTACGTTCCAATCGGCGTGCGCCGCCGATCACCGACGTCCACGAAGGCTTCGCCGATACCACGACGCCGAAAGTGCCCATATCTTTCCCACGTAGTTGGTTAGTGCATATAGACCAAATGGCCGCACTCGGATCAAATACCAAGATCTTGTTAAGCGTGTTAATGAAGTAATCATGACACCGCCGAGGCCGACCCCACCTCTCACCTAGGTAGTCTCAACCTGCGCTGTCGCTCCGCCACAAGATCCACTCGCGGGTGCTCCTACGAGCCGACCCGTCTTTAGTCACCACATGTATCATGTAAAGTATTTAAGTATATACCCGTGATCACCTCCCGAGTGATCACGGCCCGATAGCATAGCAAAGCAGACGGACAAGAATGTAGGGCCACAGATGGAATACTAGCATCCTATACTAAGCAGGTAGGATTGCAGGTAAAGGTAACAACGATAATAGCAAGGACATGCTATGCATCGGGATAGGATTAACTAAAGCGGTAATATGCTACACTACTCTAATGCAAGCAAGATAGAGAAGAATAGGCGATATCCGGTGATCAAGGGGGGGGCTTGCACGATTCCTCTGGCAAGAAGGAGGGTCGTCAACACCATAGTCGTACTGGGTAGCAGCGGCGTCGGTCTCGGTGTCTATCGAGAGAAGAGGGGGAAGAAACAATAAATACAATGCAAGCAAATGCATGATGATGCATGACATGACAAAGCGTGATGCTAGGCGTGCCCTAACGCGGTATGAGGTGATACCGGTGAAGGGGGGAAACATCCGGGAAAGTATCCCCGGTGTTTCGCGTTTTCGGGCAGAGGAGCCGGAGGGGGAAAGTTGCGAGTTCCGTATGTCAGGGATGTGTGGCGGACGAACGGGCTGCGTATCCGGATTCGTCTCGTCGCTCTCAGCAACTTTCATGTACAAAGTTTTTCCATCCGAGTTACGGATTAAAAGATACGATTTTAAAAGAATTTACTAATTTCTGGAATTTAATTAATTATTTAATTTAATTGAAATTGATTTATGACATTAGCATGATGTCATGTCGATGTCGGCAGATCAACAGAGGTTGATCGGTCAACTGACCAATGGGTCCCAGCGTCGCTGACACATTTTAATTAAACATATCAATTAACCTAATCAGATTAATTAGGGGGTGGGCCCCACTATCATTGACTGATTAACTAAAACAAATTAATTAGTTTAATTAGTAATTAGGTTAATCTAATCATAATTAGTTAAGTTAAATAATTTAGTTAATTAATTAATTAATTAACTAATATTTTTATTATTTTCTTTTAATCTTTTTAAACGTTCCAGGGGCAGGGCCGCACATGTCATAGGGCCTAGGGGAGGCCATAGCAGATCGGATGCGGGCGACGGGCGACGGGCGCCCGCCCAGGCTAGCAGGGGGGACGGCGACCGCAGGGCACCGGAGGATTTGAGGCCGAGCTCGACCAGATCGAGCCCATGCCGGCGGGAGGAGCAGAGGCGACAGCAGGGCGGGCGCGCAGTTGGCGGCGCGTGCACGCGAGCTGCGTGTGGCGCAGGAGAGCGTGTCTTGTGAGGAGGGGGGCATCTCGAGCGGCAACAAGAAGGCAGCAGCGGCAGCGTCTGAAGCCGTCGTGGAGCAGCAAGAACGCAGCTTGGCGGCAAGACGCGAGAGGGGGGGGTAAGCACGCAGCAGCGGCGGCGACGAGGCAGATAGCGGTCGCGGCGAAGCGGCAAGGAGCGGCGAAGCTGGAGGTGCCATGTCGCGGCAGCGGCGGGCGAGAGGCGCGGCGATGGGGCAACCAGCGCAGCGACGGCGCTGCTGGGAGGCAAAGGCAAGCACGGCGATGGCGCGCACGGGAGGCAAAGGGGAGAGGGGCGAGGCTCACATGGGCGGTAGGGATATGGCAGCGGTGCGCGAGGAGGGCACGGGGACGACGGCACCGGAGGAGAAGCAGGCCGGCGGGGACGAGGCATCGGGGTCAGGGCAGTCCAGTGGGATCCGGCGATGGCGCGGTCGCGGACGGGGCGGCGAGGCAGCAGGGCGACGGTGGCGGTGCTCCGGTAAGGGGCGTCGAGGCGATGGGGTCGGGGTTCGGTTCCCCTCCTCGATCCAGATCGGATCGGGAGATGGGGGCTGACGAGGGGGAGTGGGGGGAAGTGAGGTGGGTCGTGGGTTAGGGTTTCCCCCCTGGTGGGGATATGGCGACAGTGGAGGGGCCGGCTGGGCCAAATGGGTCAGCCAGTTGGGCCTACTGGCCCAGTTGGCCAGGGGGGGCTTTTCTTCTTTTTTTGTTCCGTTTTCTTTTCCTTCTTTTATTCTATTACTTTTCTGTTTTCTTTTATTTTAGTTTTATAAAATTGAAAAGAGACAACTAATTTGGTGTTATTAAATAGGTCACAGCCCCAAATATGTTGGCACTTTAAATACATTATTTTGCATTTGCTAATTATCTTAAAAGCATTTTGGATAATTGTTTTATCGCTATTTTAGTTTATTTAGTGCATTTAAGTATTTTAAATATGATTTCTTCACCAACATTTATTATGGATTATTTGACACATTAGGAACAATTTAGTTTTGACTTTTGAAAACTTTAATTGTTTTGACTTTAATTCAAATTTGAATTTGGATAGGTTCTGAACTAACGCGAGATTATCAACAATAATCGAGGTGACGTGGCATCATTACCAGAGGGTTACTGTAGCTTGATTATTTTAGGCGCCACAACAGTCTGATCCATATGCTATCAGGAGAAGAACTGTTGTGGACTATAGGTTTCACACTAAGGAACAACATGACTTCTATGAGACAGTTCTGCTTGACAAGAAGCCCATTGTGTGTGACATGAGATGGGTTGATTGGGAGTTTATCAAGGAGAATGAGAATCACTTCCCTGGTGTGCTTGATAGCTTCAAGGCATGTGGAGTTGATACTTTTATTGCCCAGAAGCTCACAAGTGGAATGATGAGCTCATCATGCAGTTTTACTCCACTGCCCACTTCTATCTAGATGGAAGGATAGTATGGATGTCTGAAGGTACTAGGTACCAGTCTACAGTTGAGGAGTGGGCCAAGCTTATCAATGCTCCTCAGGAACATGAGGATGACTTGGATATTTATGCAGAGAAGAAGAAAGACCACAACACAATGGCCAACTTGTACAAAGAGATCCCAGATGCTGCTTTGGATACACATAAGTTTGGATCTGTTCACTACTTGTTGTCTGGTCTGCCAACTATCAACTGGATCTTAAGGCACACACTACTACCCAAGTCAGGTGATCACAAGATGATCAGAGGACATGCAATAAACTTGCTGCATATATTTGATGTCCCACAGAAGTTCAAAGTCATGAGTTTGATTGTTGAGACGATTAAGAGAACTGCTGCTAACCAGAAGAGAAGCTGTGGGTATGCCCCACAAATTCAGGAGCTCATCAACTCAAAGATGGGCAAAGGCAAGTACATTTTGGATAAGGAGCACCTGCCCATCTATCCTGAATTTTAAGATAACACAGTGGTGATGAATGAGAATGAACCATCTTCAGCTCAAGCACATGAGAAGAGAGAGAAGGCTGCAAAGATGCCAACAGTAGAGGAGGCATCTTAGGTATTTTTGAAGAGCAAGCAAGACTAGCTTGGATATCTGATCCAATCCAGCCTGAGGATTGAGAAGGGCTTGGCCACCCTGACCAAGAACCAGGAGAGCTTGGAAAGGATTACTGAGACAAAATTCTATGACCTTGATGTCATGGTGACAGAGATCCAAACTGCAGTTGAGAAACTTCAGGAGAAAGCTGAGGAGAAGAAGGGAAAGTCTACCACAGATGCTTTTGCCAGAGTGCCTAGAGGACAGAGATCCACTGCAGTGCCAGTGACAGACACTAGAGCTACCGAATCAGCAGCAGCAGCAACAGCTCCAGTTCCACCTCTAGCAGCTACTCCACCAGCTCCAGCTACTTCATCTGAAGCCTTCGTCCTTGGAGTTCTCTCAACACCTCCTACCGAAGATCAAGCCTGAGAGTCATTTAGCACTATGCATTTTTGAACTTTTTGGTAACTTGTTGCCAAATGGGGATAAAAATGTATAGATCATAGGTTTCGAGAGAGAGTGTTGCCATTTTATTCTCTCTTGCTATTTTGGTTGAAACTTTATTGTGTGCTTGTGTGAGATACTACTTTATGTCCTTGTGAGATACTTGCTTGATCATGTGTTTGATCATATGCTACCCTTAATACTTGTTGGATGATATTATCTTTATATATCCTTTTATGATCACTCACTTTGCTTGGTGATGAGTGCATGTGTTTTAGTTTCTATCATTTTGAGCACTCCACCAAGATGTATGTGACATGGAAGAGTAACCCATAATCCTAATCGATTGTGCATTTGCATTCAAAAGCAAATTTAAATAATGCACAAATTTAGGGGGAGTGTCGGTGTCAAAACCGGCGGATCTCGGGTAGGGGGTCCCGAACTGTGCGTCTAAGGCGGATGGTAACAGGAGGCAGGGGACACGATGTTAACCCAGGTTCGGGCCCTCTCGATGGAGGTAATACCCTACTTCCTGCTTGATTGACCTTGATGATATGAGTAGTACAAGAGTTGATCTACCACGAGATCTTAGAGGCTAAACCCTAGAAGCTAGCCTATGGTATGATTGTTGTTGTCCTACGGACTAAAACCCTCCGGTTTATATAGACACCGGAGGGGGCTAGGGTTACACAGAGTCGGTTACAAGGGAGGAGATCTACATATCCGTATCGCCAAGCTTGCCTTCCATGCCAAGGAGAGTCCCATCCGGACACGGGACGAAGTCTTCAATCTTGTATCTTCATAGTCCAATAGTCTGGCCCAAGGATATAGTCCGGCTGTCCGGATACCCCCTAATCCAGGACTCCCTCAGGGAGCTCTTGCTTATCACATACTTCTCAAAGCGACGATGTTTTTCAATCTTATTTATCATTTGTTGAAGCTTTGATCTATATGTTGTTATCAATTACCAAAAAGGGGGAGATCGAAAGTGCAACTATCCCTGGGTGGTTTTGGTAATTCCTAACAACATATAGCTCATTGAACTAATGCTATTCCAAAGATAAATATTTCAGGAAAGCTCAGTGATTGGCATGGCATGGATTCGAAAGTGGACCCTTCAAAATGCTAAGGACAAAAGATTGGCTCAAACTCAAAGCACAAGACTACATTTTCTATTTTAGTGATCCAAGATCACATTGAGTCTATAGGAAAAGCCAATACTATTAAGAAGGGATGAGGTGTTGCTTAATGAGGTTCTTGCTCAAAGTGCTTAGTGACATGCTCCAAAACCCTCCACTACTTTCTCACATCCACATATGTCCCAAACCAAAAAGTCCAACTCGGCCCCACCGAAATTTCATATCCGGAGCCATCGAGTTCAGTTGGCATAGCCACTGCCAGAAACCCTAGTCTTTTCGGTCTCACCGATAGGGATCTCGGTCTCACCGAGATGGGATTGTAACCTCTCTGTTTCCCTTGGTAACATTTCAGTCAAACCGAGATGAGCGATCGGTCCCACCGAGATTGCAATGCAAACACTCTGTTTCCTTTTCGTAACGTTTCGGTCCAACCGAGATGAGCGAATCGGTCCCATCGAGTTTGCCTAACCAACTCTCTATTAGTCTATGACCAAAATCGGTCTCACCGAGTTTGTGTAATCGGTCTCACCAAGATTACGTTATGCCCTAACCCTTATGATATCGGTCCCACCGAAATACCTAACGGTCACATTATGAACCAAATCGGTCTGACCGAGTTCTCTGAATCGGTCCCACCAAGCTTGGTGATTTGTGTGTAACGGTTATATTTTGTGTGGAGGCTATATATACACCTCCACCCACTCTTCATTCGTGGAGAGAGCCATCAGAACATGCCTACACTTCCAACACATATTTTCTGAGAGAGAACCACCTACACTTGTGTTGAGGTCAAGATATGCCATTCCAACCACATAAATCTTGATCTCTAGCCTTCCCCAAGTTGCTTTCCACTCAAATCTTCTTTCCACCAAATCCAAATCCTGTGAGAGAGAGAGAGAGTTGAGTGTTGGGGAGACTATCGTTTGAAGCACAACAACAAGGAGTTCATCATCAACACACCATTTGTTACTTCTTGGAGAGTGGTGTCTCCTAGATTGGCTAGGTGTCACTTGGGAGCCTCCGTCAAGATTGTGGAGTTGAACCAAGGAGTTTGTAAGGTCAAGGAGATCGCCTACTTCGTGAAGATCTACCCTAGTGAGGCAAGTCCTTCGTGGGCGACGACCATGGTGGGATAGACAAGGTTGCTTCTTCATGGACCCTTCATGGGTGGAGCCCTCCGTGGACTCGTGCAACCGTTACCCTTCGTGGGTTGAAGTCTCCATCAACGTGGATGTACGATAGCACCACCTATCGGAACCACGGATAAAAAATCTCCGTGTCAACATTGCGTTTGCTCCCTCAAACTCCCCCCTTTACCTTCATATGCAATTGTGTTACATTCCGTAGCTATACTCTTAGAATTGCATGTGTAGGTTGATTGCTTGACTTGTGCTAAGTTGCTAAAATCTGCCAAGAACTAAAATTGGGAAAAGGCTAGATTTTTATTTGGTCAAGTAGTATAATCACCCCCCTCTAGATATACTTTCGATCCTACAGAGGCGAACAGTAAGGCCGCCCATATTAAACAGGGGCTCGGGCGCCATTAATGGAGGGGAAGGCAGGCGACCATGGAAGTCAAAGGGCTCGCTTCCCAGTGAGCCTGCGCAGTGGACAACTCACATGCTTCCCGGTGAGCCTACGCATTGGAGGACAGCTTGCACGCCTCTCGGTCAACATGCGCACCGGACTCCGCTCGCACGCCTCTCGTTCAGTCAAGGTCAAGCAGCTGTCCGCATGGCACCTCCTATAGCCATTAAAACAAAAACACGTGGCATCACGTGATTGGTTAACAGAATGCACACGACTTGAATTATACAAACGTTTGAAATATTAAAGTGGCAGCTATTTTTTCAAAATGCCTTTGTTGGTTGTTATTCATGTGCGCCTTCTCTCAAAATGGACACGAAAAATACCACAGCATGACGGGTGCCATTCCATGATAGCATGCCAAGTTTCATGAATTTCAGGCGAGTTTTGGATTTACTAGAATTTAAAAACAAAGTATCTCAATGTTTTGCCGGCAATCAAGGGCGCCCTGGTGTTTGAAATTCATTCCCATTTCTTGCATTGAACCTAAGCATGGACCCAAGGACACATATTTGATTTTCAACCAATTTATGTGCATTAGAGCATGTGCATGTAGTTCAAATTTGAATTATGCACATAAATGCATTGAAAACTCAATTAGTGCATAAAAATGTCCAAAGGAACCCCGAAAAATCCCAAAAGTTGCCACAACACTCATGTTGTTCTATGTTGACACGAGAAAATTTTGAAAGCAATAAGAGGCAACAGATATCGTTTCGTCCCCAAAGGTGGGACGTTCCCTACCGAAACCATCAGGCTTGTTGTGAGAACCTCTGGTTTGTGAAAAGCATATCCCCAAACCTGCCCCAAATGGGACAAAAAATTTACCACAGCATGTCGATGCCACTCCATGATAGCATGCCAAGTTTCATGAATTTCAGACGAGTTTTGGATTTACTAGAATTTAAAAATCAGGTATCTCAATGTTTGGTCGGCAATCAACAGTGCCCTGGTGTTTGAAATTCATTCCCATTTCTTGGATGGGACTTAAGCATGCACCCAAGGACACATATTTGATTATTCAACCAATTTATATGCACTGGAGCACGTGCATGTATTTCAAATTTGAATTATGCACATAAAATGCCTAGAAAACACAGTTAATGTATAAAAATGTCCAAAGGAACCCCGAAAAATTCCAAAACTTAACACAACACTCCTATTGTTCTATGTTGACACTAGAATTGTTTTGGAAGCAATAAAAGGCAACAGATATCATTTCGTCCCCAAAGGTGGCACGTTCCCTACCGAAACCACCAGGCTTGTTGTGTGAAGCTCTGGTTTGTGAGAAGCTTATACCCAAACCTGCCCCAAATGGGACAATTTTTTTACCACAGCATGTTGATGCTACTCCATGACACCATGCCACGTTTCATGAATTTCAGACGAGTTTCGGATTTACTAGAATTTAAAAACCACGTATCTCAACGTTTTGCCGGTAATCAACAGTGCCCTGGTGTTTGAAATTCATTCCCATTTCTTGGATGGGACCTAAGCATGCACCCAAGGACACATATTTGATTTTTCAACCAATTTATATGCACTGGAGCATGTGCATGTATTTCTAATTTGAATTATGTGCATAAAATGCCTAGAAAACCCAATTAATGTATAAAAATGTCCAAACGAACCCCGAAAAATTCCAAAACTTAACACATCACTCCTGTTATTCTATGTTGACACTAGAAATTTTTTGAAAGAAATAAGAGGCAATGGGTATCGTTTCGTCCCCAAAGGTGGCACGTTCCCTACCGAAACCACCAGGCTTGTTGTGAGAAGCTTATACCCAAACCTGCCCCAAATGGGACAAAAAGTTTACCACGACATGTTGATGCCGCTACATGATACCATGCCAAGTTTCATGAATTTCAGACGAGTTTTGGATTTACTAGAATTTAAAAACCAGGTATGTCAATGTTTTGCCGGCAATCAACAGTGCTCTGGTGTTTGAAATTCATTCCCATTTCTTGGATGGGACCTAAGCATGCACCCAAGGATGCATATTTGATTTTTTTCAACCAATTTATATGCACTGGAGCATGTGCATGTATTTTAAATTTGAATTATGCACATAAAATGCCTAGAAAACCCAGTTAATGTATAAAAATGTCCAAAGGAACCCCGAAAATTTCCAAAACTTAACACACCACTCCTGTTGTTCTATGTTGAAACTAGATTTTTTTTGAAAGCAATAAGAGGCAACGGATATCGTTTCGTCCCCAATGGTGCCATAGTGTTCGAAATTCATCCCCATTTCTTGCATGGGACATAAGCATAAACCCATGGACATAAGCAGATAAAAGATCTAGCAATTCAAACACCGTCCATTGCCTCTGTGACCCCATTATGTAATTCAAATCAAGATGGAAAATCAAGTAGATCCCACATAGTTTATTATCACCAACCGTGTGAGATGTAGTACAAAATACCCTGGAGCACCGTCGGTGTATAGTACGCCTATGGCTTACACGAGAAGGTGCGTTGGCTATAGTCCATAGTATAACTGCCTCGTAATCTTGAAAATATCTACCGCCTGGAAGGTTTTAATGTTTGATAGCACACGATTAGTATGTGCGGACCGTGTGCGATGTCTGATACTCCTGCTCTTCTTTAGTCCCTTGATTCAAATTTTCAGTAGCCCCGGCATTTTACTCCCGCCTCTGCATCCCTCGCAATCTCAAAAATATCTGCTCGCCCTTGATTCAAATTTTCAGAGCGCCCCCCTTTTTCTCCCGATAAACCCCAAATGTAGGGGGTCGCAAAACCATTTTCGAGGGTAGAGTATTCAACCCAAATTTATTGATTCGACACAAGGGGAGCCAAAGAATATTCTCAAGTATTAGCAGTTGAGTTGTAAATTCAACCACACCTGGATAACTTAATATCTGCAACAAAGTATTTAGTAGCAAAGTAGTATGGAAGTAACGGTGGCAAAGGTAACAGTAACAGTTTTGTAGTAATTGTAACAGTGGCAACGGTAAAGTAACTAAGCAAAGAGCAATATGTGAAAAGCTCGTAGGCATTGGATCGGTGATAGAGAATCATGTCGGATGCGATTATTCATGGAACAATTATAACATAGGGTGACACAGAACTAGCTCCAGTTCATCAATGTAATGTAGGCATGTATTCCAAATATAGTCATACGTGCTTATGGAAACGAACTTGCATGAAATCTTTTGTCGTACCCTCCCGTGTCTGCGGGGTCCTATTAGAAACTAAGGGATATTAAGGCCTCCTTTTAATAGAGTATCAGACCAAAGCATTAACACTTAGTGAATACATGAACTCCTCCAACTACGGTCATCACTGGTAAGTATCCCGATTATTGTCACTTCAGGGTTAACGGATCATAACACATAATAGGTGACTATAGACTTGCAAGATAGGATCAAGAACTCACATATATTCATGAAAACATAATAGGTTCGGATCTAAAATCATGGCACTCGGGCCCTACTGACAAGTATTAAGCATAGCAAAGTCATAGCAACATCAACCTCAGAACATAGTGGATACTAGGGATCAAACCCTAACAAAACTAACTCGATTACATGATAAATCTCATCCAACCTATCACCGTCCAGCAAGCCTACGATGGAACGCACGGCGGTGAGCATCATGAAATTGGCGATGGAGGAAGGTTGATGATGACGACGGCGACAGATTCCCCTCTGTGGAGCCCCGAACGGACTCCAGATCAGCCCTCACGAGAGAGTTTAGGGCTTGGCGGCGGCTCCGTATCGTAAAACCGATGAATCCTTCTCTCTGATTTTTTTCTCCTCGAACGTGAATTTATGGAGTTGGAGTTGAGGTCGGTGGAGCACCAGGGGGCCCACGAGGCAGGGGGCGCGCCCAGGGGGTAGGCGCGGCCCCACCCTCGTGGACAGGGTGTGGGCCCCCTGGCCTTGATCCTTTCGCCAGTATTTTTTATTATTTCCAAAATTATTCTTCGTGAAGTTTCAGGTCATTCCGAGAACTTTTATTTTTGCACAAAAATAACACCATGGCAATTCTGCTAAAAACAGCGTCAGTCCGGGTTAGTTCCATTCAAATCATGCAAGTTAGAGTCCAAAACAAGGGCGAAAGTGTTTGGAAAAGTAGATACGATGGAGATGTATCAACTCCCCCAAGCTTAAACCTTTGCTTGTCCTCAAGCAATTCAGTTGATAAACTGAAAGTGATAAAGAAAAACTTTTACAAACTCTGTTTGCTCTTGTTGTTGCAAATATGTAAAGCCAGCATTCAAGTTTTCAGCAAAGATTATGAACTAAGAATATTCACAATAACACTTAGGTCACAAGTTTACTCATATCAATAGCATAATCAACTAGCGAGCAATAATAATAAATCTCGGATGACAACACTTTCTCAAAATAATCATAATATGATATAACAAGATGGTATCTCGCTAGCCCTTTCTGATACCGCAAAACATAAATGCAGCGCACCTTTGAAGATCAAGGATTGACTAAACATTATAATTCATGATAAAAGAGATCCAGTCATAGTCATACTCAATATAAATTAATAGTAATGGATGCAAATCACAGCGGTGCTCTCCAACTGGTGTCTTTTAATAAGAGGATGATGACTCAACATAAAAGTAAATAGATAGGCCCTTCGCAGAGGGAAGCAGGGATTTGTAGAGGTGCCAGAGCTCGATTTTGAATAGAGATAAATAATATTTTGAGCGGCATACTTTCATTGTCAACATAACAACCGAGAGATCTCGATATCTTCCATGCTACACACATTATAGGCAGTTCCCAAACAGAATGGTAAAGTTTATACTCCCCCTCCACCAACAAACATCAACCCATGGCTTGTCCGAAACTACAGGTGCCTCCAACTAACAACAGTCCTGGGGGAGTTTTGTTTGCAATTATTTTGATTTGATTTGAGCATGGGACTAGGCATCCCGGTGACCAGACATTTTCTCGTGAATGAGGAGCAGAGTCCACTCCTCTTGAGAATAACCCGCCTAGCATGGAAGATACAGATAGCCCTAGTTGATACATGAGCTATTCGAGCATACAAAACAGAATTTCATTTGAAGGTTTAGAGTTTGGCACATACAAATTTACTTGGAACGGCAGGTAGATACCGCATATAGGAAGGTATGGTGGACTCATATGGAATAACTTTGGGGTTATGGAAGTGGATGCACAAGCAGTAATCCCGCTTATTACAAGTTAAGGCTAGAAAAAGACTGGGAAGCGACCAACTAGAGACCGACAACAGTCATGAACATGCATTAAAATTAATAAACATTGAGTGCAAGCATGAGTAGGATATAATCCACATGAACATAAATATCGTGGAGGTTATGTTGATTTTTTTCAACTACATGTGTGAACATGTGCCAAGTCAAGCCACTCGAATCGTTCAAAGGAGGATACCACCCTATCATACCACATCACAACCATTTTAATAGCATGTTGACACGCAAGGTAAACCATTATAAACTCCTAGCTAATTAAGCATGGCATAAGAAACTATAATCTCTAATTGTCATTGCAAACATGTTTCATTCATAATAGGCTGAATCAGGAATGATGAACTAATAATATTTACAAAAACAAGAGAGGTCGAGTTCATACCAGCTTTTCTCATCTCAATTAGTCCATCATATATCATCATTATTGCCTTTCACTTGCACGACCGAACGATCTGGATAATAATAATAGTGCATGTGCATAGGACTAAGCTGGAATCTGCAAGCATTTAATACAACGGAGAAGACAAGGTAGTATGGGCTCTTTGTTAGATCAACAATAATGCATATAAGATCCACTTCAACATTTTAATTATGGTCTTCTCCTCTCGACCCCCAAAGAAAAGAAAGGAAATAAAACTATTTACACGGGAAAACTCCCAACAAGCAAAAGAACAAGAAATCTTTTTGGGATTTCTTTTAATTACTACTACTACAAGCATGGAAAGTAAACTAGCTAAAAGCTATAACTAATTATTTTTGGTTTTCTTAAGGTTTATCAGACACACAAGAAGAAAGCATAAAGAGGAAAATAAACTAGCATGGATAGTACAATGAAAAAGTATGAGCACCGACAACTAGAAGGAGTGTGTGAACATGAATGTAACGTCGGTGAGAAATACGTACTCCCCCAAGCTTAGGCTTGTGGCCTAAGTTGGTCTATGCCCATCGATCAAAGCTGCTCTCTCGAGTGTACTGAGATGCATCCTCGGGGTGCCACTGGTTGGCAATCTCCTCCGGATCCCACTGGTAAACAGACTGACGGTGAGGATCAACTTGTGGCTCCGGCTCT
Organism: Aegilops longissima; assembly: GCA_021605205.1. Lineage (NCBI taxonomy): Eukaryota > Viridiplantae > Streptophyta > Magnoliopsida > Poales > Poaceae > Aegilops > Aegilops longissima. The sequence continues at coordinate 149,658,053 of CM038680.1, forward strand.
GGCCCCGGAGCTGGTGTGAGGTTCCGGTAGGCATGAACGGCCGCCGACAGAACAAGATACTTGCCTGAAGATAAGTTAAACAAAGAAGGAGCAGGCAAAGTAATAGTCTCAAAGTAATCTTTATCAAATATCAGCCTATAGTTAAGCATCTTTTTCTTATTCTTAACAATAAAATCATGTGCTACCATACTCTTATAGTCTGGAAAAACAGGAGGCAACAACTTTTCTTCTTTCTCATGATGCCTAATAGGTATGTTAAAGTGTGCAGCGAGGCACGAAGCAAAGATACCTCCCAAGATGGGACCCTTCGTACGGTTTAGATTTAACCGCTTGGCAACAATAGCGCCTATACTAAAAGTGTTATCACGAAACAAAGGCATGGCCCAAAATAACAATATCAGGGGCACTAAGGTTTCCACAGTACCCGCGACCAATTAAACATCTACTAGCAAATATTGCAAAGTAACGCAGAACAGGAAAGTGTATGCTAGTAATTCTTGCATCGGAAACTTTCCTCATTTCCCGTACATCAATCATATTAATAAACCCTTCCACATCATTACGATGTGGTTCCTCTATGCTGCCCGTAAAGGGTATCTTACAAACCCGACAGAAATCAAATAGTGACATCTCCTTAAACTCATCATATAGATAAAAATCCACCGAAGGTGGTGATCTCCTAGCATGAAAATGAAAATTTTGCACAAAAATATTAGTGAGTAGGAGATACTGTTCGCGCTAGTCGTGGAGGAAGTCAGTGAGGCCGCATTCTCAGCCAAATAATAAAAATCATCATGAATCCCGGCTGCCCTCAAGAAATCATCACAAGGCCATTCACACGGCCGAACCTCCGTGGTGCGAGGGAGATTATATTTGGGCATTTTATCCTCTTCACTTTTCTTATCCTTCGAGCTTCAGCTCGAAGATCCCCTCAAAAATCTCTTCATCAATTTCTGAAATTTTTAGTAACTTAAAATCAAAGTGAACCAAACTCAACAAAATTGATAGCAACTACTCCCACAAGTGCCTAGAGACTATATCATGCATTAGAACTATTTGGGACCATATAAATTTGACATGCAAGCTCAAGAACAGGGTCACCTAAGAAGCAAAAAATTGCAATAAATAAAGCACTAGAGCAAAAACTAATTGGACCATTGGAGGAGTCACATACCGAAGAACAATCCCCCAAAGCAATTTTGTGAGTGGAAGTTTGAGCAAGGAGATCGAAAATCGCAGCAAGATGAGCAAGAACTCGTGCTTGAGCTGGTTGGTGATTTTTTTGGGGAGGAAGAAGGAGTGTGTGGGTGCAGGAATAAGTGGAGGGGGGCCACTAGGGGGGCGCGCCCAGGGGGGTGGGCACGCCCTGGACCCTCATGGCCAGGTGCTTGCTCCCCCTGTTGTGTTCTCAGTGCCAGATATTCTCAAATATTCTAGAAAAAATCATATTTCATTTTCAGGGCATTTGGAGAACTTTTATTTTCGGGGTATTTTTTTATTGCATGGAAAATTCAGAAAACAGACAGAATATACTATTTTTGCTTTATTTAATCTAAACAATAGAAAGTAGAAGGAGGGTACAGAAGGTTGTGCCTTCTAACTTCTTCCATCTCATGCTCATCAAAAGGAATCCACTAACAAGGTTGATCAAGTCTTGTTAACAAACTCTTTTCGAATAACATGGAACCGGAGAAATTTCGAATAACACTAGGTTACCTCAACAGGGATATGCACATCCCCAATAATAATAATATCATATTTCTTCTTGACAGAAGGAAGAGGAAATTCAAAACCTCCAATAGTAATAGGTGAAATTTTTCCAATAGAATTGATACTGTGGACTTGAGGTTGTTTCCTCGGAAAGCGTACCGTGTGCTCATTACCGTTAACATGAAATTTGACATTGCCTTTGTTGCAATCAATAACAGCCCCGGGCAGTATTCAAAAAGAGTCTACCAAGGATAATCGACATACTATTGTCCTCGGTAATATCAAGAATAACAAAGTCCGTTAAGATAGTAACGTTTGCAACCACAACAGGCACATCCTCACAAATACCGACAGGTATAGCAGTTGATTTATCAGCCATTTGCAAAGATATTTCAGTAGGTGTCAACTTATTCAAATCAAGTCTACGATATAAAGAAAGAGGCATAACACTAACACCGGCTCCAAGATCACATAAAGCAGTTCTAACATAGTTTCTTTTAATGGAGCAAGGTATAGTTGGTACTCCTGGATCTCCAAGTTTCTTATGTATTCCACCTTTAAAAGTATAATTAGCAAGCATGGTGGAAATTTTAGCTTCAGGTATCTTTCTTTTATTTGTAACAATATCTTTCATGTACTTAGCATAAGGATTCATTTTAAGCATATCAGTAAAATGCATACGCAAGAAGATAGGTCTAATCATTTCAGCAAAGCGCTCAAAATCCTCATCATCCTTTTTCTTGGATGGTTTAGGAGGATATGGCATGGGTTTTTGAACCCATGGTTCTCTTTCTTCACCGTGCTTCCTAGCAACAAAGTCTCTCTTATCATAACGTTGATTCTTTGATTGTGGGTTATCAAGATTAACAGCAGGTTCAATTTCTACATCATTGTCATTGCTAGGTTGAGCATCAACATGAACATCATCATTAAGATTATCACTAGGTTCATGTTCATCACCAGATTGTGTTTCAGCATCAGAAATAGAAATATCATTGGGATTGTCAGGTGTGTCAACAACAGGTTCACTAGAAGCATGCAAAGTCCTATCATTTTTTCTTTTTCTTCCTCTTAGAAGGACTAGGTGCATCAACATTAGTTCTCTAAGAATCTAGTTCAATTCTCTTAGGGTGGCCCTCAGGATACAAAGGTTCCTGAGTCATTCTGCCCCCTCTAGTCATAACTCTTACAACATTATCATTTTTCTTATTATTTAATTCATTGAGCAAATCATTTTGAGCTTTAAGCACTTGTTCTACTTGAGTGGTAACCATAGAAGCATGTTTACTAATGAGTTTAAGTTCACCCTTAACTCTAGACATATATTCACTCAAGTGTTCAATCATATAAGCATGCGTTTCAATTGTCTACCAACATAAGCATTGAAGTTTTCTTATTTAACCATAAAGTCATCAAACTCATCCAAGCATTGACTAGCAAACTTATAATGAGGAATATCACCTTCATCAAATCTATAGAGAGAATTTACCTTTACTACCTGTGTCGGGGTATCAAGACCATGTATTTCTTCAACAGGTGGCAAATTAAGACCATGTATTTCTTCAGTAGGAGGTATATTCTTAACATCATCAGCTTTAATACCCTTTTCTTTCATAGATTTCTTTGCCTCTTGCATATCTTCAGGACTGAGAAATAGAATACCCCTTTTCTTCGGAGTTGTCTTAGAAGTTGGTTCAGGAAGTGTCCAATTATTTTCATTAGTCAACATATTATTCAATAGCAATTCAGCTTGATCAATAGTTCTTTCCCTGAAAACACAGGTGGCCTCTGGAAGCATCAGTTAGTCCATTATAAAAGAAATCAAGTATTTCATTTTTCTTAAGAGGATGATCAGGCAAAGCATTAAGTAATTGGAGAAGCCTCCCCCAAGCTTGTCTGAGACTATCTTCTTCAATTTGCACGAAATTATATATTTCCCTTCAAGCAACTTGTTTCTTATGAGCGGGGAAATATTTAGCAGAGAAGTAATAAATCATATCCTGGGGACTACGCACACAACCAGGATCAAGAGAATTAAACCATGTTTTAGCATCACCCCTTAATGAGAACGGAAATAATTTAAGGATATAGTAGTATCGAATCTTCTCATCATTAGTGAACAGGGTGGCTATATCATTTAATTTAGTAAGATGTGCCACAACAGTTTCAGATTCATAGCCATAAAAAGGATCAGATTCAACCAAAGTAATTATATCAGGATCAACAGAGAAATCATAATCCTTATCAGTAACACAGATAGGTGAAGTAGCAAAAATAGGGTCATATTTCATTCTAGCATTCAAAGACTTTTCTTTCAGCTTAGCTAATAATTTCTTAAGATCATTCCTATCATTGCAAGCAAGAAAGACTCTAGCAGTTTCTTCATCCATAACATAGCCCTTAGGCACAACTGGCAATTCATATCTAGGGGGAGAATCTTCATCATCACCTTCATCAATATTATCAGTTTCAATAATTTCATTCTCTCTAGCCCTAGCAAGTTGTTCATCAAGAAATTCACCTAGTGGCACAGTAGTATCAAGCATAGAAGTAGTTTCATCATAAGTATCATGCATAGCAGAAGTGGCATCATCAATAACATGCGACATATCAGAATTAATAGCAGAAGAAGGTTTAGGTGTCGCAAGTTTACTCAAAACAGAAGGAGAATCAAGTGCAGAGCTAGATGGCAGTTCCTTACCTCCCCTCGTAGTTGAGGGATAAATTTTGGTTTTCTCGTCTTTCAAGTTCCTCATAGTGACCAGCAGATACAAAATCCCAAGTGAGTCAAAGAATAGGGCTATGCTCCCCGGAAACGGCGCCAGAAAATAGTCTTGATAACCCACAAGTATAGGGGATCGCAAGAGTTTTCGAGGGTAGAGTATTCAACCAAAATTTATTGATTCAACACAAGGGGAGCCAAAGAATATTCTCAAGTATTAGCAGTTGAGTTGTCAATTCAACCACACCTGGAAAACTTAATATCTGCAACAAAGTATTTAGTAGCAAAGTAGTATGGAAGTAACGGTAACGGTGACAAAGGTAACAGTAGCAGTTTTGTAGTAATTGTAACAATGGCAATGGTAAAGTAACTAAGCAAAGAGCAATATGTGAAAAGCTCGTAGGCATTGGATCGGTGATAGAGAATTATGTCAGATGCGATTATTCATGCAACAGTTATAACATAGAGTGACACAGAACTAGCTCCAGTTCATCAATGTAATGTAGGCATGTATTCCGAATATAGTCATACATGCTTATGGAAAAGAACTTGCATGACATCTTTTGTCCTACCCTCCCGTGGCAGCGGGGTCCTATTGGAAACTAAGGGATATTAAGGCCTCCTTTTAATAGAGTACCGGACCAAAGCATTAACACTTAGTGAATACATGAACTCCTCAAACTAAGGTCATCAATAGTAAGTAACCCGATTATTGTCACTCCGGGTTAACGGATCATAACACATAATAGGTGACTATAGACTTGCAAGATAGGATCAAGAACTCACATATATTCATGAAAACATAATAGGTTCAGATCTGAAATCATGACACTCAGGCCCTAGTGACAAGCATTAAGCATAGCAAAGTCATAGCAACATCAATCTGAGAACATAGTGGATACTAGGGATCAAACCCTAACAAAACTACCTCGATTACATGATAAATCTCATCCAACCCATCACCGTCCAACAAGCCTACGATGGAAGTACTCACGCACGGCGGTGAGCATCATGAAATTGGTGATGGAGGAAGGTTCATGATGATGACAGCGGCGGATTCCCCTCTCCGGAGCCCCGAACGGACTCCAGATCAGCCCTCCCGAGAGAGTTTAAGGCTTGGCGGCGGCTCCGTATCGTAAAACGTGATGAATCCTTCTCTTTGATTTTTTTCTCCCTGAACGTGAATATATGGAGTTGGAGTTGAGGTCGGTGGAGCACCAGGGGGCCCACGAGGTAGGGGGTGCGCCCAGGGGGGTAGGCGCGCCCCCACCCTCGTGGACAGGGTGTGGGCCCCCTAGCCTTGATTCTTTCGCCAGTATTTTTTATTATTTCCACAAATATTCTTCGTGAAGTTTCAGGTCATTCCGAGAACTTTTATTTCTGCACAAAAATAACACCATGGCAATTCTGCTGAAAACAACGTCAGTCCGGGTTAGTTCCATTCAAATCATGCAAGTTAGAGTCCAAAACAAAGGAAAAAGTGTTTGGAAAAGTAGATACGATGGAGACGTATCAACTCCCGCCTAGTAAAATTTTCAATTGCCGTAGTATTTCCTCAAACACAACCTTGCCCCCCCTCCACACACACCACACACTCCCAAAACCTTCGCTCACACAGACACACACCACCGCCGAAAGCATTGGTAGGTCACCGGCATCGCCAGCACCTCCATCCTCAACCTCTGCCTGTGTGCCGGGGAGCTCGAGGAGCCAATGGCCAAAAAGAGGTTTATCGCAGCCTTTTCGCCCGACGCCGGCGAGGTGGCCGCCGAGGTGTCCCCGTCTTCCTCCGCGGGCTCGATCCGCCATTGCCGGTCCCCCGATCTGCCCGCCGCCGCGCCCCTACGCCGGTTCGAGGACTTCCCCGTCCTCCCTCGGACACGACAGCCGACGAGGTCCTACCTCGGGGTCCGGCTGCGGCGGTGGGGACGTGCGTTGCCGAGATTACAGATCAGGAGACCCACACCCGCCGGTGGCTCGGTAGCTTCCAAACAGCCGAGCTCGCGGCCATGGAGTACGACCGCTTGTAGGTCCGCTACCATGGCGCGGCGGCTAGGCTCAATTTCCCCTTCGGCACATGTCCAGTCGGCCTCGTTCCATCGGAGCCAGGGGTGGTGAGCTCGGCTATGGCGTGGGAGGACCGCGAGGCATGCGAATGCCTCGAGGCCGAGGCCGCCGACGGGGCCTACATGCAAGAGCTCTGCTACCTCTTGACCATGTGTTGGTTTCTCCTCGAAGAGGAAAGGGTGACGCAGCAAAGTAGCGTAAGTATTTCCCTCAATTTTTGAGAACCAAGGTATCAATCTAGTAGGAGGTTACACGCAAGTCGCCTTGTACCTGCACAAATAAATAAGAACCTTGCAACGAACGCGATAAAGGGGTTGTCAATCCCTTCACGGCCACTTGCAAAAGTGAGATATGATAGAGATAATAAGATAAATATTTTTGGTATTTTTATGATATAGATTGGAAAGTAAATATTGCAAAATAAAATAGATCGGAAACTTATATGATGGAAAATAGACCCAGGGGCCATAGGTTTCGCTAGTGGTTTCTCTAAAGATAGCATTATCTACGATGGGTGAACAAATTACTGTCGAGCAATTGATAGAAAAGCGCATAGTTATGAGAATATCTAGGCATGATCATGTATATAGGCATCACGTCCACGACAAGTAGACCGAAACGATTCTGCATCTACTACTATTACTCCACACATCGACCGCTATCCAGCATGCATCTAGAGTATTAAGTTCATAAGAACGGAGTAACGCATTAGGCAAGATGACATGATGCAGAGGGATAAACTCAAGCAATATGATATAAACCCCATCTTTTTTTCCTCGATGGCAACAATACAATACATGCCTTGCTGCCCTAACATCATTGGGAAAGGACACATAAAGATTGAACCCAAAGCTAAGCACTTCTCCCATTGCAAGAAAGTTCAATCTAGTAGGCCAAACCAAACTGATAATTCGAAGAGACTTGCAAAGATATCAAATCATACATATAAGAATTCAGAGAAGAACCCAATATTGTTCATAGATAATCTTGATCATAAACCCACAATTCATCGGATCTCGACAAACACACCGCACAAATAATTACATCGAATAGATCTCCAAGAGAATCGAGGAGAACTCTGTATTGAGATCCAAAGAGAGAGAAGAAGCCATCTAGCTAATAACTATGGACCCAAAGGTCTGTGGTAAACTACTCACACATCGTCGGAGAGGCTATGGTGTTGATGTAGAAGCCCTCTGTGATCGATCCCCCCTCCGGTGGAGCGCCGGAAAAGACCCCAAGATGGGATCTCACAGGTACAGAAGGTTGCGGCGGTGGAAATAGGGTTTCATGGTGCTCTCAGATGTTTTTGGGGTATATTAGTACATATAGGCGAAGGAAGTAGGTCGGTGGAGCCACGAGGGTGGGGGCGTACCTACCCCCAGGGCGCGCCCTCCTACCTCGTGACCGCCTCGTTGCTTCCTTGACGTCCACTCCAAGTCTCCTGGATCAGGTTTGTTCCATAAATAACTCTCCCGAAGGTTTCATTCCATTTGGATTCCGTTTGATATTCATTTTCTGCGAAACACTGAGATAGGCAAAAAAAACAGCAATTTGCACTGGGCCTCCGGTTAGTAGGTTTGTCCCAAAAATAATATAAAAGTGCATTATAAAGCCCATTAAACATCCAAAACAGATAATATAATAGCATGGAACGATAAAAAATTATAGATACGTTGGAGACGTATCAAGCATCCCCAAGCTTAATTCCTGCTCGTTCTCGAGCAGGTAAATGATAAAAACAGAATTTTTGATGTGGAATGCTACCTAGCATAATTCTCAATGTAATTTTCTTTATTGTGGCATGAATGTTCAGCTCCGAAAGATTCAAGATAAAATTTTAATATTGACATAAAAATAATAATACTTCAAGCATAGTAACAAAGCAATCATGTCTTCTCAAAATAACATGGCCAAAGAAAGTTATCCCTACAAAATCATATAGTCTGGCTATGCTCTATCTTCATCACACAAATATTTAAATCATGCACAACCCCGATGACAAGCCAAGCAATTGTTTCATACTTTTGATGTTCTCAAACTTTTTCAATCTTCACATAATATATGAGCGTGAGCCATGGACATAGCACTATATGTGGAATAGAAGGGTGGTTGTGGAGAAGACAAAAAGGAGAAGATAGTCTCACATCAACTAGGCGTATCAAAGGGCTATGGGATGCCCATCAATAGATATCAATGTGAGTGAGTAGGGATTGCCATGCAACAGATGCACTAGAGCTATAAGTGTATGAAAGCTCAACAAAAGAAACTAAGTGGGTTTGCATCCAACTCGCTTGCTCATGAAGACCTAGGGCAATTTGAGGAAGCCCATCATTGTAATATACAAGCCAAGTTCTATAATGTAAAATTCCCACTAGTATATGAAAGTGACAACATAGGAGACTCTCTATTATGAAGATCATGGTGCTACTTTGAAGCACAAGTGTGGTAAAAGGATAGTAACATTGTCCCTTCTCTCTTTTTCTCTCATTTTTTACTTTTTTATTTGGGCCTTTTACTCTTTTTTTATGGCCTCTTTTTTTCTTCTTCTTTTTTATTTTTCGTCCGGAGTCTCATCCCGTCTTGTGGGGAATCATAGTCTCCATCATCCTTTCCTCACTTGGGACAATGCTCTAATAATGATGATCATCACACTTTTATTCACTTACAACTCAAAAATTACAACTCAATACTTAGAAAAAAAATATAACTCTATATGAATGCCTCCAGCGGTGTACCGGGATGTGCAATGAATCAAGAGTGACATGTATGAAAGAATTATAAGGGTGGCCTTGCCACAAATACGATGTCAACTACATGATCATGCAAAGCAATATGACAATGATGGAGCGTGTCATAATAAACGGAACGGTGGAAAGTTGCATGGCAATATATCTCGGAATGGCTATGGAAATGCCATAATTAATAGGCATGGTGGCTGTTTTGAGGAAGGTATATGGTGGGTGTATGATACCGGTGAAAGGTGCGCGGTACTAGAGAGGCTAGCAATGGTGGAAGGGTGAGAGTGCGTATGATCCATGGACTCAACATTAGTCATAAAGAACTCACATATTTATTGCAAAAATCTAATAGTTATCGAAACGAAGTATTACGCGCATGATCCTAGGGGGATAGATTGGTAGGAAAAGACCATCGCTCGTCCCCGACCGCCACTCATAAGGAAGACAATCAATAAATAAATCATGCTCCGACTTCATCACATAACGGTTCACCATACGTGCATGCTACGGGAATCACAAACTTTAGAACAAGTATCTCTCAAATTTACAACTACTCAACTAGCATGACTCTAATATCACCATCTTCATATCTCAAAACAATTATCAAGTATCAAACTTCTCATAGTATTCGATGCACTTTATATGATAGTTTTTATTATACACATCTTGGATGCTCATCATATTAGGACTAATTTTATAGCCAAAGAAAATTACCATGTTGTTTTATAGGACTCTCAAAATAATATAAGTGAAGCATGAGAGATCAATAATTTCTATAAAATAAAACCACCACCATGCTCTAAAAGATGTAAGCGAAGCACTAGAGCAAAATTTATCTAGCTCAAAAGATATAAGTGAAGCACAAAGAGTATTCTAATAAATTCCGATTCATGTGTGTATCTCCTAAAAGGTATGTATAGCAAGGATGGTTGTGGTAAACTACAAAGCAAAGACTGAAATCATACAAGATTCTCCAAGCAAAACACATATCATGTGGTGAATAAAAATATAGCATCAAGTAAGTTACCGATAGACAAAGACGAAAGAGGGGATGCCTTCTGGGGCATCCCCAAGCTTAGGATTTTGGTGTCCTTGAATTTTACCTTGGGGTGCCTTGGGCATCCCCAAGCTTATTGCCACTCCTTATTCCATAATCCATCAAATCTTTACCCAAAAACTTGAAAACTTTACAACACAAAACTCAACAGGAAATCTCATGAGCTCCGTTAGCAAAATAAAAAAAACCACCACTTTAAGGTACCGTAATGAACTCATTATTTATTTATATTGGTTTTAAAACTACTGTATTCCAACTTCTCTATGGTTCATACCCCCCGATACTAGCCATAGATTCATCAAAATAAGCAAACAACACACGAAAAACAGAATCTGTTAAAGACAGAACAGTCCGTAGTAATCGGTATCAAACGCAAACTTTCTGTAACTCAAAACTTCTCCCAAAATAGGACGACCTAAATAATTTGTTTATTGATCTACTTCAATTGGAATCAATATTTTATCGTGTTCTGTTGATTTTTAACAATTGTTTTCGTGAGCAGAAAGTTTCTGTCTTTTTCAGCAAGATCAAATAATTATCACCCAAGAAGATCCTATAGGTTTTACTTGGCACAAACACTAATTAAAACATAAAACCACATCTAACCAGAGGCTAAATGAATTATTTATTACTAAACAGGAACAAAAATCAAGGAACGAAAATAAAATTGGGTGGCCTCCCAACAAGCGCTATCGTTTAATGCCCCTAACTAGGCATTGATAATTTTAATGATGTTCACATCAAAGACAAGTTAAAGCACAAAGAGAGCATCATAGAACACGTTATAAACATATCTAAGTCTAACATACTTCCTATGCGTAGGCATTTTATAAGCAAACAAATTATCATATCCAGCGAAAATTAGCATATGCAAGGAAGAAGAAAGAGGCGATAGCAATCTCAACATGACGAGAGGTAATTTAGTAAGATAAAAAATTTCTACAACCATATTTTCCTCTCTCATAATATTTACATGTAGGATCATAGGAAAATTCAACAAAATAGCTATCAAAAACATATTCTTAACACGATCCACATGTATGCAAAATTCACACTCTTCCAAAATAGTGAGATTAACATTAACTAAAGTCATGACCTCTCCAAACCCACTTTTATCAACAACTTCATATGATTGAACATTCTCCAAATATGTGGGATCTAAAGTTGACACTCTTACAAACCCACTTTAAATATTATTGCAAACATTATTATCAATCTCATATTCATCATGGGGCTTAAATAAATTTTCAAGATCATAAGAAGAATCACCCCAATCATGATCATTGCAACAAGTAGTAGACATAGCAAAACTAGCATCCCCAAGCTTAGGGTTTTGCATATTATTATCAGAATTGACATCAAGAGAATTTACAATAACATCATTGCAACCATGCTTTTCATCGAAGGAACTATCAAGTATGGGTGCAATAGCAACGATCTCATGTTTAACATAAGGAACTATAGCAAATTCATCTTCATAAATATTGGCATCATGGCCACAAGAATAGCAAGCATAGTGTTCATCAAGGGATATTTCAATCAAATCATCAGAATCATAATTATCTATAGATCCATGCATATTATTATTTTCTTCAGAAGCAACAGTCATTCTTTCAATAAATTCTTTGACATAGACATTATGAGCATAGTTTTCATAGCAATATTTAAGTACGTCAAAATTTTCAGATTCGTAGAGAGTAATATCATACTTTTCAATCAAAGAAGAAACTTCATAAGCACCCTTAAAAGCAACAAATTCTTCAATTTGTTCGATATCGTAGTAACTATAAACACCCTTTGCATAAGAATATAAGATTTCATTATCTTTAAACTCACATAGGTAGGGGAGGTGTTTTTTAGGGTTCTTAGAGCAACAAGTAAAATCATAAATTTCACAGAGATTACAAGCATAACACAAAAATCTATTTATTTGATCCCATAAGAGTCTCCCTTTTTCAGAAAAACGGTGACACATAAAATGAGCATGCTCATCTAAAGATTTCCCATCAACTAGGCTAGTTGGGGTTTCAGCATGAGCGCATAAGGATCGAAGATCATCCAAGTAGAACACTTTAAGTGGATCCATATCAATAGATTTTCAGCAAGCAAAGATGCAAGCAAATAGAAGGCACATGGAAACACAAACAAAGATACATACGGGAAGAAGGCGAAGAAAAGGCAAAGGTGAAGTAGGGGAGAGGAAAATGAGAGGCAAATGGCGAATAATGTAATGCGAGAGATAAGACTTTGTGATGGGTACTTGGTATGTCTTGACTTGAGCGTAGATCTCCCCGGCAACAGCACCAGAAATGGCTAGTTGCTGGGAGATCAAATCTTGACTTGACTTGGCGTAAGCCTCCCCGGCAACGGCGCCAGAAATCCTTCTTGCTACCTCTTGAGCATGCGTTGGTTTTCCCTTTAAGAGGAAAGGGTGATGCAGCAAAGTAGCGTAAGTATTTCCCTCAGTTTTTGAGAACCAAGGTATCAATCCAGTAGGAGGTTACATGCAAGTCGCCTTGTACCTGCACAAACAAATAAGAACCTTGCAACCAACGCGATAAAGGGGTTGTCAATCCCTTCACGGCCACTTGCAAAAGTGAGATATGATAGAGATAATAAGATAAATATTTTTGGTATTTTTATGATATAGATTGGAAAGTAAATATTGCAAAATAAAATAGATCGGAAACTTATATGATGGAAAATAGACCCGGGGGCCATAGGTTTCACTAGTGGCTTCTCTCAAGATAGCATAATCTATAGTGGGTGAACAAATTACTGTCGAGCAATTGATAGAAAAGCACAAAGTTATGAGAATATCTAGGCATGATCATGTATATAGGCATCACGTCCATGACAAGTAGACCGAAATGATTCTGCATCTACTACTATTACTCCACACATCGACCGCTATCCAGCATGCATCTAGAGTATTAAGTTCATAAGAACGGAGTAACGCATTAGGCAAGATGACATGATGTAGAGGGTAAACTCAAGCAATACGATACAAACCCCATCTTTTTATCCTCGATGGCAACAATACAATGCGTGCCTTGCTGCCCCTACTGTCACTGGGAAAGGACACCGCAAGATTGAACCCAAAGCTAAGCACTTCTCCCATTGCAAGAAAGATCAATCTAGTAGGCCAAACCAAACTGATAATTCGAAGAGATTTGCGAAGATATCAAATCATACATATAAGAATTCAGAGAAGAACCAAATATTGTTCATAGATAATCTTGATCATAAACCCACAATTCATCAGATCTCGAAAGACACACCGCAAAAAGAATTACATCGAATAGATCTCCAAGAGAATCGAGGAGAACTTTGTATTGAGATGCAAAGAAAGAGAAGAAGCCATCTAGCTAATAACTATGGACCCGAAGGTCTGTGGTAAACTACTCACACATCATCAGAGAGGCTATGGTGTTGATGTAGAAGCCCTCCGTGATCGATCCCCCCTCCGGCGGAGCGCCAGAGAAGGCCCCAAGATGGGATCTCACAGGTACAGAAGGTTGCGGCGGTGGAAATAGGCTTTCGTGGTGCTCTCGGATGTTTTCGGGGTATATGACTATATATAGGGGAAGGAAGTATGTCGGTGGAGCCATGAGGGACCCACGAGGGTGGGGGCGCGCCCTCCTACCTCGTGGCCGCCTAGTTGCTTCCTTGACGTCCACTCCAAGTCTCCTGGATCACGTTTGTTCCAAAAATAACTCTCCCGAAGGTTTCATTCCGTTTGGATTCCGTTTGATATTCCTTTTCTGCGAAACACTGAAATAGGCAAAAAAAAACAACAATTTGCACTGGGCCTCCGGTTAGTAGGTTAGTCCCAAAAATATATATAAGTGCATAATAAAGCCCATTAAACATCCAAAACAGATAGTATAATAGCATGGAACAATCAAAAATTATAGATACGTTGGAGACGTATCAAGCTCCGCTGGCAGCACGCGGAGCTCCTGGAGGCGGAGCGGACGATCTTTGCCGGCGCGGAGGGCGGCGAGGTTATCGCGCTCTCCTCCGCTGACGAGGTCGAAGGCGGCGAGGACGGAGGCGCGGAGGGCGGCGAGGTTAGCGCGCTCTCCTGCGATGACGAGGTTGAAGGCGGCGGCGACGGCGGCACGAAGGGCGTCGAGGTGGGCCCCGAGGACGAGGAGATCGACGTCGATGAGTGGAGGAGTGCCTTCCCCAATGACCTTGAAGACAACACTGGCCCGGACCCGTCTCGCGGCACACCGTACATGATGAGGAGGGATTGGCTCGACCTCTACCTCGACCGAAAGTAGTTTAGCTTAGTTTTAATTTATGTTTTATGTTTGATTATGCAAAAGTATGTATGTTTATGTTTGAATGCATGCTACTGTCGGTTGAACCTGCTTTGAACTTGATCAAATTGAAGTTTACAACCTTAAGTTTAGGGGATCGACTAGAAAAGGCCAAAAATTGCTGGAGTATATATATATATATATATATATATATATATATATATATATATATATATATATATATATATATATATATATATATATATATATATATATATATATATATATCACTTATGGTTTTAGTCCTTTAACTTTTTAAGGATCGGCTAGAGATGACCTTATGACTTGTTTATTTCAGTTCTTCACAATGTGATGCTCTATATGTGCAACTATTTGCCGTGCAGTTCAATTTCATCAATAACAGTTTCAACAATACCACTATGAATTACGATATTTGGTTGCTGTTAAGGATATTGCAGTTAACATGACTTTTCGTTTTTTTAACAATAACTAGTGTACTTTAGACCTGCACAATACCAGTTTGAATGACTATTTGCTTGTTTTTAAATGTTATGCCTGATGCAGTTAACACACCTTTCCACTTCTTGTTTTGCTTAACTAGCGTGCTTAAGCCTGCACACTGAAGCTATCATTTGTAGATTATGTTGTCTACCATGGATATATTTGGTTGATGTTTAGCCTGTTGTGCTTAACATGCCTTTATATGTACTCATGCAGGACAATATTGAGAACAGTGTTGTTTTTCATCGAGGTTAGTTTCATCGCATTGCTTATATGTACTCATTGTTCAGGATATCGGTAGCTGGTACCATATAGCCTGGGGCTGATAAGGGATTAATCATCGAATCGTACATTTCACTTTGAATATATCGTAACCCATTTATCAAGAGGTTAACTAGGGCCATATTTAATATATCCGAGGCTACATAGCAACATGCATTGTCTTGAATGACTAAATATGCAATCCTGTGCTACATAGCAACAAGGAAGAGTGTTACCTTAATGTTACGATGATGTCTAGATATACATGTAATAAAATATTATATAATGGGATGGAGGGAGTGTTGTACTACATCATTTTTCAATTGTTGTTTAGCTTCTAATATTAACTTGGTGCTTTTAGGTACATATATCATTGCCAAAGATCCACACTTCGACCCTTTCTGCATATGGGGCAATGAGATATTCATGAACCAGCATCAAGTGAGGAAACTGATAAAGATTGTTATTAAAATTTCGAACTATTTGTTTACACTTTATGCAAGACAACAGTGAACTACAGGATGGTAAGTAAGAACCCTGTATAGCCTTCTTTTTACTACCCATAATGAGTTGTGTTAGATGACAATGTCTGAATCTTTTTTCTTTTGGAGTGGATCCTGAAGCAATTTACTCAAGATTACCTCTCAAACTACATGATTGGCGGCCGACCATCACAAGGGGTTGTACTAGAGTCCTACATGCCTTCTGCATCCAGGAGAGCACAATAGGGTCATTCCGCTTCACCTTGTTCAGCAACCGAAATGTAGGTCGCCTCATTCTTTACCATCTGGAATAATACAAGTATAGAACCCTGGTTCATCATTCTTTATTTGGTGCATATGTAATTCTTAAACAAATGTACCTGTGAATCGAATAATTCACTGGTTGTTTGAACTTGATGGATATGAATAAAGCTATAACCTACTTTCAAGTTTAAATTAGGTACAATTTGAAATAGCAGCAATTAAATTAGGGCGAAATTACGGTGTGCAGGTCATTACGGCGCACACGGTTAATAAAGCACAACATGTGCGATATACATCATAATCCGACACAGTTCATGGAGAGGAAACGTGTGTCACAATGCACACAGTTGCCGTTTGCAAAGCATGTGTGATGTCAGACACTATCACATAAGGTGCGGGACAACTAAATGTGTGTGATTGTCTGCCTATCGTACACGGTCTATAATCATGAACTGTTTGTGATGTGTCAGGCATCGTAAAAACCCCGTGCCTGGAATCTTCCTGGAAAGCTCCCATGCCTGGAATCTGCCTGGTTTTAGGTAAAACCACAAAACTTCGAATGCGATGGCAATGTGAGCACAAACGAGTAGCAAGGATGAAGCGTTTGGGATATTCGAGATATCGGAAATTGTTATATAGGGACAACTGTATGCATCAAGGCTCCCTATCCCCGACGGTTTCTGGGTCATGTGGGAAGGACCCCCCTATCGCCGTCACACACTAGGCGACGTTTCCAAATGCCGTCACGGAAAGGGGTTAAAAACCGTTTGTATAGGACCGACGCGCACCAGTGTATGATGATATGATATGTGAGTCATGTTGATGAGTAATTATGCTTTAGTGAGAATATTGGTGTTAAGGTTTGTGATTCCCTATGCAAGCACGATTATTCGTGTTATGCAATGAGTCAATAGTTATGCAATGAAATTACATCCTACTTGTGGTGCATTATTCGGCGTTAGTTATGCTTAATGCTCGCTTATGAGATTTTTCGTTTCTTGGTTGGTCGCTTCTCAATCTTTCGCTAGCCTTCATTTAGTACTAAGTATGATCAGTACTTGTGCATCCAAAATCCTTTAAACCAGTTTTGCCATATGAGTCCACCATACCTACCTATATGTGGTATTCTTTTGCCGTTCTAAGAAAATTTGTATGTGCCATCTCTAATTTTCAAAAGAAACTTCTCTTTTGTGTGTTTGTACCGCTCATGAAACGGTAGGGGGTGGCTAATATATTTCCATGCTAGATGTGTTATTCTCAAGATGAGTGTTTATTCACTTGTCATTGCACGAGAGTACGACAAAGGTATTAGGGATGCCCAGTCCCGAAATGAAAAATGAATTTACTTTATGTTGTCAAATAATAAATTCCTTGGAAAGTGTTTGTATGGAAGGAACCCGTGGATACGGTTAGTCATGGAAAGTGAAAGTATGGTGGAAAAAGGAATAAACTTTATTTTCTGTTTGGGAACCGCCTATGATATATCTAGCATGGAAAGTATTGGGAACTACTCGACCGTTCTCGTTGATAGGAAAAGCATGCCTCCCAAAATGTTTTTATCTCTATCTTTTTCTCTTTGAGCTCTGGCACCTCTAAAAATCCCTACTTCCCTCTGCGAAGGGCTTTCTTTTACTTTATGCAATTTTTATTTTTATCTGAGTTTCCATCCTCTCTTATAAAGCACCAACTAAGGGGCACTATGATTGTACTTGAGCATTGGGTGTAGCTAATATGCGAGTGTGTTTCATGAATGGATCAATGATTGAGCATAATGCGCTAGGGGTAACTTGGTTTAGTGTTGATATTTTCAGAGAAATGGTTGCTTGTTGATATGCTTGAGTATTAAAGTCCTCATGTCAAAACTAGACTATTGCTTTGAACCATATCAAAGTCCAAATGTCCATGCTACAAAGAAAAGAATATGTGATGAACATGTTAGGCAGCATTCCACATCAAAAATTCTGTTTTTATCTTTTACCTACTCGAGGACGAGCAGGAATTAAGCTTGGGGATGCTGATACATCTTCAACGTATCTATAATTTTTTTATTGTTCCATGTTGTTATATTATCATTCTTGGATTGTGACGCCCCCGATTCAATCGTACACTAATCATGCACGCAAATGTGTACGATCAAGATCAGGGACTCACGGGAAGATATCACAACACAACTCTACAAATAAAATAAGTCATACAAGCATCATAATACAAGCCGGGGCCTCGAGGGCTCGAATACAAGTGCTCGATCATAGGCGAGTCAGCGGAAGCAACAATATCTGAGTACGGACATAAGTTAAACAAGTTTTGCCTTAAGAAGGCTAGCACAAACGGGATACAGATCGAAGAGGAGCAGGCCTCCTGCAGGGGATCCTCCTAAGTTACTCCCGGTCGCCGCGTCGGCGGGCTGCACGTAGTAGTAGGCGCCTCGAGTAGTAGTAGTCGTCGAGGCGGTGGCGTCGCTCCTGGGCTCCATCGTCAGTTGCACAATCGAGTAGAGATAGGGGAAAAGGGGAATAAGGCAACCGTGAGTACTCATCCAAAGTACTGCAAGCAAGGAGCTACACTACATATGCATGGATATATGTGTAAAGGGCCATATCGGTGGACTGAACTGCAGAATGCCGAATAAGAGGGGATAGCTAGTCTTAACGAAGACTACGCTTCGGACACTGTCTTGCAATGAGATGAAGAGGACAAACGGAAGTCCTCCAAGTAACATCACATAGCAATAATCCTACCCGCAATCCCTGCTCATAACCACGAGCGAGAGCGACCACGGTTGTATCCGCACTTGGAAGGTGTGTTTTATCAAGTATCCGGTTCTAGTTGTCATAAGCTCAAGGTACAACTCCAAGTCGTCCTGTTATCAAGATCACGGCTATTCGAATAGATTAACTTCCTGCGGGGTGCACCAACTTACCCAACACGCTTGATCCCATTTGGCGGACACACTTTTACGGGTCATGCCCGGCCGCGGAAGATCAACACGTCGCAGCCCCACCTAGGCACAACAGAGAGGCCAAGACGCGGTCTAAACCTAAGCGCCAGGGGTGCAGGGCCCATCGCCTGAAAGCACACTCACACGCTATGCGTCTGTGGCGGAAGCAGACCTAGCCTAGTGGCGTTCGAGTCCAATCCGGCGCGCCCGCTCCGTCGTGACGTCTGAAGTGCTTCGTGATACCACGGCGCGGGATACCCATAACTACTCCCACGTAGATGGTTAGTGCGTATAAGCTCGTGAGACAACTCAGATCAAATACCAAGACCTCGTTAAGCGTGTTAAGTAACATGAACGCCGAACAGGCCAGCCCACCTCTCTCCTAGGCGGTCTCAACCTGCCTCGCGCTCCGCCTCAAAGATCCACTCGCGGGTGCTCCATCAGCCGACCCGACTTTAGTCTCACATGTATCATGTATAAGTATATAGTATATACCCATGATCAACTCCCGAGTGATCACGGCCCGATAGTATAGCACGGCAGACGGACAAGAATGTAGGGCCACAGATGAATGTACTAGCATCCTATACTAAGCATATAGGATTGCGGTAAGGTAACAATGAATAACAAGGACATGCTATGCAGCGGTATAGGAGTATCTCGAAAAGCAAGAACATGCTATACTACTCTAATGCAAGCAGTGTAGATAAGAGTAAGCGATATCTGGTGATCAAGGGGGGGGGCTTGCTGGTTGCTCGCAAGAGAGAGGGTCGTCAACACCGTAGTCGAACTGCCAAGCAGCAGCGTCGGTCTCGTAGTCTACCGGAGAGAAGAGGGGGAAGAAACAATGAATACAAAGTAAACAGATGCATATCGATGCATGACATGCCAAGAAGCGATGCTAGGCGTGCCCTAACGTGGTATGGGGGGTACTGGTTAAGGGGGGAAACATCCGGGAAAGTAATCCCGGTGTTTTGGGTTTTCGGGCAGAGGAGCCGGAGGGGAAAAGTTGCAGGTTCGATAGGTTAGGGGTGTGTGGCGGACGAACGGACTGC
The DNA here is from genome assembly GCA_021605205.1 of Aegilops longissima. Taxonomy (NCBI): domain Eukaryota; kingdom Viridiplantae; phylum Streptophyta; class Magnoliopsida; order Poales; family Poaceae; genus Aegilops; species Aegilops longissima. The sequence goes on from CM038680.1 coordinate 149,678,140, forward strand.
GTATCCGGATTCATCACTTCGTTCTGAGCAACTTTCATGTTGAAAATATTTTAATCCGAGTTACGGATTAAAAGATATGATTTTTAAAAGATTTTAATAATTTCTGGAATTTAATTAATTATTTAATTAATTCGAAGATGTATTTATGACGTCAGCATGATGTCATGCTGACGTCAGCAGTCAACAGGGTTGACTGAGTCAACCCTGACAGGTGGGTCCCGTTCGTCATACCCTGTTATCTAATTAACCTAATCAAATTTAATTAACAGTAGTTAATTAAGTTAATTAGTTATTAGGTTTAATTAATCAGGATTAATTAGATTAACTAATTAATTAATTAATTAATTAATTTGTTTTATTTAATTTTCATTTTCTGTTTATTTTTAAAACCATTCGGTGGGGGTGGGGCCCCCATGTCATCGGCCCTAGGGGGCCAAACGGGCGTGCGGGCGTGCGGGGTGGCCCGTTCGGGCGCGACCAGGGGGCAGGCGTGGCGCCACCGATCCCAGCGGCGTGGCGGAGGGCCGACGAGGAGCCGGCGAGGCGGTCCCAGTGGGAGCCCGGCGGTGTCTGGTCGCCGGAGGCGGAGGTAGACGGAGGGGGTGCGGACACGGCACAAGGCGTCAGCTGCCAGCCAAGCGTCGCCGAAAGTCGTCGGGAAGGGCCGGGGTTCCGTGGCGGGGGCGAGGGCGCCGTCGGACGGTGGAGTCCGGGTCGCGGGCGTCGTCAGGGGAGAGAGAGGTGAGGCCAAGGCGGAGGCCGAAGCGGTAAACACGGGCGAGGAAGCGCCCTTCAGGGGAGGAGAGGAAGCGGGCGTGGCATGGACGGCGTGGAGCCGGGGACGGGAGGCCTGGGCGACAGCGTCGTCGGAGGGGAGAGAGGAGCGAGGGCCGAGGCGGCTCACTGTGGGTGCTGGGGTCTAGGAGGCGGGCGCGGTGGAGCCTGTGGCGACCGCGAGGAGGAGTCGGGAGGCGGCCGCCGCGTCGGGAGGGGATCCAGGAGGCGCGGGAGGTCGGGGCGACCAGGCGGTGCCCAGCGTGGGCGACAGGCGGCGGGGGGGTCGGCGGAGAGGCGCAGGGGGCGGAGGCGACGGTTGGCGAGGCTGGGCCATGGCGATGAGGAGAGGATTTAGGACCGCCCGATCCGGATCGGGCGGGGAGGAGAAGGAATCGGGGGGGGGGAGAGTGAGGCGGGGGGGGGCTAGGGTTTCCAGCCAGGAGGGGGTTAAGTGGGGTGGGGGGCCGGTTGGGCCGGGCCTTGGGGTTGGCCGACTGGGCCAGGTGGGGAGGGGCTGGCCCAGTTGGGCCAGTGGGGATTCCTTTCCCACTCCTTTTGTTTTTGTTATTTTTTTCTCTTTTCTTATTTTCTTCTTTTCTGTTTTAGCTTATTTAAAATGTCAAAGCACTTTACAAAATTTTGTGCACCCCACCATAATTAGGTTTGTTATTTTAGACAACCCCCGAACATTTTAGTTTTAGTTTTTGAAAACTTTTATCGTTTGCTTTTGTTTTAAAATTTGAATTTGAACCGGGATCGATTTATCGTGAGCATAGTCACAGTAACCGAGGTGACGTGGCTTCATTAGCCGGGATTACTTTAGCTTAATTATCCGGGTGTTACAAATCTCCTCCACTACAAGAAATCTCGTCCCGAGATTTTGGAGGTAGAAGGAAAGAGTGCGGGATATTCATATCGAAGACGATTCTCGCGTTCCCAGGTGGCTTCGTCTTCAGAGTGATTCACCATCGGACTTTGAGGAACTTGATCGCCTTCGGCGTGTGCGGCGTTCAGCTTGGTCGAGAATGCGGACGGATGCTCTTTATAGGAGAGGTCTGTTGCAATTCGAGCACTTCATGGTCCACTTGCTCGGATTGGGTCCTTGAAGCAGCGTCGGAGTTGGGACACGTGGAACACATCGTGAACTGAGAAAGGTTCGTGGAAGCTCCAGTTGATAAGCCACTTTTCCGCCTTTCGAGAATAGTGAATGGGCCAATATAGCGAGGAGCTAGTTTGCCCTTGATCCCAAGCGGTGAGCACCCTTCATTGGTGTAGCGAAGATAGGCCTTTTCGCCGAGTTGATAGACCATGTCTTTGTGATGACGGTCATAATTACTCTTTTGACGAGACGAGCGGTCTTGAGATTCTCGCGAATAATGCGGACTTGTTCTTGACATGTTGGATAATATCCGGACGAAGAGTGGGCGTTCCCGATTTCGACCAGTTCGGAGGGTTCGGCACTTTCGTCCATATAACACTTCAAGGGGCCATCTTGAGACTAGCTTGATAGCTATTATTATAAGAGAACTCAGCATCGGAGAGATTCCTCCCATTTCTTGCGAAGGAAGCGACACAAGCTCGAAGCATGTCTTGAGAATTTGGTTGACACGTTCAACTTGCCCTTGAGATGCGGATGAAGCGCGATCTTGAAAGATAAATGAGTTCCCATAGCTTCTTGAAAACTTGCCCGTAATCTTGAAGTGAATAAGCTGCCACGGTCCGAACGATAACCAGTGGAATACCGTGAAGTGAAACAATTCTGGACATATAGAGCGTTGCAAGCTGACTAGCGGTGATCGTTTCTTTGACCGCGGAAAATGAGCAACTTTAGAAAGCGGTCAATGACGACAAGAATTGCATCATTACCTTTCTGCGATTTGGGAAATCCAAAGGCGAAGTCCATTTCAACATGGTCCCATTTCCATTCAGGAATAGAGATAGGCTGCAGAGTTCCAAAGAGGCCTTTGGTGTTCTGCTTTGATCTGACGGCAAGCGTCACACTCGGCAACATAGCGAGCGATGTCTTGCTTCATATTAGACCACGGAATCTCGGCGAATGTCTTGATACATCTTTGTGCTACCAGGATGGATACATAGAGGCGTATCATGAGCTTCTTTCATAACCTTCGAGTCATATTCAGGTTTTCCTTCTTACGGCACCACTAGGCGGCCTTTGAAGTACAAGGCGCCATCATCGGCAATAGTGAAGGATGAGGATTTCCTTTCTTGATGTCTTGTTTAAGCTTGTAGACTTGAGTCAAATCCTGCATTGTCTTTATGGTGCCCACGAGATCGGGTTCAACAGCCGTGGTATAGAGGAACCACAGGGAACAACACGGAGATTCATCTTGCGGAACTCCGGAGGAGGGGAGCGAGTGCACCGGAGGAACAATATGGAGGTTCAGCTTTCTGAATTCTTCAACAAGTGGGGGCTGAACTTTGTGAACTCAAGATGGTTCTTGATAAGACTTGCGGCTCAAGGCATCAGCCATTACATTAGCCTTGCTCGGCGTATAGGAAATACCAAATCAAAGTCTGCAAGCTGTCTCCATCCATCTCTGGCAGACGGAGGTTCAGGTCTGGCTGAGTAAACAGATACTTCAGACTTTGGTGATCGGTGAAGATCTCTAGCGATTACCGAGAAGGTAATGTCGCCAACGCTTTAGTGCATGAATGACGGCAGCAAGTTCGAGGTCGTGAACTGGGTAGTTCTCTTCGTGAGGGCGAATGACGAGAGGCATAAGCAACCACTTTGCGCTCTTGCATTAGGACACCGCCTAAACATTGACGAGAAGCGTCGCGATAAATGACGAAGTCCTTCTTAGTATCGGGAGGAGCTAGCATTTGGGCAGAAGTCAACTTGTCTTTGAGTGCCCGGAAACTTTCGACACTTATCATCCATTGGAATTTGGCGCCCTTATACAGCAGTTAGTCGGAGGCACGGAAATCTTGGAGAAGTTCTCGGCGAATCGACGGCAATAGTGGCGAGACCGAGAAAACTTCGACTTATGCGTTCTTGGAGGAGTCAATCGAGAATAGCCTGAACTCTTTCAGGGTTGACGACAATACTATCCTTAGAGATGACATGCCCAAGATAGGTTACTTCGGGAAGCCAGAATTCACATTTGGAGAACTTGGCATAGAGTTGATGCTCTCGTAGCTTTTCTAGCACAAGAAGAAGATGTTCAGCATGCTCTTCTTAATTCTTGGAAAAGATCAGGATATCATCCAGATAAACCACGACAAACTTGTCGAGGTAATCCATGAATATATAGTTCATCAGGCGAGAGAAGGTGGCTGGAGCATTGGTTAAGCCGAAAGACATGACGGTGTACTCGTAAGATCCATAACGAGTCACAAATGCGGTCTTGGGGATATCCTCCTCACGAACACGGATCTGGTGGTAACCCAACCTCAAGTCGAGTTTGAGAACAACGACGAACCAGCCAATTGATCATAAAGATCATTGATCCGAGGAAGAGGATACTTATTCGAATGGTAGCTTGATTTATAGGACGGTAGTCTTGGACCAATCGGTTTGTCCCATCCTTCTTCTTAACAAAGAGAGAAGGTGCTCCCCAAGGAGAGCAACTTGGGCGAATGAAGCCGCTTTGAAGAGATTTGTCGATTTCCTCCTTTAGCTCAAGGAGTTCATGCGGCGGCATCTTGTAGGGTCGTTTGGCTATAGGAGTGGTGCACGGTTTCAAGTCGATGACGAATTCGACAGCTCTAGCGAGGGAATCCTGAAGTTCTTGAGAAAAGCGTCTTGGAAATCGCATAAGCAGCGGGAATGTTTTCAATGCCCTCGAGGGTGCGGCGTTCAATGCATTCAATGCATAGAGCCTTGCCTCGGCATCTGAACGAGCGAGCATTGTAGCTTACTATTTCATCGAAGGGTGTAGCAGATGGGCGGTCTTAGTGGCGCAAACGATTGACGATATCGCTTTCAACCAATCCATCCCCAAAATGAGGTCGATGTTAGGCGTCTTGAGGATAATGGGGAGGCATAGAATTCCAGCCCTTGATTTCCACGGGGCGTCGGCGCCAACCATGGAGGTTTGACATTGTCCCAATGGGGTTTTACCACTACCGAAGAGTTCATCTCCTCACACTTAATGTCGTGCTTGTATGCAAAGTCTTGAGACATGAATGAATGCGATGCTCTGAATCGAATAAAACAGATCAGTACTGAATTTACGAGGAGTGTACCCATCACGATGAGCAGCTGGTCTTGAGCTTCGTTCGGATCAACGTGGTTGGCTGAGCTTACCCATAAGACTTGGCGGTGTTGTTGCGGGTGCAGGTGTTTCCACGGCCACTCTTTGGAAGAACCACTGATTCGGTTCTCGTTGCATTCTCTAGCACGGTGCCCTGGTTGTCCTTTGAAGCATAAGCCATTATTGGAAGTGGGAGCAGGAGCTTGGGGTGGTGGAGCTGGAAGCTTGGCTGCTTAGTTGTAGGCGCATTTAGGTGTAGCATAGTTCTGCCTTGAAGCGAGTGCATTCGGCTGGTACATCTGTTGGGAATCCATATCTTGCGCTTCTGCGAGGACGGGCCGAAGATGAGCCCGTGTCGCAGTTCGCTGTTAGAGCTCTGGTATTCCTGCGAGACCAGTTTCGACATTGATAGCTTTGTTCACCAAGGTGGCGAAATCAGCAAAGTCATGCACTAGAAGTGCGAGCTTGATGTCGACTTGAAGACCGTCACGGAACTTCTCTGTCTGCGTGCATCGGTTGCAATATCCTCTTGACATAGCGAGACAAGTCCAAGAACTCTCGTTGATAAACTATGATCTTGTTGCCTTGGGTGAGGTTGCGGAACTCACGCTTCTTCGGTCCATGACCCCTTGAGGATGAAGCGGGCACGGAAGGCAGCACGGAAGTCGGCGGTGATGAGTGTTCCAAGCTGGCAGAGTCGCGGTGGCTGTCCCACCATTGAGCTGCGGGTCCCTTGGGAAGAAGGAAGCAAAGGTGACATAGTGGCGGGGCTACATCAGCAGACTCCATCTCATAGGTGATGTCACGGGCCGATCATCGACATCCGATGGCTGGGTTGAGCTGCGTACACGCTGGGGTTGAGCGTATGAAATCCTGCGAGTTGTTCCGTTTGGGTGCTGGTTCATATTGGGGCGAGGCGAGCCATCATGTTCTCCATGAACTGGCGATTCATCTCGAGCTGTTGGATCATACCAGCCATGTACTCGGCGGTGGTGGGAAGTTGGCACCACGACCACGACCTGCTGGCCTAACCATCCTGCTATTATATAACGAGGTAGTTCAGCATTTGAGAAATTAAGCAAGAGACAGGAATCATTCATGATGAAACATGCATAATGAAAGCAACATGATGGGAACTACATAGTAGTTGGCATATCTTACAAAGGAATCATGCATAGAGTTCGATACATAGATTCGATTACATAGACTACTACATCATAGGCGGCACGAGGCTCATGGCGAATACATCAAACACTAACAAGCAAGTCTACATCAGTCCACAGCAGTCTGCGGAGGTAGCTGTAGCTGAAAGCTGATAGTCTTGGCGGGATAGTCCTCCACGTCGGTGACACAGGGGCGCGGATACTCGGTGCTGAATCCGGCGTCTAGGTGGCGAAAAAGGGCCAAGTCGGAGAGTAGCCTCCCACGTCGTGCCAACCGACACCTGGGCATCACGGTCTGGCTGGGTAGATGGCGAACGCGGCAGCTCTCGGATCGGACAAAGGGTGCATCAGCGTCGAGCACGGTAGAGGTGCCGACGGGTGATGTACAACTCGTGGCGAAGAGCTCGGTTAGCTCGATCCAGCCCATCGACATGCGAACAAAGTTACGATGGTGGAAGGGCTCTCTGGTGACGATGGAGTAGGCAGCGGTGTAGTAACCCTCCTCACCAACATCGACGCGATAGCAATGTACCGAAGGGGAGGTGTCCAACTCTCGATACTCGCGCGAAGGCGTGTCGAGCATCATAAGCAACATCGTGGACTGCCATATCGATAGTCACTCCAACACCATGTGCGGTGTGCAGCACAAGAGGTGGACTCGTACTCCGAGAGTAGAGGTGGGCGATGGCGCATCGCTTGCTCGGTTATAGTCTGGTACTCCTCATAGGCGGTGTACTCGGGGTGCCAGCGATAACCCAGATAGGTCATCATCTCGGCTAGCACCGCAGTGATCCCGAGGCACCAATGGCCGTCGTGTGGCGCACGACCTGCCTCGTGGGTTCCATCTCGAAAACAAAGGCGTTTCAAAGGAGTCAAATGACGGTGTGGAAATTGCTCAAATACAATTCCAAGAACAACTAGGGCTATATCCAACTTTGGGGTGCGAGGTCACGGGATCCTAGTGTTAGTTAGTAAAATCGTTTAACCCGAGTAGAAGAGAGTTCAGAGTCCCGAGTAAAGGCCGAGGTAAAAGATCCTAGTACCACCCGATGGCGGCGTGGGCCCGTAAGGCACACAGCCAATTTAGTAAAAGTTTTGCAATGTCTAGACTCGAATTGACCAAGGAGTGTGGAAGGGGATTCCTACAGCGATCGGCTCGATACCAACTTGTGACGCCCCGATTCAATCGTACACTAATCATGCACGCATAAATGTATATGATCAAGATCGAGACTCACGGGAAGATATCACAACACAACTCTACAAATAAAATAAGTCATACAAGCATCATAATACAAGCCAGGGGCCTCGAGGGCTCGAATACAAGTGCTCGATCATAGGCGAGTCAGCGGAAGCAACAATATCTGAGTACGGACATAAGTTAAACAAGTTTTGCCTTAAGAAGGCTAGCACAAACTGGGATCTGGATCGAAAGAGGAGCAGGCCTCCTGCACAGGATCCTCTAAGTTACTCTGGTGGTCGTCGGTGGGCTGCACGTAGTAGTAGGCGCCTCGCAGTAGTAGTCGCCGTGGCGGTGGCGTCGCTCTCGGCTCCATCGCTGGTTGCAGCAATCGAGTAGAGATAGGGAAAAGGGGAACAAGGCAACCGTGAGTACTCATCCAAAGTACTACTTAAGCAAGGAGCTACACTACATATGCATGGATATATGTGTAAAGGCCATATCGGTGGACTGAGCTGCAGAATGCGAGAATAAGAGGGGATAGCTAGTCTTAACGAAGACTACGCTCGGACACTGTCTTGCAATGACATGTAAGAGGACAAACGGAAGTCCTCCAAGTAACATCACATAGCAATAATCCTACCCGGCAATCCCCTGCTCATAACCCTGAGCGAGAGCGACCACCGGTTGTATCTGGCACTTGGAAGGGTGTGTTTTATCAAGTATCCGGTTCTAGTTGTCATAAGCTCAAGGTACAACTCCAAGTCGTCCTGTTACCGAAGATCACGGCTATTCGAATAGATTAACTTCCTGCAGGGTGCACCAACTTACCAAAGACGCTTGATCCCATTTGGCGGACGCACTTTTCGGGTCATGCCCGCCACGGAAGATCAACACGTCGCAGCCCCACCTAGGCACAACAGAGAGGCCAACGCGGTCTAAACCTAAGCGCCGCAGTGCAGGCCCATCGCCTGAGCACACACAAGACGTTGCATCTGTGGCCGAAGCAGACCTAGCCTAGTGGCGTTCGATCCAATCCGGCGCGCCCTCCGTCGTGACGTCTGAAGTGCCGGTGATACCACGGCGGGGGATACCCATAACTACTCCGCGTAGATGGTTAGTGCGTATAAGCTCGTAGCCAACTCAGATCAAATACCAAGACCTCGATAAGCGTGTTAAGTAACCGCGAGCGCCGAACAGGCCAGGCCCACCTCTCTCTAAGCGGTCTCAACCTGCCTGCCGCTCCGCCTCAAAGATCCACTCGGGTGCTCCATCACCCGACCGACTTTAGTCTCACATGTATCATGTATAAGTATATAGTATATACCGTGATCAACTCCCGAGTGATCACGGCCCGATAATATAGCACGGCGGACGGACAAGAATGTAGGGCCACAGATGAATGTACTAGCATCCTATACTAAGCATATAGGATTGCGGGTAAGGTAACAATGAAGTAACAAGGACAAAGCTATGCAGCGGTATAGGAGTATCCGAAACAGTAACATGCTATACTACTCTAATGCAAGCAGGTAGATAAGAGTAAGCGATATCGGTGATCAAGGGGGCTTGCACTGGTTGCTCTGGCAAGAGAGAGGGTCGTCAACACCGTGGTCGAACCGGCAAGCAGCGTCGGTCTCGTAGTCTACCGGAGAGAAGAGGGGAAGAAACAATGAATACAAAGTAAACAGATGCATATCGATGCATGACATGCCAAGCGATGCTAGGCGTGCCCTAACGTGGTATGGGGTCTTGGTTAAGGGAAACATCCGGAAAGTAATCCGGTGTTTTGGGTTTTCGAGCGGAAGGCGGAGGAAAAGTTGCAGGTTCGATAGGTTAGGGGTGTGTGGCGGACGAGCGGATCACGTATCCGGATTCATCACTTCGTTCTGAGCAACTTTCATGTTGAAAATATTTTAATCCGAGTTACGGATTAAAAGATATGATTTTTAAAAGATTTTAATAATTTCTGAAATTTAATTAATTATTTGATTAATTCGAAAATGTATTTATGACGTCAGCATGATGTCATCTTGACGTCGGCGATCAACGAGGTTGATCGAGTCAACCCTGACAGTGGGTCCGTTCGTCATACCTCATTATCTAATTAACCTAATCAAATTTAATTAACGATGAGTTAATTAAGTTAATTAGTTATTAGGTTTAATTAATCGAGATTAATTAGATTAACTAATTACTTAATTAATTACTTAATTAATTAATTAATTAATTAATTTGTTTTATTTAATTTTCATTTTCTGTTTATTTTAAAACCATTCGGTGGGGTGGGGCCCCATGTCATCGGCCCTGAGGGGCCAAACAGGCGTCTTGGCGTGCGGGGTGGCCTGTTCGGGCACGACCCAGGGGGCGGGCGTGGCGCCCGATCCCAGCACAAGCGTGGCGGAGGGGGCTGACGAGGCCGTGGCGAGGCGGTCCCAGTGGGAGCTTGGCGGTGTCCGGGTCATGAGGCAGCGGAGGTAGACGGAGGTGTGCGGACACACAAGGCGTCAGCCATGCCTGTGTCGCGGGGTCGTCAGGAAGGGCAGGGGTTCCGTGGCGGGGCGGGCGCCGACGTGGAGTCCGGGTCACGGGGTCGTCGACGGGGAGAGAGGGGGGTGAGGCCAAGGCGAGGCCGGGCGGTAGGCACGGGTAAACCTGGCGAGGAGGCGCCCTTCAGGGGAGAGAGGGAAGTGGGGGTGGGTCACGGACGGCGTGGAGCCGGCGACGGGAGGCCCGGGCGGCGGCAGCAGGCGTGGGGGGAGAGGGAGCGAGGGGCCCGAGGGCGAAGCTCACTGTGGGTGCGCGGGGTCTAGGAGGCATGCGCGGTGGAGCCTGGTGGCGACCGCGAGAGGGAGTCGGGGAGGCGGCCGCGGCGTCGGGAGGGATCCGGTGAGGCGGGGAGGTCGGGGCGACCCAGCGGGCCAGTGCCCAGGCGGGGCGGACAGTGGGGGGGTTCGGGCGGAGAGGGGCGCAGGGGGCGGGCGACCGGTTGGGCGGCGGGGGCCGCCAGCGATGAGGGAGGACGAGAGGGACCGCCCAATCCAGATCGAGCGGGGAGGAGAAGGGAATCGGGGTGGGGGAGAGTGAGGGGGGGGGGCTAGGGTTTCCACCAGGGAGGGGGGTTAAGTGGGGTGGGGGCGGTTGGGCGGGCCTTGGGGTTGGCCGGTGGGCGGTGGGGAGGGCTGGCCCGGTTGGGCGATGGGGATTCCTTTCCCTCCTTTTGTTTTTGTATTTTTTCTCTTTTCTTATTTTCTTCTTTTCTGTTTAGCTTATTTAAAATGTCAAAGCACTTTACAAAATTTTGTGCACCCCACCATAATTAGGTTTGTTATTTTAGACAACCCCCGAACATTTTAGTTTTAGTTTTTGAAAACTTTTATCGTTTGCTTTTGTTTTAAAATTTGAATTTGAACCGGGATCGATTCATCGTGAGCTTAGTCACAGTAACCGAGGTGACGTGGCTTCATTAGCCGGGATTACTGTAGCTTAATTATCCGGGTGTTACATGGATGTATTACAATCATTTTATATCATTTTTTGGTACTAACCTATTAACATAGTGCCCAGTGCCAGTTGCTGTTTTCTGCTTGTTTTTTACATCGCAGGAAATCAATACCAAATGGAGTCCAAATGCAACGAAACTTTTTGGAGATTTTCTGGAGTAGAAGACATCCAGTGGACCAAAGAAGTACCGAGGAGGGGGCCCGAGGTAAGCACAAGACACCAGGGCGCGCCTGGAGGCCCATGCATGCCCTGATGGGTTGTGCCCACCTCGGTGGCCTCCCGCACCACCTCTTTGTTCTATAAATATGACAATATTCCTAAAACCCTAGGGGAGTCGACAAAAATCAATTCCAGCCGCCGCAAGTTCCAGAACCACCAGATCCAATCTAGACACCATCACGGAGGGGTTCATCATGCGCACTGGTGCCTCTCCGATGATGCCTGAGTAGTTCACTGTAGACCTATAGGTCCGTAGTTAGTAGCTAGATGGCTTCCTCTCTCTCTCTTCTGGTTCTCAATACAATGGTCTCTTGGAGATCCATATGATGTAACTCTTTTTTTGCGGTGTGTTTGTTGGGATCCGGTGAACTTTGAGTTTATGATCAGATCTATGTTTTTATTCATGAAAGTTATTTGAGTCTTCTTTGATCTCTTATATCCGTGATTGCTTATAGCCTCGTATATCTTCTCCGATATTTGGTTTTGTTTGGCCAACTTGATCTATTTATCTAGCAATGGGAAGAGGTGATTTGTGATGGGTTCGATCTTACGGTGCTTGATCCCAGTGACAGAAGGGGAACCGACACGTATGTATCGTTGCTATTAAGGATAACAAGACGGGGTCTATTTCTACATAAATAGATATTTTTCTACATCATGTCATCATTCTTATTGCATTACTCCATTTCTCCATGAACTTAATACACTAGATGCATGCTGGATAGCGGTCGATGTGTGGAGTAATAGTAGTAGATGCAGGCAGGAGTCGGTCTACTAATCTTGGACGTGATGCCTCTATAATGATCGTTGCCTATATGTTGTCATGAGTATTTGAAGTTCTACCAATTGCCCAACAATAATTTGTTTACCCACCGTTTGCTATTTTTCTCGAGAGAAGCCACTAGTGAAATCTACGGCCCCCAGGTCTCTTCTTTATTATATTTGCCTTCGCGGTCTATTTTCCTTTGCTTTTATTTTCAGATCTCTTAATCCAAAAATACAAAAATACCTTGCTGCAATTTTTGTTTATTTATTTTATCTCGCGTTGCCGTGAGATCTATTTATCCAATCTACTACAATTTTATCTATCTTTTTACCCGTGAGGGATTGACAACCCCTCTCTTACATCGGGTTGCAAGTATTTGTTCTTTGTGTGCAGGAGCTGTTTACGTGGTGTTGCGTGGTTCTCCTAATGGTTTGATAACCTTGGCCTCATCACAGAGGGAAATACCTACCGTTGTTGTGCTGCATCATCCCTTCCTCTTTGGGGAAATACCGACGTAGTTCCCGTTGTTGCCGTTGTCGCCGCTGCTGCATCTCCATAGACGCGGCCACCGGCTACCCCGCACCGTATACGCATGTCCAGGAGGCTCGCTGCCCTCATCTTCGTCCTCCCCAAACATCAGGACAAGTGGACCGACCCCGAGCCTCACCATCGACCCGTCTGCACTGCCTCGGTTGCCATCGCCATTGACGCCGATCCACTCCACCTCGACCTCCTCCGGCACCACCGAACACCCCCCGCCGGTGCCGATGTGAGCCCCGTTCCTCCTCGACCTCCCTTTGCTCCTTCCCATGCCTCGTAGAACAGTCATCATAAAGCACCGTCGTCGTTGCCACATCGTCGCCCTGGTCGCTTTCGCCTATCCTGGCTCGCGCCCGAGCACTGCCTCGAGTTCGCGGGCCTCACAGGAGCACAACACAACCACCAACTCCCCTCCATGTGCCCTGCAGCGTCCATCCCGATGACACCCCGTAGCTACTGCCGCTGCAACTCGTCGTCGGCGCTGTTCCCAGCCTCCCTAGCTGCTGCCGCGGCCACCACTCGACGTGGCCCTTCGCCCATGTTCGAACACGCCCCTCCGCGCGCCAAATGATGGTCGGAGACGCGATCTCGAGCCCCTCCGCCCTCCTTATGGTCGTCGGGGCTCTGCCGCCGGCGCGCCACTGTGGTTTAAGCCGCCCTGGGCCACTGATCGATCTGCCCAGGTGGTTAGCTGGCTAATTAGCCACTAACCCAAAAACTAACCCCCTGACATGTGGAACCACTTTGTAATTAGACTAACTAAGATTAGTTTAAAATTAAACTCAGTTAATTAATAGGCCACTGACAGAAGGAGTCCAGAGCTTAATCAGTAAAATTAGATTAGTCTAAAAACCTTGTTAGTCTAACAGAGACTGGCAAGTGGCTCTAGTGGATCCCTTTACCGGTCAACCCCTTTAGCAGACTGTTGTGTACACTCTGTGTGTGCACTTCGCGTTTTCCTTTTTATTTTGAATTAATATTAACTTCAGAAAATGTTTACATCTTTGAAAAATCATATAAATTAATTTGTAAGTGAGATGAAAATAATTTATATATGAAAATTGCTCAGAAAAATGTGACGGTCCGAATATGCAATCCATTCAGCTGTCACATGCCTATAACATGATGAACATGGATCCTTCCCCTCCGATTCCTCTATTCGAAAACTGCCAAACGTCGGGAAAACATTCCCAGATGTTTTCTTGCTTCGTCGGTATCGTTTAGCACTGCGCTAGGTCACCCCTAGCACGGCATATTGACATGTCATGCATCGTGATGCATTTGTTTGCATTATATTTATTATTTCGTCCCCCTCTTCTCTCTGGAAGACACTGAGACTAACGCTGCTGTCGTGTACGAATATGCCCCTGACATCCAGCCACTCTCAGAAGAGCTTCCAGGCAAGCAAAAACCCCTTGATCATTCCTATATCGCCAATTCCTTCTCTCTCATGCTTGCATTAGAATGTGCTATTGTATTTGATTACTCCTATTCTGATGCATAGCCTGATTTTGTGACCTGCTATTGTTACTTACCTGTTTATCCTATATGCTTAGTATAGGTTGGTTAGTGATCCATCAGTGACCCCTCACCTTGTCCCTGTTGCCCCCGCTTTATCACCAATGACTCAATCAACGTGATCGACGTCTAGAGCCCGACACATCATCGACGCCCCCTTAGTTGTATGACTCTGCAGAGCTACTATCGAGTGTCGAGAGTGATTCCTCGTATCGCACTCCTGATGATAACTCTGTAGTGTAGCTAATCAGTCATGGATTACGGAGGGCTATTCCTCCTTCACCACTCCTGATAATGACTCTGTCATGCAGCTCCTCAAGTGTGAACCCTCGACGGTGATTTCGCCAAGTTCACCTTGACGGTTACACCGAGTAGGAATTCATCAAGGGCGATTCCTCGGGTTTCCCTCTTGTTGTTATGGACACACGGTTACTTTAACTTTACCCCAGAACCATGTTGAAGAAGGGTCGCCCCGAGGGGTACCCGCGCGTGATGTGGAGTCGGGTTGACCATGAGGGTACCCACGAGATAATTACGTGGCACGACCAGGCATTCTTAGCCCTTGCCGTAAGTCTGCGAGACAGGCGACGGGACCACAAATCATGGATCATTGATCGTCTCCGCGCGCTCCCAAGACACTACCCGGTTTGGATATGTAGTGATCCTACCTCAAACGATCAAATCTCTGTGCATAAGTGTCATCCCTGGATCGGTAACGCTGACACACACAATACTTGAAGGATTTATAACAGAGTGCAATCACACACTTATTACATCGAATGTCTCAAAAGAGAACTTATTACAATAATATGGCTTAAGGCCATCTAATAGAGATAACTGCGAAAGCATCAAAGGTAAATGAGTCCATCAACTCCAACGGCATAGTTGAGTGCACGACAACGACCTAGCGCACCTTACTCTTCATCTGAAAAGTCTGCAACATAATACGTTGCAGCCCGAAATGGGTCAGCACATGGAATATGCTGGCAAAATAACACTATAGAGCAATGTACAAGATAAATGCTAACACTACATGCATATATGGCTGGTGGAGGCTCTAAGTTTATTTTGCATAAAGCTAATTTTTTCCTACAACAAAGGAATATATTTTGTTTAACTATCATGGTGGTTGATAAACATTGAGAAGGTTCCTCCAAATCAATCCCAATTAAACAGTATTAATAACCCAACAAATTAATTAAATGAGTGATGAGATCAAATCAATAATTCAAGTACCATATACTCAAGATGTCCATAACCGGGGACACGGCTAATCATGATTAGTTTGTACACTCTGCAGAGGTTTGCGCACTTTTTCCCACAAGACTCGATCTCCTTCGTTAAATTTCTCGCCTTTGCATGATGTTTGAGAAACGGATGACCGAGACACGCTCTTTCAAGAAGAGGTCCCTTAACCGATAGATAGGCGGTACACCTACAATCCCTACATCTGCTAGCCCATCATGGAAAGGTTTCCCACAACTTACTAAACTATGCCAGAGCCCATATTGGCTTGTGGCTGCACACGGAAGTTTCTAGCATGAATAATCTTATGATCCCTTTGAGCCTGGGTGGCGAACCATAGGATGATCACACGGGTACTACGGGATATCCCAGGACAGCGCTGGATTGCTCCAGGTGCCCAGACAACCACTGGGTGCTTCAGGGTGCCTCAACCAATCCACCGAGATGTGTATTTAAGTAGCCACCTTAAGTTAACCATTAATTAACAACTCTCACATCTGTCATGGATGCACTCAACCAATCCACGTCTACGAGCATAGCATAGCAGTATAAGCATAACGTGGAAGTAACTCCCAGGGTTTGATATAAAGGGACAATAGGTTCTACCTCATCAACTACTTCCCAAAACCCACATGTTAATCAGATCCTACTCATGCAATGTTTGAGGATTGGACTAATGCATAAAAACTGGGTAATGAAAAGTTTGATCAAAGTGTTACTTGCCTTGCTGACGATCTACAAACCCTAGAGACTCGTAGTAGCACGCTTCGCACTCCGGAAATTCTATCTAAACAAACAATAGCATACATAAGCACCCAAGCATAGATGCAAGCGTAAAACTCAGATAAGAAAGTCCAAACTGAAAATTCAACTGAAGAACTTCGATTTGCAAAAAGAATCAATCGAATCGGAGCTACGAAACTCAAACTACGATCAAAAGAAGTTCGAAATCAAATCTGCTTGAAACCAAATTTTGAATTGTCAAAATCATGTTCAAGTTGATTAACTGAAAGAGGGGTTCGAGACGAAGATTTTGGTGTTGGTTTCACTGGATTTGGACGAACGGTTGAAAAGTTGCGAGGGTTTGAAGATCAGGGGCTAATCTGTGGTAAAAATAATTCGTGGATTGGTCCTTGGCCAGAAAAACAGAAAAATAAAAATCTATCGGACAAACGTCCGCTAACAGAGAAAAACAAACGAATTCGTTCGCTATTAGATCTAAACGAACGAACGTTCGAAAAATAGATCTAAACCGAAAAGAAAACAGAGCAAAACCGATCTAAAAAAATCTAATTAGATCTAGGGTTTACCGAAGTAAACCGACAAAAACAAAACAAACCGGTCGGCGGCGGCGGCGGATCCGAACGACGGCGACGGCAGCGGGCGGCGACGGATTGGCGCTGGGCTTGAGGCGACGGGGAAGGCGGCAACAAAGAAGCGGCGGCGGCGGCATGGCTGCAGCAAGGGGCGAAGTGGGGAGGCGAGGGGCTCGGCGGCTTATAAAGGCCTCGGGGGGGGGCTGGCATGGGCAAGGGGCGGCGGCAATGAGTCCGAGCGACTCTGATGGAGTCTCACGGCAAGACGGCGCTGGAGGCGGTGGCGCGCGGGTCGGGCTGCTTGGTCGGGCCTTGACCCACCAAGGGAACTTTTTTAAAAAAATCAGCCGATAAACAAAAATCCTAAGAAAATAAAAAAAATTCTGAAAAATGCCAAAAACAATTTTCACCGTCTAAATAAAATATTTAGAACAAAGTGAACATTTTTGGCCTAAAATGCAATTTTGAAAAATGCATATTTTACTAATTCAAATAAATCTCGAATAAAATCCAGATAAAATATTTATTTGATTTTAAAATTTTTCCTCCGATATTTCTCTCTTTTTGAAGAGGTCATATTATCCTCTCTCTTTATTTTAATATTTGAAATATTCAGAGAGAAAAATTATTAAAACCAAAATGATCCTATTTTCAAATTTGAGAAAGTTAAAATATGAAAATAATGAAATCCCCAACTCTCTCCGTGGGTCCTTGAGTTGCTTAAGATTTCTAGGATCAAAACCAAAATGCAAATAAAATATGATATGCATATGGTGACCTATGTATAACATCCAAATTGAAAATTTTGGGATGTTACAAACCTACCCCCCTTAAGATGAATCTCGCCCTCTAGATTCAGGTTGGCTAGAAAATAGGTGCGGGTGGTCTTTCCGTAGGTCTTCCTCTCGTTCCCAGGTGGCTTCATCCTCGGTATGGTGGCTCCACTGAACTTTGCAAAACTTGATAACCTTGCTGCGTGTAACTCGGCTGGGAAACTCGAGAATCTTGACAGATTTCTCCTCGTAGGTCAGATCACTATCCAACTGAATTGATTTCAGGGGCACTGTATCTCTCAGAGGAGTATCGACCATCTCAGCATGGCACTTCTTCAACTGGGAAACGTGAAACACATCATGAACTCTGACAACCCTTCCGGTAACTCCAACTTGTAGGCCACTTCTCCCATACGTTCCAAAACTCGGTATGGTCCTACAAATCTCGGGGCTAACTTTCCCTTAACTCCAAATCGTTTAACTCCTCACAGAGGTGACACACGAAGATATACTCTATCTCCGATTTCATAGACTAACTCCTTGCGTTTTGAGTCTGCATAACTCTTCTGCATGGACTGAGCTACCTTCAGTCTATCTCGAATCAACTTAACCTTCTCTTCAGACTCTTTGATCAAATCTAGTCCAAACAACTGACGGTCTCCGACTTCATCCCACATCAACGGTGTCCTGCACCTTCTCCCATACAAAGCTTCGAAAGGTGCCATCTTCAAACTGGCTTGATAACTGTTGTTGTATGAGAACTCCGTGTAAGGAAAATGACATCCCAACTAGATCCATAATCTAGCGCACAAGCCCTCAACATGTCCTCCAGAATCTGATTGACTCTCTCGGTCTGGCCATCGGTCTACGGATGAAAGGTTGTACTGAACTCTAGCCTAGTACCCAAAGTCTGGTGCAGCTGATGCCAAAACTTTGAAGTAAACTGTGTTCCTCTATCTAATACGATGGTCCTCGGAACTCCATGCAGACATCCGATCCTGGTCATATATATCCTAGCTAACTTCGCACTCGTATAGGTGGTTTTCACTGGAATAAAGTGAGCCACTTTGGTCAAACGATCCACTACTACCCAGATAGAATCATATCCCGATCGGGTCCTGGGTAATCTGGTAATAAAATGCATGCCAAGCTTGTCCCACTTTCATTCGGGTATCGGCATAGGCTGCAGTAATCCTGCTGGTTTTTGATGTTCTGCCTTCACTCTCTGACATACATCACATACAGCTACATACTCGGCAATATCCTTCTTCATACCTGTCCACCAGAAACGCTCCTTCAAATCTAAATACATCTTGGTGTTTCCGGGGTGTATCGAGTATGGCGAGTCATGAGCTTCTTGAAGTATTAGCTTCCTGATATCTGCATTATTGGGTACATATACACGGTCCTCAAACCATAAGGTTTCATGCTCATCCTCACGAAAACCTTTGGCTTTTCCTTTGCTCATATTCTCCTTTATCTCAGCAACTTCCTTGTCATCTTTCCGAGCTTCTAGAATCTTTCCCAATAATGTTGGCTGAACCTCCATTGCTGCGATAAAACCTTGAGGAACTATCTCCAAAGGAAGCTCCCTGAGATCTTCGGCTAACTCCTTTGGTAACCCTCCGCTTACGAGGGTATTGACATAGCTCTTCCGGCTCAAAGCATCTGCTACTACATTGGCCTTTCCTGGATGATAGTGCAACTTCATATCATAATACTTTATAAGCTCCAACCATCTCCTTTGCCTGAGATTCAGCTCCTTCTGCGTGAAAATGTACTTCAAACTCTTGTGATCCGTGTACACATCACAATGGTTTTCAATAAGAAAATGTCTCCAGGTCTTGAGTGCATGCACTACAACTGCTAACTCCAAATCATGCGTGGCATAATTCAACTCATGCGGTCGGTTGGCGGCGTGAGGCATATGAAACAACTCTTCCGTCTGCATAAGTACACCTCCAAGTCCTAAGCGAGAAGCGCCGCAATACACTTGGAAAACCTTGCGATATCCGAAGAATCAGCCTTTGGGGCTCTAACCAAACGTTTCTTCAACTCCTGAAAACTGGCCTCACATTCTTCGGTCCACTTGAACTTAGTGTCCTTCTTCAACAACTCCGTCATGGGCTTCGCCGATAAACAAAAATCCTAATAAAACAGAAAAAAATCTAAAAAATGCCAAAAACAATTTTCACCATCTAAATAAAATATTTAGAACGAAGTGAACATTTGTCTAGCCTAAAAATGCAATTTTGAAAAATGCATATTTTTTCTAATTCATATAAATCTTGAATAAAATCCAGATAAAATATTTATTTGATTTTAAAAATTTCCTCAATATTTCTCTCTTTTGAAGAAGTCATATTATCTTCTCTCTTTATTTTAATATTTGAAATATTCGGAGAGATAAATTATTAAAACCAAAATGATCCTATTTTCAAATTTGAGAAAGTTCAAATATGAAAATAATGAAATCCCCAACTCTCTCCATGGGTCCTTGACTTGCTTAAGATTTCTAGGATCAAAACCAAAATGCAAATAAAATATGATATGCATATGATGACCTA
This sequence comes from Aegilops longissima, assembly GCA_021605205.1. Lineage (NCBI taxonomy): Eukaryota > Viridiplantae > Streptophyta > Magnoliopsida > Poales > Poaceae > Aegilops > Aegilops longissima. Next base: position 149,697,925 of record CM038680.1, read on the forward strand.
TGTATAACATCCAAATTGAAAATTTTGGGATGTTACAGGATATGTGATCTGAGTAGGCCTCTGGCCGTTTTGCGCTGACCACCATGCAGAAATAAGTATGGGCACTCAGCGTCGTACGATTCTTCGAAAGCTCTTCGGACGTCAGCGATTGAGTGGCGGGCACCCGGTTGAACTGTCACCACCTTAGCTTGTATAAGGGGGTGGGTATTCTCCAGGCCGTGTACGCAATGTGCAGGAGTGCAAAGGGTGATGGGCCCAAGACCCCTGAGCGCTTAGGATGTAGACTGGCGTGCTGGCCTCTCTGTTGAGCCTAGGTAGGAATACAGTATGTAGATAAGCCAAGGTCGGGCATGACCCAGGAAAGTCTGTTCGAGCGGAGTTAATCGAGCATGTTGGGTAAGTTTTTGCACCCCTGCTGGGAAGTTAATATATTTGAATAACCGTGTCATCGGTAATGGACGCTCGGAGTTGTATCCTGATCTATGCAACTAGAACTAAACACTGGAGACATGAAATGGTTATGATGGCTCCGAGATTACTTTCTTGCAGGGAGTCGAGGAAGGATCTCTGGGCGTTACTACAACATACATACTACTTACACTACAAAAAACTACACTTTCGTGATGATACGTGTTTGTCACAGCAGGTCACGTTTTTTGTCATGCATGTACATCCATGACGATTTTATGACAGAATCAAGATAGTCATACCTGTGCTGTCGTAGAAGTGTTCCATGACATTACCAAAATTATCATCACGGAATTGTCGACTTCCATTACGATAAATGGCGTGTCATGGAAGTGCTTTCGTCAAGGGTAACCGACACGTGACATCCACCATAACGGGTCGCCCTTAAGCTATCGGGTTCCGGTTTGGATCCGATAACCCGTTAACAGCCCTGACCAATGGGGATTTTCCATGTGTAAAATCATCATTGGCTGGAGGAAACACGTGTTGACTCACCGTTGGGACAGATGTCATCCACTCATTGGACCGAAGGCTCCTATGATACATCGACACGTGGCACGGCCCAACAGAGGCCCATTCCTATGAAAAAGCCGGCCCATTTGACTTGGTCAAAAGGTAGCAAGCCAGCCCACAAAAAGCCTATTAACGGCCGGTTCGCATATAGCCCATTTACAGCCCGCTAACTCAGGGCCCGTTACGGCCTATCCGAATTAGGCCCAGTAGCGTCATATGGGTCGTCCAATATGGTGCCAGCCCGTTGTAACTTCTGGCCCATGTATGGCCCGTGACATATTTCGGCCCATATGAGGCCCTTTGTTACTCTTGGCCCGTTAACGGCCCGTGGTGAAACTGACCCGTAATGAATAGTGATTGCTTTATACCCATTGACGGCCCATTATTCCATTAGACCGTTTCCAGCCCATGTTATCTTTCGGCCTTCTCAGGGCCCATTTATTCTTGGGCTGGTTTCCAGCATTCGGTTGCTTACGGCCCGTTACTGGCCTTTTCTGCTTGTGGGTGAAATTCAGCCCATGGTTACAGTCGGCCTGTTTGTGGCCCGTTAATCCGTTGGGTCATTTTCATAGCGTCATCAGTTATGGCCTATTAACGATGGTCCATTATGGTCGGCCCATGAATGTATGATTCCAACTCTAGCCCGTTTACGGCCCATAATGCGGTCCGTTATTGGCCTATGTTGGTCGATCGATTATACGGCCCGTAGAAGGCCCATTGTTTCTACGGCCCGTAGGAGGCCCAGGCTCACTACAGTAAATATGTAGCCCATGGTTATTGTGGCCTAGTTTTAAAAAATAGATTATTGCGGCCACTAGCAAACCGTAGAAAAAGAAATGCACTGACTACAAGCAAACAAATAAACAAGACAAGAAGGAAATAAATAAGCAAGCAACTTACGCTAGGCTATCACGACTATTATACATATTACATCCACTGGGCATCAAAGTTCGCCACCAGTGCAAATATAGGGAACAAAGCAGCATATCACATACACTGGTTGTCAAAGTTGGTGACCAGTGCAAATAAACGCCGCAAAGAAAACAAGTCTAGAACTGAAACCACTTCAAGAGCTCAAGAAACAATATCCTGGTACCCATAATGCCGGCAAGATGCTTAGCAAGCTTATTAACTTTCTCTTGTTTGGTGCTTAAATCCTCCAAATATTGTCGTTGCACCGTAAAGTATGCATCCGAATTCTCGTAGGACTTCCTCACCCTTTGGCTTGTCAGCAAGACAAATTGACCGATGCCTTTCAGCTTGTAGATGAGTCTGAAGAAGCTGAAGTGATTCAGGCAGCGAGTTCGAAGAGCTTGTGCCAGCGGTACTAGCCAGTAACTCGAATACTACATCAACATAGGACTGTGGGGTTGTCTCACTGTCTACAAGATTGTTTTTATCACCTTTCTTGGAGACCAACAGGGTTGTCTCACTATCTTGAACCTTATCTGCATTACTTTCTCTACCATTGCATAGTGGCGTGCTGTTCTCCAATAGTCTTTTCGCATTCTACAAGAGAAACAAGAAGACACATCACAGGTTTAGCATGTAGTATACGAAACTCATTTTGGTAAACCGGTTCAGTAGTAAGGTGGACAGGATAACAGCATGAAAAAAACATATATCTATGTACTATGGTCACTGTATTGGCCATATCATTCTAGTTTATGTTGCCAAATCAAGATAGAGACACAGTTCAAATCATATATTTTTAAGACACAGCAGCATAGACAGAATATAAGTGTGAGAAACTACACAGCATTGGCAACACTTGTAATGTGCATCACATGAGAACATAACTGTTTATACAACTGAAATTAAAATCTATACATAGAGCAAGAAGTTAGAACAACAATCCAGTTAAAGAGATAGGTTTAAACCATACCTGTTGCGCCATTGGAGTTTCAATTGGATCCTTCAAATTCGAAAGTAGTTGGTATGAGTAAATACAAGGTGATGCAACAACAAAGGAGTATGGATCATAACTAGGAATCGACACGAGAACAGCTTGCTCTTCCGCTTTAAATGTGGAGTTTGGGTTCATTGTGGTGGTCTTAGTGCTTTGGGCACCGCAGCTTGCTTTACAAACTGCTCGTGGGGGTACTGTGGTGGACATGGTGTTGTGTCAACTAGAAGTGGGTTACTATCAGCTGGGGTTGGGGTTAGATGGGTTGTAGCTGCTTCTCTGTCCAACAGTGTAAGTGTGCAATCTGTAAGAGTCTCGATTATGTGTGGTGGGGCTAGTTCGTGGGCTAGTACAATTGAGGGAGTTCTGGAGTAAGGGGTCCTCAGGCGTCCGGCCTGTTATCTATGGGCCGAACTAGTGGGCTGTGAAGACATGAGGGACGAAGACTGTACCTGTCGTGGAATTGTCACGGCAGATGTCCTCTTGCAAGGACTTAGTCGTGGAGCCATCGCAACTAGGAAGCTTAAAGGGGTTAATCGGGACAAAGGACACGAGAGGGTTATACTAGTTCGGCCCCTTACGGTGAAGGTAAGGCCTACGTCTAGTTGGATTGGTATTTCTTGGTGTTTCGATAACCAGGGAGCGAGATACACTATGCCCGACTCTTGATGAGTTGTTTCTTGCCCTAAGCCGCCAGCGGGTCGTCCCCTTATATACACGGGTTGACGCCCTGCGGCCTATAGAGTCCCAACCGGCTTATAGACAGTGTCCGGCTCGGTGACTAGTTAATTATACCTTATAATACAAGTCATGCCATCATGGCGGTTTATCACTATGGGCCTTAAGTCGCCTATGGGCCTTAGACCCTTTATTGAACCGCCATCTTCATGCTTGGTCTTGGGCTTCTTCTGATGCGTCTCTCTTTGCGTAACCGCCCCTCCCGGGCGGCTTACACAAATAGTCATATCCCCAACATTAGGCCCAGATTGATTTGAACCGTTCATGTCAATCTTAAAATACCTTGACAACCAGTCCTTCGCTCTTCGATCCGCGAAAAGGTCATAACCCGTCGTGACGTCATCTTCTAGATCCGTGTTAACCCGTCGTGACGTCATCTTCAATTAAATTCATATTTTACTCCGTCGATCCTCCAACAGATCTTTGCCTTTACTGACCCTTCCGAAAACCGAAGTCCGGGGCCGCTGGATAATGATGTTTGGTCTCCTCGTTTATTGTGCCATCTCACTCGGCCTTCCCTTATAAATAGGCACAACCTAGGTCTTCCATTCTCCCCTCTTTCACCGTCTTCTTCCTCTTGCTGCCTCTCATCTCTCGAGCTCACCGCCGCCGCCGTCCGAACTCCCGTTTTCACCGACTCAGCCGCTACATCAACCTGACTCTGACCAGAAATCGACGGTGAATCTCCGCAGCTCATCCACATCCGTGAGTTCCTCTCCTTCCCTTTCTTAGATCTGCATTGGAACTTTTTTGAGTTCGTCGGTGTTCATCGCCGCCTGCTACAAACCCTCGATAGTTTTTACCTCCAATGCCCTGTTAGATCGTAAAAATAACATAGAACTGCTGCAGTGATTGTTTGTGCTTAACTTGCATAGAAACAGATCTCATTTCCCTTGTTCGGAAGCCCTCTTTGAGTGTATGAGATTCTCTGCACTGTTTTAGGTCTAGAAATTTTTCTTTTCAGGGCAACCGTTTGATCCAAAATAATTTCAGAAAATTGTGAAACCTGTTTGTTCCACACTTAGCCAAAAACTGCATCTGTTGAATCTGTTTAGCCATGGTAGCCCATACGGCCGGTTTAAGACAACACCGGTTGTCAACCTCGCTTGTTCCGGCGACTTAAGAAAATTGAAGTGCCATTGATACCTGTAACAGTTTAAATATTACTGCATAGTTACCCATATGTCATTATGCCCCTTCTTAAGCCGCCATTTAAATAAACTTTAAAATGCTTTCCTCCGGGTTAAATTTGAACCGAACATATTATTTTGTCATAGGCTTCAATTTATACAATGGCACCCAAGGCCCCCAAAGCTCCTGTGACCTGCAACTGGGTCAAATCCACTGTCACAGAAAGCACCTTGTCTGACTTTGTGAAATCCGGCCACCTGCCCAAGAGAGAAGTCATGTCTTATCATGCTCCTAACCCGTTAGAGGAGAGGCCTCAACCCAAAGAGGGAGAGGTGATCGTTTTTATTGATCACATGAACCGGGCTTCGCTCCACCCAGTTCAAAATTCTTCAGGGATGTTTTGCATTTCTTCGATCTCAGACCTCAGGACATCGGGCCCAATTCCGTGTCAAATATTTGCAACTTCCAAGTTTTCTGTGAGGTGTTCCTTGGAGAAGAACCTAGCATACTTTTATTCAAGGAATTGTTTTACTTAAACCGGCAGAACGAACGCGCCAACGGGCGAGTCTGGAACTTGGTGGCATCTCGATTCAGCAGCGGAGAGATTGCCTTTTTCCTTATGCTGAACTGTCGAGTCATCCAAAGGATTGGAATCAGACATGGTTCTACTGTGAGGATACTTCTCCGTGATTTAAAATCCTCTCTTCGGCTTTCGGCTTTTGCGCCTTGAATCCAACCACCCGCCGGGATAAACTAACTGCTGTTGAGCGTCTGCCACTTGCTCCCACCATTAGCAAAATCAAAGCTCTTTTGGGAAACAGCTTAGATGGTGCCGACCTGGTCCGGGTTTGGGTCGCTTGGCGGGTGATTCCGTTAAGCCGCCGCCCCGGCTTAATGTGCACCTACTCAGGCGAGAAGAATGACCCGCTGCGTCATAGTCCCGACGACTTACCAGATGATGTGGTGGAGGCTACAACCCAGACATTGTTGAAAGAGAGCACAGTAACTAGTAACGCCTTTGGCTTACTTCCCTTTTGCAAGAAGAACCCAACCCCCGTAGTGAGTCATCAACTTCAATGAATACTCTTTATTATTTGACACCTTGATTTTACTCATAATCCTTTATCATTTTTCACAGGCCGATGACGACTTCTAAAAGGTCAAATACGACCATGAGGCGGCAAAACAAGCCAGAGCGGCAAAAAGAACTGAGAGGAAAGCTGCCAAGACGGGAACTTCAAGGAAAAGGAAGCCAAGCGCTTCCAATTTACTTAAATTGGATGATACTTCTGACGACGAAGAAGAGGTAACTTTTAACTCCCTTGACTCGTTATCATCACCTTGCTGACCCTTAATCTTTCCAGGAGGATACGGGGAACAGCCAAGCCGTTGAGGAAGAGGTAACTATAATCTCCTCCGACTCCGAGCCCCTGCCGCGTCAGAAAATTCGAAGAGTGACCTGGAAAGTAAGATTTTCACATCCTTTGGCTTACCAAGATCCTCAATTTCTTTTGAAGCAACAGCAATTTGAAAGCCGGAGGCAGACCCGGACCAGCAAGGATATAGAGCTCTCCTCCGGCTTACCTGACGTAACCAGGAAGCGTCGGGCTGAGGATATCTCCAATTTACGTTCTGTTTACCCTTTGGCGGGATTAATTCGTCAACCTCTCAATTCATCTGACTCCAATTATCAGGATACATCTCCTTCCTCCAGCGAGTCTATGCAATCTAATATGCCGGCTTTCAAAACCACCCCTGGGTAATGTAACTTTGTTTACCTTATGTTGTACCTTACTCATGCTTTTGTACTCATCCTTTCTACCTTGTCCACAGTGTGCAAGTGAAGCCCAGTAAGAGGGCAAAAAAGAATAAGCCATCCCATGACCCGGTAGTAACTGAACCGGAACACGGAACAGCCGCCCCTGACACTTCCACTCATCAACCACCGCCTGAACCGGCTTATGAAATTCTAGCACCATCCTCTGATCCGCCCGCTGAAGAAACTTTTGGCGGCTCTGATAAACCGGAAACTCCTAGCCCGGTCAAGAAAATTGATCTGGAGGTTGAAATTACCAAGACTCAGTTTGTCGAGCCAAGTCAGCCCACCATCCTTGCCAAGTGTTCTGCCAAAGAAGAGCTTTTGGAGCGCCGAAAGGCCAAATTAGACATTGCAGATTATACTAATTTGAGCATTGGAGATATAGTCTCTGGCTATATCAATCAAGTACATAGCAGCCGTGACCTGCAAATTAATATGGTGAAACAAATACAGCAAAAATCTGAGGTACAACTTATGCTACTTTCCTTAATCATACTTACTGTATCAGCCCCCAAGTCTATTGCTTATGAATGAATATGATGTAGACTTAGAAACCTGCTTAGCACTGCCTTGTCCGGTTTATATGAAAATATTTAACTCGGTTGTAACATGATACCTTGAATTTGCAATACACATTAGCCCCCAAGTCTCAAGTATCTTTGCTTGCAAAGTGCTTGGGACTTAATTTCTCATGAACCGGCATTGTACATTAAATTTCTTCAGCATACATTAGCCCCCAAGTGTCAAGTACCTTTGCTTGCAAAGTGCTTGGGACTTAATGATATCTTACCATAATTTTGATTATAACCCGGCATCAATGCAGGTCACCACAAGTCAATTTGAGTCGGAGATTGCTGACCTGAAGAACCGCCTGGCAGCTCAAGAACTTGAAATTCAAAAGGCCAACTCCAAATTTGCATTCAGCGTCTCTGAACAAGAGAAGTTGAAGAAGAATTTTGATGCGGAGAAGAAAATCTGGGCTGATGGAAAGGCCTCACTGGTGACCCGGGCCGAGACAGCAGAAACGTCACTTGCAGAAGCAACAGCCGAGCTGTCCGGCTTAAAGCGCCAGATATCTCAAATGGTCTCAAAGAATCTTGATAAGTTACTATATATAACCTTGAATGTCGCAATCCTTCCTTTGATGACTATTTTAATTGTCATTTCCGGCTCACCTTATGTGTATAAACGCAGGCCCCAGGAGCACAAACCTCAAGCAGAACATGCTGATCAAGCTAAAGGCGGTTTACACTGTGGAGCAGTACAGACGCTTGGTCTACAACGTGCTTTGGCTGTTGTGGCTTTATCAAATGACGGTACCCATCTCCTGCAAGATGTGCTAAAGCGGCTTGCCGTGCTACCCCAACCGATGCAGGAGCTAAGGCGGGCATCTGCCAGAACCGGGGCCATAGCTGCCTTAAGCCGGACCAAGGCGTTGCTGCCAGAGTTAGACCTGGCAAGCTTGAAGGAAGACGGCTCTGTGTTCGACGAAACAGACTTTACCTCCTGTGTGAGAGTCGTACGTCCTATGGCTACCATCATTGGGAATGATAATGATCTTACCAAGTATCAACCGGGCTATGATAGCGAGAACCGGAGAATTCCAACACCTCACTATGATGACGTCAGCCTGATCCCTCCAACTCGTAAGCACACCTTTGCCCCTGAAGTTGACCCATCCGGTTTAATAGATGATGAAGCTGAGTTTGAAGCCTTATGCGGCATTGACTGGACCTCGTCAACCTTCCAGGACAGGGCAGCAGACGGAGAGGCGGAGAAGGATAACCCAGAATCTTCAAGCCCACCAAAGGAGTGAACCACCAGGCGTTATGACTTTGCAAAAACAATGCTTCATTATTCAGACTCGGGGAGTCTTGTAATAGGGTAGAAAAACCTCTCAACTTTGTCATGCCTTCGCGCATGTTTGTGGCGCTTAATACTTTCGTAAGCCGCCATCACTATATACTTCCAGCTTATGTTGATCTTTCCTTGATGTTAAAAACTTTCTTGCTTTATCCTGCGTATAAAACAAAACAGAATTCCCTTGGTGACTTATCGCATCCGGGGTAACATAAAGTATTCATAACCCGGAGTACGAATGAAAACATCATATAAAGGCCGGCTTATGATATAATCACAATAGCATACCTCCAATCTTTTTGGTATTCTCGCCGGCTTATGTGACCCAAATCATGATAGTGAGTTTAAGTCCTGAAAATTGGCACATATGATGTTCACCTGGCCCTTAATAACATTTACGCTTTACAAAGTATAATGAATAATAAACGGAATTTAAAAAGGCCTCTGATTAGAATACAATCAGTGAACCGTTCCAAAGGGGTTAAGCTAAGATTCGGATACGATCATATAGCCCCCAGTGGCTTTGGCGATGCCGATCAAGTGGGTATCGACAGCTATGTTCTCTTTGGTTCGAATACGACCTATGTTTGAACAGGAAGCCCCCAAGTGATCATGAGAGTTGTTTAATGATGCTAATTCGAATACAATCCACGTCAGACCCAAAGGGGTTAAGCTATGATTCAAATATGATCAAGAAGCCCTCAAGTGGGTTTGGCAGTATGTCGATCAATTGGGTATCGACAGCTATGTTCTCTTTGGTTCGAATACGACCTATGTTTGAACAGGAAGCCCCCAAGTGACCATGGCTAGATTCAGATATGATCATAAGCCGGACCAAAGGGAAAGCCGGATTCAGATATGATCCGCTCCCTGTTGGTTGTTTCCACCACCTGGTAAAGAAGATATATAAACCTTTGAGGGTGAAAAGAAAAGAGGTCCTGCTTTATTGCTTTATATAATATATACATTGCCAAAAAAGAATATATATATATATATATATATATATATATATATATATATATATATATATATATATATATATATATATATATATATGAGAGCCAGTGGCTCAAGTATAGTAAGGCCGAAGATGAGCTATGTTCCACGGCCGACGGGTCTCTTCCTCCGACTTATGTGAGTCTTTGTGCTCTCGAACATCGATGAGGTAGTATGACCCATTGTTCAGATTTTTACTGACCACAAAGGGTCCTTCCCAAGGAGGGGATAGCTTGTGCATATCAGACTGATCCTGGATGAGCCGGAGCACTAAGTCGCCTTCTTGAAAGGCTCTGCTTCTAACCCGGCGGCTGTGATAGCGGCACAGGTCTTGCTGGTAAATCGCCGAGCGGGATATTGCCAAGTCTCGCTCCTCATCCAACAAGTCAAGTGCATCCTGATGAGCTTTTTCGTTATCAGCCTCAACGTAAGCCGCCACGCGGGGTGAGTCGTGCCGGATGTCACTTGGCGAATCGCCTCGCCTCCGTACACCATGAAGAAAGGTGTATAACCTGTAGATCTGTTAGGCGTTGTGTTGATGCTCCATAGTACAGAGGGTAGCTCCTCCACCCAACAACCCGGAGTTCGCTGTAAGGGGACCAAGAGTCGGGGTTTGATGCCCTTCAAGATCTCTTGATTAGCTCTCTCTGCTTGACCATTAGATTGAGGGTGAGCAACAGCCGAAACATCAATCCGGATATGTTCTCGTTGACAGAACTCTTCCATGGCACCCTTGGAGAGATTAGTACCATTATCAGTTATGATGCTGTGTGGAAAACCAAAACGAAAGATCACCTTTTTCATGAACTGAACCGCCGTGGCTGCATCACACTTACTGACCGGCTCTGCCTCCACCCACTTTGTGAATTTATCCACCGCCACCAAGAGGTGTGTCTTTTTATCTTTAGACCTCTTGAAAGGTCCAACCATGTCAAGCCGCCAGACTGCAAACGGCCAAGTAATTGGAATCATCCTCAACTCTTGAGCCGGCACATGATCTCGTCATGAGAATTTTTGACATCCATCACATTTGCTAACCAGATCCTCCGCATCAGCATGAGCCGTCAGCCAATAGAAACCATGACGGAAAGCCTTGGTCACCAGAGATTTTGAGCTGGCATGATAACCACAATATCCTTCATGGATCTCACGAAGTATCTCCTGACCCTCCGCAGGTGACACACAACGTTAAAACGCCCCAGTAACACTGCGGTGATGCAATTCGCCATGAAAAATTGTCATAGATTTGGACTGCCTGATGATTTGTCTTGCCAAGGTCTCATCCTCAAGCAACTCTCCCCGGGTCATATAGGCCAAATATGGGACTGTCCAATCTGGGATAGCATGGAGAGCTGCCACCACCGTGCCTCCGGTCCTGCAGCCTTTGCTAGTTCTTCCTCTGTAGGCACTTTGACGTAAGGGTTATGCAAAACATCAAGAAAGGTGTTAGGCGGCACCGCTTCTGCTGAGATCCCATCGGCTTAAAGCATCACCGCCTTTATTCTTCCTCCGATCAATGTGCTCCACTTGATAACCTTTGAAGTGTCCAGCCACAAAGATCAACTTCACGACGATAAGCCGCCATAAGGGGATCCTTGGAGTCCCACGTGCACGACACTGTTGAGCTACGAGGTCTGAATCGCCCAAGCACCTTACCGGCTCAAATTCATCTCTTTGGCCATCCGGAGACCATGGAGTAAGGCCTCAGACTCAGCTGCATTGTTAGTACAGGAAACATAAGCGAGCACATAACAAAATTTGTCACCTCGAGGGGAAGTTAAAACAATTCCAGCCCCCGAGCCTTCCAACTGCCTGGATCCATCAAAGTGAATAGTCCAATATGTGTTATCTGGCTTCTCCTCAGGTGCCTGCAACTCTGTCCAATCATTGATAAAATCCACCAGGGCTTGAGAGTTGATAGCAGTTCGAGGCATGTATTTCAAACCATGGGGTCCAAGCTCAATGGCCCACTTGGCGACTCGTCCTATGGCCTCTCTATTCTGTATGGTATCTCCTAAGGGGGCAGAGCTTACCACAATGATAGGATGACCTTGGAAGTACTGCTTCAGCTTCCGGCTTGCCATAAACACTTTGTAAACAAGTTTCTGCCAATGTGGATACCTTTGCTTGGACTCAATGAGCACCTCATTATTGTAGTAAACCGGCCGTTGAACCGGATGCTCCTTGCCAGCCTCCTTGCGCTCCACCATGATCGCCACACTGACGGCTCGGGCGTTAGCAGCCACATATAACAGCAATGGCTCTCTATCAATGGGAGCAGCAAGGACCGGCGGCTCAGACAACTGCCTCTTTAAATCCTCAAAGGCAGCGTCAGCAGCATCACTCCACACAAAAGCATCCGTTTTCTTCATCATCTGATATAGCGGCAGGGCCTTCTCACCTAACCGGCTTATGAACCAGCTTAAAGCGGCAACACGACCCGCCAGTCGTTGAACATCATTGATGCACGCCAGTTTGGCCAAGGAGGTGGTCGCCTTGATCTTCTCCGGGTTAGCTTCAATGCCTCTGTTTGAGACCAGGAAACCCAGAAGCTTGCCTGCGGGTACACCAAACACACACTTGTCCGGGTTAAGTATCATCTTATAAACCCGGAGATTATCAAAGGTCTCCTTTAAATCAGATATCAAGGTTTCCTTCTCCCTGGATTTCACCATGATGTCATCCACATAAGCGTGAACATTGCGCCCAATTTGACTGTGGAGATAGTTTTGTACACATCTCTGATAAGTCGCCTGGGCACTCTTGAGCCCAAATGACATAGATACATAGCAGAAGGCTCCAAACGGAGTGATGAAAGCCGTCTTCTCCTGGTCCTTAACTGCCATTTTGATCGATGATAGCCAGAGTAAGCATCCAAAAGCTCAATCGCTCGCAACCCGCCGTAGCATCGATGATTTGATCAATACAGGGGAGGGCAAAGGGATCAGCCGGACAAGCCTTATTTAAGTCCGTGTAATCCACACACATCCGCCAAGTGTCGTTCTTCTTGAGTACCAGACCCGGGTTAGCCAACCACTCCGGGTGAAAAACTTCCACGATGAACCCAGCCGCTAAGAGCCAAAGACCTCTTCCCCAATAGCTTTCCGTCTTTCCTCATTGAACCGTCGAAGAAATTGCCTGACCGGCTTATACTTTGGATCAATATTAAGAGTGTGCTCAGCGAGTGCTCTCGGGACACCCGGCATGTCAGAAGGTTTCCATGCAAATATGTCCCGGTTCTCATGGATGAACTCGATGAGCGCACTTTCCTATTTAGGATCCAAGTTGGCACTGATGCTGAACTGCTTGGAAGAGTTGCCTGGAGTAAAGTCAACAAGCTTTGTTTCAGCGGCCGATTTAAACTTCAACGCCGGGTCATGTTCTGTAGTTGGCTTCTTTAAAGAGGTCATATCCACCGGGTCAACATTATTTTGATAAAACTTTAGCTCTTCTGCTGCACAAACAGACTCAGCATAAGCCGCGTCGCCTTCTTCACACTCCAAGGCTACCTTTCGACTCCCATGCACAGTGATGGTGCCCTTGTGACCCGGCATCTTGAGCTGCAGATAAACATAACACGGTCATGCCATGAACTTGGCATAAGCCGGCCGTCCAAACAGAGCATGATACGGGCTCTTGATTTTGACTACCTCAAACGTCAATTTCTCAGCCCTGGAATCATATTCATCTCCAAAGGACACCTCCAATTCAATCTTACCGACCGGGTATGCCGACTTACCAGGCATCACGCCATGGAAAACGGTGTTGGACGTCCTTAAATCCTTGTCACTCAAACCCATGCTTGAAAGGTCTCGTAATAGAGGATGTTGATATGCTACCTCCGTCCATGAGTACCTTGGTAAACTTATATCCACCGACTGAGGCGCCACCACCAAGGCTAATCGACCCGGATTATCAACCCGGGCGGGTGATCTTCCTTGCTCCATACAATAGGCTGCTCGACCACCTCAAGTAACGAGGAACTGCCGCTCCACGAGTTCACGGCCCTTTTCCGAACCTTCCGGTCTCGCTTGCATAAACTAGTGGTGAACACATGATACGCCCACTATTCATTTGCTTCGATGGCTTTGATAACCCGATTGCTGCTCTTTGTTGTCCCCTTGACCAGGCTGCTATTGATTATAGCCGCCTTGACTTCCTGGCGGAACTTGAACCGCCGCCGGGCCATGAAAGCCGCCGGCCCCTGAAACGCCGCCCGATCCATGATTGCCATCAAACATGTTGGAATTCTTGAAAGCCTTCATGATCGCGCAATCTTTCCATAAGTGGGTGGCGGGTCATTCCCGAGTGCCGTGTCTCGGGCAAGGCTCATTGAGAAGCTTCTCAAGAGATGGGCCTGACCCGCCAGATCGAGGGGGCGGTTTTCCCTTACGTCTCTGATTGTTACCCTGTGCATTGGCATTGGCCACAAACTCCAGGTTACCCTCCGCCTTATGCTTGTTGCCTCCTTGATTTGCCGGGTTATGCTGCTGACCCTTTCCATTGCCGTTCTTCTTTCCCTTCCCTGTCTTTTCCTCATCAGACGCGGGATCCTTGGTACTATCAGAATCGGCGTATTTGACTAAAGCCGCCATCAGCGTACCCATATCATTGCAATCACGCTTAAGGCGCCAGTTTCGCCTCGCCGCTCAAAGCGGCAATTCTTCTCCAACATGAGGACTGCAGAGCCGACATCCATCTTATCGGACGAATGTATTATTTCCTTGACCCGGCGCACCCAATGAGTTGTGGATTCACCCTCCTCCTGCTTACAATTGGTCAAGTCCACAATTGACATAGATTGCTTGCAAGTGTCCTTGAAGTTCTGGATAAACCGGGCCTTTAGCTCTGCCCATGAGCTAATGGAATTGGGCGGCAAACCCTTTAACCAAGACCGGGCCGTTCCGTCTAACATCAAGGTGAAGTACTTAGCCATTGCTGCGTCACTGACCTCCAGTAGCTCCATGGCCATCTCGTAACTTTCGATCCATGCTCCGGGCTGTAAGTCGTCCATGTAATTCGGCACCTTTCGAGGTCCCTTGAAGTCCTTGGATAGACGTACATCCCGCAGAGCCGGCACCAAACAAGGAACACCGCCGGTTCTAGTAGCCACTCCTGCTCCAACAGAAGTCGTCAGATACTCTGGGAGATCTTGATGAGCCGCCTGCTTTGAGCCGCTAGCTGAGCCACCCGCTCGTCCTCCCCGTGTTTGGTCTTGCACGGGTCATAGCCACCGGGCTGGTTCTGACGGGGCATTGCTTGACAAAGCTTCGACTCCATGTGCTCACTGAACTCGACTCGGTTTTGACGAGGCGGTGCTAGCCAAGGCGGAGGAGTTGAATGAATCTTGTCCCGGCTGTAAGAATAGGTCTCTTTCTGCGCCAGGGCCGTCTGAATAAGTTCTCTGATCCTCCGGGTTTCCACCACCGTCGGATCATCACCGTCCCACCGGAGAGCCGCCAAGCAGCGCCCGATGCTGCGATTAAGTTCTCCATGGGGTTGGAAAAGTGACCGGTGGTATTGGTGCATAGCGGGCGGGCCATACTCCCATGCGGTGGTGCCATCTCTTGAAGCTGAGCCGCCCCCGCTCAGCTTGTATTGAACTGATTTGCTCATGCGGGTTGCTAGGGCCGCACGGTGTAGCGAAAAGGTTCCGAGGGTCGAACCGGAGGCAAACAGATTGAGTTTTCTGTACCTCCTTCTCATTACCTCATTAGATGTGTTCAGGCTCATATTAAGCCGGAAAGCCTCATTTGGAGCCGCTATGCCGTGCATCTAAAGTCGCTAGCTTACGTAGCTAACTTTGGTGTCCTCGGCTTCCAAGGCCTCCTTGGCTCGAGCTATCGCTTCACGCACTTTGTGCCACCTCCGTTATGCTCATCTTGATTTGCAGGAATAACCGTGGCGGTTAACGGAGACCTTAAGCTTATCCATCGATCCATCAATATCTGAGCCGGCGGTATACGGGGCCTCCTGCCCCGGCCGCTCCTGACCCGGATGTTATTGCCGCAACAGCCGTAGAGTTTTGGCCGGGTTGAGTCCCGCCATGAAGACTCCTGCCCAGCTTGGCGGCTCATAGGGGTCCGGAATACTAGAGCCATCGGAACAGCCCCCAAGCACGCCATCTTGTACTTGATATAACGAATCTGTTGAATCGGCGGGCGAATCATCATCCGAGGGACGGCCGTCTCACCACCATCTTTAGATCCTTGAAAGTTCTTCTCCGTGGGCGCAGCCCACGAAGCACACTTCATGACAGAGTTGAGCTCGGGCGGGTCTCGCCGACGCCGAGCCGTCTCGGCGAGGTCGGTGCGATTGTCCGGCTCGGGCCGCTCACCAATCCGGCCGATGAAGACGTGGATTCCGCCGAAGGGGACCCGGTACCCGTACTCAATTGAGCCGACGTCGGGGCCCCAGCCTTCGTTGTCAATGTAGATCTTGCTGCGACGACTCTTGATCATCCGGCCAACCACGTATCCCTTGAGCCCTTCGAAGCTGCCCTTCAAGAACTCAAATCCACCGTGCGCTGGCCCCACGGTGGGCGCCAACTGTCGTGGAATTGTCACGGCATATGTCCTCTTGCAAGGACTTAGTCGTGGAGCCACCGCAACTAGGAAGCTTAAAGGGGTTAATCGGGACAGAGGACACGAGAGGGTTATACTAGTTCAGCCTCTTACTGTGAAGGTAAGCCCTACGTCTAGTTGGGTTGGTATTGCTTGGTGTTTCGATAACCAGGGAGCGAGATACGCTATGCCCGGCTCTCGATGAGTTGTTTCTTGCCCTAAGCCGCCAGCGGGTCGTCCCCTTATATACATGGGTTGACGCCCTGCGGCCTATAGAGTCCCGGTCGGCTTATAGACAGTGTTCGGCTCGGTGACTAGTTAATTCTACCTTATAATACAAGTCATGCCATCATGGCGGTTTATCACTATGGGCCTTAAGTCGCCTATGGGCTTTAGACCCTTTATTGAACCGCCATCTTCATGCTTGGTCTTGGGCTTCTTCTGATGAGTCTCTCTTTGCGTAACCCGGCCCCTCCTGGGCGGCTTACACAAATGGTCATATCCCCAACAGTACCCGTGTCCGGATTGGACTCTCCTTGGCGTGGAAGGCAAGCTTGGCGATCAACTATGAAGATTCCTTCCTATGTAACCGACTCTATGTAACCCTAGATCCCCCCTGTGTCTATATAAACCGGAGGGCGTAGTCCGGAAAGGACATACACATTACATAGTCACACATGCTAGACTTCTAGGGTTTAGCCATTACGATCTCGTGGTAGATCAACTCTTGTAACACTCATATTCATCAAGATCAATCAAGCAGGAAGTAGGGTATTACCTTCATAGAGAGGGCCCGAACCTGGGTAAACATCGTGTCCCCTGTCTCCTGTAACCATCGATCCTAGATGCACAGTTCGGGACCCCCTACCCGAGATCCGCCGGTTTTGACACCGAGTTTGGTGCTTTCATTGAGAGTTCCACTGTGTCGTCGACGAAAGGTTCGATGGCCCCTTCGATCATCTATAGCGACGCTGTCCAAGGAGAAACCTTCCTCCCCGGACAGATTTTTGTATCCAGCGGCTTCGTACTGTGCACCAACTCGCTTGGCCATATGGAGTAGATCGATAGCTACGCCCCTGGCCATCAGGTCAGATTCGGAAGCTTGAACTACGTCGCAGACGTCCGCGGAGACCTGATCTTCGATGGATTCGAGACCGCGACGATCACTCCCCCTCACTCCGATGAACATGACCTAAATTTGTCATCGGATCACATACAGGAGATGGTTCGTATTGCTGCAACGGCCTTAGAACTGGAGCAGATCGTGCCATCCAAGGCCATAGAGTCCGCGGCGTTGGAGCCACACACAGATTTGACACCCTGCAATATCTGCGTCAACGGAACTCCGGACTCGTCTCCGACTATAAGTTCCGGACCATGTACGCCCGCGGACACCGAGTTGGATCGGTTATCGATTTTCGAATTCAGCGTCGCAGACATCTTCCAGCACGCACCTTTGGGTGAAGTGCTAAACTCTTTAAAGAATTTGTCCTTGGAGAAGGACTCACAGCCGAACTATGTTCGGTTCGGGCTAGAGGCTGACGATGGGGAATTTTGCTTCCCACCCGCCACCCACTTCATAGCCACTGTCGATGACTTAACCGACATGCTTGATTATGGCTCTGAAGAAATCGACGGTATGGACGATGATGCCGACAAGGAGCAAGGCCAAGACCCGCCATTCACTGGATGTTGGACGTCCACCTCTTCGTACGATGTGTACATGGTTGACACACCTAAAAAAGCCAGCGACGATGACAAAGAAGATCCAGTCGCAAATAAACCTTCTAAGACACAGTCTAAACGCCGGCGCCCTAAACGCCGTTCTAAGCCACGTCGCTCAAAAGATGGCAACACGGGCACCGGAGAAAATAGTGCCCCGGACGACGCCGAAAACAATGAAAACCCTGATAAACAGGCCATGCCCAATGACCCGGATGACGATAGTTATCGTCCAGTCTCCGAGGATGAGGAGAGCCTCGGCAGCATGGATTTCATCGTTCTTGAGGCACCCCTCGAGCAGGAGCACTTCAAGCGCCAGCTAATAGCTACTGCAAGAAACCTGAAGAAAAAGCAGCAGCAGCTCCAAGCCGATCAAGACCTACTCATTGACAGATGGACCGATGTCCTGGCAGCCGAAAAATACGGCCTCAAGTGCCCAGCCAAGAGTTACCCGAAGCGCAGACTGCTACCTTAGTTCGATGAGGAGGCACCAGATCCCATACCCCCCTCGCACAATGCGAAACGACCACCATGTGGTCGGGATAGTGCGGCGGACCGACCACCCCGCGCTCTGGATAAAACGGCAACTCAGACCGAACAACAGCCCACCCCACCGCCTCGTAAAAAAAGAGACATAACAGCTCGGGACCATACATATGACCTTCGGCAGGACCTGGACAGTAGAGCAATCTACGAATTACGAGGACGCTTCCCGACTCGGGATGACGGCTTCCTATTCGGACGTGACAAACCTAGTCACGCCCGGGCCGATAACCGCGGACAGACTTCATCGGAGGTGCGTCGTGACGCGGCCCAATAGAGAGGCGCCGCACACCCCCTCTGCTTCACAGATGAAGTATTGGATCACGAATTCCCCAAGGGGTTCAAGCCCATCAATATCGAATCATACAACGGAACAACCGATCCCGCGGTATGGATCGAGGATTTTATTCTACACATTCATATGGCCCGAGGAGACGACCTCCACGCCATCAAATACCTCCCACTAAAATTAAAAGGGCCAGCTAGACACTGGCTAAATAGCCTACTTGAAAATTCCATCGACAGCTAGGAGGACTTGGAAGAAGCTTTTCTTGACAACTTCCAAGGTACTTACGTCCGGCCACCAGATGCCGACGACTTAAGTCACATAGTTCAACAACATGGAGAATCAGCCAGAAATTTCTGGACTAGGTTCCTAACCAAAAAGAACCAAATCGTTGACTGTCCGGATGCCGAAGCCCTAGCGGCCTTTAAACACAGCATCTTTGACGAATGGCTCGCCTGCCACCTCGGCCAAGAAAAGCCGAAGTCTATGGCACCCCTCACGGCACTCATGACCCGCTTTTGCGCGGGTGAAGATAGTTGGCTGGCCCGTAGTAAAAACACAGCCAACGAGGCAGACCCCTCTGAGGCCAAAAACAGCACCGGCAAGACCCGGTGCAATAGACACAAACACCGAAGTAATGGTGATAACACCGATGACACTGCAGTTCACGCCGGATTCAGTGGCTCCAAGCCTGGCCAGCGAAAGAAACCTTATAAAAGGAACAACGAGGGACCATCCAGCTTGGACCGCATACTCGATCGTCTGTCAAAACCGGCGGATCTCGGGTAGGGGTCCCGAACTGTGCGTCTAGGCGGATGGTAACAGGAGACAAGGGACACGATGTTTACCCAGAGTTGGGCCCTCTTGATGGAGGTAAAACCCTACGTCCTGCTTGATTGATATTGATATTGTGGATGTTTACAAGAGTGGATCTACCACGAGATCAAGGAGGCTAAACCCTAGAAGCTAGCCTATGGTATGATTGTAAGGGTTGTTGTGATTGTAGTCCTACGGACTAAAGCCATCCGGTTTATATAGACACGGGAGAGGGCTAGGGTTACATAGAGTCGGTTACAATGGTAGGAGATCTACATATCCGTATCGCCAAGCTTGCCTTCCACGCCAAGGAAAGTCCCATCCGGACACGGGGTGAAGTCTTCAATCTTGTATCTTCATAGTCTTGGAGTCCGGTTGATGATGATAGTCCGGCCGATGATAGTCCGGCCGATGATGGTAGTCCGGCAATCCGGACACCCCCTAATCCGGGACTCCCTCAGTAGCCCCCGAACCAGGCTTCAATGACGATAAGTCCAGCATGCGTGTAGTCTTCGGCGTTGCAAGGCGGGTTCTCCTTTAAGTTCCATGTACCTGCGAGCGAGTGTCCGGCTTCCTCATCAATGTTGCGCGTCTTGGCTTCCGCCCAATAATGGCCTTCTTCCACGCGTCGTGCGAATGTGAAAAGCCAGGTGTCTTTTATGTTTTACCCCTAGTTGTGCGAACAATCTGCCTATAAGGGAGGCAAGAATCCAGATCCAAATCACCATCTTCCTCTCATAAATACTCATCGGGCGCTTTCGACCAAGAATCCATTCCATCATGGACCGTCAACGCGGCTCCTCTTCTCGCGCTCGGCCCTTTGCGGGGAGATTGGAGGAGATGCTCTGTTTCGCTGCTGCAGCTGGTGAAGCTCAAATGGGGATATCTCCCTCCGGCCTTCATGGTTCGGTTCGAGCAGGGCTTGCCACCTACAAGGTGGGAAGCAAGCGGAGGTTACCCCTAATCCCAACAAAGGGGCGGGTATGCTTCGTCCCCTATCGATAAGGGGCTCGGTTTCCTGTACATCCATTCCTCCGCGGGCTCACAGGTTCTCGGACTCCAGCTCCATCACCTCCGCCCGCCTCAATCCTGCATATTGCGGGTTCGTAGCTCTTCTGAGCTTTTCACTGGCATCGAGCCCCACTTGGCTGTGGAAGAGGTTGTTTTGCCTTGTACCCGCTCTCACGAGGGTCCATATATCAAGTGGGCGGCGCGAAATATGGCGCATTGCGGGACGGATATCCATCCGGAACCCCTAAGAAAGCGCCGAAGACTGGCCTTGAATGGTTTTATATAGAAGGCGCTCCGCTGCGGACCTGTTGGATCGGCCTCCGGAGTTCAGCAATGCTCCTCTGAAGAAAGCGCCTTAGTTGGCGTCCATGAGCCCCGGCGGAGGAAGACAAGGCGTCCATTATCGATGGGCGAATAAGGTTCTTGGCCCATGCCGGTTGACCATGATTGGAGTCATGGCAACATGCATTCTGTGAGGTGCAGCCACTACAATCTGAGGCCACCCATGTGGGATTTCAGCGGGGAGGGCGATGCCACCCGTCATGGCATAAAGGGCGGAATCGGCGAAGATCTGGTGACGATCTTGTCCGGCCTGTATAAGGGGAGAAGGAGGATTTCCTTGGACGAACCCGTTAAATGGGTTTTCCATGAACAATCCCGGCCTTGGGTAGCGAACACTCAGCGTGTCCGACCCGTGCCTTTGAAACTTAAGTTTCTTACATTGTGTTCTTCTTTCGGCGCGAGGAACTGCGCCGGACTGTGGAGGAATGCTGAGTCGGCTCCGCGGCGAGGATCGAGAGAGATCCGGGATCCGGCCTCGAAGAGGATCCGGACATAAAGGTGGAGCTAATCGGCGGGGTGTTCCACCAGCTCAGCATGGACAATGCTTTGAATCGCCATCACGGCCGACTATCCGGACTATATCCGGCTTCCCGGTGATTGCGGCGAAGCCCGACACCGTCATTCCTTCCTTGCTTATTTCGACCACCGTATATGATGGCGCTGTGCGGGGCGCCCTAGGGGCGAAGCGAGCCAGCGGTGGCTGACCAACAAGGGCGATTCGGACGGTAGGCGGAAGAAGGGCCTTGCCGGACTGAAGCGTCGCCGCAAAGGTGTAGCTCACAATTCATTATTTTAAACAACGTTCCTAGGAAGCGTTTGAGTGCTCATGACTTTTATAGGGAAAAAAGCGTCCGCGGACTGCGGCGTGGAAGTTGTCAATCCAACCTCTACCGCCGGGCTCCCTTTTGGTCGGGAGGGAGGCGGCGCAAGCGCGAGCGGACGTTCCTCCGACGGAGGATGCGAAAGACTGTCGCCACCAAGTCGAGGTGGAAGTGCCACTGAATCACAGGCGCCGCGAACGATATTCGTGGCGTGCTTCTCCCGAGGCGTTGAATGCCTTTAACACGGGGGCGCGCACCTTCGTGCTGCTCAAGATAGTTTTACGAGCCACGGGCGGTATGTAAAAGACATACGGGTAAGAGAATTTAATAGTTGTATATGCGGTAGCCCCGAGACTTAAAGTAGTTATATTAACTGATTTAAGGATCATATGAAATCTGAGGATCTTACCGAGAAGAATACCCATTGTCTCGGGAGTTGCAAGAGTGCAAGGCCCAACTTGAGGCCGCATTTTACAGCGCGAGAGGAAGCATAAGGACCTCTCACAGTAGCATTATTTTAGAAAGATAAGTAGCGTTTGGCCTTTGCGCAAGTCTAAAAAGCGACATTGCGGTGCTGCGGACAAGATCCGGACGGCAAGAACCTGCGCCAACTAAAGGCGGCGAGAGGTGCTGCATAAGGTGCAGCATGAAAGGAACAAGCTCGGGATGCCCATGCCCAGCTTGGAGAAAGAGCTGAAAGGCGTTCGGGCGAGCTGTCGGGCTCCGTTAAGGAGAATCAGCGGCTTCGTCGCGGCATATATAGTAAGTGCTTGGCGAACTCCTTTGAAAAGAAGAGTTGGCGAGGAAGTCAATTGACAGAATATATCGTAGGTATGCTCACAGGTCGCCTGCGGAGAGATGCCGTAACAGCGGGTGATCAACTTCGGTTGTTGCAACTGATCGAGCGAGTTGGCGGGCTATGGCGGCGTCATCCGAGGCGTTATGGCCAGCCTTCTCCATACAGGGTCTTGGGGAGCTTGCGGAGAAGCTGCGAGGAGTCTTGGCAGCGCTTCCATTTATGGAAGATTTGACCTGCCGCCAAGGTGCCGAGGAGGCACAGGCCATGGTAAAGGCAGCGGTACAAGAGGCGGATCCCAACCACATGGCGAAGTCGGACTGTGGGGCCCGATGGGAAGGAGATCCTGTGAGTTTAGTATCTGGCCAAGTGGAGTTGGCGCAAAATTTTCCCAACAGGACTGTAAATTAGACAACTTTGTTAGGCGGGATTGAGGAAGAATACAATCGGTCGATTTGACAATGTATTATAAAATGACATACAAAATGCCTTCTAGCGGATTGTAGATCGTTTGTCTTTGCCGACCTTTTAAGCCGACCTCGGGACCCTAGAGTCGGAGTGTGTCGAATACCTTCTCGGTTATGAAACAACGGGGTATGCATGGAGACCAGGCGTAGGGGTCATCGGTGCTTTATCGGACAAGTGCCCAACTAGTTATGTTATATTACATGGTTAGTAAGAAACATCTTCGGGGAGAATAGTTCCGTTAAGGGTTCCTTTCCTTTGGGGTGGCATGCCCTAAAGTGCATGTCGGACTGCGAAAAAAGAAAAAAACATCTGGGGCAGATAAATAAGTGGATAAAAATCATCTTTTAAGTCACCGACCGAATATTCCCTTAAACGCTAGCTTTGGCTTCACCCGGTCTGAGGTACACATCCGGTGACCAGCGATAACAATCGCGAGGTGCTCCTTTACCTCCTAGCGAACAATCGGGAGCGTGAGGGGTAAGCACAGGAGCGAGCAACCCAGCTTGGCCAAAACTTAAGTCATATCGATGCATATAATGGTGAATAAAAGGTACATGTGGAGGCTTGACACATGTCTTGGGCATAAACCCGTATAATTAAGCTTACGGTAAAAAGCCCCGAGTATAATGAGTCGGGTAGCACATCAATTCTTGTGAGCGTTGCGCGGGTAAAACCCTTTAAGGCTTGGATGAATAGGGTTGAGAAGAAAAAGATAAACAAAAGGCAGCTGAAATAAAAAAAAAAAAAATTGGGCGGGGAAAGGGCGAACTCTTAGTCGGCGCTAGGCATAGAATCGTCGGGGCGGGCTGCGTTCCATGGGTTCGGCTCGAGTCGGTTATCCGATGCATTTAAGTGAGGCGATGCGCTCCGCGGTCAGGACTTGATCGATGATGAAGGGCCTTCCCATTTGGGCTTGAGCTTGTCCTTTTTCTTGTCCGTGAGCGTAGAACCAGTTCGCCAGCGTTGTAAGTCTTGGCCCGTACTTCTCTGCTTTGATATCTTGAGCCTGCTGTTGATAGAATGCGGAGCGAGCCTTGGCGACGTCGCGCTCTTCCTCAATGTGTCCAAGCTGTCCTGCCGATCCAACTCGGCTTCTCTTTCTTCGTACATGCGCTTTTCGAGGTGAGTCATGAATGATGTCGCGAGGCAAAACTGCTTCTGCGCCGTATACCATAAAAATGGTGTGAATCCGGTGAATGCGGTTAGGCGTTGTCCGCAGCCCCAGTCTGGTCGAGCTCCTCTACCCGGTCGTGTCGATTTACGTGAGGACCGCACTAGTGCAGGTTTGATGCGCTCATTATTAGACCATTTGCTCGTTCCACTTGACCGTTGGTTTGAGGATGATAGGCTGAAGCGTAATCGAGCTTGATGCCCATATTTTTGCACCATGATTTAACCTCATCGGCGGTGAAGTTAGTGCCGTTATCGGTGATGATCTTGTGGGGACACCATAGCGGTGTACTACCCGGATATAAAGTCTATCACTGGTCGGACTCTGCCGTTTTAAGCGGCTTGGCCTCTATCCATTTGGTGAATTTATCCACCATGACCAATAGGTACCTTTGCTTGTGGGTTCCCCCTTTAAGTGGTCCAACCATGTCAAGCCCCAGGACATGACGGCCGGTAATGGGTATAGTTTTGAGGCGGTGGGTGGCATATGGCTCTGATTAGCAAAGAGCGACAACCGGCGCATCTTTGGACTAAGTCTGAGCATCTGCTCGGGCCGTCGGCGATAAAATCCTGTCTGGAATGCCTTTCCTACAAGGGCCGAGCTGCGGCGTGGTGTCCGCCTAGTCCGGCATGAATTTCAGCCGGGAGGTTTCGCCCTTCCTCTTGGAGATACACCTTTGAAGGACTCGGTTGTGCTTTTCTTATAAAGTTCTCCCTCATAGACCTTGTAGGCTTTAGATCGCGGACAATGCAGCGGGCCTCATTTTGGTCTTGAGGAAGCTCCTGCCTAAGCAAGTAGGCGAGAATGGTTACATCCGCAGGGCAATTACTGCCATTATGTCGTGGGCGGAAGGTGTTATGTCATCGGCTGAATCGCGGTTGGTGCGGCTTGTTCGGTTTGTTAGTTCGGACTCCTCTTCCCATAATGCGGATGGCTTGAAGAGCCGTTCGGGAAGATATTAGGAGGGACAGCGTCGCGTTTTGCGCCAATGCGTGCCGATCGTCGGCTGCTTGGTTATTATCCGGGTGGCGTGATGGAATTCAAGTCCTTGAACCGGGCTGACATTTTGAGGACAGCGTTGCGATATGCTGCCATTTTGGATCTTTGGCGTCAAAGTCTCCGTTTATTTGGGATATTGCGAGTTTGAATCGCGCACCTCTAGGCGTTGAATGCCCATGGAATTGCCATCCGGAGACCATGTAAAGGGCCTCGTATTGGCTGCGTTGTTGGAGTCCGTGTACATTATCTGAAATGCGTATTGGACTGTGTCTCGGTCGGGGGCGTCAATCTGACGCCAGCCCCCAATCCGGCTAACATTTTAGAGCCGTCGAAGTGCATAATCAATTGGAGTATCGCCGTATTCTTTAGGGAGTTGACTTGGTCCATTCAGCGACAAAGTCAGCCAAAACTTGTGACTTTATAGCTCGCGAGGTTTGTAAGATATATCAAATGGTAAGAGCTCAATGGCCCATTTGCAATCCTGCCCGTCGCGTCGCGATTGTTTATAATGTCGTTAAGTGGTACTTGAGGCCCTTGTTATCGAACACTCTTGAAAGTAGTGTCGAACTTCGGGATGCCATGAACACGCGTATGCTATCTTACGATAGTGCGGGTAGCAGGACTTGCGGGGGTTAACACGTGGATCGTAGTATCTGGTTTTGAAGAGAATTTATGCCCTTCATTTCTCGTTCGACGGCAGTACCGCGCTTACAACTTGATGCGTAGCTGCGATGTATAACAACATTGGTTCGCCCGGGTTGGCGCAGCCGGACGGTTGTTGCCAATATGGCCTTTATTTCTTGAGTCGGCGGTGGCAGCATCCGTCCACTCGAAGTGTTGATGCGCCTAAGGAGGCGATAGAGGTAATGCCTTTTCTCCTAGGCGGAGATAAAGCGGCTTAGAGCCGCTACGCATCGATCAATTTTGTATTTGCTTGAGGTCTTTTGGGATATCTAGCTGTGTGAGCTCGGATCTTGGCTGGGTTTGCTTCAATTCCTCTACGGATCGATGAAGCCCGGCACTTTCCGGTGATGCGCCGAAAACACATTTTCGGTTCAGCTTGATGTCATATGCTCGAGGTTGTCGAATGTGAGCCTCAAGTCGTCTACTAGAGTTTCGGCGTGTTTAGTTTTGGCGACTCGTCGTCTCGTATGCCTCTCTGTTTTGCCGATCTGGGTAGCGGACATATACGAATCATGCGCTGATATGTTGCGCGGCGTTTTTAAGTCGAAGGGCATCGTGTTGAAGCGAGAATGGTCCATATGGAGTAATGAATGCCGTTGCGGCTTGATCCGCTTCGCCATCTTGATTTGATGATAGCGGAGTATCGTCCGGGAAGCACAATGAATCGTGCCTGCGGTGGCATCGATGATTTGGTCGATCTTGAGGGAGGAAGGGATCCTTTGGGCAGGCTTTATTTAGGTCTTTGAAATCGACACATAGGCGCGAGTTTGTCCTTCTTTGGTACCATTACCAGTTTGCTAGCCAATCCGGATGTTTGATGTCTCGATGAATCCGGCTTCCAATAGTTTGGCTAGCTCTTCTCCCATTGCTGTCTTTTGGGTTGGAAAATCGTCGAAGAGCTGTTTGGTGGCTTGAATCCTTTAGGATGTTTAGGCTGTGTTACGCCAATCTGCGTGGGATTCGGGCATATCCGAGGGTGCCGGCAAAAATGTCCCATTTTCTTGAAGAAATTCTCGTGATCTGGCGTCTACATCGAGGTTCAATTGTGCCCGATGGAGCCGTCTTTGCGAGTCCGTTGGGTGGACTTGGAATTTGACTATTTCATCCGCTGGTTTAAAGAGGTGGACTTGGATCTTTTATCAAGTATCACATCGTCCCTGTTCACCGTGGGCGCATCGCGGTGAGTTCCTCGGCGCTAGGGCTTGGATAGTGCCTCGAGGGCTAGTGCGGCTGTCTTATTTTGGTAGCGAGTGCTATGTTGGATCACTAGCGAGTGATAATTCCGTTGGGACCGGGCATTTTAAGCTTCATGTACCCATAATGGGGTATAGCTTGAAAAATTGTGAATGCCTCTCGTCCTAATAAAGCATGATATCCGCTGCTGAATGGAGCCACTTGAAATGTGACCTCCTCGGACCTGTAATTGTCCGTGAGCGAACACTACGTCCAGCGTGATTTTCTGTGTGCAGCATGCTTCCGGTGAGGATTATTCCTCTAAAGGTTGTGCTGCTTCGCTCAATGCGGTTCGATCTATTTCCATTTTGGGAGGGTTTCCTCATAGATGAGGTTTAGTCATGCCGCCATCCATGAGTACCTTAGTAAAGGCGAAAGCCGTCTACTATCGGTTGAGGACCAATGCGGTGGTGCCGGGCAGTTCGAATTTAGGTTAAATCACGGCATTGAAGGTAATAGCCGTGTCGCTCCATGGATTTATTGTTGCTACTTGGTAGACTTGGCAAGGTTGCGGAGTTGTCGTTTCGCATGTTATTGGATCGAAAGTCTCGAAGCTATTAACACCGTCTTGGTGTTCTTTGGGCTGGGATTACGAAGCTAGAAGCTCTTAGCCACTTTTGGCCACTGCCGTAGTATCCAACATGCTCGAAGGCTATGAGTTGGAGTGGCGCCCTCGTGCTATGAATTTTGCGGGTCCGTTTAGCCAGCCCTCGATGCAGTTCCGTACCCTTTAGGGGTTTTGGTTTTTGGTATTCAGCCGGTGCTTGATAATGATGCACCCTTTGGTTCGGACTAGGGATGTATTGGGACGGATTATCCCAAAATTTACTTTCGGTTTTCGAGCGCTCTCCATCGCATGAGTACTTTTGTGCGATGGTCTCCAAGTCAACAAAGCGTGTAATGTCATGGCGACTTATGGCGTTTAGGATTCCTTGTCCGTGCAATTATTGCGAAAAGCGAGATTGCGTTTTCCTCTCGGCGATCCTTTATCCTGTCCATAACCGGGAGAATCGGCCCGATAGTGATGTCTTGTCTCGGCGGGCTCTTGCGAATTAGAGTTAGATCGCATATGTGCAGGCGGGTGGGTGGAACTAAGTCGGAACCCTACCCATCTCAAGGCTCGAAGGCGAAAGTTTCCAATTTTGGAAGCTTGGATTTACGGGCGTTGTCCAGCGAGTGCAGTCCGATGCGACTTTAAGTTCGATGTTTGATCGAAGCCCGTCCCTCGCGGGAATCCGGCATGGGGGTTGGGGATCGGACATGACTAGTTTTCAATACGGGAGAAGCGTCGCGCATTGTTCCTCTACCACTGCAGCGTGGTGGGTGACACAGGAGAGTTAATTTCTCTCGGATCGGTTTAAGCCCAATCGATCGTAGTCATGGCGACTCCCGAGCGGCGATGCGATCAAGAGCTCGTTCTGGACGAGAGCTCTATTGGATCCAACCGCTCGGCGAATTCGAGCTGGCGTGAAAATTGCTTTTGGCGACTTGAGAGGTCGTTGTCGAGCGATGGCGGACGGCGGTCATAAGAAAACCACCTAGCGGATAGTTTGGCGGCGGCCAAGGCTCCTTTGGCGAAAATACCGTCCTTGAAGACGGGAGGAGGCATCCTTCCTATCGGTGACGGCACAGAGGAACTCTCAATGAAAGCACCAATGTCGGTGTCAAAACCGGCGGATCTCGGGTAGGGGGTCCCGAACTGTGCGTCTAGGCGGATGGTAACAGGAGACAAGGGACACGATGTTTACCGAGTTGGGCCCTCTTGATGGAGGTAAAACCCTACGTCCTGCTTGATTGATATTGATATTGTGGATGTTTACAAGAGTGGATCTACCACGAGATCAAGGAGGCTAAACCCTAGAAGCTAGCCTATGGTATGATTGTAAGGGTTGTTGTGATTGTAGTCCTACGGACTAAAGCCATCCGGTTTATATAGACACCGGAGAGGGCTAGGGTTACATAGAGTCGGTTACAATGGTAGGAGATCTACATATCCGTATCGCCAAGCTTGCCTTCCACGCCAAGGAAAGTCCCATCCGGACACGGGGTGAAGTCTTCAATCTTGTATCTTCATAGTCTTGGAGTCCGGATTGATGATGATAGTCCGGCCGATGATAGTCCGGCCGATGATGGTAGTCCGGCAATCCGGACACCCCCTAATCCGGGACTCCCTCACAGTTCGGCACCCCGAACTTATAGCATTATATGCATCGGCTCCGAATCATGTTTTTGGTCAATAGTTGGGTTTCCCGGCTCCTGTGCTTACTACCTTACATTCCGCTATATCGGCTAGGGTAGTAAAGGGAGAACTACTGCGATTGTGTCCCAGGTCTTCCGGACGAGCACCTCAGTAGAGAAAGCTGAAAACTGACTGTCATGATGCGGCGAGAGCTGGTCAGCTGTTCGAGAGGTCTCAAATCCTTAGAGATTTTTTCCGCTCTACGCGAGGAATCGGTGTTTCTCCGATTAGGCGTGTATAGCGCCCCTAGTTCGGCCTTCTGAACACCAGGGGCTTCACCGAAAGTTTCATTGTCAAACTCCTATGTCTAAGTGAGGGTGATAAAGGCTGTATTGTCTGATTGCCTTGTTCGTTGCGCTAAACACCTCCTTTAAGGACCAAAACATGGAGAAAAGAGTGTTTAGATTTATCCCGAACACCCCCCTACTACCTACGTGGGGGTAGAAGCCGACAATTGGTCAACCCTCAGATTTCACAAACGGCCGCACAGGAGGTAAAATTTTAAAAATCACAAGCACTATATTACATAACACCATTGTTTCATCCTACAAGACAAGATAATACAAATGTTTTCATGGGAAAATAACATCCTTGGCACATTGCTCCGCCGCTAGGCGGGACCCCTCCAGGACACTATCAAAATATAGCTCAGGTCGACAATGCTCCTTGCCCTCAGGCGGCCCCTCGGTCACCAGCTTCTTGGCGTCCAGCTTCGCCCAATGCGTCTTGACGCGGGCAAAGGCCATCCGTGCACCTTCAATGTAGACCGATCGCTTCATGGCTTCGAGCCGTGGGCAGGCACTCGTGAGCCGCTTCACAAATCCAAAGTAGCTGCTGGGTATAGGCTCGGCAGGCCACAGCCGGACTATCAGGTCCGTCATGGCTAGCTCGGCCGACCTGTGCAGCTCGACCAACTGTTTCAGCTGGTCGCTAAAGGGCACCGGATGTTTTGATCCAAAATATTGAGACCAGAATAGCTTCTCCGTAGACATCCCCTCTTCGGCTCGATAAAACTCGGCAGCATCTGATATGCTGCACGGCAAATTCATAAACACCCCTGGAAAACCCATATTCGGGTCACTACCAGGAATGTTTCCTTCGCCTACTGGCTTTGCATAGCGAAAGGCTTACCCGCCGTAATCTTCTTGGCCGCCTGAATTTCTTGGAGGGCGCTCTGGGCTTCGGCTCGGGCATCCTGTGCGCTCTGACGGGCCTTCGCAAGTTCGGACTCTTGCGTCTTAAAATCGCGCTCCAAGGACTCGAGCTCCTCGACGGCGTCCTGGAGCTCTTGCTGGGCCTTGCTAACCAGGGCCTCATGCTTCTCGCGCGCGACGCGTTCCTTGGCCGCTTTGTCCTCGGCCTCGGCTAACACCTTCTTGAGGGCTGCCACCTCGGTCATGGCCCCTAATAAAGTTCATGACACTTTAGTCAGCTTGAACAATTTATTCTTCAAATATACTCGCAGGTTACTCCATACCTTGGCTATCCTCCAGCTGCTTCTTCACGAGACCGAGCTCTTCCTCGGCCCGCTCCAGTTTCTGCTTCAGTCCGGAGACCTCCGCGGTTTGAGCGGCAGCAGCCCACAATGAGGCCTGCTTATTCACATAGACACCTTTTTGTTAGACTCCTGCGATAATTATTTTTGATCCTCTGTTCGGCTTTTCCTTGAGGGACACCGAACAGAGCATCGGGGGCTACTATCTACGTTGCCGTATAGGTCTCCAGAATAGAATCCGGCTGAGGGTCGAGTAGAACTCGGCCCACACAGTCCGTCTCCGTAGGGGCTTTTCCCCCCATATATCCAGCGGCCTGGGAGTCATCCTGGGGCGCCACCCTGACGATCTCCGGAGCCTTCCCCCGGCCCGAGGAGGCCCTTTGGGACGCCTCCTCGTCATCACCCTTGGCCGAATGGGAGTAGGCTGGCGGCGGTGATATACTGACCCTCTCCTTTGTGTCCAACGAACCTTCTGATGAAGATCGCGGAGAACTGTCCCGAGCCGGACTGCAATAACACGATTAAAACATATCAAATATTGCAAGGCGGAAAGGGCGGGCGTTCGGGCGTGCATAAAGATTTTTGATGCTTATGATGCGGCCCGAGGCTTGGCCCAGGAAGGCCGCTCCGGACTGCTATCGACATCCCACGCAGAGTTATCCGCGGGGAAGCCTTTCCCCCTGTTGGGTGCCCCCGCCTCCAGATTCGTGGAGGTCGTTCTCTTCTTTCTCCCCACCTCGGGTAGGGAGTCATCTTCCTCCTCCTCTTCATCGTCCTCGGCGGATGAAGAGCGAGTCTCGTCTTCGGACATCATGTCCGGGGTGCCTTTTCAGTGAGGGCCCTTCTGGGCCCCTTTTGCCACTTTCTTGGTCGTCTTCTCCGGCACCTCATAAGGTGCTGAAAACGGCATTTTTGTCAATAATGGAAATTCGGGGTCTTCGGGCAGCGGAGCTGGACAGTTAATCCCCTCTGCTACCTCAATCAAGGCCAGAAAACATTGATAGGAAGACTTAGGATTTTTTTCTCAAAATATGCTAGTAAAGGGTATGCCTTGAAAACATGAAGCAACTTACCGAATTAGCCTGGCGTTTTAAGCTGAGCCCGCGATCCTCAGTCATGGGCGGTGGCGTCTCGTTGGCCTTGAAGAGCACTTTCCAGATGTCTTTGTGCGTCGTGCGGAAGAGCTCTAGTAGCGTCTGGTGCTTGGCTGGATCGTACTCCCACAGATAGCAAGTCCGGTGTTGGCATGGAAGAACCCGACGAATGAGCATGACCTGGATCACGTTGACGAGCTTGATTTTCCTGTCAATCATGTTCTAGATGCACGTCTGGAGCCCAGTCAGCTCGCTCGAGGGACCCTAGGTTAGGCCCCTCTCTTGCCAGGAGGTGAGCCGCATCAGGATTTCTGATTGGTATTCGGGGGCCGCCGCCCAGTTAGGGTCACGCGGCTCGGTGATGTAGAACCACCCCGATTGCCACCCCTTCACCATTTCCGCAAAAGAGCCTTCGGGCTAGGTAACATTGGGCATCTTACCCACCATGGCACCTCCGCACTCTTCCTGGTGGCCGCTCACCACTTTCGGCTTCACGTTAAAGGTCTTCAGCCATAGGCCGAAATGAGGTGGGATGCGGAGGAAGGCCTCGCACACGACAATGAATGTCGTGATGTTGAGAATGAAATTGGGGGCTAAGTCATGAAAGTATAGCCCATAGTAAAACATCAGTCCACGAACGAATGGGTGGAGAGGGAATCCCAGCCCGCGGGCAAAGTGTGTGAGAAACACAACCCTCTCATGGGGCTCTGGAGTGGGGACGATTTCCCCTTTGGCCGGGAGTTGGTGAGAAATCTCCTTGGCGAGATATCCGGCCTCCCGGGGCTCCGTGATGTCCTTCTTCTTAACAGAGGAGGCCATCCACTTGCCTCCAGCTCCGAATCCGGACATGTTTGGAGTGCTTTCTTGAGTGAGGAAAAGCTAAAGCTTGGGCGCTGGAGCTCAAGGACGGAAGGGAATCCTTATCCCCATATAAAGGCTGCGAATATCAAGCGCCTCCCCACTCGCCTTAAACTCGCCTATTCCCAAGGGCCGAGCAAACGACATGGTTGGATTGCCCATGCCCTCATTGATGAGAATCCGACAATAAGGGGACACGATCTCTGCTTCGACAAGATGTGCCAATGCCAATCGCGTCTCGAAACATGGAGCGACAGACGAAAAACGGTTCGAAATTATGACCGGACATATTTGATGTCATGTTGTAAAAAGCTGTCAGCGGATTGGACTCGTGCGAGTATTATATTCTCTCTACGGTTGTGTGTGGTGCGTGTTACAAGTTCGGATACTACCGTCGCATCGGAAGACTATCTTGGAGTTTGGATAGAAGGGAACCCGCCTTGCAATGCCGAAGACAATCTGCACGCCGGACTCGTCATCATTGAAGCCAGGTTCAGGGGATACTGAGGGAGTCCTGGACTAAGGGGTCCTCGGGCGTCCGGCCTGTTATCTATGGGCCGGACTGGTGGGCTGTGAAGACATGAAAGCCGAAGACTGTACCCATGTCCGGATTGGACTCTTCTTGGCGTGGAAGGCAAGCTTTGCGATCAACTATGAAGATTCCTTCCTATGTAACCGACTCTATGTAACCCTAGATCCCCCCGGTTTCTATATAAACCGGAGGGCGTAGTCCGGAAAGGACATACTCATTACCATAGTCATACAGGCTAGACTTCTAGGGTTTAGCCATTACAATCTCGTGGTTGATCAACTCTTGTAACACTCATATTCATCAAGATCAATCAAGCAGGAAGTAGGGTATTACCTCCATAGAAAGGGCCCGAACCTGGGTAAACATCGTGTCCCCTGTCTCCTGTAACCATCGATCCTAGACGCACAGTTCGGGACCCCCTACCCGAGATCCGCCGGTTTTGACACCGACAACAACCATGGTTCTATCTGCATCGACGGGTAGCACCATCTTTTGTGAAGAACGGGTTTTTGCTCCCTTAGATACTGCCATCACCCCCTCCAATTCAAATGGCTGATAAACAAGAAAAGTAATTGAATATACAGACATTGTATGATAGACAGATGTGGTAATTCTTAGTAGCAACGATACATACGTGTCGGTTCCCCTTCTGTCACTGGGATCAAGCACCGTAAGATCGAACCCACTACAAAGCACCTCTTCCCATTGCAAGATAAATAGATCAAGTTGGCCAAACAAAACCCAAATATCAGAGAAGAAATATGAGGCTATAAGAGATCATGCATAAAAGAGATCAAAGACACTCAAATACTTTCATGGATATAAAAAGATATAACTGATCATAAATTGAAAGTTCATCAGATCCCAAAAAACACACTGCAAAAAGAGTTACATCATATGGATCTCCAAGAGACCATTGTATGGAGAATTCAGCGAGAGAGAGGAAGCCATCTAGCTACTAACTACGGACCCGAAGGTCTACAAAAAACTACTCACGCATCATCGGAGAGGCACCAATGGAGGTGGTGAACCCCATCCATGATGGTGTCTAGATTGGATCTGGTGGTTCTAGACTCTACGGCGGCTGGAATTGATTTTCGTCGACTCCCCTGGGGTTTCTGGAATATTGGGGTACTTATAGAAAAAAGAGGTAGTCCGGGGGGCACCCGAGGTGGACACAACCCACCAGGGCGCGCCTGGGCCTCCTGGCGCGCCCTGGTGGGTTGTGCTCCCCTAAGAGCACCCCCCAGGCACAGCCTTGGCCCATTAGGTGTCTTCTGGTCCATAAAGTTTCGTTGCATTTGGACTCCATTTGATAATGATTTCCTGCGATGTAAAAAACATGCAGAAAACATCAACTAGCACTTGGCACTATGTCAATAGGTTAGTACCCAAAAATGATATAAAATGATTATAAAACATCCAAGATTGATAATATAACAGCATGGAACAATAAAAAATTATAGATACGTTGGAGACGTATCACACCCTCATCGGCCTCCAAGGTGATGAACTCTTTGAAGCACTGGTGGCCCTGGAGCTGCCTGAGGTCGCGACGAAGAATGTGCACCTCGAGGCCGTGCTCGCCATGCAAGAAACCGTCTATCTGCACATCCACGTCTACGAGGAAATCGTCTACATAGGCCACTACAAGGCCAGTAAGGACAGAAAGACGTTGGCCTTCTTCCAGCAGCTGGAATCTTTGGATGCCATTGTTCAGAAGCATGTTGACCTGGCCACGGAAGCCGCTGCTACTTAGCCGCCTTTCGATGGGCTGGCGCCCTGAGTCAAGGAGGTGGACGTCGTCGATGGATGCATCTTTCTTCTTGCCTCCTGTAACCAGCACTGCATCGCCTTGTGGCCATAATGTTTTATTAGTGTATGGCATTTTTATTCCAGTCGTAAATGACATGTGTGATCCCTTGCTCTTGTTTGGCGTTAATTATATGTAGTATCACTGTCTTCGACCTGGTGTACTACCTAGGTCCTGGTCTATTAGTCCCTTTTGTAATTTGTGCTAAATTTTGACCAAAGATTTAACAGACAAAATGTTAGTGCATGCCAACAAAAATTATATCATTCGATTTGTATTTGAACATAGTTCTCAATGATATTATTTTGGTGACATGCATCAACCTTTTGTTAGTCAAATTTATGGTCAAAATTTGGCACAAATTACGACGGGGAGCAATAAACCAGGATGAAGGCAGACTGGTCCGTCACCATCGTGTTTTGTGTCTAATTTTGACTTCAGTGAACCAACCTACATGGAGGGTGTGTTGTATATATTGGCTCGATAACCAAACTTATATATTCGAAACTGAGCATCACTACAAGTCACGAGTTCAAAACGAGAAAGAGGAACAAGTACAACATGCATGTGCCGTTCGCGTCGCACCCCCACACAGTCGCGGTGCATAGTGTAGTAACTAATCTCTTCTTGACCCGCATTTACATTGATACGGCTTGAATGCCAAGGAGGGAGGGGGTAGCGGTTCCCGAGATGTTGAACGGTCAATGATGCATTCTCAATTAGCATGCAGAGGGAATTAATTGGAGAAGCAGAATAGAGCCAGCACGATGTGAATGCAACAGAGTTTGGACTCTCATATAAAGGTGCACCACCACTCCAATCCATCTACTCCTAGTCTCTGGCAACACTGCTCACTCCAATCCAAGACCAAGTGACTGATACGTCTCCGTCGTATCTAGTTTTCCAAACACTTTTGCCCTTGTTTTGGTCTCTAACTTGTATGATTTGAATGGAACTAACCCGGACAGACGCTGTTTTCAGCAGAATTGCCATGATGTTGTTTTATGTGCAGAAAACAAAAGTTCTCGGAATGA
The DNA here is from genome assembly GCA_021605205.1 of Aegilops longissima. Classification (NCBI taxonomy): domain Eukaryota; kingdom Viridiplantae; phylum Streptophyta; class Magnoliopsida; order Poales; family Poaceae; genus Aegilops; species Aegilops longissima. The sequence continues at coordinate 149,733,876 of CM038680.1, forward strand.
CCTGAAACTCCACGGGATGTCTTATAAAAATAATAAAAAATCCTCGTCAAAGATGAAGACCAGGGGGCCCACACCCTGCCCACGAGGGTGGGGGCGCCCCCCCTCCTGGGCGCGCCCCCTACCTCGTGGGCCCCCTGGACACCCTCCGACGCCAACTCCAACTCTATATATTGGCTTTCGGGGAGAAAAAAAACAGAGAGAAGAAATCATCACGTTTTACGATACGGAGCTGCCGCCAAGCCCTAATCTCTCTCGGAGGGCTGATCTGGAGTCCGTTTGGGGCTCCGGAGAGGGGGATCTGTCGCCGTCGTCATCATCAACCATCCTCCATCACCAATTTCATGATGCTCACCGCCGTGCGTGAGTAATTCCATCGTAGGCTTGATGGACGGTGATGGGTTGGATGAGATTTATCATGTAATCGAGTTAGTTTTGTTAGGGTTTGATCCCTAGTATCCACTATGTTCTGAGATTGATGTTGCTATGACTTTGCTATGCTTAATGCTTGTCACTAGGGCCCAAGTGCCATGATTTCAGATCTGAACCTATTATGTTTTCATGAATATATGTGTGTTCTTGATCCTATCTTGCAAATCTATAGTCACCTACTATGTGTTATGATCCGGCAACCCCGAAGTGACTATAATCGGGACCACTCCCGGTGATGACCATAGTTTGAGGAGTTCATGTATTCACTATGTGCTAATGCTTTGTTCTGGTTCTCTATTAAAAGGAGGCCTTAATATCCCTTAGTTTTCATTAGGACCCCGCTGCCACGGGAGGGTAGGACAAAAGATGTCATGCAAGTTCTTTTCCATAAGCATGTATGACTATATTCGGAATACATGCCTACATTACATTGATGAATTGGAGCTAGTTATGTGCACCCTATGTTATGACTGTTACATGACGAACCGCATCCGGCATAATTATCCAACACTGATCCGGTGCATACGAGCTTTCCATATACTGGTTCTCGCTTATTTACTTTCCCGCTACTACTGTTACAATCGCTACAAAATACCAAAAACATTACTTTTGTTGTCTTTACTTTTGTTACTGTTACCACCACTATCATATTACTTTGCTACTAAACACCTTGCTGTAGATACTAAGTTTCCAGGTGTGGTTGAATTGACAACTCAGCTGCTAATACTTGAGAATATTCTTTGGCTCCCCTTGTGTCAAATCAATAAATTCTGGTTGAATACTCTACCCTCGAAAACTGTTGTGATCCCCTATACTTGTGGGTTATCAAGACCTTTTTCTGGCGCCGTTGCCGGGGAGCATAGCTCTATTATTTGAGTTACTTGGGATTTATATCTGCTGGACACTATGAAGAACTTGAAAGACGCTAAGACAAAAATTTATCCCTCAACTACGAGGGAGGTAAGGAACGCCATCTAGCTCGCACTTGATTCACCTTGTGTTATGAGTAAGCTAGCGACACCTAAACCTGCTTCGCTATTCGTTCGATATGTCGCATGTTATTGATGATGCCACTTCTGCTATGCATGATACTTATGATGAAACTACTTCTATGCTTGATACTACTGTGCCCCTTGGTGAATTTCTAGATGAACAAATTACTAGGGCTGGAGAGAAGGAAATTATTGAATCTGAATACGATGATGAAAGTGATGATGAAAATATGCCTGTTATTCCTGAGGGTTATGTTTTTGATAGGGAATCTTCTGCAGCTATTTTTGCTTGTAAAGATAGATATGAACTTAAGAGGCTGCTAGTTAAATGGAACAAAGAATCTCTTAGGGATAGAATGAAACCTGATCCTGCTTTTGCTACTTCACCTATTTGTGTTCCCGATAAGGATTATGAATTTTTGTTGATCCGGATATAATTACTTTGGTCGAATCTGATCCTTTTTATGGCTATGAATCTGAAATTGTTGTGGCACATCTTACTAAGTTAAATGATATAGCCGCCCTGTTCACTAATGATGAGAGATCACGCTACTTTTATATACTCAAAATATTTCCGTTCTCATTAAAGGGTGATGCTAAGATATGGTTTAATTCTCTTGATCCTGGTTGTGTGCGTAGTCCCCAGGATATGATTTATTACTTCTCTGCTAAATATTCCCCTGCTCATAAGAAACAAGCTGCTTTGAGGGAAATATACAACTTTGTGCAAATTAAAGAAGAGAGTCTCCAACAAGCTTGGGGGAGGCTTCTCAAGTTACTTAATGCTTTGCCTGATCATCCTCTTTAAGAAACCTGAAATACTTGATATCTTTTATAATGGACTAACCGATGCTTCCAGAGATTACCTGGATAGTTGTGCTGGTTCTCTTTTCAAGGAAAGAACACCGGATGAAGCTGAAATTCTATTGAATAATATGTTGACAAATGAAAATAATTGGGCACCTCCTGAGCCAGCTCCTGCTCCAATTGCTGAGCCTATTCCTAAACCAACTCCGAAGAAGAGAGGTGTTCTATTTCTCAGTCCCGAAGATATGCAAGAGGCAAAGAAATCTATGAAAGAAAAAGGTATTAAAGCTGAAGATGTTAATAATTTACCTCCTATTGAAGAAATACATGGTCTTAATTTACCGCCTGTTGAAGAAGTATATGATCTCAATTCTTTAATCACTGAAGAACCTCCTGATCCCGATATCCCGACACAGGTAGTAAAGGTAAATTCTCTCTATAGATATGATAAAGCTGAAGTCCCTCCTACTAAAATTCCTAGTCAGTGCTTGGATGAGTTTTATAACTTTATGTTTAAGCAAGATGACTTTAATGCTTATTTTGGTAGACAATTAAAACAAGATGCTTATATGATTAAACGCTTGGGTGATTATATGGCTAATATAGAGGTGAACTTAAACTTGTTAGCAAACATGCTTCTATGGTTACCACTCAAGTAGAACAAGTACTTAAAGCTCAGAAAGAAGTGCTTGATGAAATGAATAGTAATAAAAATGATTATGTTGTTAGAGTGGCTACTAGAACTGGTAGAATGACTCAGGAACCTTTGTATCCTGAAGGCCACCCTAAGAGAATTGAGCAAGACTCTCAGAGAAATAATATTGATGTACCTAGTTCTTCTAAAAGGAAGAAAAAGAAAAATGATAGGACTTTGCAAACTTCTAGTGAACCCATTGCTGAATCATCTGAGAATCCAAATGATATATCTATGTCTGATGTTGAAACACAATCTGGTAATGAACATGAACCTAGTGAAAATGTTAATGATGATGTTCATGATGATGCTCAACCTAGTAATGATAATGATGTAGAAGTTGAACCTGCTTTGTTGATCTTGATAACCCACAATCAAAGAATCAACGTTATGAAAAAGAGACTTCGTTGCTAGGAAACATGGTAAAGAAAGGGAACCATGGGTTCGAAACCCATGCCTTTTCCTCCCAAACCATCCAAGAAAAGGATGATGAGGATTTTGAGCGCTTTGCTTGAAATGATTAGACCCATCTTTTTGCGTGTGCGATTGGTGATATGCTCAAAATGAATCCTTATGCTAAATATATGAAAGATATTGTTACAAATAAAAGAAAGATACCGAAGCTGAAATTTCCACCATGCTTGCTAATTATACTTTTAAGGGTGGAATACCAAAGAAACTTGGAGATCCATGAGTACCTACTATACCATGCTCCATTAAGAGAAATTATGTTAAAACTGCTTTATGTGATCTTGGAGCGGTGTTAGTGTTATGCCTCTCTCTTATATCGTAGACTTGACTTGAATAAGTTGACACCTACTGAAATATCTTTGCAAATGGCTGATAAATCAACTGCTATACATGTCGGTATTTGTGAGGATGTGCCTGTTGTGGTTGCAAATGTTACTATTTTAAAGGACTTTGTTATTCTTGATATTCCCGAGGATGATAGTATGTCTATTATTCTTAGAAGACCTTTCCTTAATACTGCAGGGGCTGTTATTGATTGCAACAAAGGCAATGTCACTTTTCATTTTAATGGTAATGAGCATACGGTACACTTTCCGAGGAAACAACCTCAAGTTCATAGTATCAACTCTATTGGAAAAATTCCATCGATTATATTTGGAGGTTTTGAATTTCCTCTTCCTACTGTCAAGAAGAAATATGATATACTTATTATTGGGGATGTCCATATCCCCGTTGAGGTAACATAGTGTTATTCGAAACTTCTCCGGTTCCATGTTAATCGGAATGAGTTTATTAACAAGACTTGATCAACCTTGTTAGTGGATTCCTTTTGATGCGCATGAGATGGATGAAACTAGAAGCACAACCTTCTATACCCTCTTTATACTTTCTTTTATTTAGTAGAAATAAAGTAAAATAGTATTTTTTTTTTCTGTCTCCTGACTTATCCGTGCAATATAAAAATATCCCGAAGATAAAAGTTCTCAGAATGCCATGCCAATTTAATATGATTTTTTCGGGAATATTTGAGGATTTTAGTGCAAAAATTACATGGGAGCTGCCACCTGCCACGAGGGTGGAGGGCGCCCTACCCCGGCTCGCCCCTGCCTCGTGGGCCCATGGTGGCCCTCCTCCACTTATTCCTGCACCCATCTTCTTCCTCTGCCTCACACAAACCCGAAAAACCAACTCAAGCACGAGTTCCTGCCACTTTTGCTGTGATTATCGATCTCCTTGCTCAAAGCACCTCTCACAAAACTGCTTGGGGAGATTGTTCCTTGGTATGTGACTCCTCCATTGGTCCAATTAGTTCTTGTTCTAGTGCTTTATTCTTTGCAAATTTGTGCTGCATAGGTGACCATGTTCTTGAGCTTGCATGTCAAATTTATATGGTTCCAAGTAGTTCTAATGCTTGATATAGGCTATAGGCACTTGTAGGAGTAGTTGCTATCGATTTTATTGAAGTTGGTTCACTTTTGTTTGAAGTTACTAAAAATTTCAGATTATTTCAGAAATAATGAAGAGACTTTTGAGGGGCTCGTCAGCGAAGCTCAAGGAAAAACAAAGGAAGAAGCACGAAGCCCAAATATAATTTTCCTCGCACATGGAGGTCCCGCCGTGTGAATGGCCTTCCGATGACTTCTTGAGGAGAGCCGAATTTATGAGGATTTTTATTTATTGATTGAGAATGCTGGCCTCACCAACTTCCTCCGCGACCAACGTCATCAGTATCTCTTACTCACAAATACTTTTGTGCAAAACTTCTACTTTTTCCCTAAGGAATCACCTCCATCAGTAGAGTTTCATTTATATGACGTTGTTAAGAAGATGCCATTAGCTGAATTTTGCGAGGTTTGCAAAATACCCGTTGAGGGTACCTTGGATGAACCACACCGTAATGAAGTGGAAGCTTTTATTAACACTATCACTGTGGGAGAAACCAGGAAGGTTTCTGATGCAAGGATTACTAGCATACATTTTCCTGTTTTACGCTACTTTGCCTTATTTGCTAGTCATTGCTTGATTGGTCGCGGGAACTGTGGAAACCTTAGTGTTCCTGATATTATCATTTTGCTCCATGGTTTATACCACAATAACTCTGTTAGTATGGGTGGAATTGTTGCTAGACGGTTAAGTCTGAACCGTACTAAGGGCCCCATCTTTGGAGGCATTTATGCTTCACGCCTAGCTGAATATTTTGATATACCTATTAGGCATTTGGAGAAAGAAGAAACATCGTTGCCCCGTGCTTATTTAGATTATAAGAGTATGCTAGCGCATGACTTTCTTGTTAAGGGCAAGGAAGGGGAGCTTAAATATAAATTATACTTTGATAAATATCACCCTGAGACTATTACTTTGCCTGCTCCTTCTTTGTTTAACTTGTCTGCAGGTCCTCACATCGTTCCGTGGGCGGCCGTTCAAGCCTATCGGAATCCTACACCAGCCCCGGAACCAGAGCCACAAGATGAGCCTCCACGACTGTCTGTTTATTCTTGGGATCCGGAGGCGGTTGCCAGCCAGTGGCAGTCAGAGTCCTCTTCATCACAGTATGATCCCAACTATTCTTCATTGCAGTATGACCCAGATACACCTACGAGTATCCGCCAGGCTATCCCTGGCAATAGACCAACTTAGGCCAAAAGCCTAAGCTTGGGGGAGTACGTATTTCTCACCGACATTACATTTATGTTCACACACACTCATTGCTAGATGTCGGTGTTCATACTCTTTCACTGTAATATCCATGCTAGTTTATTTTCTTTTTCTTGCTTTCTTCTTGTGTGTTTGATAAACCTTAAAAAAATTAGTAGTAGTTTATTTTTCCTGCTGTAGTAGTAATAATTAAAAAGGAAACCCAAAAATATTTCCTATTCTTGTTTTGCTTATTGGGAGCTTTCCCGTGTAAATAGTTTTATTTCTTTTCTTTTCTTTGGGGGTTAGTAGGAGAAGACCATGATTAAATTGTTGAAGTGGCTCTTATATGCATCATTGTTGACTTAACCAAGAGACCATATTGCCTTGTCATCTCCTGTTTATTGAATGCTCGCAGGTTCCAGCTTAGTCGAATGCACGTGCACTCTTATTATTATTCACATCATTCGGTCATGCAAGTGAAAGGCAATTATGATGATATATGATGGACTGACTGAGATGGGAAAAGCTGGTATGAACTCGACCTCTTTTGTTTTTGTAAATATGATGAGTCCATCGTTCTTGATTCAGATATTATGAATATACATGTTTGCAATGACAATTAGAGATCATAGTTGCTTGTGCCATGCTTGATTAGCTATGAGTTATAATGGTTTACCTTGCGTGCCAACATGCTATTAAAATGGTTGTGATGTGGTATGATGGGGTGGTATCCTACTTCGAATGATTTAAGTGACTTGACTTGGCACATGTTCACGCATGTAGTTGAAACAAATCAACATAGCCTTCACGATATTTATGTTCATGGTGGATTATATCCTACTCATGCTTGTATTTAATGTTTATTAATTTTAATGCATGTTCATGACTATTGTCGCTCTCTAGTTGGTCGCTTCCCAGTCTTTTTCTAGCCTTCACTTGTACTAAGCGGGAATACTGCTTGTGCATCCAATCCCTTAAACCGCAAAGTTATTCCCTATGAGTCCACCATACCTTCCTATATGTGGTATCTACCTGCCGTTCCAAGTAAATTTGTATGTGCCAAACTCTAAACCTTCAAATAAACATTCTGTTTTGCATGCTCGAATAGCTCATATATCAACTAGGGCTGCCCTTATCTTCCGTGTTAGGCGGGTTATTCTCAAGAGGAGTGGACTCCGCTCCTCACTCACGAGAAAATGGCTGGTCACCGGATGCCCATCCCATGCTTTATGCAAACTAAATCAAAATAATTGCAAACAAAACTCCCCGGGACCCGTTGAATGTTGGAGGCACTCGTTGTTTCGAGCAAGCCATGGATTGATGCTTGTGGAGGAGGGGTATAAACTTTACCATTCTGTTTGGGTACCGCCTATAATTTGTTTAGCATGGAAGATATCGTCATCTCTTAGTTGTTATGTTTACAATGAAAGTATGCCGCTCAAAATATAATTTATCTCTATTTCAAAACCGAGCTCGGCACCTCTACAAATCCTCGCTTCCCTCTGCGAAGGGCCTATCTATTTACTTTTATGTTGAGTCATCACCTTCTTATTAAAAGCACTAGTTTGGAGAGCACAGCTGTCATTTGCATTCATTACTTGTTAATTTATATCGGGTATGACTATGATTGGATCTCTTTTACCATGAATTACAATGTCTAGTCAGTCCTTGATCTTTGAAGGTGCTCTGCATTTATGTTTTGCGGTCTCAGAAAGGGCTAGCGAGATACCATCTTGTTATATCATATTATGATTATTTTGAGAAAGTGTTGTCATCCAGATTTATTATTATGGCTTGCTAGTAGATTATATTATTGATATGAGTAAACATGAGACCTAGGAGTTATTGCAAATGTGGTTAGTTATGATCTTTGCTGAAAACCTGAATGCTGGCTTGACATAGTTACAACAACAAGAGCAAACAGAGTTTGTAAAAGTTTTTCTTTTTCTCTTTCAGTTTGTCAACTGAATTGCTTGAGGACAAGCAAGGGTTTAAGCTTGGGGGAGTTGATACGTCTCCGTCGTATCTAGTTTTCCAAACACTTTTGCCCTTGTTTTGGACTCTAACTTGTATGATTTGAATGGAACTAACCCGGACTAACGCCGTTTTCAGCAGAATTGCCATGATGTTGTTTTATGTGCAGAAAACAAAAGTTCTCGGAATGACCTGAAACTCCACGAGATGTCTTATAAAAAATAATAAAAATCCTTGCCAAAGATGAAGACCAGGGGGGCCACACCCTATCCACGAGGGTGCCCCCCCCCTCCTGGGCGCGCCCCCTACCTCGTGGGCCCCCTGGACACCCTCCGACGCCAACTCCAACTCTATATATTGGCTTTTGGGGAGAAAAAAATCAGAGAGAAGAAATCATCACGTTTTACGATACGGAGCCGCCGCCAAGCCCTAATCTCTCTCGGAGGGCTGATCTGGAGTCCGTTCGGGGCTCCGGAGAGGGGATTCGTCGCCGTCGTCATCATCAACCATCCTCCATCACCAATTTCATGATGCTCACCGCCGTCGTGAGTAATTCCATCGCAGCTTGCTGGACGGTGATGGGTTGGATGAGATTTATCATGTAATCGAGTTAGTTTTGTTAGGGTTTGATCCTAGTATCCACTATGTTCGAGATTGATGTTGCTATGCTTAATGCTTGTCACTAGGGCCCGAGTGCCATGATTTCAGATCTGAACCTATTATTTTTCATGAATATATGTGTGTTCTTGATCCTATCTTGCAAGTCTATAGTCACCTACTATGTGTTATGATCCGCAACCCGAAGTGACAATAATCGGGACCACTCCGGTGATGACCATAGTTTGAGGAGTTCATGTATTCACTATGTGCTAATGCTTTGTTCGGTTCTCTATTAAAAGGAGGCCTTAATATCCCTTAGTTTCCATTAGGACCCGCTGCCACGGGAGGGTAGGACAAAAGATGTCATGCAAGTTCTTTTCCATAAGCACGTATGACTATATTCGAATACATGCCTACATTACATTGATGAATTGGAGCTAGTTACATGTCACCCTATGTTATGATTGTTACATGACGAACCGCATCCGCATAATTATCCATCACTAATCCGGTGCCTCTGAGCTTTCCATATCTTGGTTCTCGCTTATTTACTTTCCCGTTACTCTTGTTACAATCACTACAAAATACCAAAACATTACTTTTGATGTCTTTACTTTTGTTACTGTTACCACCACTATCATATTACTTTGCTACTAAACACCTTGCGGCAGATACTAAGTTTCCAGGTGTGGTTGAATTGACAACTCAGCTGCTAATACTTGAGAATATTCTTTGGCTCCCCTTGTGTCGAATCAATAAATTTGGGTTGAATACTCTACCCTCGAAAACTATTGCGATCCCCTATACTTGTGAGTTATCAGTGACCAGAAGCCACAAGCACCTATGGAGGCGATGGGCACGAGCGCAGTCGACTGTGCCAGATTATCCAAGATGTCGGCCTGTGGCCCCACACCGCGCAGCGTTTCCATACGGTGCTGGCGACCGCCGGTGTCGTAGCCCTCACCAATGCCGACTTCGCCTCTCGCATGGACGACATGATGGTCTACTCCATCCGCAAGTTCACCGCCATAAAGAAGCGCGCGGACGACCTTGCCGTATTGCTCCCGCCCGCGCCCCCAGGCTCCTCATTGCCTGCCACCCTCATCGGCCTCCATGGTGATGAACTCTGTCGGATTTCGGGTTCTGGCAAAACCCTTGAGGTTCGAACTCTGGGGTGCGCACGAAGATCTCTCCCTTGCCCTAGCTCGCTCTCTCACCATGATCTCAAATCTCAGCATGTCGAACCCGAAGAACAAGGGACACAAGAGTTTATACTGGTTCGGGCCACCGATGTGGTGTAATACCCTACTCTAGTGTGGTGTGGTGGATTGCCTTGTAGGCTGAGGATGAACAAGTACAAGGGAAGGACAGCCTCCTGAGGAGAGGTGTTCTTGTGCTCGGTGAGCTTGTGTGTGTGAGGGTGATCTCAATCATCCGTCCCCCTCCTATGGTTGTGGATAGTCCTATTTATAGAGGCCCTGGTCCTCTTCCCAAATGTTCGGCGGGAAGGGATCCCACAACGACCAATTTGAAGGGGAACAGCTAGTACAAGCTATCCTGACAAAAGGTGGTCTTCACCTACCAAAGGCTCTAGTTGTGATTCCGTCATGGGCTCCGCGATGACCTCCGTCCTGCTGGTCTTTGTCTTGTTGCACCGATATGGAAACCTTTGCCTGGGGCCTCAGAACTCCTCGCCTGCGCTGGCTCCTTTAGCACCAAAGAGGAAATGGGTACTCTGCGCCCGCTACCGCCCTCCTGGCGCCAGCCTGACCTTGGTCGTCATGGCTCACATCACGGGAACCTCGTGAGGTGCCCCTTGCCTTGATCTCTCCGCTCCTCGCGAGCCAGCCTAGGGAGGCTGCCCCTGAGGAGGTATTGTGTCGTCCGCCTCGCGAGGGTCTTGAGTGCTTGCTGGTGAAGATGGGTCGTACCAGGCCGCTAGAGGAGCCATGTCGTGGGCCGCAGGCAGGCAAGTCTGGGGACCCCCATTCCCAAAACGCCGATAGTAGCCCCCGGGCCCAAGGCGCGCTCGGACTTGGCTTCAAGGCGAAGCCAAGGGGCAAGTGTGGAGCGCGGCGGGCCCTAACCGCATGCGGCCTTGATTGACGCGTGGCGACTGACGGGACGTGGGCGTCTCCGCTTCCCCATGCTGCCTCGGCAACTGCCCTCGATTTGACGAGACCCTGGTACATGCAGAAAAGCCATCTTTACCTGCGATCATGGGGATCGCCGGTTGGCCTTCTCCTGCTATAAATGAGGATGGGGCGATGCCCCCGTTGCTCATCTCCTTCTTTCTCGTCACACGTTCCTTCCTCTTCCACTTTGCTTCATCGTCTTCTCGTGACACCAATGGCGCCGATCCGGAGGTCCTTGGCTGCAGAGAAAGGAAAAGCCCCCGTCAACGAGTCGGGGCTACTCCCGCCGAAGAAGAGGCTGGTCCGCTGTCGCGACATTGTAGTGAGGCCGGAGGCGAGAATGCCTTAGCATGAGCGGCCTCCCCCCAGATATCCGCTGCCTTTGTACACCCAGGCGGAGGGCTCCGAAGGAGGAGGCGGCGATCAGCGCCGACCGCGTCGCCGCCGAGGTGGACGCGCCGGAGTGGCGCGTGCCGCTGCCCCAGGAACCCATGCCGAGGGATCTTCGCGCGAACTGGTGGTGTGGGCGGCAATGCCCCGGTGCTCCTGGATTCGCTTCCCATAGTTCTTCTCCGCCGAGATGCCGCCGAGGGGCCCCCTCGAGCTATGGCTACAGCACGCTGAGCGCGATGCCCCGGCGACGGGGCCGGAGGTCGAGGTCATCTCCCCGGGCAAGATCTTCATGACCTGCGGATGGGGCGAGGTCGCTCGGGTTTGCCATGCGGAGGGCGCCCTCGCAGTCCACTTCGAATACGATGGCACCTCCACGATGTTCTTCAAGGTCTTCGACAGGGAAGGCCGCCACCTGGAGTGTTGCCCTGGAGGAGGTCGTTGGGGCGGCGTGGCGGCTGGAGCCGGGCCTGCCGCTGGCCTCGCCAGCAGCTCCTCCAGCAGTAGCAGTGGCGCTTGGGAGTCCAGCGACTCTCCTGAGCTCTAAAAGACTCTGGAGACGAGCGACGACAGCTACGTGCCTCCGAGCTCTCTCCATGTCCGGAGCGCAGCAGCAGCGTCCGCCCGCCGTCGTCGCTGATCTGGATGGGGTTAGCATCGGCCCCCCCGTGGCCTACTGTTGATGATGCTTGTAGATAGGGCTCCTGGAAACCTTCTTCTTTTGTTCCCTGCGAGGAATCGAGATGAACCCCATGGGGTGTGTAAAGGATCTGTAGTGTCTTTTGTTAATATCATCCTTATTATGAAGATTTACGACTGCATGTCCTGCTTCAGCCCAGTCTCCCCTTTCCAGCCTTGTGGTAGCTTGGTGCTCTACACCGACAGGTCCTAGTCCCCAGGTAGGCTGCAGCGGTCGCTGGTATGCCAGATCGCGATGCCGTGGTCAAGGCCAGGAGGTGAGCGGCCCGAGGTCCAGTAAGAGCTCCTGAGGTGCGATGCTCAAGAGGCCCCCTTTAGCGTGCAAGCAGCTACCTAAGGGTAGGAAAGGGAGGAGGCGTCGCCGTAGCAAGGCTGCGTGAGATGGGAATCCTATGCCGCAGCACTTGGCCGACCCGGGTACGAAACTTATCTTAGCAATCCAGAGTCGATTCCTTGCACAGCGCCAGACTCGTGCGTCGACGGCCATAGTGTAGCCAGGTTAGGCCCGTGCGAGCCTCCCCCTCTTCTTCAGTTTCTTCTGTGTGCTCTTTGTCCTCGGGTCCTGGCCCCCGAGCGAGCTCAACCGCTGCTGGTATGCCAGGTCGCGATGCCATGGTCAAGGCCAGGGGGTGAGGACTGGAGAGCCAGTGAGGGCTCCTGAGTCGCGATGCTCAGGAGCCCCCCTTTAACGCACAAGCGAATCGCATGAGAAAAGAGGGAGCCCGCGGTACCGCCCGCTGTCGTCTTCAGGAGGTTCCTGCAAGTTACTGCAAGGAGGAATACAGATTGCAACCGCGCTTGCCGGTCTGCCACTGGCCGTTCCGCTAGAAGATGAAGGCACGGAGGGCCTAGTGAGGTGACGTGCACGGGGCGTGCCGCGAGCCAGAGCTCGACCGCTCAGATTTGTCACCATTGCAGGGACGGACCCGAGCACAAGGCCATGCCAGCATGAGTAGCCCCCGCTGAGGGATGAGCAAGGGGTCGATCGGCGACGTGGGCGGCCGCGGAGGGTGACAATCAAGCAGGTGATATCCATAGATAACTCATGCAAGGGAACCAGCTAGCTTAGATAGATGCAAGAACGATACATGCCACTGGGACGGACCCGAGCGGCCTGGGGATGATGCAGCCCGAGGGGCGCCCCCAACAGAGTAAGCTAAAGATGTAAAAAGATACATGTCGTGGGGCAGGCCCGTGCGACCTGGGAATGATGCAGCCCGAGGGGCGCTCCCAGCTGAGTAAACTTGGAAAAAGTCACCTGGTTCCGTTGTCGAAGGAGTGTTGAGGTAGCTGAAGGCGCACGATGAAGGAGTCACTCCTCATGAGCCACCAGGTCCCTGAGCCTCGGGAGGCTCTGGGGGCTCAGGTGGTTCCTTGAGGAACGTCACCATCTCTGCTAGGAATGCGTGATGCCTGTCCCCCGAGCCACCAGGATGCTCCGCAGGTTGCGCTGGAAGGTGGCTGCCACGTTCGGCGGGCCAAATGGCATGCGGACATAGCTATGAGGTGGGCCCTTGCACCGCCCAACGCGCTCCTGAGATGAGACCCTGTTGAGCCCTGGCATGTCGATGCAGACGCGCAGCCCGCCGTCCTCGCCAGGATGGGGAGCTGCGCCGGGTGGTGGGCGGCGGTTGCCGTTTATGGTCCTTGCCTCTTGAAGCTCCTGGGTTGCCATGGTGATGAACTCCTGAGCGTCGGGCGCTCCTCGCCTTGCACCCTCTTGAGGAAAGCGTGCGGCAAAGCACGCCTCCACATGGTGCCCGAGCGCCTCCCTCGTAACATTGGCTAGGTCTGAGGCCCTCCAGAAGAGAGCCCCCGAGCCCAGCCTGAGGAGGGCGTCGGGTGCACCTTCCTATGTGAGGGAGGGAGGCACCCTGGCTGTGGGCGCAGATCCTGAAGTGGTACCACCCGAGGCACCACTTACCTGGGGTGCTGGGTGGACTAGCTGCTTCTTCTTCTTGGGGATGGCCACAGGAGGGTACATGGTGCCTCGATCGTCGGGGTCGCCGATCGCTGCGGTTTGGAAGGCGTGCTCAAGGGAGCACACCGCATCTCTTTCTTCACACGAAACCGTGATGATGCCGCCACTCCCCGGCATCTTGATGACGTAGTAGCCGTGGTGGGTCACTGCTACTGTGGGGACCCCGACTCATAAGTCGAGATCACCGAATGCACGTGTACAGTGATCCCAGAGATCAATGCTCACTGAACACACAGAAGCTGAATAACAAGAGTCTTACATCCATACATACCGTCTTACACAAATTATGACCATTATGGTCAAGTCTTACATTGGTAAAGCCTTAAGGGCTGAACATCAAATGAAACACAAGCAGCAGAAATCTTCGTCGATAAGTAGAACCCATGCCATCTGCCTTAACCCTACAGGCGTTCTGACTCGGAAACGTCCTAGTTCGCATGTTTGTCTCCAAAGAACTCTTCTTCGAACTTAGGTTCTTCCATGCCTGGAAAATTAAATAACCTGTGGCAAGCCAATGAGTACTTTGAATGTACTCGCAAGCAACCCATGTTTTGGTTCAAGATACAACAATGCATGATATAGGTAAATTTTTGCAGAAAGCTAGTTTTGAGTGCAATGACATGTTCAACAACTTGTAAGACATGCATCAGGAGAATTCAAGTAACCATGATGACATGTTACAGATATCAACATAAATAGAGTGGGCATCAACCCAACTAATTCATGTCAAGTCCTTTGACTTGACCCAAGTAGATCTTCCCACTTATCCAAACACATACACAGGTTTGCAAACATGAGGACGTAGCCCAAGAGCGGTTACCCAACTGTCCTTGACCGTGGACACGGCTATTCGAATAGTTTTACACTCTGTAGAGGTTGCACACTTTACCCACAAGATCCAGGGAACTTTCGTGTCATCCACGACCCGCGGTACCTCAAGTACCCGGGGTAAGCACCCGATCACTACCTTTCCCAAGACGACACTAACAAGGAGTCCACTCTTTGTTCCGTATCCTCACGATGTACATCATACGAGACTCACTCGAGATCATAACATCCGAGAGGGGACACAACGGTGTATCCGGTGCCCTGTGAAAACAGTCATGGCCGCCCTACCTGGCACGACCCCATCCCGAGAGAGAGCACCAACTCTCCCCCGCCACTAGTAATGCGGGCTCCAAGCTAGTATTGGCCTAGGTAATCAATAATTCCCTTTCCCATACAAGGGTAGAGTGGTTGCGCATGTAAGGTTGGAATAACGGTCGCAACTTAAACCAATCCGTTTTTGAAAACAACACACACTTGCCTCGGTACACCACTTCGTCATCAAGTGGCTACCCTACTCATCATCACCCCCGGGCATAAGTGGCACCCGATGGGGTTTTAGAAAAGTCTTTCGAAAAATACTTTGTCTCCATCACCATGCATATCGCCGTCCCATTTTGCGTAGCACTACTTAGCATCCTATCTACCCCCACCGCATAACCCTCATAAGAAGGTAGGGTCATGCACAATGCAAGTATCAACGAGGAAGTACGGTGGCAAACCATTAAAGTGGTTACCACCTCATCATGATTCTGTTGCAACAACAATATGGTGCTATATGACATGCATAAAAGGGTTTCATAGACATGGTCAAAGGGCTGCTTGCCTGGCTCAGCAAGGTCTTCTGGGTGTTCAAAGTCTTCTGGTCCAACTCCTTCGTCAGCAACGCAATCTATCGTCGCAAAATAATAACGAGAAAAATAAGGCAATAATAAAACATAAAACCAAAGTGCTCAGAAAAATGTCAACTTATTTTTGATAAATACTAGGGGGAAATCTAAGAATGGGAAAATTACTAGTTATGGATTTGGAGTTGTAGAATAGGAGAAATGGATTTTCAGAGGGGAATATAAATGCTCAAATTTGAATTTAAATTTGAACAGTGCAGAAAAGTTTGATGGATATTTATGAAAGTTACACCATTAAATAGGTGGGATTTTTACAAGAATTTAGGAAATGGAATTATTTCATTTGGATTATTATTTAATCCTGTGGAATTTTTATAAAACAGACAGAAAAAGAAAAAGAAAAGTGGCACTGTGCCACTGGGCCAGAAAGGCCACAGTGCAGCAGGCCCAGAGGGAAAAGAGGCCCAGCGAGCCAAGACGCTGCCAGGTTTTAAACCTGACGGACGGGACCTAGCTGCCAGTGGGAGAGAGGGGAGGCAAGAGGGAGGTGAGGATGACAGGCGGGGCCCGCCTGTCATCTCTGACATCGCGACCAGAGGGTCGGCGTACTCACCGACGACGTTTCCGGGCACGGCGGGGTGAGCTGATGGCACCGTTGGACTCCTCACCGTGTCGCCGTTCGGGTGGTGCCGGAGTTGGCCGGAGGGGAGCAGTGGTTCGCCGGCGATGAGGTTCGCGGCGGAGGAGCGTCGGGCGTTGATGGCTCCGGCCGTTTTCGACTGCAAAACGAGCGGGAAAGAGGGGGGAATCGATCGGTGAGCTATGGGCGTTTCAGAGAAGCAATAAAGAGGGTCGGGGGTGGCCTGTACCGTGGGATCGACGGCGACCAGAGGCGGCGGAGCTCGAGCTCGATCTCGAGCTCGGGTGCTCCTGGAGGAGAGTGGAGAGCACAGGGGGCCGATTTGGAGTGGGTAGGAGCGAGTGGTGGTAAGGGAGAGGCTCGAGAAGGCCTTTAAGTAGGCGAGCTACGGCTCACCGTAGACCCGTGCGCCGGCGAGGTCGTTGTCGTTGCTGTGGATCACGGGGGCGCGCGTGGGCGTGTCTGGGGTGCTCGTGGGGTTGGTCTAGGGCGAGGGGAGAGAAGAGAGGGAAAGCAGGGGCAGGGCACGCGCAGGTGGCTGGCTCACTAGTCTTCAGGCGGCCTCTTGCAAGATGCGAGCTGGGGCAAGAGGAGGGAGAAGGAGGAGGGGGACAGAGGCATAGCATGCTGCGGACGCCGAGGCGCATTGTCGGGCGCGCTGGGGAGGCCCGAGGTGGCCAGAGGTGGTTGGCAGGGAGCGTCTACAGTGCGGGAGCGCACTGTAGCGTGCTCCAGAGCGTGCAAATGGTCGGCATGCCATTTTCTATGCAATGTGGTCACGGCCAAAGGTGTCTGGTAGCTCTAGGGAGGCGTAAAGAAGTGGGATATGGCCTTGGATGCCCTGGGGAGCCACTGGAGTGAGGAGGGAAGTTGAGGGAGAGAGAGAAGTTGCTATCCAGGAAGGTAAATGGGGGTGTTTCACCCCTTAATCATTGAGCAATGGCCAGGAGAGGGTTACTGGAGGTAGGAGAGGACTAGGAGGAAATGTGGTAAAAAGTTGAGCTCAAGGAGAATAGTGTTAGTGGTCAAAATGGTGAATTTTGAAAAGTGGCAGAAGGTGTTTGATAATGGTTTGGACCAGCAGATGATTTCCAACTGCCATGAGACTCCACAGGGTGAAATGACACATATAAATAGGGCCTTCCACCAATTTGGAGCTTATTTGGGCAAAGTTGCCAATGCAACTTTTGTAAACCCTAGAAATTAGCAGAAATGAACTTGTGTAGATCTAATTGAGAAAATCACTTCTCCTTGATGCACCACTTGGTTTAGTGGCCTCATTTGGCCATGTTAACATGCTCACAAAAGTTGGGATCAAGGAGAGAAAGTTGGTAGTACAAAGTTGTTCAAATTTGATTCTGGTCAGAGAGGGTTTTAGGGCATTTTGGTGAACCAAAATGACTTTAATTGACATGAGGCTTTGCAAGGTGATCACAATATGCATTTGTGACTTGCTGGATTTTTCGTTGGATTTTTATGAAAATATTTCCTGTAGAAATATTTCAAATCCTTGAAATGGGCAGAAATGGGTTTGGGAGGTTTTGCCCAATATTTTGAACATGACCATGTGTTGGAACTCTTATATATGGGAAATATATGCCCACTGAGTTTCCCTGATTTTTGTCAAATATTTTTTAAACAATAAAATAATTTTTCCCTATTAAAGACCATTTCTGGCCTGAAGAAAAAGCTTTTAAATAAATAGTAAAATAACTTTTAAAATTATATGTTTGTGGATTATGGGAATCCTATATTTAATAGGTTTCAAATATACCTTTTGAAAGATTTTTCACACCTCAAATCAAGTACTTGCAGTGCAAATCCCAATTCAAGGGTTTTTGAAAAACTAATCTTAGAAAATACTTTTTGGCCAAATTATTTTTGTAAGAAAATACTATATTGCTCTATACACATGGCATGATCATTGGGCATAAGTTTGGGGCAAGGAGATGAGGTATAGAAGGTGAAGCTATGTTGACTTTTAAGAGCACTTGAAAACACAGAGAGAAAACCAACTCAAATAAAAAGTCAAATAATGAAAAAGTTTTTGTGAAACCACACTTTATCATGATTTATCATCTTAAGTGTTGTGCCATGAAAATCAGGGTGTGACAGACCTACCCCCCTTACAAGAATCTCGTCCCCGAGATTCCCAAACTAGGTGCGGAAAGGAGTATGGAAACTTGGATTCGGGGTAGTCTTCACGTCCTTATACTGCTTTTGTTTCCTTGTAGTGCTCCATTGAGCTTGAAGTACTTGATGGCGTGGCTTCGTGTATGACGCTCTTCTTGATCCAGGTTGCTAATGGGTAGCTCACGGTAGGTTAGATTGGGCTAGGAGTTGATGGCTCGGTGGTCAATGCCCTCGTAGAGATCGGGCAAGTTAGAAAGTTGGAAACACCTCCGGGGTTGTGATGCATGGAAAGCAGGTAACTCAGGTGGAAACTCCAGTTGGTAACTGTCTTCTCTTCGTCTCGTAGTGATCTCAGAGGGGGTTGTTAAATCTTGGAGTGATCTCGAAGGGGGCCGATGAATCTTGGTGTGGGTCTCCTTGTCATGGAAATGCTTGGTTCCTTAGGGAGGAGTGGCTTGCAGATACACCTGGTCTTCAACACGGAGGTTTACTTCTTGACGATGGTGGTTGGTATAGTTCTTCCTCCTAGACATGACGATCTTCAGATGTTCCTTGACCAGCTCAATGATTCTTCTTCCGTCTTCGGGTAGACAAGTATGTCATCAAAGAAAGATGACAACTAACTTGTCCAAGCACTCCATGAAGTCTATGGGGTACGTAAAGTGCGCTGAGGCATTTGGTGATGGTCACGGTTGAGTATTGGCCAAGGTTTATCGATCTAGATCCAAATCCCAAGGTCAGGATCCGACCATGTTGTGGCTTGGTAGGGCGTAAGGGTTTCAAGGATTCTAGTGTGCGAGTGAACATTTATCATCTTATCCTTAAGCACAGTTTCTGAGATGCCAATTGTTCTATCTAGTCCTTTAAACAAATCACATCATATCACTGATAGCATCATTTCGTATAGGTCAACTCCAATCATCACTCATGTGATTCATATCCTCATGACTCTCGAGAGGAGATCTAACAAAATCATATATGTCTACAATTCCCAAACTCATATGTATGTCTACCCCTAAAAATCCATGGGTAGAATATATAAGCTACTAGGCTTGAACGTGACAATCCAAGTGCTCAGCCTGTTCTTCCAAGGTCTAGGATAAAGCACCTCTATCCTAAGGAAACACGTCGTAAGCCACTCCAAGATCTTGTTTCCTTCCTATGAATGAACTCCAACAGCCCGTTAACTTCCATCAATCACTACATAATCCATTTAATTCTACAAATCCAATGGTTATGGTGTTTCACATGATCTCCTAAGGTTCATATAATCCCCAAACACTTGAAAGGGCTATCTCTACTATAGTCAGTCCACCAATTTCCATTATCATGGTCAAGTAACCTCCAAGGTCAAGATTATATCAACTCCGACAATTAATCCAATCTCCTAGTTTATAGTCCACCGAGAAACATGGTATCACGATCAAGATTATTGGTCTAATTCCAATTTACTCCGAACCATGTAGACTTACTCAACATCTATACTCAACTAGGATCACCTATTTAAATCCAAATCTTGTGTCCAACGAGAATTTCCACACTTTCCCCCGAGTCATTATCGTAATATCAACTATCTCCTATCAAATCCTTATACTTCCAAGAATTTTCAGCTTGCGATCATAATTGTCCTTTTAAATCCAATTTACACAGGGATAATGAAAGCTATGCTACTCTATAATCATGATCCCACCAAGTTCATCTACCAACATTAAAGCCTTTCAATCCACCAAAGAGTCTCAGATAATTCCTCAGGGTCACTGATGTAAACCCATCAAGTCATTTGTCCTCTATTCCTTTATCCTCAAATCGGTCTTCCCTATGGCATCATCAGTTCTTGTGCTATATTAGGATGATAATGTGCTCGTTCACTATGTCCACTAGTTCCATAATGAACCCAGTGATAAGCTAGGTTACGGGGGCTTAACTGGTCCTCTTGCAATTCTGTGGGTTAAGCACATAGTTAAGGATTCGAGCTGGGGTATCTTGTGAAGTCTCGAAGGGCCTAGGAATGGGTTTCTAATTTTGAGGGTTAAGCATAATTCTACGGGGTTTTACTTGGTCGAGGAGGCTGTAGAAAAGTTCTTCAGTGCTAGTTGGTTGTCGAAGTAGAATCCTTGGTGTAGCTTGTCTTCCGGTCTTCAGTTGAGGAGAGAGAGAGAGATGAGAGGGAAAAGTAGCATAGAGGAGAGGGATGCCTAAAGGGGGTTCTATAGTGCAAGTGCAAACAACAAGTGCCGAAAGGGCCAAACACAAGCATTAAGATAAGGAAGGTGATATAGTCACGTACTTGTTGCCCAGGGAAAAAAGGGCGGCTGATATCAAAACATAAACAAATAAAACAAGCAACACACAATCATGGTTCTATTCGAACCATCATATGGACTCGACTGCGCATAGGGGGTACACGACTCATCCTACCCTAGGGGTTCTCGTACTAAGTAGTCATGCTTTACTTCGTGCCTCGTGTAGTCTTCTGGGTTTTCCTCAGGTGTTGCTATGTCTCTTGAAGTTGTTTGATGAAACAACCCGGGTTGAGCTTGAAGATTCTTCAACAACTTCTTGCCTGTTGAAGTGATGGGGTGAGGGTGGCTCCTCGTAACTGGCATTGACTTGGTCTTCTTTTGTCTTCTTAATCACGACGATCCCTTTTTGTCTTCTAAGCCGTCGATGGTACCAGGTTGGCAAGGCATAATAGAGGTCCATCATGTCGGTTACGTTGATGACAACATCGACACCAAGAGCGGGGGATGAGGAGAACCGTTTTCCTGCTCACTATGGTGAGGCGGACCAAATGGCTAGGTTCTCATCCATCGGTGGTTGCCGATACAACAACAGTAGCGACAGGGTTACTCTATTAGCGATTTATATCATGATCTTGCATATCCTATGCCCTGATCATCGTAGGATAAGGTTGCATCATCTTGGGGCAGTGTCAAGGGTGTCACCATCTCCTGGGTCTTCAGGTCCTCATTCCTCGAGGTATCGTCTTGTTGTGATGTCGCCAATCTTGTGTTCATGAGATGTGGGTGAATGTCTGGCAAGGCATCTTCCTTCTAGATTATCCACGAGGATTACAAGGAATCCAGTGGTCAGGGGCATAAGGGTTCTAGCGACCAAAGGTTTCGAAGGGGAAAGAGATCCATAAGGAAAGTTTACCTTAGTTTTTGAAAAATTAAGAAGGGAAGAGAAGTATAGATAGTTTTAAAAACTAGTAATAGTTTTGGAAATTGTTTTACCCTAACTAGCGACCATGCTAACTAAGGCTTCCTACAGTCAGGATGGCTCTGATACCAGCTCTGTGGGGACCCCGACTCATAAGTCGAGATCACCGAATGCACGTGTCAAAGGATCCCAGAGATCAATGCTCACCGAACACACGAAGCTGAATAACAAGAGTCTTACATCCATACATACCGTCTTACACAAATTATGACCATTATGGTCAAGTATTACATTGGTAAAGCCTTAAGGGTTGAACATCAAATGAAACACAAGCAGCGGAAATCTTCGTCGATAAGTAGAACCCATGCCATCTGCCTTAACCCTACAGGGCATTCTCGACCGGGAAGCGCCCTAGTTCGCATGTTTGTCTCCAAAGAACTCTTCTTCGAACTCCGGTTCTTCCATGCCTGGCCAATTAAATAACCAATGGCAAGCCAATGAGTACTTTGAATGTACTCGCAAGCAACCCATGTTTTGGTGCAAGATAAAACAATGCATGATATAGGTAAATTTTTGCATAAAGCTAGTTTTGAGTGCAATGACATGTTCAACAACTTGTAAGACATGCATCAGGAGAATTCAAGTAACCATGAGGAAAGGTTACAGATATCAACATAAATAGAGTGGGCATCAAGCCAACTCAATCATGTCAAGTCCTTTGACTTGACCCAAGTAGATCTTCCCACTTATCCAAACACACACACACACTGGTTTGCAAACATGAGGACGTAGCCCAAGAGCGGTTACCCAATTGTCCTTGACCGTGGACACGGCTATTCGAATAGTTTTACACTCTGTAGAGGTTGCACACTTTACCCACAAGATCCGGGGAACTTTCATGTCATCCACGACCCGCGGTACCTCAAGTACCCGGGGTAAGCACCCGATCACTACCTTTCCCTAGACGACACTAACAAGGAGTCCACTCGTTGTTCCGTATCCTCACGATGTACATCATACGAGATTCACTCGAGATCGTAACATCCGAGAGGGACACAACGTGTATCCGGTGCCACGTGAAAACAGTCATGGCCGCCCTACAGCACGACCCGTCCCCGAGAGAGAGCACCAACTCTCCCCTGTCACTAGTAATGCGGGCTCCAAGCTAGTATCGGCCTAGGTAATTAATAATGCCCTTTCCCATACAAGGGTAGATTGGTTGCGCATGTAAGGTTGGAATAACGGTCGCAACTTAAACCAATCCGTTTTTGAAAACAACACACACTTTCCTCGGTACACCACTTCGTCATCAAGTGGCTACCCAACTCATCGTCTCCCCCGGGCACAAGTGGCACCCGATGTGGTTTTCGAAAAGTATTTTGAAAAATACTTTGTCTCCGTCACCATGCATATCCCCGTCCCTTTTTGCATAGCACTACTTAGCATCCTATCTACCCCCACCGGCATAACCCTCATAAGAAGGTAGGGTCATGCACAATGCAAGTATCAACGAGGAAGTACGGTGGCAAACCATTAAAGTGGTTACCACCTCATCATGATTCCGTTGCAACAACAATATGGTGCTATATGACATGCATAAAAAGGGTTTCATAGACATGGTCAAAGGGCTGCTTGCCTGGCTCAGCAAGGTCTTCTGGGTGTTCAAAGTCTTCTGGTCCAACTCCTTCGTCAGCAACGCAATCTATCGTCGCAAAATAATAACAAGAAAAATAAGGCAATAATAAAACAGAAAACCAAAGTGCTTAGAAAAATGCCAACTTGTTTTTGATAAATACTAGGGGGAAATCTAGGAATGGGAAAATTACTAGTTATGTATTAGGAGTTGTAGAATAGGAGAAATGGATTTTCATAGGGGAATATAAATGCTCAAATTTGAATTTAAATTTGAACAGTGCAAAAAAGTTTGATGGATATTTATGAAAGTTACACCATTAAATAGGTGGGATTTTTACAAGAATTTAGGAACTGGAATGATTTCATTTGGATTATTATTTAATCCTGTGGAATTTTTATAAAACAGACAGAAAAAGAAAAAGGAAAGTGGCACTGTGCCACGGGGCCAGAAAGGCCACAGTGCAGCAGGCCCAGAGGGAAAAGAGGCCCAGGCGAGCCAGCACGCGCGCGCCAGGTTTTTAAACCTGACGGACGGGACCCAGCTGCAAGTGGGAGAGAGGGGAGGCGAGAGGGGGGTGAGGATGACAGGCGGGGCCCGCCAGTCATCTCTGACCTCGCGACTAGAGGGTCGGCGTGCTCACCGGTGATGTTTCCGAGCACAGCGGGGTGAGTTGATGGCACCGTTGGACTCATCGTCGTGTCGCCGTTTGGGTGGTGCCGGAGTTGGCCGGAGGGGAGCAGTGGTTCACCGGCGACGAGGTTCACGGCGGAGGAGCGTCGGGCGTTGATGGCTCCGGCCGTTTTCGACTGCAAAACGAGCGAGAAAGAGGGGGGAATCGATCGGTGAGCTATGGGCGTTTCAGAGAAGCAATAAAGAGGGTCGGGGGTGGCCTGTACCGTGGGATCAAGGGCGACCCGAGGCGGCGGAGCTCGAGCTTGATTTCGAGCTCGGGTGCTCCTGGAGGAGAGTGGAGGGCACAGGGGGCCGATTTGGAGTGGGTAGGAGCGAGTGGTGGTAAGGGAGAGGCTCGGGGAGGCCTTTAAGTAGGCAAGCTATGGCTCACTGTAGACCCGTGCACCGGCGAGGTCGTTGTCGTTGCTGTGGATCACGGGGGCGCGCATGGGCATGTCTGGGGTGCTCGTGGGGTTGGTCTAGGGCGAGGGGAGAGAAGAGAGGGAAAGCTGGCGGCCAGGGCACCGAAGGCAGTGTGGCTGCCACTGGTGCGCCGGGAGGCCGATAGCAGCGTCTGCTGGGGCAAGAGGAGGGAGAAGGAGGAGGGGACAGAGGCGTAGCGTGCTGCGGACGCCGAGGCGCATCGTCGGGCACGCTGGGGGAGGCCCGAGGTGGCCGGAGGTGGTTGGCAGGGGGCGTCTGATCAAGGGGCGCGCATCAGAAGCGCTCAGAGCGTGCAAATGGTCGGCATGCCATTTTCTATGCAATGTGGTCACGGCCAAAGGTGTCTGGTAGCTCTAGGGAGGAGTAAAGAAGTGGGATATGGCCTTGGATGCCCTGGGGAGCCACTGGAGTGAGGAGGGAAGTTGAGGGAGAGAGAGAAGTTGCTGTCTAGGAAGGTAAATGGGGGTGTTTCACCCCTTAATCATTGAGCAATGGCCAGGGGAGGGTTACTAGAGGTAGGAGAGGACTAGGAGGAACTGTGGTAAAAAGTTGATCTCAAGGAGAATAGTGTTAGTGGTCAAAATGGTGATTTTTGAAAAGTGGCAAAAGGTGTTTGATAATGGTTTGGAGTAGCAGATGATTTCCAACTGCCATGAGACTCCACAGGGTGAAATGAAACATATAAATAGGGTCTTCCACCAATTTGGAACTTATTTGGGCAAATTTGCCAATGCAACTTTTGTAAACCCTAGAAATTAGCAGAAATGAACTTGTGTAGATCTAGTTGAGCAAATCACTTCTCCTTGATGCACCACTTGGTGTAGTGGCCTCATTTGGCCATGTTAACATGCTCACAAAAGTTGGGATCAAGGAGAGAAAGTTGGTAGTACAAAGTTGTTCAAATTTGATTCTGGACACAGAGGGTTTTGGGGCATTTTGGTGAACTAAAATGACTTTAATTGACATGAGGCTTTGCAAGGTGATCACAATATGCATTTGACTTGCTGGATTTTTCCTTGGATTTTTATGAAAATATTTCCTGTAGAAATATTTCAAATCCTTGAAATGGGCAGAAATGGTTTTGTGAGGTTTTGCCCAATATTTTGAACATGACCATGTGTTGAAACTCTTATATATGGGAAATATATGCCCACTGAGTTTCCCTGATTTTTGTCAAATATTTTTAAAACAATAAAATATTTTTCCCTATTAAAGACCATTTCTGGCCTGAAGAAAAAGCTTTTAAATAAAATAGTAAAATAACTTTAAAATTATATTTTTGTGGTTTATGGGAATCCTATATCTAATAGGTTTCAAATATACCTTTTGAAAGATTTTTCACACCTCAAATCAAGTACTTGCAGTGCAAATCTCAATTCAAGGTTTTTTGAAACACTAATCTTAGAAAATACTTTTTGGCCAAATTATTTTTGTAAGAAAATACTATATTACTCTATACACATGGCATGATCATTGGGCAGAAGTTTGGGGCAAGGAGATGAGGTATAGAAAGTGAAGCTATGTTGACTTTTAAGAGCACTTGAAAACACAGAGAGAAAACCAACTCAAATAAAAAGTCAAACAATGCAAAAGTTTTTGTCAAACCACACTTTATCATGATTTATCATCTTAAGTGTTGTGCCATGAAAATCAGAGTGTGACAGCTACCTCTTGAGCACTGCGTTGGTTTTCCCTTGAAGAGGAAAGGGTGATGCAGCAAAGTAGAGTAAGTATTTCCCTAAGTTTTTGAGAACCAATGTATCAATCCAGTAGGAGACATCACGCAAGTCGCCTCATACCTACACAAACAAATAAGAACCTTGCAACCAACACGATAAAGGGGTTGTCAATCCCTTCACGGCCACTTGCAAAAGTGAGATATGATAGAGATAAAAAGATAAATATTTTTGGTATTTATTATGATATAGATTGAAAGTAAATATTGCAAAGTAAAATAGATTGGAAACTTATATGATGGAAAATAGACCCGGGGGCCATAGGTTTCACTAGTGGCTTCTCTCAAGATAGCATAAGTATTACGATGGGTGAACAAATTACTGTCGAGCAATTGATAGAAAAGTGCATAGTTATGAGAATATCTAGGCATGATCATGTATATAGGCATCACGTCCGCGACAAGTAGACAGAAACGACTCTGCATCTACTACTATTACTCCACACATCGTCCGCTATCCAACATGCATCTAGAGTATTAAGTTCATAAGAACAGAGTAACGCATTAGGCAAGATGACATGATGCAGAGGGATAAACTCAAGCAATATGATATAAACCCCATCTTTTTATCCTTGATGGCAACAATACAATACGTGCCTTGCTGCCCCTGCTGTCACTGGGAAAGGACACCGCAAGATTGAACCCAAAGCTAAGCACTTGTCCCATTGCAAGAAAGATTAATCTAGTAGGCCAAACCAAACTGATAATTCGAAGAGACTTGCAAAGATATCAGATCATACATATAAGAATTCAGAGGAGAACCAAATATTTTTCATAGATAATCTTGATCATAAACCCACAATTCATTGGATCTCGACAAACGCACCGCAAAATGAATTACATCGAATAGATCTCCAAGAAGATCGAGGAGAACTTTGTATTGAGATCCAAAGAGAGAGAAGAAGCCATGTAGCTAACAACTATGGACCCGAAGGTCTATGGTAAACTACTGACACATCATCGGAGAGGCTATGGTGTTGATGTAGAAGCCCTCCGTGATCGATTCCCCCTCCGGCGGAGCGCCGGAAAAGGCCCCAAGATGGGATCTCACGGGTACAAAAGGTTGCGGTGGTGGAAAATAGGGTTTCGTGGTGCTCTCGGATGTTTTCGGGTTATATGAGTATATATAGGCGAAAGAAGTCGGTCAGGGGAGCCACGAGGGGCCCATGAGGGTGGGGGCGCGCCTACCCCCCTGGGCGCGCCCTCCTACCTCGTGGCTTCCTCGTTTCTTTCTTGTAACATCCCAAATTTTCAATTTGGAATGTTATACATTAGATCATCATGCATTGCATATTTTCTTGCATTTTTCCGATCCTAGAAATTTCACACAACTCAAGGACCCTCGGAGAGAGTTGGAGATTTCGTTATTTTCATATTTGAGTTTTCTCAAATTTTGAAAATAGGATCATTTGATTTTTATTTATTTTATCTTCAATTATTTCTACTATCAAAAATATGAGAGAGGGAATAAAATGACTTTCCCAAAATAAAGAAATAATGAAGATTTAATAAAAAATCAAATAAGATTTTTATTTCGGAGTTTTTCACTTTGATTTGCCTTAGGGAAAAATGCGTGTTTTTAAAAATTTCATTTTAGGCCCCGTGTAAAAGTTCATTTTGTTCGACTCATTTTTAGGAGTCGGGAAAATTTACTTTGTAAATTTTGGAGTTCGTTTAGATTTTATTTTATTCGTTTTTCCGCAAGTGATTTTATTTAAAAAATGCATGGCGCCCACTTTGGCCAAGGGCCCAGCCGCCCACCCGCCTCCCTCACATGCCACCCAGAGTCAAGACTGCCTGCGCCGCCGAGTCCGAGGAGGACTCCTCCTCCTCCTCCTCCTCCTTTTGCTTGCCCCATCCCCAAGCTACACCCCCCGCCTTTAAATACCCCTCACCCCCTCTCTCCTCCCCAACCCGCCACCGCCGCTTCTAACCCAGCGCCGCCGCCGCTTGCGCCGCCGCCCGCCTAGCCGCCGCCCAGCTGCCCCACCTCGTCGAGGTAGCTGCGCCACCCACCCCCCTCGGTTCGGTTTTCTTTTATAAAAAACCGTTCTGGTTTTCTTTTCTGTTGTTCGGTTTTTTTCGAAACCCTAGATCGGTTTTATTCTTCCGGTTTTGTTGTTTAGCGAGCGTTCGCCGGACCGTTCGTCTTAACGAACGTGATCACCGGTTATTCCCGGTTAACGAACGTCCGTTCGTTCGACCGTTCGCCATTTTCTTTAACGGATTTATTCCGCTATTTTCCGATCGCGATTTCAGATCCGATCTTCGTTCTAGTTTATCTTCTCGCTCGCTTATCGGAATCAGGTGATTCAAGCGCTGGAGTTTCGTTTGAAACCGCCGTTCGACTAATCAACCTAAACAAAGTTTTGCTACTGTAAATTTGACCTAGTTTCAACTTGCTAGAACCGAGCTGTTTTCTTCCGCGGATGTTTTCCGTTGTTTTGTTTGATTCGCTTCCTTTTGCAACCAGGGTTCTTAAGTTGAAATTTCTGGTCGATCTTTTATTCGAGATTTACCGTGCATTAGATGAGTACTTATTGTATGCTTGTTGTTTGTCTGCGATAGATCACCCGGAGTCGCCGCTTGTTACTTGAATCTCTAGGTTTCATGGATCATCGACAAGGCAAGTAACACTTTGATCATACTTTCTCATACCCAGTTTTATGCATTAGATCAATCCTCGAACACTTGCATGATTAGGATCTAATTAAATTGTGGGATGGGAAGTAGATGAGGTAGTACCTATTACCTGTTTTACTTATGAAACCTTGGGAGTTACTTCTCGCTTGCTTATTATGCTATGCTATGCTAGTAGACGTGGATTGGGTGAGTGTATCCATGACAGATGTGAGATTGTTAAATTAATGGTTTATTTAAGGTGGCAACTTAAACACACATCTGGGTGGATTGAGGCACCTGGTTTCTATCAGGACTTGTCTGTTTTTCTTCGGACCGCCACCCAGGCTCAAAGGGATCATAAGATTATTCATGCTAGAAACTTCCGTGTGCAGCCACAAGCCATTATGGGCTCTGGCATAGTTGATTAAGTTGTGCGAACTCTTACGGGTAGACTAGCAGATGTAGGGGTTGTAGGTTGGTACGGTCTACCCACAAGTAAGGTGCTAGCGCTTCTGAAAGACTATGTCTCGGTCATCCGTCTCTCAAACACCATGTAGTGCGAGAAACCAAACGGAGGCGATCGAGTCTTGTGGGGAAAAGTGCGCAAACCTCTACAGAGTGTATAAACTAATCATGATTAGCCGTGTCCCCGGTTATGGACATCCTGAGTATCTAGTACTTGAATATCATGTGAATCTCAACATGTTACTCTAATTAATATTGTTGGGTTTTTTTTAATGAGTACTTTTAATTGGGATTGAGGATGCTGTCAACCATTCTCAATGTTTAACAACCACCATGATAGTTAAACAAATTTATTCCTTTGCGTAGGGAAAAACTGGCTTTATGCAAAACTGTAATCAGAGAGCTTTTCCACCAGCCACATATGTATGTAGTACAGGCTTATCATTCATTATTCTCTATGTGTTACATTGCCAGATATTCCATGTGTGACCGTTTTCGGCTGCAACTTTCATGTTGCGACTATTCGAACGACAGTAAGGTGCTTTAGGTCGTGGTTCTATACTCGATGATGCACTGGAGTTGATGGACTCACTTATCTTCCAAGTCTTCCGCTGTTATCATTATTAGATGGCCTTAAGCCATATTTATTGTAATAAGTCCTCTTTTGCCAACGATGTAATAAGTGTGTGATTGCTACTCTGTTATAAATCCTTCAAGCACTATGTGGTGTCAAGATTCTCGATCCAGGATGACACCGAGCACGAAGAATTGATCCATTTGGGTCAGGTCGCTCAGAGATGGTATCGAGCACACACCGATATGAGGACACGACCACTAAGTTAAAGCCATAGATCACTACTCTCTTCCCATTTTCTAACTCCTCATCTTTTCTACTCTTTTAGGATGAAGGACGCCAAGATCAAGTACGCCCAACCAGATGAAGGCACACCTTTTGGATTTCACTTGAAGGAAGTCACCAAGTACCTGAACATTGGACTACCAAGTTTCACCGGGACTTTCAACGCCACTCTGCCTGAAGAAGAGCGCTGGAAGATTCAAGCTCACGTTCCGGGAAGGACATTCGCCCCAATCACCAAGCCTATAGATAGTGTTTTCAGTGCACCAACCTGGAGTCTGGGAAAGAGCATGGCAGCTCATATCACCATGGGACGCATTGGAGAAGTTTACCAAGAAGACCTCAAGGACACCATCTATCAGATTTGCGGACGCCGAGATGAACAATGGGAGATAGTCAGCACCAAGAAGGATAGATCCATTGCAGCTTTCATCCAGGAGTTAAACCAGCACATTCGACGCCAGGAGAACCAGATGTGCAATGATATGATCGAATTGAAGGATGCGAAGGAAGGATCATCGAACTTGAAGAAGAACTAAAGTCTACACGTAAGGACTACATGGACGAGATCGTAGCTGTAGCAAGACACAATAACGATCTTAAGTATGAGATTGAAGAACTCAAGAAGAAATTGGCGCTCAAGAATGAAGACAAGTACATCGGCTGTCCGAGCAACTACATCATCATCGACGACACCGATTTGGATCCAAGTGAACCCGACTTTGAAGACGAAGCTGGAGCAGACATCATGGAGTCTTCCACCGGTTCAAATTAGTAGATGACCCCCACATATTAGTAGTATTACCTTCATGTAACATCATAGTACACGCACTTTTGCGATAGTTAGATCGTTGTAAGCCCTTTGTTTGAATTGAATGAAGTGATTTTGTGTGCATTTGCTCATATACATTTGGGTAGTGTTTCTCCTTAGACCTCACACTATTCTTAATTTCTCATCTTTTCTAAACCCATCAGATGCCTCCGAGACGCGACCCCGGGTTTGTTTTCCCGCCAGAGATCACCCAGTTGATTCAGCAGCAGAACACTTTGATCCAAACATTGGTACAGAACCAAGGCAACAACAACAACCCACCGCCACCACCACCTGCAGATCACTTGACACGTTTCTTAAGGCTGAACCCGCCGGTGTTTTCCAGTAGCACCGAGCCGATAGTAGCAGATGATTGGCTCCGTAAGGTAGGGAGGGAGTTGACCACTGCAGGATGTACAGATGGAGAAAAGGTGAAGTTTGCTGCACACCAGCTTGAAGGACCCAGCAAAGATGGTGGGAGAATTTTACAGCCACTTACCTCAGAGACACTGCCACATGGGATCAGTTTCACAAGCTTTCCGACTGCCCATGTCTCGCAGGAGCTATGGCCATGAAGAAGCGTGAGTTTCGCAACTTACGCCAAGGAGGAAGGACTGTTGGCGAAGATGTGGATGATTTTAGTAAGTTAGCACGTTATGCCCCGGATGACGTTACTACGGATGCAGCTAAGCGGAGAAGTTTCGGAAGGACTGAATGATGAGTTAAGCATGCAGTTGATGGTAGCAAGTTTCAATAACTACCAGAGTTGGTAGACCGTGCCCTCATGATTGAAGGAAAGCAGCAACAAATTGAGAACCGCAAGAGGAAGTATGGGCGGGGAAGTATAACTCGGAACCCAAAGCAGAAGCCCCGTTATACCCCTAAACAGGGAGTTCAGTTTCAGCATACCCATGGAGGAGGTAGTTCGCACAACCATAATGGCCACAAAAATGGAAATGGGAATGGAGGAAGCAACGGCCAGAACGGACCACACCATCAACCCCAACCAAGAAAGACTTGAGTCATGTCACCTGTTACAAGTGTTCCAAGACCGGACATTATGCAAATGAATGTCCCGAAGGCCAAGGTGGAAATGGAAGCTCTGGAAAGAAGCCGAACCCTTTCAATAAAGGACAAGTGAACCACGTTAACGTGGAGGAGGTTGAAGATCAGCCCGATGCAGTAATCGGTAAGTTTTTGGTTAAGTCATTTACTGCACTAGTTCTTTTCGATACTGGTGCATCACATTCATACATATCAAGGGGATTTGTGGATAAGTACAAATTACCAACCCAAGCCCTTAGGTCACCCATGCTAGTAACCTCACCCGGAGCAGAATACATGGCTAGTATATGGTGTGATCGACTGCCATTAAGGATTGGACACTATGTTTTTCCCTCGAACCTAATAGTTCTGGAATCCCAAGGATTGGATGTGATATTAGGCATGGATTGGTTATCGAAGTATGGAGGGAACATAGATTGCGCCACTAAGTCAATTTTGCTTACCACCCCGAAGGAGGAGAATCAAGTATGTATCATGGCATGAGCCGAGGAGAGCACAAGTAAATTCCTTATCAGGAGTTGTGCAGGAAGAAGTACCAGTGGTAAGGGATTTCCCTGATGTATTTTCGGAAGAGTTGCCAGGAATGCCACCGGATAGAGACATTGAGTTTTTGATAGAGCTTTTGCCAGGTACAGGCCCAATATCGAAGCGACCATACAGGATGCCCGCACAGGATTTGGCGGAAATCAAGAAGCAGATTAAGGAGCTATTGGATAAAGGTTATACACACCCAAGTTCTTCGCCTTGGGGATCACCCGTACTTTTAGTAGAGAAGAAGGACGGATCATTAAGGATGGTTGTAGACTATCGTGGTTTAAATCAAGTATCGATCAAGAACAAGTACCCACTACCTATGATAAATGATCTGTTTGATCGTTTGCAAGGAGCTAAAGTATTTTCCAAGATCGATTTGCGATCAGGGTACCATTAGTTGAAGATTCGGGAGCAGGACATACCTAAGACAGCATTTACCACGAGATATGGACTGTATGAATATACCGTTATGTCATTTGGACTGACTAACGCGCCAGCCTATTTCATGAACCTGATGAACAAAGTGTTTATGGAGTTTTTGGATAAGTTAAATCGTGGTGTTCATAGATGATATTTTGGTTTTCTCGAAGAATGAAGAAGAACATAAGGAACATTTGCGATTGGTTTTGGAGAAACTGAGGGAACATCAGTTATATGCCAAGTTCAGCAAATGTGAGTTTTGGCTAAAGGAAGTTGGATTTCTTGGACATGTTATATCCGGAGAAGGGATAGCAGTTGACCCCACGAAGGTTGAGACCGTAACCAAATGGGAAGCACCAACGACAGTTGGAGAGATCCGGAGTTTCCTTGGACTCGCAGGATACTACCGAAGATTCATTGAGAATTTCTCAAGGATTGCAAAGCCTATGACGGAATTGCTGAAAAAGGATACCAAGTTCATATGGACTGAGGATTGTAAGGCAAGTTTTCAGGAGTTGAAGAAAAGATTGGTTACCTCACCAAAGTTAATTTTGCGGATCGGACCAAGGATTATGAGGTGTATTACGGCGCTTCACGCCGAGGACTTGGAGCAAGTGCTTATGCAGGAAGGAAGAGTTGTTTCAGTATGCTTCACGACAGCTTAAGCCTCATGAGTTGAATTATGCCACACATGATTTGGAGTTAGCAGCCGTTGTGCATGCATTGAAGACATGGAGACATTTTCTCATTGGAAATCATTGTGAGGTGTACACGGATCACAAGAGTTTGAAGTACATCTTCACGCAGAAGGAATTAAATCTCAGACAGAGGAGATGGTTGGAGCTTATTAAGGATTATGATATGAGATTGTATTATCACCCCGGGAAGGCTAATGTTGTAGCAAACGCATTGAGCCATAAGAGCCACGTCAATACACTAACGGTGGGAGGAATACCCAAGGAGTTAGCCGAAGACCTTCGAGAGCTATGTTTGGAAATAGTTCCGAGAGGCTATGTAGCAGCATTGGAGATTCAGTCTACGTTGATGGACAAAATCAGAGAAGCTCAAAAGGCAGATAAGGAAGTTGCCTCTATAAAGGAGAAAATGAGCGAAGGAAAAGCTAAGGGATTTCGTGAGGATGAGCACGATACCCTATGGTTTGAGGACCGTGTTTATGTGCCAAATGACCCGGAGATCAAGAAGTTGATTTTGCAAGAAGCACATGATTCACCCTACTCGATTCACCCAGGAAATACCAAGATGTATTTAGATTTGAAGGAAACGTTCTGGTGGACCGGAATGAAGAAGGATATTGCAGAGTATGTAGCAGTTTGTGATGTATGTCAAAGGGTGAAGGCGAAACATCGAAGCGGCAGGATTTTGCAACCATTGCTGATACCGAATGGAAGTGGGATAAACTAGGCATGGATTTCATCACAGGTTTGCCAAAGACTCGTTCGAGCTATGACTCGATTTGGGTTATAGTCGACCGCTTAACGAAGGTAGCTCATTTCATTCGATCAAGACTACCTATAGCAGCTAAGTTGGCAAAGATATACATGACCAGAATTGTGTGTTTGCACGGAGTTCGAGGAGTATCGTGTCGGATAGAGGAACCCAATTTACCTCAAAGTTTTGGAATCGGTTACACGAAACATTGGGAACCAGGCTGGAATTGATGACAGCTTTCCACCCACGAACCGATGGATGACCGAGAGAGTCAATCAGATTTTGGAGGATATCTTTGAGAGCTTGTGCACTAGATTATGGATCTAGTTGGGATGATAACTTGCCGTATGCAGAGTTTTCTTATAACAACAGATTACCAAACCAGCTTGAAGATGGCACCTTCGAGGCTTTGTACGGAAGGAGGTGCAGGACACCGTTATCATGGGACGAAGTCGAGACCGTCGATTGTTTGGACCAGATTCGATCAAGGAGTCTCGAGCGAGAAGGTTAAGTTGATTCGCGATAGGCTCAAGGTAGCCCAGTCCTGCGATGAAAAGCTATGCGGATTCAAAATGCAAGGCGATGGAATATGAAGTTGGAGACAGAGTTTATCTTAGAGTATCCCCACTTGAGGAGTTAAGCATTTTGGAGTTAAAGGAAAATTAGCACCACGTTTCGTTGGACCGTATAGGATCTTGCAACGCATGGGAGAAGTTGCTTATAAGCTGGAATTGCGGAGGGACTGTCGGGAGTTCATGATGTATTCCATGTTTCTCAGCTAAAGAAATGTCACTCGAGATAGCGAGAGATACCGTTAAGAGATACAAGATACCACTTGAAGCAATTCAGTTGAAGGATGATTTGACATATGAGGAGAAACCACCAAGATTCTCGATTATGCCAGTGAGTTACTCGCAGCAAGGTTATCAAGTTTTGCAAGGTTCAAGGGAGCCACCACACCGAGGATGAAGCCACCGGGAAAGAGAAGAAGATTTGCTCAAGGACCACCCTCACCTATTTTCTAGCCAACCCGAATCTCGAGGGCGAGATTCATCTTAAGGGGGGTAGGTTTGTAACATCCCAAATTTTCTATTTGGAATGCTATACATTAGATCATCATGCATTGCATATTTTCTTGCATTTTTTCGATCCTAGAAATTTCACACAACTCAAGGACCCCCGGAGAGAGTTGGAGATTTCGTTATTTTCATATTTGAGTTTTCTCAAATTTTGAAAATAGGATCATTTGATTTTTATTTTTTTATCTTCAATTATTTCTACTATCAAAAATATGAGAGAGGGAATAAAATGACTTTCCCAAAATAAAGAAATAATGAAGATTTAATAAAAAAATCAAATAAGATTTTTATTTCGGAGTTTTCACTTTGATTTGCCTTAGGGAAAATGCGTGTTTTTAAAAATTTCATTTTAGGCCCGTGTAAAGTTCATTTTGTTCGACTCATTTTAGGAGTCGGGAAAATTACTTTGTAAATTTTGGAGTTCGTTTAGATATTATTTTATTCGTTTTTCCGCGCGTGATTTCATTTAAAAAAATGCGCAGCGCCCCGCCTAGGCCAAGGGCCCAGCCACCCCCTCCTCACAAGGCCACAAGCCTCAAGACCGCCGCCCCGGCCGAGTCCGAGGAGGACTCCTCCTCCTCCTCCTCCTCCCTTTGCTTGCCCCTCCCCAAGCTACTCCCCCCTTTAAATACACCCTCACCCCCCCCCTCCCTCTCTCTCCCCAACCCGCGCCATCGCCGCCCCAACCAGCGCCGCCGCCGCTTGCGCCGCCCGCCGCCGCCGCCTTAGCCGCCGCGCCGGAGACCCACCTTGTCGAGGTAGCCACGCCGCGCCACCCTCCCCCCGGTTCAGTTTTCTTTTATAAAAAACCGTTCCGGTTTTCTTTTCCGTTGTTCGGTTTTTTT
Source organism: Aegilops longissima (assembly GCA_021605205.1). Taxonomy (NCBI): domain Eukaryota; kingdom Viridiplantae; phylum Streptophyta; class Magnoliopsida; order Poales; family Poaceae; genus Aegilops; species Aegilops longissima. The sequence goes on from CM038680.1 coordinate 149,769,926, forward strand.
TCGAAACCCTAGATCGGTTTTATTCTTCCGGTTTTGTTGTTTAGCGAGCGTTCGCCGGACCGTTCGTCTTAACGAACGTGATCACCGGTTATTCCCGGTTAACGAACGTCCGTTCGTTTGACCGTTCGCCATTTCTTTAACAGATTTATTCCGCTATTTTCCGATCGCGATTTCAGATCCGATCTTCGTTCTAGTTTATCTTCTCGCTCGTTTATCGGAATCAGGTGATTCAAGCGCCTGGAGTTTCGTTTCGAAACCGCCGTTCCGAATAATCAACCTAAACAAAGTTTTGCTACTGTAAAATTTGACCTAGTTTCAACTTGCTAGAACCGAGCTGTTTTCTTCCGCCGGATGTTTTCCGTTGTTTTGTTTGATTCGTTTTCTTTTGCAACGAGGGTTCTTAAGTTGAAATTTCTGGTCAGATCTTTTATTCGAGATTTACCCGTGCATTAGATGAGTACTTATTGTATGCTTGTTGTTTGTCTGCGATAGATCACCCGGAGTGCGTCGCTTGTTACTTTGAATCTCTAGGTTTCGCGGATCATCAGCAAGGCAAGTAACACTTTGATCATACTTTCTCATACCCAGTTTTTACGCATTAGATCAATCCTCGAACACTTGCATGATTAGGATCTAATTAAATTGTGGGATGGGAAGTAGATGAGGTAGTACCTATTACCTGTTTTACTTATGAAACCTTGGGAGTTACTTCTACGTTTGCTTATTATGCTATGCTATGCTAGTAGACGTGGATTGGGTGAGTGTATCCATGACAGATGTGAGATTGTTAAATTAATGGTTTATTTAAGGTGGCAACTTAAACACACATCTGGGTGGATTGAGGCACCTGGTTTCTATCAGGACTTGCCTGTTTTTCTTCGGACCGCCACCCAGGCTCAAAGGGATCATAAGATTATTCATGCTAGAAACTTCCGTGTGCAGCCACAAGCCATTATGGGCTCTGGCATAGTTGATTAAGTTGTGCGAACTCTTACGGGTAGACTAGCAGATGTAGGGGTTGTAGGTTGGTACGGACTACCCACAAGTAAGGTGCTAGCGCTTCTGAAAGACTATGTCTCGGTCATTCGTCTCTCAAACACCATGTAGTGCGAGAAACCAAACGGAGGCGATTGAGTCTTGTGGGGAAAAGTGCGCAAACCTCTGCAGAGTGTATAAACTAATCATGATTAGCCCTGTCCCCGGTTATGGACATCCTGAGTATCTAGTACTTGAATATCATGTGAATCTCAACATGTTACTCTAATTAATATTGTTGGGTTTTTTTTAATGAGTACTTTTAATTGGGATTGAGGATGTTGTCAACCATTCTCAATGTTTAACAACCACCATGATAGTTAAACAAATTTATTCCTTTGCGAGAGGGAAAAATGGCTTTATGCAAAACTCAGAATCAGAGAGCTTTTCCACCAGCCACATATGCATGTAGTACAGGCTTATCATTCATTATTCTCTATGTGTTACATTGCCAGCATATTCCATGTCTTGACCCGTTTCGGCTGCAACTTTCATGTTGCGAGACTTTTCGAATTTACAGTAAGGTGCTTTAGGTCGTGGTTCTATACTCGATGATGCTTACTGGAGTTGATGGACTCACTTATCTTCCAAGTCTTCCGCTGTTATCGCTATTAGATGGCCTTAAGCCATATTTATTGTAATAAGTCCTCTTTTGCCAACGATGTAATAAGTGTGTGATTGCTACTCTGTTATAAATCCTTCGAAGTATTTATGGTGTCGACATTCTGATCCAGGGATGACACCTGAGCACAGAGACTTGATCCATTCGGGTCGGGTCGCTACATTTCTTGAAGTCCACTCCAAGTCTCCTGGATTGCGTTTGTTCCAAAAATCACTCTCCTGAAGGTTTCATTCCGTTTGGATTCCGTTTGATATTCCTTTTCTGCGAAACACTGAAATAGGCAAAAAACAACAATTTGCACTGGGCCTTTGGTTAGTAGGTTAGTCCCAAAAATAATATAAAAGTGTATGATAAATCCCATTAAACATCCAAAACAGATAATATAATAGCATGGAACAATAAAAAATTATAGATACGTTGGAGACGTATCAAGCATCCCCAAGCTTAATTCCTGCTCGTCCTCGAGTAGGTAAATGATAAAAACAGAATTTTTTATGTGGAATGCTACCTAGCATAATTCTCAATGTAATTTTATTTATTGTGGCATGAATGTTCAGATCCAAAAGATTCTAGATAAAAGTTTAATGTGGACATAAAAGTTATAATACTTCAAGCATACTAACTAAGCAATTATGTCTTCTCAAAATAACATGGCCAAAGAAAGTTCATCCCTACAAAATCATATAGTTTGGTCATGCTCCATTTTCATCACACAAGAATGCTCTCATCATGCACAACCCCGATGACAAGCCAAGCAATTGTTTCATACTTTAGTAATCTCAAACTTTTTCAACCTTCACACAATACATGAGCGTGAGCCATGGATATAGCACTATGGGTGGAATAGAGTATATTGATGGGGGAATTGTGGAGAATACAAAAAAAGAGAAAGTCTCACATTGACGCGGCTAATCAACGGACTAGGGAGATGCCCATCAATTGATGTCAATGCAAGGAGTAAGGATTGCCATGCAACGGATGCACTAGAGCTATAAATGTATGAAAGCTGAACAAAAGAAACTAAGTGGGTGTGCATCCAACTCGCTTGCTCACGAAGACCTAGGGCATTTGAGGAAGCCCATTGTTGGAATATACAAGCCAAGTTCTATAATGAAAAATTCCCACTAGTATATGAAAGTGACAAAATAAGAGACTCTCTATCATAAAGATCATGGTGCTACTTTGAAGCACAAGTGTGGAAAAAGGATAGTAGCATTGTCCCTTTTTATTTCTTTTCTCTTTTTTTGGGCCTTTTTTATTTGGCCTTTCTTCTTATTATTATTTTGGGACAATGCTCTATTAATGATGATCGTTAAACTTTTATTTATTTACAACTCAATGATTACAACTCGATACTAGAACAAAATATGACTCTATATGAATGCCTCCGGCGGTGTACCGGGATGGGCAATGAATCTAGAGTGACATGTATGATAAATTATGCATGGTGGATTTGCCACAAATACGATGTCAACTACATAATCATGCAAGGCAATATGACAATGATGAAGCGTGTCATAATAAATGAAACGGTGGAAAGTTGCATGGCAATATGAATGGCTATGGAAATGCCATAATAGGTAGGTATGGTGGCTGTTTTGTGGAAGATATAAGGAGTTTTATGTGTGATAGAGCGTATCATATCACGGGGTTTGGATGCACCGGCGAAGTTTGCACCAACTCTCAAGGTGAGAAAGGGTAATGCATGGTACCGAAGAGGCTAGCAATGATGGAAAGGTGAGAGTGCGTATAATCCATGGACTCAACTTTAGTCATAAAGATATAATATAAGTGAAGCATGAGAGATCAACAATTTCTATAAAATAAAACCACCACCGTGCTCTAAAAGATATAAGTGAAGCACTAGAGCAAAATTATCTATCTCAAAAGATATAATGAAGCACATGGAGTATTCTAATAAATTACGATTCATGTGTGTCTCTCCCAAAAGGTGTGTACATCAAGGATGATTGCGGGAAACTAAAAAGCAAAGACTCAAATCATACAAGACACTCCAGGCAAACACATATCATGTGATGAATAAAATATAGCATCAAGTAAAGTTACCGATGGACGAAGACGAAAGACGGGATGCCTTCCGGGACATCCCCAAGCTTAGGCTTTTGGTTGTCCTTGAATTTTACCTTGGGGTGCCTTGGGCATTCCCAAGCTTAGGCTCTTGCCACTCCTTATTCCATAATCCATCAAATCTTTACCCAAAACTTGGAAACTTCACAACACAAAACTCAACAGAAAATCTCATGAGCTCCGTTAGTGAAAGAAAACAAACCACCACTTCAAGGTACTGTAATGAACTCATTTTTATTTATATTGGTGTTAAACCTACTGTATTCCAACTTCTCTATGGTTCATACTGATACGTCTCCAACGTATCTATAATTTATGAAGTATTCATGCTATTATATTATCCATCTTGGATGTTTTATGGGCTTTACTATGCACTTTTATATTACTTTTGGGACTAAGTTATTGACCCAGAGCCCAGTGCCAGTTTCTGTTTTTTCCATTGTTTCGGTGTTTCGAAGAAAAGGAATATCAAACGGAGTCGAAACGGAATGAAACCTTCTGGAGAAGTTATTTTTGGAAGGAAAGCAACCTGATAGACTTGGAGTGCACGTCAGGAAAGAAACGAGGGAGCCACGAGGTAGGTGGGCGCGCCCACCCCCATAGGGCACGCCCTCCACCCTCGTGGGCCCCTTGTGGCTCCCCTGACGTATTTCTTCTGCCTATATATATCCATATACCCTAAGATGATCAGGGAACAGAAGAGATCGGGAGTTCCGCCAAGCCTCTGTAGCCACCAAAAACCAATCGGGACCTGTTCCAAGACCAGCAGAGGGGAACCTCACCGTGGCCATCTTCATCATCCCGGTGATCTCCATGACGAGGAGGGAGTAGTTTACCCTCGGGGCTGAGGGTATGTACCAGTAGCTATGTGTTTGATATCTCTCTCTCTCTCTCTCGTGTTCTTGATTTGGCACGATCTTGATGTATCGCGAGCTTTGCTATTATAGTTGGATCTTATGTTGCTTCTCCCCCTCTACTCTCTTGTAGTGGATTGAGTTTTCCCTTTGAAGTAATGTTATTGGATTGAGTCTTTAATGATTTGAGAACACTTGATGTATGTCTTGCCATGCGTATCTGTGGTGACAATGGGATATCACGTGATTCACTTGATGTATGTTTTGGTTATCAACTTGCGAGTTCCGCCCATGAACTTATGCATAGGGGTTGGCACACGTTTTCGTCTTGACTCTCTGGTAGAAACTTTGGGGCACTCTTTGAGGTTCTATGTGTTGGTTGAATAGATGAATCTGAGATTGTGTGATGCATATCATATAATCATACCCACGGATACTTGAGGTGACATTGGAGTATCTAGGTGACATTAGGGTTTTGGTTGATTTGTGCCTTAAGGTGTTATTCTAGTACGTACTCTAGGGTTGTTTGTGACACTTATAGGAATAGCCCAACGGATTGATTGGAAAGAATAACTTTGAGGCGGTTTTGTACCCTACCATAATCTCTTCGTTTGTTCTCCGCTATTAGTGACTTTAGAGTGACTCTTTGTTGCATGTTGAGGGATAGTTATATGATCCAATTATGTTATTATTGTTGAGAGAACTTGCACTAGTGGAAGTATGAACCCTAGGCCTTGTTTCCTAGCATTGCAATAACGTTTACGCTCACTTTTATCTTTAGTTACCTTGATGTTTTTATATTTTCAGTTTACAAAAACCTATATCTACCATCCATATTGCACTTGTATCACCATCTCTTCGCCGAACTAGTGCACCTATACAATTTACCATTGTATTGGGTGTGTTGGGGACACAAGAGACTCTTTGTTATTTGGTTGCAGGGTTGCTTGAGAGAGACCATCTTCATCCTACGCCTCCCACGAATTGATAAACCTTAGGTCATCCACTTGAGGGAAATTTGCTACTGTCCTACAAACCTCTGCACTTGGAGGCCCAACAACGTCTACAAGAAGAAGGTTGCGTAGTAGACATCAAGCTCTTTTCTGGCGCCATTGCCGGGGAGGTGAGTGCTTGAAGGTATATCTTTAGATCTTGCAATTGAATCTTTTTGTTTCTTATTTTAGCACTAGTTTAGTTTATAAAAGAAAACTACAAAAAATGGAATTGAGTTTGTCTCATACGCTTCATCTTTTTAATATCTTTCGGGAGTATGATGGAAAGGAAAATTGTGCCAAAGTGTTAGAAGAATAATGCATTAAAATGTTTCGCACTAAATCTTTGAATGATGAGCATGATTGCAATGTTGTTAGTATGAACTCCTTGAATACCCACAGTACTAATGATGATTGCACTAGTTACGATGAAAATGTCTCCTATAAACATGTCAATTTTTGTGGAGTGCATTGGGTTTGCAAGTATACACCAAATAGGGAAGATAGATATTGCAAGAGGCATAAGTATTTAGAAACTAAATTGTTGCAAGAAAGTCTTGATGTTTGTGCTGAAAAATTCAATATTTTTCGCGCCCCTTGTGAACTTTGCAATGAACATGGTCATTTAAATCTCCAATGCAAATTGTTTCATGACCGAACCGTATCCAAATTTTTTGATATTTTGATTATCCTTGAGCATCATAAAGAGCTTAGTCTTCTTTTGGGGTATGAGGAAACGAAACGTATAACTGAGGGTATTCCAAAGTTTAATCTTGATAGATTTCTTGATTTTGATCTAGAGAAGATTTATATGTATTGTGCGGTGAATTGCATTGAAAATCCTTATATTGCCAATTAGATAAAGAAAAGAAAACAAATAGAAGATGAAGAGAATGCTAACGAAAGGGAAGAGACTTCCCAATATTCTCCTATTATTTCTTATGATGAACCAGGTAACGAGGAGGAGCCTTCTATTCAACCAATCTCCTTAATAAGGAGCTCCAAGAAAAGGATTGACCCACACATGAGGTGAAGAGGAAGAAAAGAAAAAGGAAGAGAGGTAAAAAGATATCTCTCCCAAATAATGTTGCTCCTATTATTGTTGTGCCTTATGAAAATGAATCAAAAATAATTGTGGAAGATGATGCACTTGATGATGATCTCGTTATGCCTATTGCTTGTTTTGATGATTATGATTGGGAAGATAATGATACTCCTTATGATCTTGAAAATCTTTTTGGCACTTGCTTGGAAGAATATGATAATTGCTATACTATTTGTGCTATCCATACTATTAATGATGAGAGTGATTATGCTTATGATATGAATAGGCCCAAGCTTGGGGATGCTATGTTTGATGAAGATGATGTTTTTGAGAATATATTTGCTCCAATTAATGTTTGTCCCAAGCTTGGGGATGCTACGTTTAATGAAGATGATATTTTTAGTCTCCCAAGTTTTGATAAGCAAATTTATAATGATGATAGCATGCCTCCTACTTATGATGATTATATTGATAAAAGTGGGTTTGGAAGAGTGTCAACTTTAGGAAGTAATGATACCACTATTTTGGAGAATGTTGAATCTTATAATATTTATGAAAGTGGATTTGGAGAGGTCATGACTTTATTTAGTGATGTATACACTATTTCGGAAGAGCTTTCAATCGATTATGATGAGAACAAAGTTGCTACTTATGATGATTATTGTGATGAAACTTATGCTATAAAAAGTAGTGATGATTATATTTATAAAACTTGTCATGATTATGATTACCATTTTCTAAACATTACTCTTTTAATGTGGAAACAATTTATAGTATTCAAGTCTCTTATGATACTCCCACTATCCCGAATGAGAAGAATTTTGCTTATGTGGAGAGTAGTAAATTTTCTATGCTTGTAGATCATGAACAGAATGCTTTAGGTGCTGGTTACATTGTTGAATTTAATCATGATGCTACTGAAAATTATTATGAGGGAGGAACATATGCTTGTAGAAATTGCAATAATATCAAGTTTCCTCTCTATGTGCTTAAATTCTTGAAGTTATGCTTGTTTTACCTTCCTATGCAAGTTGATTCTTGTTCCCATAAGTTGTTTGTTCACAAAATCCCTATGCATAGGAAGTGGGTTAGACTTAAATGTGCTAGTCATATTCTTCATTATGCTCTCTTTATGTTTCAATTCTTATCTTTTATGTGAGCATCATTGAAATCATCATGCCTAGTTAGGGGCGTTAAACGTTAGCGCTTGTTGGGAGGCAACCCAATTTTATTTTAGTTTATTGCTTTTTGGTTCTGTTTAGTAATAAATAATAAATCTAGCTTCTGTTTAGATGTGGTTTTGTGTTTTAATTAGTGTTTGTGCCAAGTAGAACCAATGCGAAGACATGGGTGAAGTCTTTATGATCATGCTATAAAAAACAGAAACTTTAGCGCTCACGAGATTAGCTAAAACTTTTTACTGGAGAGTGATATTTAGTTTATTATTTTTTCATATGATTACTAGACAAATTTCTCAGGTCCACCAGATTATTTTAGAATTTTTGGAGTTCCATAAGTATACGTTTGATACATATTACCACAGACTGTTCTGTTTTTGACAGATTCTGTTTTCATTGTGTTGTTTGCTTATTTTGATGAATCTATGGCTAGTAAAATAGTTTATAAACCATAGAGAAGTTGGAATACAGTAGGTTTAATACCAATATAAATAAATAATGAGCTCATTACAGTAACTTGAAGTGGTGTTTTTTTTTTCCTTTCGCTAACAAAGCTTACGAGTTTTCAGTTAAGTTTTGTGTTGTGAAGTTTTCAAAGTTTTGGGTAAAGATTTGATGGACTATGGAATAAGGAGTGGAAAGAGCCTAAGCTTGGGGATGCCCAAGGCACCCCAAGGTAATATTCAAGGATAACCAAGAGCCTAAGCTTGGGGATGCCCCGGGTGGCATCCCCTCTTTCGTCTTCGTTCATCGGTAACTTTACTTGGAGCTATATTTTTATTCAACACATGATATGTTTTTTGCTTGGAGCGTCATTTTATTTTCTTTAGCCTTGCTTGCTGTTTGAATAAAATACCAAGATCTGAAATTCTTAAATGAGAGAGAGTCTTCACATAGCTACATAATTATTTAACTACTCATTGGTCTTCACTTATATCTTTTTGGAGTAGTTTGTCATTTACTCGTGTGCTTCACTTATATCCTATGAGTAAATGGTTAAATGATTTGAATGTCATAGATCTGAAATTATACATGTTTCATATGCTTTTCCCGTGGGGAGTAATGCCTTCACATATAAGAAGTAGAGGTGGTAAATTTATTGAAGGTTAGCAAACATTGTATTGGTCACTTGAACAATTCATGAAAGAATATTGAAGGAAGAGAGATTTCTCATATAAATATACTATCTTGGACATCTTCTATGATTGTGAGCCCCATTAATTATTTTCAAACCTGAGCAAATTAGTTGAAGTTGGACAAGGAAGACAACATAATGAGTTATGTTTGGGTATATTTGTATAAGTTATATTGTTTTGGATCCTCTAACATGTGGTGCTTGCTATTTAGAATCCTTTGCTAGCCAAAATATCTGTACTAAGTGGGAATACTTCTTGTGCATCCAAACTCCTTGAACCAATTTTCTTCCATGAGTGTCCACCATATCTACCTATACGGTATTTACCTGCCGTTCCAAGTAAATTTGCATGTGCCAAACTCTAAACCTTCAAATAATAATCTATTTTGTATGCCCGAATCGCTCATGTAGCGACTATGGGTTAGCAGTATCTTCCATACTAGGTGGGTTATTCTCACGATGAGTGGACTCCGCTCATCATTCACGAGAAAATGGCTGGTAACTGGGATGCCCAGTCCCATGATCAAAAGATCGAAATCAAATCAAAAATAATTGCAAACAAAGCTCCCCCAGGTTTGATGTTAGTTGGAGGCACCCGTAGTTTCGGGCAAGCCATGGATTGATGATTGTTGGTGGAGGGGGAGTAAAAAAATTTACCTTTCTGTTTGGGAACCGCCTATAATGTATGTAGTATGGAAGATATTGGGAACTCTTGGTCGTTGTGTTGACAATGAAAGCATACCTCTCAAAATTATTTTCATCTCTGTTTTTGCTTCGAGCTCTGGCACCTCTGCAAATCCCTGCTTCCCTCTGCAAAGGGCCTATCTTTTACTTTTATGCAAGAGTCAGTAGTATTTCTTCTCATTCCAACTTACTCTTTAGTTGGCAAGCATCATGTGATGGAAAGATCTAGGCATATATGGCCATTCAAATATATTTGAGCATGAATTATTACTGTTGACATTACCCCTGAGGTAAAAGGTTGGGAGGCGAAACATTAATCCCCTATCTTTCTCTGTGTTCGATGAATAATATTAGTTCTAAAAATATGCTTTGAGTGGTAGGAATCATGGAAGAATAAATGATAGTTGAGTATGTGAAGTTTGCTGAATCAAAGCTCTGACATAGACTCTTCCTGAAAATAAGATGAATTGTAATAATTTGATGACTGAAAACATAGTTTGTTAGTTTTCAAGAAAGTTTATGGTCTATACTTTAACACGTGAATAGTTTGTTACATGATCATGAAAAGTTATATGAATTGAGCTACTGTTATGACATATAATGATGCTAGAAAAGGTGACTAAAATTATCATTGATCAAACTTATGCACCTGCTAGCATTCACACTTCATAAATTATTTCTTTTATCATTTACCTACTCGAGGACGAGCAGGAATTAAGCTTGGGGATGCTGATATGTCTCCAATGTATCTATAATTTATGAAGTATTCATGCTATTATATTATCCATCTTGGATGTTTTATGGGCTTTACTATGCACTTTTATATTACTTTTGGGACTAACTTATTGACCCGAGCCAGTGCAGCCTTCTGTTTTTCCATTGTTTGAAGTTTGAAGAAAAGGAATATCAAACAGAGTCGAAACGGAATGAAACCTTCTGGAGAAGTTATTTTTGGAAGGAAAGCAACCCGGTAGACTTGGAGTGCATGTCAGGAAAGAAACGAGGGAGCCACGAGGTAGGGGCGTGCCCACCCCCTAGGGCGCGCCCTCCACCCTCGTGGGCCCCTCATGGCTCCCCTGACGTATTTCTTCCGCCTATATATATCCATATACCCTAAGACGATCGGGGAACGGAAGAGATCCGGAGTTCCGCCGCCGCAAGCCTCTGTAGCCACCAAAAACCAATCGGGACCCTGTTCCGGCACCCTGCCGGAGGGGGGAACCCTCATCGGTGGCCATCTTCATCATCCCGACAATCTCCATTACGAGGAGGGAGTAGTTTACCCTCGGGGCTGAGGGTATGTACCAGTAGCTATGTGTTTGATCTCTCTCTCTCTCTCTCTCTCTCTCTCTCTCTCTCTCTCGTGTTCTTGATTTGGCACGATCTTGATGTATCACGAGCTTTGATATTATAGTTGGATCTTATGTTGCTTCTCCCCCTCTACTCTCTTGTAATGGATTGAGTTTTCCCTTTGAAGTAATCTTATCGGGTTGAGTCTTTAATGATTTGAGAACACTTGATGTATGTCTTGCCGTGTGTATCTGTGGTGACAATGGGATATCACGTGATTCACTTGATGTATGTTTTGGTGATCAACTTGCGGGTTCCGCCCATGAACTTATGCATAGGGGTTGGCACACGTTTTCGTCTTGACTCTCCGGTAGAAACTTTGGGGCACTCTTTGAGGTTCTATGTGTTGGTTGAATAGATGAATCTGAGATTGTGTGATGCATATCGTATAATAATACCCACGAATACTTGAGGTGACATTGGAGTATCTAGGTGACATTAGGGTTTTGGTTGATTTGTGTCTTAAGGTGTTATTCTAGTACGAACTCTAGGGCTGTTTGTGACACTTATAGGAATAGCCCAACGGATTGATTGGAAAGAATAACCTTGAGGTGGTTTTGTACCCTACCATAATCTCTTCGTTTGTTCTCCGCTATTAGTGACTATGGAGTGACTCTTTGTTGCATGTTGAGGGATAGTTATATGATCCAATTATGTTATTATTGTTGAGAGAACTTGCACTGGTGAAAGTATGAACCCTAGGCCTTGTTTCCTAGCATTGCAATACCGTTTATGCTCACTTTTATCTTTAGTTACCTTGCTGTTTTTATATTTTCAGTTTACAAAAACCTATATCTACCATCCATAGTGCACTTGTATCACCATCTCTTCGCCGAACTAGTGCACCTATACAATTTACCATTGTATTGGGTGTGTTGGGGACACAAGAGACTCTTTGTTATTTGGTTGCAGGGTTGCTAGAGAGAGACCATCTTCATCCTACGCCTCCCACGGATTGATAAACCTTAGGTCATCCACTTGAGGGAAATTTGCTACTGTCCTACAAACCTCTGCACTTGGAGGCCCAACAACGTCTACAAGAATAAGGTTGCATAGTAGACATCACATACCCCCTGATACTAGCCATAGATTCATCAAAATAAGCAAACAACACACGAAAAATAGAATCTGTCAAAAACAGAACAGTATGTAGTATTCTGTAGCAAACATATACTTATGGAACTCAGAAAAATCTACCAAAATAGGACGACCTATATAATTTTTATATTGATCTACTGCAATTGGAATCAGTATTTTATCACGTTCTGGTGATTTTTAACAATTTTTTCGTGAGCAGAAAGTTTCTGACTTTTTTAGCAAGATCAAATAACTATCATCCAAGAAGATCCTATAGGTTTTACTTGGCACAAACACTAATTAAAACATAAAACCATATCTAACCAGAGGCTGGATCAATTATTTATTACTAAACAGAACCAAAAAGCAAAAAACAAAAATAAAATTGGGTTGCCTCCCAGAAAGTGCTATCGTTTAACGCCCCTAGCTAGGCATAAAGGCAATAATAGATCTAGATATTATCATCTTTGGTATGCAATCCGTAAGTGGCTCTCATAATAGATTCGTAAGGTAATTTAATTTTCTTTCTAGGAAAGTGTTCCATGCCTTTCCATAACGGAAATTGGAATCTAATATTTCCTTCTTTCATATCAATAATTGCACCAATCGTTCTAAGGAAATGTCTACCAAGAATAATAGGACATGTAGGATTGCAATCTATGTCAAGAACAATGAAATCTACGGGCACATAATTCCTATTTGCAACAATAAGAACATAATTAATCCTTCCCATAGGTTTCTTAATGGTGGAATCCTCAAGGTGCAAGTTTAAAGAATAATCATCAAATTCACGGAAACCTAACACATCACACAAAGTTTTTGCAATCGTGGAAACACTAGCACCCAAATCACACAAAGCATAGCATTCATGAACTTTAATTTTAATTTTAATAGTAGGTTACCACTCATCCTAAAGTTTTCTAGGGATATAAACTTCTAATTCAATTTTTTCTTCATAGGATTGCATTAAAGCATCAACGATATGTTTGGTAAAAGCTTTATTTTGACTATAAGCATGAGGAGAATTTAACACGGATTGCCACAAGGAAATACAATCCATTAAAGAACAATTATCATAACTAAATTCCTTGAAATCCAAAATAGTGGGTTCATTGCTATGTAAAGTTTTAACCTCTTCAATCCCACTTTTACCAATTTTTGCATCTAGATCTAAAAACTCCGAACATTGGGACGCCTTTTAACTAAAGTGTAACATCCCAAAATTCTAAATTTTGGAATGTTATATTAGAAAAATAACTCTGATTGTTTGTTTGATTGTTGAGTGATTGATTGTGGGAAATTTAGTGGAATTTGAAACTTTTTGAAAGTTAAATGAGAGGGAATAAAAGGACTTTCCCAAACTTTCATTTTTGCTTGTATGATCTTCGGGGATTCAAATTCTTTTCATCACAAAACCCTGGAGAGAAGATGACATGACTTCTTCCATTTATTTAAATGACAAGGGGTGTTGAAAATATTTGAATTTCATTTGGAAAATATTTCCAATTCTGAAACTTTATGCAACTCAATGATTTTCACGAGAGAAGATAAAATGAATTCTTCAAATTAAATGAAATATGAGTTGGGAGTTTTAAAAGAATTAAATTCAAAGTTCTTTTGAATTTATTTCCAATGTGGAGTTATTTGAGTTTTATTCAAATTATTTTTCTCCAAAAACAAAATATATGGAAAATAGGGTAACATGATTCCCTACATCAGAAAATTGGAGAGAAATAAATTTGAAGTCATTTTGGTATTTTAAAATGATTTTATTGGATTTTATTGGACCAGTAGCACTGTGTGAATTATTAAAATTTGTGTGTATTTCACTTCAAGCTAAAATAGTGTTCATGTTGTAGAAAATCTTTTTCTGAAAATTTTGATATATTATATGCCTATATAAAAAATTTATTTTTGTTTTGTTGTCTCTGTCTTAAAAAAATCGCTGCACCCTTGAACCAAGGCCAAGGGCCAAGGCCCAAGGTTGCCAGCGGCCGGCCGCCACAAGGCCATCGCCAAGACGCACTCAAGGAGCCAGGAGCCTCCTTTTCCAATCCTAGTAGGATTCTTTTCCAACTTCCGTTTATTCCGATTTGTTTCTAGATCTTTTCCCTTTGTTTCCTAATCCTAGTCTATTTCTTGTCCCCTACCCCAAGCAAACCCTCCCTCCCACTATAAATACCCAAGCACCTCCCCTCCAACACATCAAACCAACACCTCTCCTCTCCTCTCCTCTCAGCAGCAGCAGCAGCCCCACACCATGCTTGCCGCCTTGCCACCGCCGCCGCCGCCAGTGCCACCGCCCGCGCCTCGACCTCTCCTGAGGTTTATATTATCTCCTCTCCCCCGTCCCGTGATCTCCTTTCCTCTAGGAGCAACCGCAACATCGGATCCGATCTTCTTCCCCAACTCCGACGACTACTCCGGTGAGATCCACGAAATCCCGTAATTCATTTTTTTCAAAAAATAGCAATCTTAGAAAATTCATATCTTTTAGAGTTTTTAGTATTTTTCAGTGATTCCAATTGCTATGTGTCACAAATTTGCTGAAGTTTCTGTTAGTGTCTCTGGATTTCGAATTTGAGTAGTTTAAATTTGAATTTGATAAATTTTGTTCAGATTAGTATTTTGGCCATAACTTGAGTTTAAAAATAGGTTTTTAATTAATTCTTTTTGCTCCTGGTCTCTAGGACCTTTGTTTATCCAGTAGTATTTAGTATTTTATTTCTAGGTTAACTTAAATTAGGTTTTAGCAAAACAGTATTGTTTTATTATTAGTTCTGTTTTAGCTTTTTCTTTATTGTTTTTATTAGTTTTAAATTATTTCTTTTTGTCACTTTTGACAAAATTAGTTGTGTTTCTGTTAGACAACAGGAGAAAATTTATTTTATTTTAAAAAATTTATTTTCCTTAGTTTTGTATGAAACCTTCTATAGGTCATAGTTTGAGTTTTATAAAAGCTTTTTATTTGTTTCTTTTTGCAAATAAAATTTTATGGAAAAAATACTTTCTGTTAAATTAGTTATTTTACATTTTATTTTCTGTTAATTTATTAGTTTAGTATTTTAATTATTGTTAAGTTTTTACTTACGGCAAAACTATATTAGATGTTTGTAGCAAAGTCATAGATCTTCGTTAGTAGTTTTTCTTTGTAGTTTTATTTGAAGTTTCTTTTGATTTTGTTTGAGTTTTATTATCGATTTTCCTTGCTGTTTTGATTGTTATTTGAGTGCTAAAATTGTTTGCTAGGATGTTTGCTTATGTGAATGCTATGTTTGACTATATAGATTTTCAACGGAGTGACGATTAGTTCTACCAAGTCATTTTCTCGACAGCGTTGTTATCTTCATCAAGTATTACCAGCAAGTTCACTTTGACCATGCTTTCATACCTATGTTTTATTGCATTTAGTGGCATCTTTGCAACAACCCTCCAATAGTGATATTGAATCCTTGTAGTTGAGTAGTATGCATGAGGTAGGAACCCATCACCTGTTACCAAGCCCGGGGCGTTATTTATTTTAATGCTACGCTATTGTAGACGGGGTTGGTATGAGTGCTCGGAGTGGTGTGAGAATGGAGGATCTACGTCAATGACGACAACTCCATGATGGAATCTGCAAGGACTGCATCTTCAAGGCCTCAAGACTTCAAGACTCGAGACAAGAATTCAATACACACTCTTTGGGTGAAGGATGGTTGACGGGCACCTGGAGAAACCAGTGGTTGGCGGGATGCATGGAGAAGCGCCATGACATCTTGCGGAAAGCTTCACCCAGACTCAAAGAGACGGAAGAATACTTCATGCCCGGAAGCTTACCTGCAACCGCAAGTCACTATGGGCTCGGCTTGGTTGACCTTAGTTGTGACTCGGCTGGGGCGGTGCTAGCAGATGTAGAACTACGGTAGGATTGGATGAGCACCGGACAAGTGGTCGAGGAACTCTTCGGAAGACCATGTTTGATCGTCTTGTTCTCAAACACCCTGAAGTGCGAGAACGTAAAAGAGGATCGAATCTTGCGGGTAAAGTGTACAAACCTCTGCAGAGGGTTTAAACCTAATCGATTAGCCGTGTCCCGATTACGGACAATTTGAGCATCCGGACTTGGATCTATCTCGGAACTCTCAACACCGGATTGATAACTTAATTGTGGGCAACTTATGATGATTTTGGGCTATGAGACATCGGTTGGCGGAACCATGTCATGATAGAAAATTCCATAGTACAGATTTCATTTATTCCTTTGATGTAGGGAAAATAAAACCAGCTTTTACGCAAACAAAACTCAGATCTGAGCCACAAAGCCATACTGCATATAGTATAGTTTATCATCTGTTTTCTCTTATTGTGATCTTGCGGTACATTCAATGTACTGACCTACACGGCTGCAACGTATCATGTTGCAGATATTTCTCGACGAGTAAGAGTTACTGATGCAGGGTTACGGTCTACACTCAACCTGCCGATGGCGTTGATGGGACTCCACACCCGACTATTTGTTTCACTGTGACTTATGAGGTATATATCAGTTTTACGTTATTTATACATGTGATTGCACTTTGATATATACATTGATGTACTGTGTGTGTCAGCATACTGATCCAGGGATGGCACAGATACACAGAGGCTTGACCGTCTGAGGTCGGGTCGCTACATAAAGTTGACTCATATCCAGTCCCATCATTATCAAGATTCATATTGCAGAACAAAGATTTAATAGGAGACACAACAATCACTTTTAGATCTTCATCCCTATTATCATGAAAACTAGAAGAACACGCTTTTACAAAGCAATCTTTCTTAGCACGCATCCTAGTGGTTCTTTCCTTGCACTCATCAATAGAAATTCTCATAGATTTGAGAGACTCGTTGATATCATGCTTAGATGGAATAGATCTAAGTTTCAAAGAATCAACATCAAGAGAAATTCTATCCACGTTCCTAGCCAACTCATCAATCTTAGGCAATTTTTCTTCAAGCAAAGCATTGAAATTCTTTTGAGAAATCATAAATTCTTTAACACTAGTCTCAAAATCAGAGGGCATCTTATTAAAATTTCCATAAGAGTTGTTGTAGGAATTACCATAATTATTCGAGGAATTACTAGGAAACGGCCTAGGATTAAAGTTTCCTCTATAAGCGTTGTTACCAAAATTGTTACTACCAAAAAATTCACATCCATAGATTCATTATTATTCTCAATCACTTTTAGATTAATTATCATTGCTATGTAAAGTTTTGACTTCTTCAATCCCACTTTTACCAATTTTTGCATCTAGATCTAAAAATTCCGAATCGTTGGGATGCCATTTAACTAAAGTTGACTCATCCCGAGTCCCATCATTATCAAGATTCATATTGCAAAACAAAGATTTAATAGGAGACACGTCAATCACTTTTAGATCTTCATCCCTATTATCATGAAAACTAGAAGAACACGCTTTTACAAAGCAATCTTTCTTAGCACGCATCCTAGCGGTTCTTTCCTTGCACTCATCAATAGAAATTCTCATAGATTTGAGAGACTCATTGATATCATGCTTAGGTGGAATAGATCTAATTTTCAAAGAATCAACATCAAGGGAAATTCTATCCACGTTCCTAGCCAACTCATCAATCTTAGGCAATTTTTCTTCAAGCAAAGCATTGAAATTCTTTTGAGAAATCATAATTTCGTTAACAGTAGTCTCAAAATCAGAGGGCATTTTTATTAAAATTTCCATAAGAGTTGTTGTAGGAATTACCATAATTATTAGAGGAACTACTAGGAAACGGCCTTGGATTAAAGTTTCCTCTATAAGCGTTGTTACCAAAATTGTTCCTACCAACAAAATTCACATCCATAGATTCATTATTATTCTCAATCAAAGACGACAAAGGCATATCATTAGGATCAGAAGAAGCACTCTTATTAGCAAAGAATTTCATAAGTTCATCCATATTTCCACTCAAAACATTAATCTCTTCTATCGCATGAACCTTTTTACTAGTAGATCTTTCGGTGTGCCATTGAGAATAATTAACCATAATATTATCTAGGAGTTTAGTAGCTTCTCCTAAAGTGATTTCCATAAAAGTGCCTCCTACGGCCGAATCTAAAAGATTTCTAGAAGCAAAATTCAATCCGGCATAAAATTTTTGTATAATCATCCATAAATTCAAACCATGTGTAGGGAAATTACGTATCATTAACTTCATCCTCTCCCAGGCTTGCGCAACATGTTCATGATCAAGTTGCTTAAAATTCATAATATCGTTTCTAAGAGAGATGATCTTAGCGGGAGGAAAATACTTAGAGATAAAAGCATCTTTGCACTTATTCCGAGAATCAGTACTATTTTTAGGCAAAGACGAAAACCAAGTTTTAGCACGATCTCTAAGAAAAAACGGAAATAGCTTCAATTTAACAATATCATTATCCACATCTTTCTTCTTTTGCATATCACACAAATCAACAAAGTTGTTTAGATGTGTAGCGTTATCTTCACTAGGAAGGCCAGAGAGTTGATCTTTCATGACAAGATTCAACCAGACAGCATTAATTTCACAAGATTAAGCATCAGTAATAGGAGCAATCGGAATGCTAAGAAAATCATTGTTGTTGGTATTGGAAAAATCACACAATTTAGTATTATCTTGAGCCATCGTGACAAACAATCCAACACACAAGCACACAAGAAGCAAGCGGAAAAGAGGCGAACGGAAAAAGAGGGCGAATAAAACAGCAAGGGTGAAGTGGGGAGAGGAAAACAAGAGGCAAATGGCGAATAATGTAATGCGAGGGATAAGAGTTTGTGATGGATACTTCATATGTCTTTACTTGGCGTAGATCTCCCCGACAACGGCGCCAGAAATTGGCTAGTTGCTAGGAGGTCAACTCTTGACTTGACTTGGTGCAAATCTCCCCGGAAACGGCGCCAGAAATTCTTCTTGCTACCTCTTGAGCACTGGGTTGGTTTTCCCTTGAATAGGAAAGGGTGATGCAGCAAAGTAGTGTAAGTATTTCCCTCAGTTTTTGAGAACCAAGGTATCAATCCAGTGGGAGACTTCACGCAAGTCGCCTCGTACCTACACAAATAAATAAGAACCTTGCAACCAACACGATAAATGGGTTCTCAATCCCTTCACGGCCACTTGCAAAAGTGAGATCTGATAGAGATAAAAAGATAAATATTTTTGGTATTTTTTATGATATAGATTGAAAGTAAATATTGCAAAGTAAAATAGATTGGAAACTTATATGATGGAAAATAGACCCGGGGGCCATAGGTTTCACTAGTGGCTTCTCTCAAGATAGCATAAGTATTATGGTGGGTGAACAAATTACTGTCGAGCAATTGATAGAAAAGTGCATAGTTATGAGAATATCTAGGAATGATCATGTATATAGGCATCACGTCCGTGACAAGTAGACCGAAATGATTCTGCATCTACTACCATTACTCCACACATCGACCGCTATCCAGCATGCATATAGAGTACTAAGTTCATAAGAACAGAGTAACGCATTAGGCAAGATGACATGATGTAGAGGGATAAACTCAAGCAATATGATATAAACCCCATCTTTTTATCCTTGATGGCAACAATACAATATGTGCCTTGCTGCCCTAACATCACACGGGAAAGGACACCGCAAGATTGAACCCAAAGCTAAGCACTTCTCCCATTGCAAGAAAGATCAATCTAGTCGGCCAAACCAAACCGATAATTCGAAGAGACTTGCAAAGATATCAAATCATACATATAAGAATTCAGAGAAGAACCAAATATTGTTCATAGATAATCTTGATCATAAACCCAAAATTCATCGGATCTCAACAAACACACCACAAAAAGAATTACATCGAATAGATCTCCAAGAAGATCGAGGAGAACTTTGTATTGAGATCCAAAGAGAGAGAAGAATCCATCTAGCTCACAACTATGGACCCGAAGGTCTGTGGTAAACTACTCACACATCATCGGAGAGGCTATGGTGTTGATGTAGAAGCCCTTTGTGATCGATTCCCCCTCCGGCGGAGCGCCGGAAAAAGCCCCAAGATGGGATCTCATGGGTACAGAAGTTTGCAGCGGTGGAAATAGGGTTTCGTGGTGCTCTCAGATGTTTTCGGGGTATATGAGTATATATGGGCGAAATAAGTCGGTCAGGGGAGCCACGAGGGGCCCACGAGGGTGGGGGCGCGCCTACCCCCTTGGGCACGCCCTCCTGCCTCGTGGCCTCCTTGTTTCTTTCTTGACGTCCACTCCAAGTCTCCTGGATTGCATTTGTTCCAAAAATCACTCTCCCGAAGGTTTTATTCTGTTTGGATTCCGTTTGATATTCCTTTTCTGCGGAACACTGATATAGGCAAAAAAATAGCAATTTGCACTGGGCCTTTGGTTAGTACGTTAGTCCCAAAAATAATATAGAAGTGTATGATAAAGCCCATTAAACATCCAAAATAGATAATATAATAGCATGGAACAATCAAAAATTATAGATACGTTGGAGACGTATCAGTCACCGCCATGAATTTGGCCAACGCTGGGTACCCGAGGATGGCGTTGTACGGCAGGCGAATGTAGGTGACGTCGAAGTCGATGAGCTCGATGCGGTAGTTGTCGCGCTGAGCAAAGGTGACAGGGAGGCAGACCTGCCCTATCGGGGTGGTGGAGTCGTCGGTCACTTCTGAGAAGGGCTTGGTAGGCTGTAGCTGGTCGTATGGCACTTGAAGGCTGTCGAATGTCTCGATGGACAGGACATTGAGCCCTGCGACGCCGTCGATGAGGGTCTTGGTGACTTGGATGTTGCTGATGACGGGTGAGCAAAGCATCGGGAGGGCGCCAGCAGTGGCCATGCACTTGAGCTGATCCGATGAGCTGAAGGTGATGGCGCACTTGGACCACCTGAGCGGGCGCGTGGCCTCGAGCCTGGGAAGGGCTGCGTTCACCTCACGAGCAAACTGCTTGAATATGCACTGGGAAACTGGGGCCTGAGCACCGCCCAAGATGCAAGCGATAGCGCGCAGCTCCTGGAAGCCCTAGCCCCCTCGTCCTGATGGTGGGCGCCGTTCCTTCTTGGTGGTGGCGGCAGCGGAGGGAGACCGGCGTTGCCCTGAGGTCGGTCCTCACGAGGCTGGTCCGTCCAGGCGCCCTCACGAGGCTGGTCTTGCCAGTGGTCCTCACGAGGCTGGTTGCACCACTCCTGATGGGGGCCGCGGTTGTCCCAGCGTCCTCCACTTCGTCCTCCTCCTCGGCCGTAGCCCCGGTCGTTGCGTTCAGGGCGTCGGCCGAAGCGTCCATCTCGAATGGCCCTGAGCTCTTGATAGTCGTTGGTGTTGTGGTTGCGTATGTTGTGGAAGGCGCAGAACGGTCGGCTTCCCTTGGACGACTCGGGGTGGTCCCGGCCGCACTTCATGTATGGCTCCGCCGCAAGCACGGCTACCCCCTTGCGCTTCACTTCCTTGGCCTTGGCTTTCTTCTCTTCTGGGTCAGCAGCCGGGAGTTCGAGGAGGGAGAGGCGCCCCTCCTCAGCCCTCGCACCCTTGGTTGCCATGTTGAACATCTCCAGGGCAATGCATAGCTCCTCCTTCATCTTGACGTCGCGTACGCCATCAGAGAATGCTGAAATGATGGCCTTGTCCGTCACCTTGGGGATCTTGAGGCGAACGTTGTTGAAGCGCTGGATGTACTTCTGCAGGGTCTCCCCTGGCTGCTGCTTGATGCGGCGTAGGTCACCCGCGGCCGGCGGGCGGTCACGAGTGCCCTGGAAGTTGGCGACGAAGCGGTCACGCATCTCACCCAAGGAGGAGATCGAACCTGGGGGCAGGTTCAGGAGCCACGAGCGAGCACCATCTTTGAGAGCCATGGGAAACTAGTTCGCCATGACCTTCTCGTCGCCGTTGGCCGCCTTGATGCTCAGCTCGTAGAGCTGCAGGAACTCCGCAGGGTCGGGGGTGCCGTCGTAACGCGAAGGCAGGTCTAGCTTGAACTTGCCTGGCCAAATGACGCTACGCAGCTCCGGGGTGAAGGCACGACAACCTGCTGTAGCTACCGGGGCCCACTGCGGAGGGGGAGCTTGGTCTTGGTTCCCGCATACCGATGCTGCAGGCGGCACGCGGTCTTGACGTGGTGGCACCGGGAGCGCAGGAGCGCCTTCTCTGGGTCTGGGAATCTCTTGGTAGCTACTTTCTTCATGCGTGGGCGCCCGGTGCGGCGGGTCGCACCGAGGGGGCGCCCGTCATGGTGCCAAGGGGCCGTCTTGGTGCGGAGGTGGCGGAGGCGCTCCGTGAGCTACATCGCCCGCGGCTGGCGGGGGGCGAGGCAGCGAGAGGGATGGTGCGGGAGAGCCCCCAGCGACGCTGATGAGCTAGGCGATGCGGTCCAACCAGTCCTCGTAGAGGTCGTCAACCGGGCGGTAGCGCAGGAGCTCGCGTGCCATGAGCAACGCGGCCTGCGTGTCCGTGGGAGTCAGCGATGGAGTGGTGGTGCGGCCGTCCCGCCGCACAGAGTGGTGCAACAAGGACGCCTGCTGCTCGTTTCCCGCCGGGCCAGTGGCGGCGTTGGCAGTGGGTGACCGAGAACAATGGGGAGGCCCGCCGACAGGAGCTGCCTGAGCGATGCGGGCGGTGAGGGTTGCCCAATGCTCGGTGCGGGCTCGACGTGCGTCTACCATGGACGTGGTGGAGCGGTGGAGCGTGCATCCACGGAAGGAAAGCTTTAGCGTACCCCTACCTGGCGCGCCAAATGTCGGATTACGGGTTCCAGTAAAACCCTTGAGGTTCGAACTCTAGGGTGCGCACGAAGATCTCTCCCTCTCCCTAGCTCGCTCGCTCACCACGATCTCAAAGCTCAGCATGTCGAACCTGAAGAACAAGGGACACAAGAGTTTATACTAGTTCGGGCCACCGATGTGGTGTAATACCCTACTCCAGTGTGGTGTGGTGGATTGCCTTGTAGGCTGAGGATGAACAAGTACAAGGGAAGAACAACCTCCTAAGGAGAGGTGTTCTTGTGCTTGGTGAGCTTGTGTGTGTGAGGGTGATCTCAATCATCCGTCCCCCTCCTATGGTGGTGGCTAGTCCTATTTATAGAGGCCCTGGTCCTCTTCCCAAATGTTTGGCGGGAAGGGATCCCACAACGGCCAATTTGAAGGGGAACAGCTAGTACAAGCTATCCTGACAAAAGGTGGTCTTCGCCTGCCAAAGGCTCTGGTGTTGATGCCGCCGTGGGCTCCATGATGACCTCCGTCCTGCCGTCCTGCTGGTCTTGGTCTTGTTGCACTGATATGGAAACCTTTGCCTGGGGCCTTGGAACTCCTCGCCTGCGCTTGCTCCTTTAGCACCAAAGAGGAAACGAGTACTCTGCGCCCGCTGGCGCCAGCCTGACCTTGGTTGTCATGGCTCACGTCACAGGAACCTCGTGAGGTGCCCCTTGACTTGATCTCTCTGCTCCTCGCGAGCCAGCCTAGGGAGGCTGCCCCTGAGGAGATCTTGTGTCGTCCGCCTCGCGAGGCTTGGCCCCTTGCGAGGGTCTTGAGTGCTTGCTGGTGAAGATTGGCCGTACCAGGCCGCTGGAGGAGCCACGCCGTGGGCCGTAGGCAGGCAAGTCTGGGGACCCCCGTTTCCAGAACACCGACAAACTCTTTCAAGCCCTAGTGGCCCTGCAGGTGCCGGAGGTCGCGACGAAGAATGTGAACCTCGAGGCAGCGCTCGCCGCGCAGCGCCTCGCCATGCAAGAAACCGTCGACCTGCACATCCATGTCTATGAGGAAATCGTCTACATAGGCCACTACAAGGCCAGCGAGGACAGAAAGATGTTGGCCTTCTTCCAGCGGCTGGAATCTTTGGATGCCATTGTTTAGAAGCATGTGAACCTGGCCACGAAAGCCGCTGCTACTTAGCCGCCGTTCGGTGGGCCGGCGCCCTGAGTCGAGGAGGTGGACGTCGTCGATGGATGCATCTTTCTTCTTGCCTCCTATAACCAGCACTGCATCGCCTCATGGCCTTAATGTTTTATTAGTATATGGCATTTTTATTCCAGTCATAACATTTTCACTGTGAGGTGGGGCCGAAGTTGAGCAAACCGACCATCGGCAAATCACCCCGCCCACCGCGCGTCGGCTGAGTTTAGAATTAGAAGAGAGAAATGATTGAGAAGAGCTAGCTGTATCACAGACGCTATTGTCATATTTTTTCACGCATTTATGCTCCTATATGTACTCCTAGGCTATTTCCATGTTGTTGGGGATATAACTATTTGTGTAAGCCGCCCGTGAGGGGCCGGGTTACGCAAAGAGGGATTCATCAGAAGAAGCCCAAGACCAAAGCGTGAAGATGGCGGTTCAATAAAGGGTCTAAAGCCCACAGGCGACTTAAGGCCCGTAGTGGTAAACCGCCATGATGGCATGACTTGTATTGTAAGGTAGAATTAACTAGTCACTGAGCCAGACACTGTTTATGAGCCGGCCGGGACTCTGTAGGCCGCAAGGCGTCAACCCGTGTATATAAGGGGACGACCCGTTGGCGGCTTAGGGCAAGAAACAACTGATCGAGAGCCGGGCATAGAGTATCTCGCTCCCTGGTCATCGAAACATCAAGCAATACCAACCCAACTAGACGTAGGCTTTCCTTCACCGCAAGGGGCCGAACTAGTATAAAACCTCTCGTGTCCTTTGTCCCGATTAACCCCTTTAAGCTTCCTAGGTGCGATGGCTCCACGACTAAGTCCTTGCAAGAGGACATCTGCCGTGACAATTCCACGACAGTTGGCGCCCACCATGGGGCCAGCGCACGGTGGATTTGAGTTCTTGAAGGGCAGCTTCGAAGGGCTCAAGGGATACGCAGTGGGCCGGATGACCAAGAGTCATCGCGGCAAGATCTACATCGACAACGAAGGCTGGGGCCCCGACGTCGACTCAATTGAGTACGGGTACCGGGTCCCCTTTGGTGGAATCCACGTCTTCATCGGCCGGATTGGTGAGCCGGGCCCTGAGCCGGACAACTGCACCGACCTCGTCGAGACGGCTCAGCGTGCGAGACCCGCCCGAGCTCAACCTGTCGTGAAGCGTGTCTTCATGGGCTGCGTCCACGGAGAAGAACTTCCTGAAGGATCTAAAGATGGTGGTGCCACGGACGTCCCCTCGGATGATGATTCGTCCGCCGGTTCAACAGATTCTTTATATCAAGTCCAAGAGGGCATGCTTGGGGGCTGTTCTGACGGCTCTAGCACTCCGGACTTCTATGAGCCGCCAAGCTGGGCAGGAGTCTTCATGGCTGGTACTCAACCCGGCCAAAACTCAACGGCTGCAACAGCAATAACGTCCGGGTCGAGAGCAGCCGGCAGAGGCCCTGTGCGCCGCCCGGCTCAGTCTTGATGGGTCTTATGGATAAGCTGACGGCCCTGTTAACCGCCACGGTTATTCCTGCAAATCAAGATGAGCATAACGTGGAGGTGGCAAAGGTGCATGAGGAGATAGCCCGGGCCAAGGAGGCCTTGGAAGCTGAGG
Source organism: Aegilops longissima (assembly GCA_021605205.1). Lineage (NCBI taxonomy): Eukaryota > Viridiplantae > Streptophyta > Magnoliopsida > Poales > Poaceae > Aegilops > Aegilops longissima. The sequence continues at coordinate 149,795,475 of CM038680.1, forward strand.
ACACCAGGTTAGCTACAGAGCGGGCGGCTTTGGACGCGCGGGCACAGCGACTCCAGTCAGAGGCTTTCCAGCTTAATATGAGCCTGAACGCATCCAATGAGGTGATGAGGAGGAGACATCAGAAAACCCAGTCCTGGTTGCCTCCGGTTTATGACCCTCGGAACCTTTTCGCTACACCCGGTGCCGGCCCTAGCAACCCGCCCGGAGCAAATCAGTTCACACCAGCCGGGGGGGGGGCGGCTCAGCTTCAAGAGATGGCACCTCTGCATGGGAGTATGGCCCCGCCCCGTTATGTACCAATACCACCGGGTCACTTTTCCAACCCCATGGAGAACTTGATAGCAGCGTCGACGCGTTTGGCGGCTCTCCCAGTGGACGGTGATGATCCGACAGCGGTGGAGACCCGGAGGGTCAGAGATCTTATTCAGACGGCCCTGGCACAACAAGAGACCTATTCATACAGCCGGGACATGATTCATTCAACTCCTCCGCCTTGGCTAGCACCGCCTCGTCAAAACCGGAGTCCGAGTTACAGCAGGCACATGGAGTCAGAAGCTTTGTCAAGCAATGCCCAACGTTGTAACCAGCCGGGTGGCTATAACCCGGTGCAAGACCGAATACGTCAGGAGGACGAACGGGCGGCTCAACTAGCAGCTCAGCAGGCGGCATATCAAGATCTCCCAGAGTATCCGACGACTTCTGTTGGAGCGGGAGTGGGTACCAGAACCGGCGGTGTTCCTTGTTTGGTGTCGGCTCTGCGGGATGTGCGTTTACCCAAGGACTTCAAGGGACCTCGAAAGGTGCCGAATTACACGACCGACTTACAGCCCGGAGCATGGATCGAAAGTTACGAGATGGCCATGGAGCTATTGGAAGTCAGCGACGCAGCAATGGCTAAGTACTTCACCATGATGTTAGATGGGACAGCCCGGTCTTGGTTAAAGGGTTTTCCACCCAATTCCATTAGCTCATGGGCAGAGCTAAAGGCCCGGTTTATCCAGAACTTCAAGGACACTTGCAAGCAATCTATGTCAATTGTGGACTTGACCAATTGTAAGCAGGAGGAGGGTGAATACACAACTCATTGGGTGCGCCGGGTCAAGGAAATAATACATTTGTCTGATAAGATGGATGCCGGTTTTGCAGTCCTCATGTTGGAGAAGAATTGCCGTTTTGAGCCGCTGAGGCAGAAACTAGGGCGCCTTAAGCGAGATTGCAACAATATGGGTACGCTGATGGTGGCTTTAGTCAAGTATGTTGATTCTGATAGTACCAAGGATCCCGCGTCTGATGAGGAACAGACAGGGAAGGGAAAGAAGAACAGCAATGGAAAGGGTCAGCAGCATAACCCGGTAAATCAAGGAGGCAACAAGTGTAAGGCGGAGGGTAACCCAGAGTTTGTGGCCAATGCCAATGCACAGGGTAACAATCAGAGACGTAAAGGAAAACCGCCCCCTCGATCTGGCGGGTCAGGTCCATCTCTTGAGCAGCTTCTCAATGAGCCTTGTCCGAGACACGGTACTCGGGAATGACCCGCCACCCACTTATGGAAAGATTGCGCGATCATGAAGGCTTTCAAGAATTCCAACATGTTTGATGGCAATCATGGATCGGGCGGCGGTTCAGGAGCCGGCGGCTTTCATGGCCTGGGTGGCGGTTCAAGTTCCGGCTTTCAGGGAAGTCAAGGCGGCTACAATCAACAGCAGTCTGGTCAAGGGGGACAGCAGCAGCAGCAGTCAGGTTATCAGAGCCACCCAAAGCAGCTGAATGGTGGGCAGTACCATGCGTTTACCACTAATTTGTGCAAACGTGACCAGAAGGTTCATAAGAGGGCCGTGGATTCTGTTGAGCCGGCGGTTCCGCGTTATTTAAGGTGGTCAGAGCAGCCCATTATATGGAGCAGGGAAGACCACCACCTCCGGGTTGATAATCTGGGTCAGTTGGCCTTGGTGGTAGCACCTCAGGTTGGTGGATATAAATTCACTAAGGTACTCATGGACGGAGGAAGCAGCATCAATATTCTCTATTATGAGACCTTTCGCCGCATGGGATTGACTGATAAGGACTTGAGGACGTCCAACACTGTCTTTCATGGAGTGGTGACTGGTAAGTCGGCGTACCCAGTTGGCAAGATTGAGCTGGAAGTGGCCTTTGGAGATGAATATGATTCCAGAGCTGAGAAATTGACGTTTGAGGTAGTCAAAATCAGGAGCCCGTATCATGCTCTGTTTGTACGACCGGCTTATGCCAAGTTCATGGCGCGACCGTGTTATGTTTATCTACAGCTCAAGATGTCGGGTCACAAGGGTACCATCACTGTGCATGGGAGTCGAAAGGTAGCCTTGGAATGTGAGGAAGGCGATGCGGCTTATGCTGAATCTGTTTGTGCAGCTGAGGAGCTGAAGTTTTATCAGAATAATGTTGACCCGACAGATATGACTTCTTTAAAGAAGCCGACTACAGAGCATGACCCGACATTGAAGTTTAAATCGGCCGCTACAAAGCTTGCTGACTTCACTCCAAGCGACTCTTCCAAGCAGTTCAACATCAGTGCCAACTTGGATCCTAAATAGGAAAGCGCGCTCATCAAGTTCATCTGTGAGAACCGCGACATCTTTGCATGGAAACCTTCTGACATGCCGGGTGTTCCGAGGGAACTCGCTGAGCACACTCTTAATATTGATCCAAAGTATAAGCCGGTCAGGCAATTTCTTCGATGGTTCAATGAGGAAAGACGAAAAGCTATCGGGGAAGAGGTCGCTCGGCTCTTAGCGGCTGGGTTCATTATGGAAGTCTTTCACCCAGAGTGGTTGGCTAACCCGGTGCTGGTACTTAAGAAGAATGGCACTTGGCAGATGTGTGTGGATTACACGGACTTAAATAAGGCTTGTCCGGCTGATCACTTTGCCCTCCCCCGTATTGATCAAATCATTGATGCTACGGCGGGTTGCGAGCGTTTGAGTTTTTTGGATGCTTACTCTGGCTATCATCGGATTAAAATGGCAGTTAAGGACCAGGAGAAGACGGCTTTCATCACTCCGTTTTGAGCCTTCTGCTATGTATCTATGCCATTTGGGCTCAAGAGTGCCCAGGCGACTTATCAAAGATGTGTACAAAATTGTCTCCACAGTCAAATTGGGCGCAATGTTCACGCTTATGTGGATGACATCGTGGTGAAGTCAAGGGAGAAGGAAACCTTGATATCTGATTTAAAGGAGACCTTTGATAATCTCCGGGTTTATAAAATGTTCTTAACCCGGACAAGTGTGTGTTTGGTCTTGGGGATATAACTATTTGTGTAAGCCGCCCGTGAGGGGCCGGGTTACGCAAAGAGGGATTCATCAGAAGAAGCCCAAGACCAAAGCGTGAAGATGGCGGTTCAATAAAGGGTCTAAAGCCCACAGGCGACTTAAGGCCCTAGTGGTAAACCGCCATGATGGCATGACTTGTATTTTAAGGTAGAATTAACTAGTCACCGAGCCGGACACTGTTTATGAGCCGGCCGGGACTCTGTAGGCCGCAGGGAGTCAACTCGTGTATATAAGGGGACGACCCGCTGGCGGCTTAGGGCAAGAAACAACTGATCGAGAGCCGGGCATAGCGTATCTCGCTCCCTGGTCATCGAAACATCAAGCAATACCAACCCAACTAGGCGTAGGCTTTCCTTCACCGCAAGGGGCCGAACTAGTATAAAACATCTCGTGTCCATTGTCCTGATTAACCCTTTAAGCTTCCTAGTTGCGATGGCTCCACGACTAAGTCCTTGCAAGAGGACATCTACCGTGACAATTCCACGACACATGCACTCCCTTTCGCCGACATGTGGGACATAGAGCATCTGGGTCGTAGTGCATGCACGACTCGGAGCATATGCAACCATGCCGGGGTACTTTACATTTCAGACCTCACAAATTACATGCAAACCCCTCGTAGAAGAATAAATAAATAAATGAATTACTACATGAAACCGGATTATTTTCATAGAAACCGGAGCATGTTCATTTAATTTTGGACATAACACATTTATAAAAAATGACTGGACCTAAACCAGTCTAAGGGCCTCTTTGATTCGTAGGATACTGAAAACACGGGAATGGGGAAAGTATGATGGTGATGAACCGAGACGAGGAGAACTCTAACTCATTTAGAGGTTAGAGTTAGATTCTAACCCTGAACTAACTCTAACCAAAGAGGTGTTTGGATGGTAGGGTTAGATTGACAATAAATGTTCTTTCTCAATCATTTGACTACTTTGGACCCTATTTCCTGCCAGATTTGGTGTGGCCGACTCTTGTGTGGCCTCCTCCCGCTCACAATTGACATAAACGAACCATCTTAACAAATCAAGCATGCAAACATGATAAATTTTATTTTGTCCATACAAATGAGATATCCCGCTTAAACATACAAGTCGTCAATCAAGCTTCAAAAAAGAAAATACAGTCCATGAAACAAAGCATGAGCTAACTCATCATGGAAGGCATTCATGATAGGGAGGGAGCCCGGAGCCCCTGACGCGCCCAGGGAGGAGCTCGTCATCGTCGCTCTGGAGGAAGGCTCTGTAGAGCCCAAGCCCTGGGAACCCCTCCGATGCCGGCGCTTGCGAGTTGAGGTTGAGACCGGCATGGGTAGCAGGGCCGCTTGCCGACGACTGTGAACCAAATCTTTGGGCCTCTAGAAATAATGCAAGCCTGAAACTGAAATACCTAGAAAGGTGAACTAAAACTTTGGGCCTCTAAAAAGATCTATTACCTCCTCAAGCAGCATCAAACAATTCCATGCGTGCACCACAAATCTATACCAACTTTAATCAGGATCTACTTTTCCAAATCATAATTAGCGCTAGAGCGAGCAAGATCAATGATATGGCTGTCAGACAGAGAAGGAACTAACAAACTCACCCCTCTCGCGACCTCCCTAGTAGATGTGACGCCGCCGCGCACGACAGAGGGAGAAAAACGACTGGTGAAGGGGGAGCGGGGCGAGCTCGGGAGGGAGAGGGCGGCCGGAGGAGGGCGAGGGCGGCCGGAGAAGGGCGTCAGAGGTCGGAGGGAGAGGGCGGAGGGAGAGGGTGAGCGGCGGAGCGGCGCTTGGGCGGGCGGCACGATGGGGAACACAGAGGAGTCGTGCGAGGGGGGGTCGGAGGGAGCGATCTGGTGCGGGCAGGGGAGATTTTTTTAGTTCTCTTTTAGTGGGCCTGAGGAGAACTAACCCAATTAGAACCTCTCCACCGGGCTAGTTTTTTTATCTGGGTTAGAGCAAACTAGCTCAAACTAACCCCTCCTATTTGGATACTTTGAGGCTATTTCAGCCCAAACTAGCCCAAACTAGCACTAACTCAGGGATCCAAACAAAGAGGAGTAGTACTGTACATGCTACAGACTGGACTGTAGCACATTGTTTTTTATGGCCATATTGTCAGGACCCCGATCCTAAGTCACACCGATCTAGCATGTAACACATCATATCACTTTGTGACCTCACGCATGGTATTCCCACGGGTACCGCCTTACCTGGCCCGGGACCGTTTGCGCCTTTTGGCTCACGTATATGATAGTGTTGCTAGTATCCATATGACAAAGAACCCGGGCCGACATGACTAGTCGTAAACCCAAAGTGGCACTAACTTATAGGGACAGGCATACATGACCCAGCAACGAATGTGTCGGTCATCAGCGAGTGAATCCGGGCTGTAGCAGCTGGGCTAACAGGACTCCGGAGAATCCGGGCTGTAGCAGGCTAACAGGACTCCAGTAGACACCGTGTGATATTTCCCCGAAAGGACAGACACATGAACGAAGAAGGACACATGCTGGCCAGCCTAAGTCTTTCGGAGCAGTAGCAAGCTACCATGGCTCAGTGGAAGCACCAGGAGACATTTCCCGGTAAGAGAGGCTACCAAGGATAAACAACTAGGTTGTCGGATCCTACACATACCAAGCATTTCAAATCATACACACAGTATGCTCGATATGTGCAAATACAACATGGCATCACAACAAAACTCTACAACCCAAGTATTTATTCATTAGGCTCCGAAGAGCCGATATTACAAACATGCGTCTGATGACCCAGCATTCAAGTCATACAAGCAACAAGCACGTGCGAAAGCTTAACTTGTCTGAGTACAAACAACTACAAATGAAAAGGCTGGGAAGCCTGACTATTTACGAGACCCTGTCGAGGGCACAAGATCGTAGCTAAGGTAACAAGCTAAACATCGAAGTCCACGCAGAACTACTAGTGAGACCGAAGTCTCTCTGCAAAACATAAATTAAGCAAACGTGAGTACAAATGTACCCAGCAAGACTTACATCAGAAATATCTACATATGCATCAGTATCAGCAAAGGGGGTGGTGGAGTTTAACAGCAGCAAGCCAGCTTTGAGTCAGTGGCTATCCTGAACTACGACTGCAAGTAACTCCTTTGGGGTGGCGCACACGATTCCACATATTCACCATATCAATACACCACTATGGATCCGCTCCAGTCTCCCTACGAGAACGCCATCCATAGCACTCACGCTTATCTTGCGCATTTTAGAGTATCCACTTTCACTTGTCTATGAACTGTATAGGCAACCCAGAGGTCCTTTACCGTGAACGCGGCTATTCGAATAGATGATGCTAACCCTGCAGGGGTGTACTCCTTCACACACGCTCTCACCACTTACTGTCGTTTACATGACATGTACTCGGCAACCTTCATGCGGAAGCCCAACGAGGGTGTCGGCCACGGCCTACCTAAACACTCAAGTCTCTAGTCCAGGTTTATCGCCTATTCAGGTTCCATCCGCAGGGAGTCCGGCTGAGGTTTCCACATACGGCCCCGAACGATGTGTGCAGGTTTCCCGTGACACCAAACGGTTGCTCGGTACACCGTGCCATGTGCCTACCGCATCATAGCCCACCCCTCCGGTCAGCACTGCACACGGCCTCAAGCATACTACAAACACCAGAAACTACTTGCAACTCCTAGACAGAGGACAAGAGTGGTTAAGAAGCTGAGAGGGTCAACTAAGGATCCCAATGAGTGGTAGTAGTTGTTCATGGATCACAGACACAGAACTCAGTTCCTGAGGACGGCTTCAATGAGACAACCCAACATGTACTCCTACATGGCCTCTCACCGCTACCTTTACCAAATCGTGTTCACGCACTTAGTTCACACACAGTAGGACATGTTCACCACTTTCCAATTCATTCCCGATGATTCATACCTGACTCAACTCTAAGTAGTAGCAGGCATGACAAACAAGCATGAATGAGTAGGCACATCAGGGCTCAAACAACTCCTACTCATGCTAGTGGGTTTCATCTATTTACTGTGGCAATGACAGGTCATGCAGAGGAAAGGGGGTTCAACTACCGCAACAAGTAACAGATGAATTGTTGTTGTCCTAAAGCAGTAAAAGAGAGCAGGAGCGAGAGAGTGGGATTGTATCAGAATGAACAAGGGGATTTTGCTTGCCTCGCACTTCTGAAGATATTATAGCTCTTCATCGGTGTCATCGAACTCATCGTCGGAAGCACGTCTATCGAGAGGGGACAAATACCGCAACAGAGAAGGAAAACACAATCAATGCAATTCACAATATGATGCATGATCATGACATGTCAATATGTTGTGTTTTGAGCTAATGCAACTAAAACCAGAAGGGTTTGGGTCATTTTGAACCAAAGGTTCAACCCCAAATTCAAATTATGAATTTAAATAGTGTCTTATCATGTTTGAACTAAACAGCAAGGTTAATTTATTTAAACATGCATTAAACCAGTACAGATGGATATATTGGATTTTTCTGATCATTTTTCATATATAAAACTTTGCATTTGGAGTTACAGATTAATTTCTATAATTTTTAAAATTTTTGGGCATTTTCTGGAATTTCCTGAATAAGAATAAATCCAGAAAAAGGTTAATTGCGTCAGCATGTCGTCGGTGTGACGTCTGCAGGTCAAAGGCGATAGTCCAGGTCCAACTTGATGGCTGGTACCCACATGTCAGTGTCTAACTAATTAACCTGAGTTAATTAGCTCTAAACTAATACTACACTAGACTAGTTAAGGCCCTGGTTCCACATGTCAGTATTAACAGGGCTAATTAAGTTTAGTTAGTGCTTAACCTAAATTAGTAGGGGCCTGGGCCCACTTGTCAGCGACCCTGGGGAAGTCAAACAGGGTCAAAACCTGGGTCAGCGGGGTCAAACCCGCCGGCGTTGAGTCGCCGGCGAGGCTGAGACGACGGAGGGCGTCGGGATTCTTCCTCCGGCGACCAAATGGCCGGCGGAAGGCATCTACGCGTAGCCCAGGCTCTCGCGCATCCAAAGCAACAGGCGGCAGTAGCTGGGGTGGCCGGAGCTCGTCAAAAACGAGCTAGCGGCGGCGGCTGGAGTTCGGCCAACGGCGGTTCACGCGATGCGGGACATGTCAGGAGCCGTGGATGGTCGTGATCGACTCGCGGGGGTGCAGCGAGTGTAGCAGTGGGCTTGGACGCGTGCTTGCACGGTCGTAGCCGCGGTGGCGAGGAGCTATCGGCTCCGATGGCCACGGTGGTTAGAAGGCGCAGACGAGCACGGGGAGAGAGGGGAAAGGGGCAGGGGCTCACGGCGATTCCAGCAGAGGCAACGGCGAGGACGGGGAGGGGCTGGAGCTCGTGAATCCCCGGTGAGATTGCCGGTGGCCAGAGGTTGAAGACGAGGTCGGGGACGACGTTGCAGTGCTTCCGGCGGGGCGTGGCTCGGTAGGGAGGAAGAGGGGGTCGAGGTGGAGCTTCTGAGCGCATCGGCGAGGCGAGGCAGTGGCTGTGGCCACGACAACGATGAGCGGCAGCGATGACTGCGCTTGGGCACGAGAGGAAAGAGAGCAGAGGAAAGGAGAAGCTCAGGGAGAGTGAGAGAGCGGTCGGGGGGGCTGCGTGGCATCATCCGAAGAGGCCAGGGCGAAGCGGCAAGCAGGAGGTGGCCGGGTGTGCGCCGGCGTGCGTCAGCCACGCGCTCGTCCTCCTGGCAAGGAGGAAGGCAACAGGGGAGGAGGCCAGGCGGGCTAGGCCGCACAGTGTTGGGCCGGCTGGGGGTGCGAGGTAAGCCAGGTAAGTTTCTCTCTCTCCTTTATTTTCTGTTTTTCTATTTCTTCTGTAACTTTGTGGCTTTAATTAAAATTCTAAAACTAACTCAAAAATCATGAAACTGCTCATGCCCACTGTATGGAATATTTCCAACAGTAAACATTTTAGTTTATGATTATTTAGACATTTAAAATAATTTATACCATTTAAATGTCCAAATGCAATTAACATATGATTTAATCCAGTGACCTTGTGATGTCCTAGAAAAGTGTGAACCATTTCTGTCAGAGGTTCTAGACCAAGGCAAAGATGATGAACATTTTAGAAGGCATTTCTGAAAAAGATTTTGGTAAACCCTAGTTGGATTAAGGGGGTGCTGGGGGTTCTGTCATCCCCATTTCAAGTTTCTGGGGGAAAGTAAACATGATGCATGGAGATTATGCAATGATAGGCAAGACTAAGCTAGGGCTATGACAACTCACCCCCACTAAACAAGAATCTCATCCCGAGATTCAAGCATAGGGTAAGATGAAGGGGGGACACAAACTAACATAATCTTCACGATCCAGGTTGCACTTCATAAAGGCGTTGATTCAATCACCATCTTTGTCTCGTCGTCTTACTCTGATAACTCCAGCCAACATGACAACGAGAGGAAAAGGAAACTCTAGAAGGATCGATCTTCTCGAAGATCGAACAACTCAGGATCAACTCATGGAATGAGACATAGCAACATCTCTCGAGCTGAGACACGAAGCACACATCTAGAGGGATGGAGTGGAACATATGACGAGGGCTCACTAGGTAGACAACAACTCCACACCTAAGAGGGTGGTGAACGGTTGTCAACGTAGCGAGGATTTGAGTTGCCATTATACCATAACGAGACAACTTATAGAAGGATGACTCGTAGAATTATCCCTTAAGAGGCAAAAAGAATTACTTTTGATTCAGAGATCAATAAAATTCTCTATACCAGCCTAGGGCAAATCCCGAGCAATCGTTTGAAGGAGTTCGAAAGAATGACATACTCTGACTAGAATGGATGATGTGGACTACCTTGTTGAAGAAAACGTAATGGACGATCTCTACTTATCATCGGAAATTGATGGAACCCATGGTAGGATGGCACATCGGCGGTGCAAGATGGGAATAAAATGCAAATGCTGGGAATGATTCTAGTAACTGGGGAGAAACCCAATAGTAGAGAGTGAGTCTGCTGTTTGAAAAGGTTATAACATAACCGAGGAAACTAGGAGCAAATCCCAATTAATGCCAACGATAAAACCTAGTGCTTGCACGTGCTCTCAAGAAATTGAGCATTTCCATATTCATCAAGGTTTTACCAATATCCGTGTCAAGGATCCTGGCAACACAACATACTACCATGATGAATGGTGATGGACGATGCAGATGCAAAGGAAGCTAACACCTTCTCAGATTTCACCTTAATGAGGCCAAGGAAACAGATTAGAGTGGGGAACAGAAGGGGGCATCACCCCGTTCATAGCACCAGTAGTGAGTAGTCATATCACAAGACCCTGTCTTTCCAGCAGTAACGCGCAGTCAAATCACATAGCCCTAACTTTCCAGCAGTAAGTAAGTTGAATCCGCTACTCCCTCACCCTCCTCACCTCTCTGTCAAACTGCCTACGCGAAAACTTCTGCATGTACTGCCCAGGAAAAGCCCCGCCCTCAACTTTTAACTACGCGAAAATAGTTCGAGCTTGTTCGTTCTATATAAATACTAGTACTGTATGTTTATTCACCCGTGGGGTTGTTCAATGAATGGAGGGCCGGGGAGCACAAGTGAACAATACTACTACTAGTAAGTAGGAGTCGTACAGTTAGTCACGTTAAATAGAGAGTTTCTTTTCTTTAATGCCACGTACACAAATTGAAACACTTGTTGTGGAGAGAAAAAGATAATCACTCCACCATATATGTAGGTAGGGGCCTGAGCGCTTGCTTTACTAGGGTTGCTCTCTTCATTCTCTCATCCTCTCCAGATCTAAACAAGACAGCGGTAGCGACATTTTATCTCTGCTCACCACTGGCCACAGATCCGGAGGATCCCTTCGGCCAGTATGTGTAGAGGACTAGGTGCATCGTTCACGCGGTCATCGGTGGCAAGGGAGGAAACCCACAGCTGTCGGCGGGTCCTGATCCTTTGCCTGTGTCGTTCTCTCCGACACAGTACCGGCTCGGGAGGTCCTTCGACCCTTCTTCCTCCCTGTCGTATTGTACGCAGATCCAACCTGCCGCTGCTGACATCCCGGCGACCCTCAGGTATAAGTTCTTCGAAAGAGGTCTTGCTCTACTGCCCCAGCTTGATACGTCTCCAATGTATCTATAATTTTTGATTGCTCCATGCTATATTATCTACTGTTTTGGACAATATTGGGCTTTATTATCCACTTTTATTTTGGGACTAACCTATTAACCGGAGGCCCAACCAAGAATTGTTGTTTTTTTTGCCTATTTCAGAGTTTCGCAGAAAAGGAATATCAAACGGAGTCCAAACGGAATGAAACCTTCGGGAACGTGATTTTTAGGAAGATTATGATCCAGGAGACTTGGACCCTACATCAAGAAAGAAAAGAGGAAGCCACTGGGTAGGAGGGCGCGCCCTCCACCCTCATGAGCCCCCTGTTGCTCCACCGACGTACTCCTTCCTCCTATATATACCTACGTACCCCCAAACAATCAGAGATGGAGCCAAAAACCTAATTCCACCGCCGCAACCTTCTGTACCCACGAGATCCCATCTTGGGGCCTGTTCCGGAGCTCCGCCGGAGAGGGCATCCATCACAGAGGGCTTCTACGTCAACACCATAGCCTCTCCGATGAAGTGTGAGTAGTTTACCTCAGACCTTCGGGTCCATAGTTAGTAGCTAGATGGCTTCTTCTCTCTTTTTGGATCTCAATACAATGTTCTCCCCCTCTCTCGTGGAGATCTATTCGATGTAATCTTGTTTTTGTGGTGTGTTTGTTGAGACCGATGAATTGTGGGTTTATGATCAAGATTATCTATGAACAATATTTAAATCTTCTCTGAATTATTTTATGTATGATTGGTTATCTTTGCAAGTCTCTTTGAATTATCAGTTTGGTTTGGCCTACTAGATTGATCTTTCTTGCAATGGGAGAAGTGCTTAGCTTTGGGTTCAATCTTGCGTGTCCTTTCCCAAAGGATGAGGGGTAGCAAGGCACGTATTGTATTGTTGCCATCGAGGATAACAAGATGGGTTTTTTATCACATTGCATGAATTTATCCTCTACATCATGTCATCTTGCTTAAGGCGTTACTCTGTTTTCTTGAACTTAATACTCTAGATGCATGCTTGGATAGCGGTCGATGAGTGGAGTAATAGTAGTAGATGCGGCAGGAGTCGGTCTACTTGTCTCGGACGTGATGCCTATATACATGATCATACCTAGATATTCTCATAACTATGCTCAATTCTGTCAATTGCTCAACAGTAATTCGTTCACCCACCGTAAAATCTTATGCCCTTGAGAGAAGCCACTAGTGAAATCTATGGCCCCTGGGTCTACCTTCATCATATTGATCTTCCAACACTTAGTTATTTCCTTTGCTTTTATTTTACTTTGCATCTTTATCATAAAAATACCAAAAATATTATCCTATCGTATCTATCGGATCTCACTCTAAATAAGTGACCGTGAAGGATTGACAACCCTTATCGCGTTGGTTGCGAGGAGTTATTTGTTTTGTGTAGGTACGAGGGACTCATGCGTAGCCTCCTCTTTGGATTGATACCTTGGTTCTCAAAACTGAGGGAAATACTTGTGCTCTTGTGTTGCATCACCCTTTCCTCTTCAAGGAAATCCAACGGAGTGCTCAAGAGGTAGCACTATGATCATAACAACAACTTACAGGTTCATCAGAAAGTTTAACAAGGGACTAGATGGCTCGAGAGTGGGATTTTCTCCTTCTATGATGGATATATATTATTAGGGCCCTCTCGGTGTGAAGGCATCAATCATCGTCTGGCCAGACACAGGTGACTACGTCACGAGGATGTCAGAACACTTCAACGAGAAAGAAGAACAAAGTCGGTAACAAGAAGAACGGTATAGTGAGCATGTCCGTGACTCAAGAGGATACCAGCACACCTCGGGTTTTGTGAAGTATCATGACGCAAAGATAACATCACATGCTAACCAAAGATTCACTCGAATATCATTCGTACAATCATAGGGATCGATATGGACGTCCACGGTTCCGCTATCGGTCATTGAACGAAGGAGATTCGTTCATTTCTATGATTTACTGAACCTATGGGGTCACAAGCATAAGGTAATCACGATTTTCTGAGTGTTAGTAGGAGGAGAGTATCAAGGATCTATTTGTAGAATTGTTTCATTAATATTCAGAATAGTTTTGAGAGGAATTAGAAGCGTTTTGGGGTCACTGAAAGGGTTTCAGAGTTTATCGGGCAATGTCGGGTATTACTAATAAATAACATATAGGTCGAAAATGTTTCCTGAGATGTTAAATTAATAATAAAAGGCTCTAGTAATTGTTAGAAGGCTTTTATATTTAATTTAATATCAACAGGCCTTAAAAGGCCAAGTGGTCGAAGGAATAATGGGCCACCATGGCCCAATAGGAAAGGCTCCCCAAAGTGGGGACGCCAAATTGGAGTGGGGGAGGATTCCTCCTCCCTTCCCTTGGCCGATGCACCAAGGAGGGGCTTTCCCTCCTTAGTGGCAGCCCCTCCTCTCCCATCTAACCTATATATACTATAGGATTTTGCCCTTTGGGACACGCAACTTTTGGAGTCTCCTCTAGTCCTCTAGTTCTAGTTCTAGTTGATCCTAGTTGATCGATTAGAGCTTGACCTAGATCCTCTAATCTCATAATTAGAATCCATGTGTGGTTCTAGTCTCCTCCCTCTAATTCTTCGGCGATGATTAGCTCTAGATGGTGAAGCGCTGCCGGATCTTGAAGACCATACAGTTGCAACCAAGTAGAGAGGTCATGCTTTCGGTCTTCTGTTCAAGGGGTCGTTCAAGGGCGTTTCGCGGGATCGTTCATCCATGGTACGAGGGACTCCAAGTACGATCTACACCGACTCGTCTACTTTCTCTGCACTCCGGAGTCGGTAACGATCGTGATCCAAACCGTCTATGCATCTTCATATTGTTCCCAGGTGATCATAGGGCGGATTTTTTTGTTTTCTACTATGTTTCCCAACAAGGGGTGTGTGACGCCCGGATAATCAAGCTACAGTAACCTCTGCTAATGACGCCATGTCACCTCCGTTACTGTCGCTAATCTCGCGTTAGTTCAAAACGATTCGAATTCAAATTTGATTTTTTGGCAAACAAACAAAGTTTTCAAACTTTAAAACAAAAATGTTCGGACCGTGTCAAATATTGCATAGTTAATTATGGTGAAGTAAACACATTTTTAGAAAATGCATAAATATTTTAAATTGAATAAAACAGAAAGGAAAATAAATAAAAAGAAACAAATGAAAGGAAAACAAAACAAAACAAAACAACAGACCCCATTGGGCCAAGTGGCCCAGTGGCCTCCGCCCCGAGCAGGCCGCCCAACCGTCCCACCCCCTCCCTATACCCCACAGGGCACCAACCCCTAGCCCCACTACTCCACTCCCCATACGATCCCCCCCACTGGCTCTTCCCCTTCTCCCGATCCAGATCGGATCGGGGAACGAACCCATCGCCGCCCCTGCGCCCCACGCCGCTGGACCGCGCCGCCGCCTCAACCCACGCCTGAAGCCTCGGACCCGCCGTCCCAGCGCCCGTGGGCGACCCGCCGTCGCCGCTCGACGCCGCCAGGACGCCGCCACCTCGCCGTCCTCCTCCACTCCGTCGCTCGTCCCCGTCGACCTCCTCGAGCTCCGTCGAGCATGCTACCCAGTACCTACTCCGCTCCGTGAGCTCCGCCTCGCCCTCCCCCTCTCCGTCCCGTTGCGGCGCGCCCGTGCCATCTGCCGTCTTGCGCGCCGCTTCATCGCGCCCGTCGTGTCGTCGTCGTTGCTCCTTGCGCCCTCGTCCGCCCCGCCGTGGCGGCCCCCTCGGCCGCAGATCGGCCTTGCTGCACCCGTGTCCACCGCCGCACCCCTTGCCCGACCGTGCCCTGCTCCTTTTGCTCACCGCGACCCCCTGTTTCGCCCGGACTCAGCCCATCGGAGCTCCATGCCGGTGCGCTGCCCTTCCTCTCCTCACATGGCCGCGCTGCTCCCACAGCCGCCCGGCGGCGCTGAACCAACAACTGATTCTGCCAGTATCATGGGCGCTTGTCGCCTGCTCATGTGGCCTTGGCTCCGTTAGGCCCCTGGGGCCTATGACATATGGGCCCCACGCCCCCATTTTTTTAAAAAAAGAAGGAATTAGAAAATTAATTAGAAAATAGTAATTAATTAATTAGATAATTAATTAACTTAATTAAATCTATTAAATTAACATTATGACTTAATTAAACTAATTAAACCTGCTTAGTTAGTCTAAGACAATGACGAACGGGACCCACACGTCTCCCTGTTGACTGCTGACGTCATGATGATGTCAGCATGCACTACTCTGGATAATGTTAGAATTAAATAATTAAATAAATTCTAAAAATGATTAAAACTTTAGAAAATCATATAAAATAAACCGTAGCTCAGATGAAAATGTTTTCTATATGAAAGTTGCTCAGAACGACGAGACGAATCCGGATACGCAGCCCGTTCGTCCGCCACACACCCCTAACATAGCAAACACGCAACTTTCCTCCTCCGGTTCATCTGTCCAAAAACGCGAAACACCGGGAATACTTTCCCGCATGTTTTCCCCATTCGTCGGTATCACCTACTACCGCGATTGGGCACCCCTAGCATAGTTACTTGTCATGTCATGCATCGATATGCATCTGTTTGCATGGTATTCATTGTTTCTTCCCCCTCTTCTCTCTGGCAGACTACGAGACCGACGCTTCTGCTGCCTAGTTTGACTACGGAGTTGACGACCCCTCTCTCTTGCCAGAGCAACCAGGCAAGCCCCCCCCTTGATCACGGATATCGCCTATTCTACTCTATCTGCTTGCATTAGAGTAGTGTAACATCTCTACCGCTTTCGTTATACCTATCCCGATGCATAGCCTTGTCCTTGCTACTCTTGTTGTTACCTTTACCGCAATCCTACATGCTTAGTATAGGATGCTAGTATTCCATCTGTGGCCCTACATTCTTGTCCGTCTGCTGTGCTATACTATCGGGCCGTGATCACTCGGGAGGTGATCACGGGTATATACTTATACTTATACATGATACATGTGGTGATTAAAGACAGGTCGACTTGTGGAGCACCCGCGAGTGATTCACGGATTGGGGGCTGAAAGGACCTTTGTCCCAACGGCTCTCTGTGTGGATCTTTGTGGCAGAGCGACAGGGCAGGTTGAGACCGCCTAGGAGAGAGGTGTGCCTGGCCCTGTTCGGCGTTCGCGGATACTTAACACGCTTAACGAGATCTTGGTATTTGATCTGAGTTGGGCCGTTGACCTTATACGCACTAACCGCCACGTGGGTCAAGATATGGGCAACCGGCTTCGTGGTATCAGTCGAAGCATTTCGTGACGTCGGATCGAGCGGCACGCCACGGATTGGACCGAACGCCACTAGGCTAGGTCTGCTTTTCGCCCACGCAACATGCGGTGTGCTAAGGCGATGGGCCCGCACCCTGTGCGCATAGGTTTAGACCGGCGTCTGACCTCTCTGTTATGCCTAGGTGGGGCTGCGGCGTGTTGATCTTCAGCGGCGGGCATGACCCGAAAAAGTGTGTCCGGCCAAATGGGATCGGCGTGTCGGGTAATGTGGTGCACCCTGCAGGAAGTTAATCTATTCGAATAGCCGTGATCTTGATAGCAGGACGACTTGGAGTTGTACCTTGACCTTATGACAACTAGAACCGGATACTTAATAAAACACACCCTTCCAAGTGCGGATACAACCCGGTGGTCGCTCTCTATCAGGGTTACGAAGAGGGGATCGCCGGGTAGGATTATGCTATGCGATGCTACTTTGAGGACTTGATCTACTCTCTTCTACATGTTGCAAGACGGAGGCTGCCGAGCGTAGTCTTTGGCAGATTAGCTATCCCCTCTTATTACGGCATTCTGCATTCACCCATTGATATGGCCCTTTACACATACATCCATGCATATGTAGTGTAGCTCCTTGCTTGCGAGTACTTTGGATGAGTACTCACGGTTGCCTTGTTCCCCCTTTCCCCCTTTGTTTACCCGGTTGCGGCGACCAGCCGATGGAGCCCAGGAGCCAGAAGCCACCGTCGATGACGACTACTACACTGGAGGCGCCTACTACTACGTGCAGCCCGCGGACGACGACCAAGAGTAGTTAGGAGGATCCCAGGCAGGAGGCCCGCGCCTCTTTCGATATGTATCCCAGTTTGTGCTAGCCTTCTTAAGGAAAACTTGTTTAACTTATGTCTGTACTCAGATATTGTTGCTTCCGCTGACTCATCTATGATCGAGCACTTGTATTCGAGCCCTCGAGGCCCTTGGCTTGTATTATGATGCTTGTATGACTTATTTATGTTTTAGAGTTGTGTTGTGATATCTTCCCGTGAGTCCTTGATCTTAATCGTACACATTTGCGTGCATGATTAGTGTACGATTGAATCGGGGGCGTCACAAGTTGGTATCAGAGCCGAATGCCTGTAGGAATCACCCTTTCCAACTCCTTGGCCGAAGTCGAGTCTAGACATTGCAAAACTTTTACTAACATGGTTGTGTGTCTTACGGGCACACGTTGCCATTGGGTGGTAGTAGGATATTTTATTCCTCATCCTATACTCTGGGACTCTGATCTCTCTTCTATTCGGGTTAAATGAATTTTACTAAATCTAACATTAGGATCTCGTTATCACTTTCACCGAGAGCCTCTTATTACGATGATCGCTGCTGCTGCACGTGAAGACCACAAGATACTCTCCACCGTTAACCCGAGAACTTGTGTTTATCGCGTTTGCAATTCCCTTCCACCGTCAACCCTTATGGATAACTACTTACAGTTGTTATTCTTACATTCATCCCCAGTTTGTCTTGTTATTACAAGATACCCCGAAACACTCGTCGTTGTTTCGATAATCCTTTGAGCTTACTGCCTTGCTGTTCTTTGTCACCTGAATACCCAAACGGATAATTCCTCGCACTTGCCGAGTATCCCCTCATCCCTAGCCGTTCATGTGTTTCACAAAAATACATTCAAATACTACCCGATCTTCCGAAAATCTTGAGTAGCCTATTGCTCTTGAAATTCTTACTTGCTTGCATTATGGTTAATCCCATAAGTCTATAATCTTATTGGCATCTCTTGTCATTATCATTTTGAGCCCGTTGATTCGATTTGTTGCGCATGCTCACAATCCTCAATCAGATCCTAGAATTCATCCTTTCGGCTCAGACGTCATTTTAAACGTGAGCTGATTCTTGCCAATCAAATTGTCGTCGATTGTGCCCCTAAGTATATTGAACTTATCCATCCTTGATCAGAGTGTCTTCTTCTGATCCTTCGCTTTGTAAATCATAATTCCTTTGCAATTGAGCTCTAAGTTACTCAGTTGTTTCTATACTCCAATGTCTTTGCATTGATTCTTCCTCTGGTTGTGAGCCGATACTCACATCAGATCCTTTATGGACCATCAGAACCTTGTTGGATTTTATCCGACAACGCTTTTCATATTCAATCACTTTGGAAGTTCTTTCCCTGATACATAATGCCTATAGTAAATCATATTCCTTGATTTGGTCAACCATGCCCTGCCTTCGAGCTGGTGAAAATTACTCTCGAAGCTTGTGGTATATGTTCCTAAGATGCCCCGATGGGTTGGACCTATGCCTTCCTTAATCTGTGGGAACCCGAGAGTTTTCACGAGTCATACTCATCTGGTATTTCACCAGGTAAAACTTTCAACACTAATGCCTTTATCAAAGCGAGGAGTGAATGGAAGGTTATACATTGAAGAAGTGGGAGTCGACCTTGTACTTTGGGTGAGTACTCGACAGGATTAGCTATCCCCCTCTTATTCTGGCATTCTGCAGTTCAGTCCACTGATATGGCCCTTTACACATATATCCATGCATATGTAGTGTAGCTCCTTGCTTGCGATTACTTTGGATGAGTACTCACGGTTGCCTTGTTCCCCCTTTTCCCCCTTTCTTTACCCGGTTGCGGCGACCAGCCGATGGAGCCCAGGAGCCAGACACCACCGTCGATGACGACTACTACACTGGAGGCGCCTACTACTACGTGCAGCCCGCGGACGACAACCAAGAGTAGTTAGGAGGATCCCAGGCAAGAGGCCCGCGCCTCTTTCAATCTGTATCCAAGTTTGTGTTGGGGAACGTAGAAGAAATTCAAAATTTTCCTACGTGTCACCAAGATCTATCTATGGAGAAACTAGCAACGAGGGAAGGAGAGTGCATCTACATACCCTTGTAGATCGCTAAGCGGAAGCGTTCAAGAGAACGGGTTGAAGGAGTCGTGCTGTCGTGATCCAAATCACGGAGATCCTAGTGCCGAACGGACGGCACCTCCGCGTTCAACACACGACAGCCCGGTGATGTCTCCCACGCCTTGATCCAGCAAGGAGAGAGGGATAGGTTGAGGAAGACTCCGTCCAGCAGCAGCACAACGGCGTGGTGGTGATGGAGGAGCGTGGCAATCCCGCAGGCTTCGCCAAGCACCACGGGAGAGGAGGAGGAGGAGGCAGGGCTGCACCAAATAGAGGAGAAACTCGTGCTGGTAGCCCAAAACCTCAAGTATATATAGGGGAAGGGGCTGCGCCCCTTTAGGGTTTCCCACCCCAAGGGTGCGGCCAGCCCTAGATCCCATCTAGGGGCGGCCAAGGGGGGGAGGAGTGCCTCCCAAGTCAAGTGGAGGCCCTCCCCCTTAGGGTTTTCCCCTTCCCATGCGCATGGGCCTTGGGGGGGGGGGCTGGTGCCCCTGGCCCATTAAGGCTAGGTGCCCCCTACAGCCCATGCTACTGTATTGGACGTGGTGGAACTATTTCGGACCTCCGGACCCCTCCGAATCCTCCGAACCTTCCGAAGCTTCCGGTACAATACCGAAAAACCCGAACTTTTTCCTAACCCAACAACAACTTTCCATATATAGATCTTTACCTCCGGACCATTCCGGAACTCCTCGTGACGTCCGGATCTCATCCGGACTCGAACAACATTCGTAGCCACATACAAACTTCCTTTATAACCCTAGCGCCATCGAACCTTAAGTGTGTAGACCCTACGGGTTGGGAGACATGTAGACATGACCGAGACGTTCTCCGGTCAATAACCAACAGCGGGATCTGGATACCCATGTTGGCTCCCACATGTTCCACGATGATCTCATCGGATGAACCACGATGTCAAGGACTCAATCAATCTCGTATACAATTCCCTTTGTCTAGCGGTATTGTACTTGCCCGAGATTCGATCGTCGGTATCCCGATACCTTGTTCAATCTCGTTACCGGCAAGTCTCTTTACTCGTTCCGTAACACATCATCCCGTGATCAACTCCTTGGTCACATTGTGCACATTATGATGATGTCCTACCGAGTGGGCCCAGAGATACCTCTCCGTCAACCGGAGTGACAAATCCAGCCTCGATTCGTACCAACCCAACAGATACTTTCGGAGATACCTGTAATGAACCTTTATAGCCACCCGATTCGTTGTGACGTTTGGTACACCCAAAGCATTCCTACGGTATCCGGAGTTGCACAATCTCATGGTCTAAGGAAAAGATACTTGACATTAGAAAAGCTTTAGCATACTAACTACGATCTTTATGCTAGGCTTAGGATTGGGTCTTGTCCATCACATCATTCTTCTAATGATGTGATCCGTTATCAACGACATCCAATGTACATGGTCGGGAACCGTAACCATCTATTGATCAACGAGCTAGTCAACTAGAGGCTTACTAGGGACATGGTGTTGTCTATGTATCCACACATGTATTGCGGTTTCCGGTCAATACAATTATAGCATGAATAATAAATGATTATCATGAACAAGGAAATATAATAATAACTAATTTATTATTGCCTCTAGAGCATATTTCCAACAGTCTCCCACTTGCACTAGAGTCAATAATCTAGTTCACATCGTCATGTGATTAACACTGATAGGTCACATCGCCATGTGACCAACATCCAAAGAGTTTACTAGTGTCTGTAAACTAGTTCACATCATCATGTGATTAAGACTCAATGAGTTCTGAGGTTTGATCATGTTTTGCTTGTGAGAGAGGTTTTAGTCAACGGGTCTGAACCTTTCAGATCCGTGTGTGCTTTGCAAATTTCTAGGTCATATTGTAAACGTTGCTTCCACGCTCCACTTGGAGCTATTCCAAATGGTTGTTCCACTATACGTATCTTGTTTGCTACTTAGAGTCATTCGGATAGGTGTTAAAGCTTGCATCGACGTAACCCTTTACGCCGAACTCTTTATCACCTCCATAATCGAGAAACATGTCCTTATTTACTCCAAGGACAATTTTGATCGCTGTCCAATGATCCATTCTGGATCATTCTTGTACCCTTGACTGACTCATGGCAAGGCACACTTCCAAAGCGGTACACAAAGATAGCATACTATAGAGCCTATGTCTCGAAGCATAGGGACGACCTTCGTCCTTTCTCTCTTTTCTGCCGTGGTCGAGCTTTAAGTCTTAACTTCATACCTTACAACTCAGCAAGAACTCCTTCATTGATCGATCCATCTTGAACACCTTCAAGATCATGTCAAGGTATGTGCTCATTTGAAAGTATTATTAAACATTTTGATCTATCTTATAGATCTTGATGCTTATTGTTCAAGTAGCCTAATCCAGGTTTTCCATTGAAAACACTTTTCAAACAACCCTATATGCTTTCTAGAAATTCTACATCATTTCGATCATCAATATGTCAACAACATATACTCATCGAAATTCTATAGTGCTCCCACTCACTTCTTTGGAAATAAAAGTTTCTCATAAACTTTGTATAAACCCAAAATCTTTGATCATCTCATCAAAGCGCACATTCCAACTCCGAGATGCTTACTCCAGTCCTTAGAAAGATCGCTGGAGCCAGCATACCTTTTAGCATCCTTAGGATCGATAAAACTTTTCTGATTGTATCACATACAACCTTTCCTTACGAAAACTGGCAAGGAAACTCGTCTTGACATCCATTTGCCAGATTTCATAAATGCAGCTAATGCTAACATGATTCCGACGGACCTAAGCATCGCTACGGATGAGAAAATCTCATCGTAGTCAACTCCTTGAACTTGTGAAAAAAACTCTTCGCCACAAGTCGAGCTTCATAGATGGTGACATTACCATACACGTCCGTCTTCTTCTTAAAGATCCATTTATCTCAATGGCTTGCCGATCAACGGGCAAGTCCACCAAAGTCCATGCTTTGTTCTGATACATGGATCCTATCTCGGATTTCATGGCTTCTAACCATTTGTCGGAATTTGGGCCCACCATCGCTTCTCCATAGCTCGTAGGTTCATCGTTGTCTAGCAACATGACATTCAAGACAGGATTACTGCACCACTCTGAAGCAGTACGCATCCTTGTCACCCTACAAGGTACGGTAGTGACTTGATCGGAAACTTCATGATCACTATCATAAGCTTCTACTTCAATTGGTGTAGGTGCCACAGGAACAACTTCCTGTGCCCTGCTACACACTAGTTGTAGTGATGGTTCAATAACCATATCAAGTCTCCACCATCCTCCCACTCAACTTTTCGAGACAAACTTTTCCTCGAGAAAGGACCCGATTCAAGAAACAATCCCTATTGCTTTCGGATCTGAATTAGGAGGTATACCCAACTGTTTTGGGTGTCCTATGAAGATGTATTTTATCCGCTTTGGGTTCGAGCTTATCAACCTGAAACTTTTTCACATAAGCGTCGCAGCCCCAAACCTTTAAGAAACGACAACTTAGGTTTCTCCAAACCATAGTTCAAACGGTGTCGTCTCAACAGAATTACGTGGTGCCCTATTAAAGTGAGTGCGGTTGTCTCTAATGCCTAACCCATGAACGATAGTGGTAATTCTATAAGAGACATCATGGTACGCACCATATTCAATAGGGTGCAACTATGATGTTCGGACACACCATCACACTATGGTGTTCCAGGCGGTATTTATTGTGAAACAATTTCCACAATGTCTTAATTGCGTGCCAAAACTCGTAACTCAGATACTCATCTCTATGATCATATCATAGACATTTTATCCTCTTGTCACGATGATCTTTAACTTCACTCTAAAATTACTTGAACCATTCAATAATTCAGATTTGTGTTTCATCAAGTAAATATACTCAACATCTACTCGAATCATCTGTGAAGTAAGAACATAATGATATTCACTGCATGCCTCAGCATTCATTGGACTGCACACATCAAAATGTGTTACTTCCAACAAGTTGCTTTCTTGTTCCATTTTACTGAAACGAGGCTTTCAGTCATCTTGCCCATGTGGTATGATTTGCATATCTCAAGTGATTCAAAATCAAGTGAGTCCAAACGATCCATCTGCATGGAGTTTCTTCATGCGTATACACCAATAGACATGGTTCGCATGTCTCAAACTTTTCAAAAATGAGTGAGTCCAAAGATCCATCAACATGGAGCTTCTTCATGCGTTTTATACCAATATGACTTACATGGCAGTGCCACAAGTAAGTGGTACTATCATTACTATCTTATACCTTTGGCATGAAAATGTGTATCACTACGATCGAGATTTCAACAAACCATTCATTTAGGTGCAAGACCATTGAAGGTATTATTCAAATAAATAGAGTAACCATTATTCTCCTTAAATGAATAACTGTATTGTGATAGACATAATCCATTCATGTCTATGCTCAACGCAATCACCAAATGACAATTATTCAGGTTTAATACTAATTTTGATGGTAGAGGGAGCGTGCGATGCTTGATCACATCAACCTTGGAAACACTTCCAACACATATCGTCAGCTCACCTTTAGCTAGTCTCTGTTTATTCCGTAGCTTTTATTTTGAGTTACTAACACTTAGCAACCGAACCGGTATCTAATACCCTGGTGCTACTAGGAGTACTAGTAAAGTACACATTAACATAATGTATATCCAACATACTTCTATCGACCTTGCCAGCCTTCTCATCTACCAAATATCTAGGGTAATTCTGCTCCAGTGGCTGTTCCCCTTATTACAGAAGCACTTCGTCTCGGGTTTGGGTTCAACCTTGGATTTCTTCACTAGAGCAGCAACTGTTTTGCCGTTTCATGAAGTATCCCTTGTTGCCCTTGCCCTTCTTGAAACTAGTGGTTTTACCAACCATCAACAATTGATGCTCCTACTTGACTTCTACTTTCGCGGTGTCAAACATCGCAAACACTTCAAGGATCATCATATCTATCCCTGATATGTTATAGTTCATCACGAAGCTCTAGTAGCTTGGTGGCAATGTCTTTGGAGAAACATCACTATCTCATCTGGAAGATTAACTCCCACTCGATTCAAGTGATTGTTGTACCCGGACAATCTGAGTACAAGCTCAACGATTGAGATCTTCTCCCTTAGTTTGTAGGTTAGAAAACTCGTCGAGGTCTCATACCTCTTGACGTGAGCACGAGCCTGAAATCCCAATTTCAGCCCTCGTAACATCTCACATGTTCCGTGACGCTTCAAAATGTCTTTGGTGCCTTAATTCTAAGCCGCTTAACATTACCGAACTATCACGTAGTCATCAAAGCGTGTGTGTCATATGTTCGCAACATCCACAGCACCACGCTCGAGGTCCAAAGACACCGAGCGGTGCATTAAGGACATAAGCTTTCTACTGACCGCATAATTGCTACTGTCAACTTTCAACTATATTTTCTCTACGAACATATCTAAACAGTAGAACTAAAGCGTGAGCTATTGTAACACCCCGGATACAACTTTCCATATTCGTAACTCCAACTCTTGCCTTTTTCGGAGATGCGATATGATATTTCCTTCGTGGTTGGGTTTTATCTGTTGTTTTGCATTTTGTTCTTGTTATGCATCTCATCTCATGGCATCATGTGCATTGCATCGGCATCGCTTTCATAAAGCTTGCATCCGCTCGTGTTCCACCGCTTTCTCTCGTTGTCCGCTCGAGCCCGTCCCACACTTGCACGCGCCACGCTGCACCTCCGAAATATTATTTTATTAGTGGCATAAAATGTTCTCGGAATGGGTTGCAACTTGTCATGCGGTCTTATTATAGTGTAGACAGGCCGCTGCCAAGTTTCAATCGCATTCGAGTCCGCTTGATAGCCCTACCGTTAAACTTATAGCGCACCCTTGCCGGTTTATTCGTCGGACGTTTCGGCCTCCGAAACTGCCGTCGGGCTGCACTTCTCTTCTCTCCCCTCAATCCAAGTCCTATCTTCACAGCCCACCTAGGCCAACCCACCTCTCCTCGCGTCCGAACCGTCTGATCACGATCGGAGGGTTCAAAACCCTCGCACCAAATCCTAGCTAAAACTGCTATAAATGGACACCCCACGCCCATTTTCTGGCTAGACCTACCCCTAGCCTCCTCCCCTAACCTCCTGCCGCAGCCTCCTAGCCCTCCTCCTCGGTTTCACACCACCCACAGCCCGCCGCCACTTGGCGCCGGCCAGCCACCCTCGGCCAATCGGGCAGCGCCACTCGCCCCTTTTCCACCCCAAGCAGCCAACCAGGGCTGGCCACGTGCCCTGCTCCTCCCCGCCACATGAGCCCTCCCGGCCCGTCAAGCGAGGCCCGCCTGGGCCCGATCTGGGCCGAGGAGCCCGCCCGCCTCCGCCTGAAGCCTCACGCGCCTCACAGGCTGAAGCCGGGGCCAGAGCTCCCGCCGACCCCGAGGTCCCCGAGCCGGCTGCCCGACCCCGCCGCCTCACCGGAGTCGCCGCCGGCGACCACCTCCGCCGCAGGTCACGCTGGAGCCCGGTCCCCTCTCTATCCCTTCCCTTTCTCCTTCCTCTCCTCACTGCTCGCTCTCTTCCTCGCAGAAAGCCGCCATGGACGCTTGAAGCTTGGTCCTCGCCGTCCTTGTTCTACCTCCGGTCCGATCCAGCGCCCGAGGCGGGATCCATCCAACCCCGACCTCGCCGGAGCTCTTCCCGTCGCGTCGCCGCTCCACATCGCCGTGCCGCCGGCCATGTGTTTCTGCCTCTGCAGCAGCGAAAGTGAGGAGGACGACGCCTCGATCGCTGTGTGGGCCCTGCAAGCCCAGGCCCAGCCATGCCAGCGACCTGCCCGGCCCTCCTCCCTCCCATGAGGCAGCTCAGTAGAGGCTCATTGGCCCAGCCCTGCCTGCCTTGGCCTCTCCTCTGGGCTCAGCCCATGGGTGAGGCCATCCCCAGCGCCCATCCGTTTTTTTTCCTTCCTTCCATTGGGCCAGATCTCGGTTTAGGCCCGTAGGTATTTTTTTCCCTGCGCTGCGAATTTGCTATTATTCCTGAGACTGCAGTTTTGCAGAAAAACCCCTAAGCATCATGCATTTAATAACTCACAAATGGTGCATCGGATTAAAATGTTTTATATATGTAAAATGCTCAGAAAATTGTGTAGATTAATAATTTGCCACTTTCATCCCATGTTAAAATGTTTAACTTGCTGTTTATTTAAATTTGCTAATATGCCATGCTAAAATGATTTATTTCATAACTAAATAACCGTAGCTCCATTTTAAATAAATTATATATGTAATTGGGGTAGAAAAATGCCTA
Organism: Aegilops longissima; assembly: GCA_021605205.1. NCBI lineage: Eukaryota > Viridiplantae > Streptophyta > Magnoliopsida > Poales > Poaceae > Aegilops > Aegilops longissima. The sequence goes on from CM038680.1 coordinate 149,822,349, forward strand.
GTTTAACATGGTACACTTTATTTTGCTGTTTAACAACATTAAAATTGTGTTTAGGGCAGAACAGTACCGAATCCATAATTTGCATATGGGGATTTTCCGGAATTGTTGTTCGTTGTTTCCGGCCTCATTTAAACTTGCCTAGATAGGTAGTTTCATTATGCTTCACCTCTTGCCATGTTTAATAACATTTAATATTGTTGGATACCTAACCGGGAGAGAACTAAATAATTGATGTGGTGTTTTGTCAATATGCAACTCGTTGCATATTGAGCTCCACTTAATTTGTAGTGTTGTTTGTTGCACTTTGCCATGCCATGTTATTTAAACCGGACATGCATCATACTTGATTGTGCATCATGCCATGTTTATGTGATTGTGTGTTTACTATGTTGTTTGCTTCTTTCCGGTTTGCTTCTCTCGTTAGCTTCGGGTTCGTTCCGGAGTTGTGAGGATTCGTTCGACTACGTCCGTTTGTCTTCTTCATGGACTCGTTCTTCTTCCTTGCGGGATTTCAGGCAAGATGACCATACCCTCGAAATCACTTCTATCTTTGCTTGCTAGATGCTCGCTCTTTTGCTATGCCTATGCTACGATGCCTACCACTTGCTATATCATGCCACCCATATTGCCATGTCAAGCCCCTAACCATCCTTTCCTAGCAAACCGTTGTTTGGCTATGTTACCGCTTTGCTCAGCCCTCTTATAGCGTTGTTAGTTGCGGTGAAGATGAAGTTTGTTCCTTGTTGAACATGGAGATGTTGTTCCTTGTTGGAACATGTTTACTTGTTGGGATATCACAATATCTATCTGCTATAATTAATGCATCTATATATTTGGTAAAGGGTGGAAGGCTCGGCTTTATGCCCGGTGTTTTGTTCCACTTGCCGCCTAGTTTCCGCCATACCGGTGTTATGTTCCCGGATTTTATGCTCCTTACACGGTTGGGTGATTTATGGGACCCCTTGACAGTTCGCTTTGAATAAGACTCCTCCAAAGAAGGCCCAACATTGGTTTTACCATTTGCCACCTAAGCCTTTTTTCCCTTGGGTTCTGCAGACGCAAGGGTCATCTTTATTTTAACCCCGGACCAGTGCTCCTTCGAGTGCTGGCCCAAACCGAAGCGATGTCCGGCGCCCGGGCAATCAGGGTCTATGCCAACCCGACGTCTGCTCATCCGGTGTGCCCCGAGACCGAGATATGTGCAGCTCCTATCAGGATTTGTCGGCACATCCGGGCGGCTTTGCTGGTCTTGTTTTATTGCTGTCGAAATGTCTTGTAGTCCGGGATTCCGAGATCGATCGGGTCTTCCCGTAGAAGGAATATCCTTCGTTGACCGTGAGAGCTTATCATGGGCTAAGTTGGGACACCCCGCAGGTATTATCTTTCAAAGCCGTGCCCATGTTATGAGGCAGATGGGAATTTGTTAATGTCCGTTGTAGAAAACCCGGTTGATCTTAATTAAAATACACCAACAAGTGTGTAACTGATGGTCTCTTCTCGTGGAGTCCGGAAGTGAACACGGTGTTGGAGTTATGTTTGACGTAAGTAGTTTCAGGATCACTTCTTGATCATAGTTGTTCGACCGTGCTTTGCTTCTCTTCTCGCTCTCTTTTGCGTATGTTAGCCACCATATATGCTAGTCGCTTGCTGCAGCTCCACCTCACTACCCTGTCCTACCTTTAAGCTTAAATAGTCTTGATCTCATGGGTGTGAGATTGTTGAGTCCCGTGACTCACAGATACTTCCAAAACCAGTTTGCGGTGCCGATGAAACCGTGCGGGTGATGGACCCGAGCTCAAGGAGGAGCTCGATGAAGATCTTGTTCATTGTGTTGTTTTGTTTCAGTTGATCAAGAGTGGAGCCAGTTGGGACGATCGGGATCTGTAGCATTTGGGGTAGTCTTCTTTTATTTTGGTTCCGTGAGTTTGACCTTGTTTGTATCAGATGATGTAATGTTTTACTCATGTATTGTGTGAAGTGGCGATTGTAAGCCAACTATGTATCTCTTTCCTTATGTATTACATGGGTTGTGTGAAGATTACCTCACTTGCGACATTGCTTTCAATGCGGTTATGCCTCTAAATCGTGCTTCGACATCGGGAGATATAGCCGCATCGAGGGCGTGACAAGTTGGTATCGAGCCTTCCCGACTTAGGAGCCCCTACTCGATTGTTTGTCATGCGTTGTTGAGTCTAGAACGGAAAATGTTTTGAGTCTTAGGATTATATATATCGGAGAGTAGGATTCTTTTTACTCCTCGGTCCTTCGTCGCCCGTGAGGTATCCTGACGAGAGTTTTGATTTTTCTCTCCCAAATTTCACTAAATTTTTTTTTAGGATCACGTGGGTATCTTGGAATCGTTCCGATGGTTTTGTGACGAGAACATTGTTCTTGGTGCCTCCCGACATTTAGGGGTTGTGGCGGTGTCCCGGGAGTTGAGCTCCGAGGTGTTGTCGCCACAATTTTATCGCTGCGATTCTCGAATACCGAGTTTTGCCGACATCGAAATCTCTTTTGTGCAGTTGTTGGTGAGATAACCCCGATAGCCCAATCTTCGAGGCGAAAAGGGAGTATTGCCATGACTTGTATAACGGATGTTTTTCAAGGTCGAGGTAAATGATTTCGAAGGTTTCTTGGTTATGTGTTGAAGGATGGATACAATTGGATCTAGGTATTGTTAGTTTGGGTGATATATTTTGTGTCCCTGTATCCCCAACACCAGATTGCATAACCGAAAGTTTCGGGAGTTTATAGGTGGGAATTCTAGTAGCTTACAGGATATTCTTTCCGACGGATGTATGATTTGAGATTGGGGTTCAACGTCTAGTGGTCCGCCCATTCACGGTCGATTCTGACAAGGGTCGCGAGACGCCTTAAAGAATCCTTGGCTATGCTGATTCGGGACGTCTTGTTTGTCATTCGTGACGTCCGCTATACGTCAGGTCCGTGTGGGCCCCACCACGAACACTTTGGGCGAAATCTCTATCATGTGTTTGTTCCGCTCATTCTTGAAGCCAATCCTTTGTTTTGTTTTGTTTTGTGGTATTCGAGTTGCTTCAAGTCAAGTGTTGATTCCATACCTTTCCTAAATGGTGTTCTCATATTGCTATGTGAATACTAATCCTTCTTGGTCACTGAGCTTGTCATGTCAATTCTTTTCTCAACCGGCGTGCTTCTCTTCAAGTGAATCCGATCATTCCAACATTCGCAAGATCAATTCTAAGCTTTTTCTCAACGGTGTTCGTTTCATCCGACCCAAGTTGCCTTTGTTTTCCCGCCCTCCCACCCTTTTTCTTCAAGGACTCAGATTTCTTAATCAAGTATCCATTTTATTGAGTGAAGTTTCTTCATTCTTTTCCTTTAATGTTTTATCCGTGATTTCTCATGAAGACGCTTAAGGAAGCTTTAACCTTATCATTGTTCCATTCTAATTTTCTTCTCCGGTGGATTTAAGTCAAGTTTCGGTGTTGATCATATTCCCTTCCTCGTTTCAAATGCTTTCTCATGTCGGTGCACCAATTAATCATTCACCTTCTCGCTATTCATTTGTTCTGGAGTGTTGAAGATATCTCAGAAGATTCGCATTTCCATTCCCAATCCTTTCAAGCTATCTGGAGATAATTATCTCATTCAAGCCATTTAATTCAACCGGTGCAATCTCTCTTTAAATTGTTCAACAGTGGTTTATTTTGAGTGGGCCCTAACCCACAGGTCTTTTTCCAGGATCTTACCTGACTCTTTTATTTTCCCGGAGCTATTCCCAAATTCTTTTTGAAGCTTGACGTAAGAATGAATTGTCATCAGTCATATGTCTTTCTCCAAGATCTTTCACATTCTTTTCATCGTTGGTTCAACCTTTCTAATTTTTATTCCGGAGTGCTTCAACAATTCATGGTGATGTTTCTGTCGTCATTCTCGAATTTTGAAGACCGAAGATGAGTTTCTCTTTAATCTTGGTCCGTTCTCTTGAAGATTCATGGTTCTAGCTTGATGCCATCCTCTCATAATTATTTTCGTTTGTGAGAATTGAAGGAAATATGCCCTAGAGGCAATAATAAAGTTATTATTTATTTCCTTATATCATGATAAATGTTTATTATTCATGCTAGAATTGTATTAACCGGAAACATAATACATGTGTGAATATATAGACAAACAGTATGTCACTAGTATGCCTCTACTTGACTAGCTTGTTAATCAAAGATGGTTATGTTTCCTAACCATGAACAAGGAGTTGTTATTTGATTAACAAGGTCACATCATTGGTTGAATGATCTGATTGACATGACCCATTCCATTAGCATAGCACCTGATCGTATAGTTTGTTGCTAGTGCTTTTCTTCATGACTTATACATGTTCCTATGACTATGAGATTATGCAACTCCGCTTACGGAGGAACACTTTGGGTACTACCAAACGCCTCAACGTAATCGGGTGATTATAAAGGAGTACTACAGGTGTCTCCAAAGGCAGATGTTGGGTTGGCGATTTCGAGATTAGGATTTGTCACTCCGAATGTCGGAGAGGTATCTCTGGGCCCTCTCGGTAATGCACATCACTTAAGCCTTGCAAGCATTGCAACTAATGAGTTAGTTGTAGATGATGTATTACGAACGAGTAAAGAGACTTGCCGGTGACGAGATTTAACTAGGTATTGGATACCGACGATCGAATCTCGGGTAAGTAACATACCGATGACAAAGGGAACAACGATGTCGTTATGCGGTTTGACCGATAAAGATCTTCAGAGAATATGTAGGAACCAATATGGGCATCCAGGTTCCGCTATTGGTTATTGACCGAGAATAGTTCTAGGTCATGTCTACATAGTTCTCGAACCCGTAGGGTCCGCACGCTTAAGGTTTCGATGATGCTTATATTATGAGTTTATGAGTTTTGATGTACCAAGGAGTTCGGAGTCCCGGATGAGATCGGGGACATGACGAGGAGTCTCGAAATGGTCGAGACGTAAAGATCGATATATTGGACGACTATATTCGAGTTCGGAAAGGTTCCAATGATTCGGTATTTTTCGAGTACCGGGAGTTACGGGATTACGGGAGAAGTAATGGGCCTTGATGGGCTTTAGTGGGAAGAGGAAAAGGTTGCTGCGCCCCCTCCCTCTAGTCCGAATTGGACTAGGGAAAGGGGCGGACACCTCTCCTTCTCCTCCTATTCCTTCTCCCTTCCTCCCTTTTGGTGGACTCCTACTAGGACTTGGAGTCCTAGTAGGACTCCACACCCTGGCCGCACCTATTGCCTTGGCCGCCTCCTCCTCCTCCATCCTTTATATACGGGGCAGGGGGCACCCCAGACACACAAGTTGATCTACGGATCGTTCCTTAGCCGTGTCGGTGCCCCCTCCACCATATTCCACTTCGGTCATATCGTCATGGAGCTTAGGCAAAGCCCTGCGCCGAGAAGTCATATCGTCATGAGCTTAGGCGAAGCTCGCGTCGGTGGAGCATCAACATCGCCACCACGCCGTCAGTCTTGACGGAACTCATCCCCGACACTTTGCTGGATCGGAGTCCGGGGATCATCATCGAGCTGAACGTGTGCAGAACTCGGAGGTGCCGTACGTTCGGTGCTTGGATCGGTCGGATCGTGAAGATGTACGACTACATCAACCGCGTTGTTATAACGCTTACGCTTTCGGTCTACGAGGGTACGTGGACGGACACTCTCCCCTCTCGTTGCTATGCCATCACCATGGTCTTGCGTGATCGTAGGAAAATTTTTGAAATTACTACGTTACCCAACAGTGGCATCCGAGCCTGGTTTTATGCGTTGATGTCATGTGCACGAGTAGAACACAAGTGAGTTGTGGATTTATACAAGTCATACTGCCTACCAGCATGTCATACTTTGGTTCAGCGGTATTGTGAGATGAAGCGGCCCGACCGACATTACGCAGACGCTTACGCGAGACTGGTTTCACCGCCCGAGCACTCGTTGCTTAAAGGTGACCGGCGGTGTCTGCTCTCTCACTTTAGTTGAATCGAGTGTATACGCCCGGTCCTTGAGAAGGTTAAACGGAGTCTATTTGACGAAGTATCGCTGTGGTTTTGATGCGTAGGTAAGAACGGTTCTTGCTCAGCCCGTAGCAGCCACGTAAAACTTGCAACAACAAAGTAGAGGACGCCTAACTTGTTTTTGCAGGGCATGTTGTGATGTGATATGGTCAAGACGTGATGCTATATTTTATTGTATGAGATGATCATGTTTTGTAACCGAAGTTATCGGCAATCGGCGAGAGCCATATGGTTGTCGCTTATTGTATGAAATGCAACGCCATGTAATTGCTTTACTTTATCACTAAGCGGTAGCGATAGTCGAGAAGCAATAGTTGGCGAGACGACAACGATGCTACGATGGAGATCAAGGTGTCGCGCGGTGACGATGGTGATCATGACGGTGCTTGGAGATGGAGATCACAAGCACAAGATGATGATGGCCATATCATATCACTTATATTGATTGCATGTGATGTTAATCCTTTATGCATCTTATTTTGCTTTGATTGACGGTAGCATTATAAGATGATCCCTTACTAAATTATCAAGAAGTGTTCTCCCGAGTATGCACCGCTATGAAAGTTCTTCGTCTTTGAGACACCACGTGATGATCGGGTGTGATAGGCTCTACGTTCAAATACAACGGTGCAAAACAGTTGCACACGCAGAATACTCAGGTTATACTTGACGAGCTATGCATATAAGATATGACCTCGGAACACGGAGACCGAAGGTCGAGCGTGAATCATATAGTAGATATGATCAACATATTGATGTTCACCATTGAAACTACTCCATCACACGTGATGATCGGTCATGGTGTAGTTGATATGGATCACGCAATCACTTAGAGAATTGAGGGATATTTTTCTAAGTGGGAGTTCTTAAGTAATATGATTAATTGAACTTTAATTTATCATGAACTTAGTCCTGGTAGTATTTTGCAAATTATGTTGTAGATCAATAGCTCGCGTTGTTGCTTCCCTATGTTTTTATATGTGTTCCTAGAGAAAATTGTATTGAAAGATGTTAGTAGCAATGATGCGGATTGGATCCGTGATCCGAGGTTTATCCTCATTGCTGCGCAGAAGAATTATGTCCTTAATGCACCGCTAGGTGACAGACCTATTGCAGGAGCAGATGCGACGTTATGAACGCTTGGCTAGCTCAATATGATGACTACTTGATAGTTTAGTGCACCATGCTTAACGGCTTAGAATCGGGACTTCAAAGACGTTTTGAACGTCATGGACCATATGAGATGTTCCAGAATTGAAGTTAATATTTCAAGCAAATACCCGAGTTGAGAGATATGAAGTCTCCAACAAGTTCTATAGCTAAAAGATGGAGGAGAATCGCTCAACTAGTGAGCATGTGCTCAGATTGTCTGAGTACTTCAATCGCTTGAATCAAGTGGGAGTTAATCTTCCAGATAAGATAGTGATTGACAGAATTCTCTAGTCACCATCACTAAAGTTACTAGAACTTCGTGATGAACTATAATATGCAAGGGATGACGAAAACAATTCCCAAGCTCTTCGCGATGCTAAAATCGGCGAAGGTAGAAATCAAGAAAACATCAAGTGTTGATGGTTGACGAGACCACTAGTCTCAAGAAAAGGGCAAAGGGAAGAAGGGGAACTTCAAGGAAAACGGCAAGCAAGTTGCTGCTCGAGTGAAGAAGCCCAAGTCTAGACCTAAGCCTGAGACTAAGTGCTTTTTCTGCAATGGAACTGGTCACTGGAAGCGGAACTACCCCAAGTATTTGGCGGATAAGAAGGATGGCAAAGTGAACAAAGGTATATTTGATATACAGATTATTGATGTGTATTTTACTAGTGTTCATAGCAACCCTCAAGATTTGATACTGGTTCAGTTGCTAAGAGTAGTAATCAAACGGAGTTTCGAATGAATGAAACTAGTTGAAGGGAAGTGACGATGAGTGTTGGAAGTAGTTCCAAGATTGATATGATCATCATCTCACACTCCCTATACTTTCGGGATTAGTGTGGAACCTAAATAAGTGTTATTTGGTGTTGAGCATAAATATGATTTGATCATGTTTATTGCAATACTGTTATTCATTTAAGTAAGAGAATAAATTGTTGTTCTGCTTACATGAATAAAACCTTATATGGTTACACACTCAATGAAAATGGTTCATTGGATCTCGATCATAGTGATACACATATTCATAATATTGAAACCAAAAATGCAAAGTTAATAATGATAGTGCAACTTATTTGTGGCACTCGCCGCTTAGGTCATATTGGTGTAAAGCGATGAAGAAAACTCCATGTCGATGGACTTTTGGAATCACTTGATTATGAATCATTTGATGCTTATAACCGTGCCTTTTGGGCAAGATGACTAAAACTCCGTTCTCCGGAACAATGGAACAAGCTACTGACTTATTGGAAATAATACATACCGATGTATGCGATCCAATGAATGTTGATGCTCGTGGCAAGTATCGTTATTTTTCTGACCTTCACAAGATGATTTGAGTAGATATGGGTATATCTACTTGATGAAACATAAGTCTGAAATAGTTGAAAGGTTCAAAGAATTTCAGAGTGAAGTGGAAAATCATCGCAACAAGAAAATAAAGTTTCTGCGATCTGATCGTGGAGATGAATATTTGAGTTACGAGTTTGGTCTTCAATGAAAACAATGTGGAATAGTTTCACAGCTCACGCCACATGGAACACCACAACATTATGGTGTGTCCGAACGTCAGAACCAGTACTTTATTTTGATATGGTGCGATCTATGATGTATCTTACCGATTTACCACTATCGCTTTGGGGTTATGCATTAAAGACAGCTGCATTCACGCTTAATAGGGCACCATCTAAATCCGCTGAGATGACACCGTATGAACTATGGTTTAGCAAAGAAACCTAAGTCGTCGTTTCTTAAAGTTTGAGTTGTGATACTTATGTGAAAAGTTTTCACCGATAAGCTCGAACCCAAATCGAGAAATGCGTCTTCATAGAATACCCAAAGGTAACTATTGGGTACACCTTCTATCACAGATCCGAAAGCAAGATATTTGTTGCTAAGATGGATCCTTTCTAGAGAAGAAGTTTCTCTCGAAAGAAGTGAGTGGGAGGAAAGTAGAACTTGATGAGGTAATTGTACCTTCTCCCTTATTGGAAAGTAGTTCATCACAGAATCAGTTCGAAGATTCCTACACCAATTAGTGAGGAAGTTAATGATGATGATCATGAAACTTCAGATCAAGTTGCTACCAAACCTCGTAGGTCTTCGAGTAAGATCCGCACCAGAGTGGTACGGTTATCCTATTCTAGAAGTCATGTTACTAGACCATGATGAACCTACGAACTATGAGGAAGCGATGATGAGCCCAGATTCCGCGAAATGGTTTGAGACCATGAAATCTGAGATGGGATCCATATATGAGAACAAAGTGTGGACTTTGATGGAGTTGCCCATGATCGGCAAGCCATATTATATAAATGGATCTTCAAGAGGAAGACAGATGCTGATAGTAGTATTACTATCTACAAAGCTCGACTTGTCGCAGAAAGGTTTTCGACAAGTTCAAGGTGTTGACTACAATGAGATTTACTCAACTGTAGCGATGCTTATGTCTGTCCGAATCATGTTAGCAATCGCCACATTTTATGAAATCTGGCAAATGGATGTCAAAATACATTCTTTAATGGATTTATTAAAGAAGAGTTGTATATGATGCAACCGAAGGTTTTGTCAATCCTAAAGGAGCTAACAAAATGTGCAAGCTCCAATGATCCATCTATGGACTGGTGCAAGCATCTCGAGTTGGAATAAACGCTTTGATAGTGTGATCAAAGCATATAGTTTTATACAGACTTGCAAAGAAGCCTGATTTACAAGAAAGTGAGTGGGAGCACTACAAGATTTTGATAAGTATATGTGAATGACATATTGTAGATCGGAAATAATGTAGAATTATTCTGCAAAGCATAAAGGAGTGTTTCAAAGGAGTTTTTCAAAGAAAGACCTCGGTGAAGCTGCTTACATATTGAGCATTAAGATCTATAGAGATAGATCAAGACGCTTGATAAGTTTTTTCAATGAGTACATACCTTGACAAGATTTTGAAGTAGTTCAAAATGGAACAGTCAAAGAAAGAGTTCTTGCCTGTGTTACAAAGGTGTGAAATTGAGTAAGACTCAAAACCCGGCCACGGCAGAAGATAGAAAGAGAATGAAAGTCATTCCCTATGCCTTGGCCATAGGTTCTATAAAGTATGCCATGTTGTGTACCGATCTATTGTATACCCTGCACCGAGTTTGGCAAGGAGTACAATAGTGATCTAAGAGTAGATCGATGGACAGCGGTCAAAATTATCCTTAGTAGAATAAGGATATGTTTCTCGATTATGGACGTGATAAAAGTTCGTCGTAAAGGGTTACGCCGATACAAGTTTTGGCACTGATCTAGATGACTCTAAATCTCGGTCTAGATACATATTGAAAGTGGGAGCAATCAGCTATAGTAGCTCCGTGCAGAACATTGTTGACATATAGATTTGCAAAATACATACGGATCTGAATGTGGCGCACCCGCTGACTAAACTTCTCTCACAAAGCAAAACATGATCACACCTTAGTACTCTTTGGGTGTTAATCACATAGCGATGTGAACTAGATTACTGAATCTAGTAAACCCTTTGGGTCTTGGTCACATGGCGATGTGAATTATGGGTGTTAATCACATGATGATGTGAACTATCGATGTTAATCACATGGTGATGTGATCTAGATTATTGACTCTAGTGCAAGTGGGAGACTGAAGGAAATATGCCCTAGAGGCAATAATAAAGTTATTATTTATTTCCTTATATCATGATAAATGTTTATTATTCATGCTAGAATTGTATTAACCGGAAACATAATACATGTGTGAATATATAGACAAACAAGATGTCACTAGTATGCCTCTACTTGACTAGCTTGTTAATCAAAGATGGTTATGTTTCCTAACCATGAACAAGGAGTTGTTATTTGATTAACAAGGTCACATCATTGGTTGAATGATCTGATTGACATGACCCATTCCATTAGCATAGCACCTGATCGTATAGTTTGTTGCTAGTGCTTTTCTTCATGACTTATACATGTTCCTATGACTATGAGATTATGCAACTCCGCTTACGGAGGAACACTTTGGGTACTACCAAACGCCTCAACGTAATCGGGTGATTATAAAGGAGTACTACAGGTGTCTCCAAAGGCAGATGTTGGGTTGGCGATTTTGAGATTAGGATTTGTCACTCCGAATGTCGGAGAGGTATCTCTGGGCCCTCTCGGTAATGCACATCACTTAAGCCTTGCAAGCATTGCAACTAATGAGTTAGTTGCAAGATGATGTATTACGGAACGAGTAAAGAGACTTGCCGTGACGAGATTTAACTAGGTATTGATACCGACGATCGAATCTCGGGTAAGTAACATACCGATGACAAAGGGAACAACGATGTCGTTATGCGGTTTGACCGATAAAGATCTTCGTAGAATATGTAGGAACCAATATGGGCATCCAGGTTCCGCTATTGGTTATTGACCGAGAATAGTTCTAGGTCATGTCTACATAGTTCTCGAACCCGTAGGGTCCGCACGCTTAAGGTTTCGATGATGCAGTTATATTATGAGTTTATGAGTTTTGATGTACCGAAGGAGTTCGAGTCCCGGATGAGATCGGGGACATGACGAGGAGTCTCGAAATGGTCGAGACGTAAAGATCGATATATTGGACGACTATATTCGAGTTCGGAAAGGTTCGAATGATTCGGTATTTTTCGAGTACCGGGAGTTACGGGATTACGGGAGAAGTAATGGGCCTTGATGGGCTTTAGTGGGAAGAGGAAAAAGGCTGCTGCGCCCCTCCCTCTAGTCCGAATTGACTAGGGAAAGGGGCCGACACCTCTCCTTCTCCTCCTATTCCTTCTCCTTCCTCCCTTTTGGTGGACTCCTACTAGGACTTGGAGTCCTAGTAGGACTCCACACCTGGCCGCACCTATTGCCTTGGCCGGCCTCCTCCTCCTCCATCCTTTATATACGGGGCAGGGGGCACCCCAGACACACAAGTTGATCTACGGATCGTTCCTTAGCCGTGTGCGGTGCCCCCTCCACCATATTCCACTTCGTCATATCGTCATGAGCTTAGGCAAAGCCCTGCGCCGAGAAGTCATATCGTCATGAGCTTAGGCGAAGCTCTGCGTCGGTGGAGCATCAACATCGCCACCACGCCGTCGTCTTGACGGAACTCATCCCGACACTTTGCTGGATCGGAGTCCGGGATCATCATCGAGCTGAACGTGTGCAGAACTCGGAGGTGCCGTGACGCTCGGTGCTTGGATCGGTCGGATCGTGAAGACGTTTACTACATCAACAGCGTTGTTATAACGCTTCGCTTTCGGTCTACGAGGGTACGTGGACGGACACTCTCCCCTCTCGTTGCTATGCCATCACCATGGTCTTGCGTGATCGTAGGAAAATTTTTGAAATTACTACGTTACCCAACAAGAATTCTTTTCACCCATCCGGAGCAATTCAGAAATCTTTTCAGTTTGATTATCCAGAGCCCATCATTTCAGAATTATTCATTCCAGCTTTCAGCTCTTGTTCTCCAAATCTGACCGGTGCATCATTCAAGTATCCTCTAATCAGTTCATGATCTCTTCGTTCTAATGTATCTAAATTCTGTCAAGCATCTTTATTCGTTTTCTAATTCTTCCCGGTGAATTGTGCCTTCGCTTTGTTCTTTTTTTTTTAATTCTTACGGTGGTTCGTTTAAGAGTTCTCTTCCTTCGTTATTATATAGATTCATTCGTTCTTCCCAAATCCTACCGGCGGTTTGTTCGAGATTCCTCTTCCTATGTTCTCATATTTATTTATTCGTTGTTTCAATCCTACCGGTGGTTCGTTGAAGACCTACCCAAGTTTGCGCCATATCTATCTTAATCCTTTCTACGAGAATAAGTAGTATGCCTAATCCATTGCTTGCCATCAATTTAATTGGTGAAGGATCAGCATAATGTAATTCTTATTCTTGTTTCATCGAGTAATTCAATTCCTTATTCCGGAGGATCGTCAAAATTCTTGATTTCATTTGTTCATCTTTCTTTCCGGAGTTCCAAGTTTTCTCGGTTATATCATTTCAAAGCTTCATCTTAACACTGCAAGGCTTCACCTTGTGTTTTCAACTTCTCTTTCTTTTATCATCCTTTTCTTACCGGAGTTCTTCATGGAGGCTCTACATGGTGGTTCGTCAAGGATTCTTTTCATTTCTCCAATTGTTCATCAAGATTTCTCGCGGAGTTAAGATCCGTCAAGCTATACTCTAAAATAAGCATGGTGTTCAACACATGTTTTGTTTTGAGGAGTTCAAGCATTCTTCTTCTTGCATTCCGAAGTGCAATTCTTTCTACCTTATCTCTTGAGATGGTGTTATGTCACTCTTGGCAATTTCCCTTCGTGTTTCATGATTCACATGTTGTCAAGATTGAGGTATTTTAAATCCATCAATCTCTTCATTGGAGTTATCTTGGACTATATTTCACCTAAAGCTTTCCCTAAGGATTGTTGCTATTTATGGTGCTTATAAATGACCCAAGTTCTTCATTTGTCCTCTCAGTGAAATAAGTTTCTCGTCTCCTTGTTGATATAAATCCAATCATTTGTTTTCGTTAGCGGCAGAATTTCACCTCATAATGTTGAGATGTTTCCATAAGTCCACTACAAGGTTATTCTTTTCGTTGTTGGTTTTCCAACAACCCCGTTGTAACCATCTTGGAAGGGTGCTTTCCAAATTCATTTGTGGCAGAAGTTGGCATTTTCTTCTCCATTCCTTTATTCCAATGACCTATCTTCAATTTTTCTTCCGGAGGCATTGTGATGTTGCACTCTTCGACCCATCATCTTCTTTTGTCAAGATCATGTTCTTTTTCTTGCTTATCCATTTAACCGAGTATCATGTTTTCATTCGAGTTCTCTCATCTTATCAAGTTTTGCCTGCTTCCTCAACCGGAGAGCTGTCTGAAATCTTTCTTACCCCTGTGCCTTTTTTTTTCAATAGTTCCGGAGGCGATGTTGTTGATTTCATCAAGTATCATCCCATCTTCTCAAGTTCATGTTATATTCCTTCCATGTTCAATCGGAGTGCTGCCCAATTCTTCCTCTCTCATCTTGTTTTAAACGGAGTGGTTTCAATTCTATCTTGTCCATTAAACTCTTGATTCATGCCTTTTCAACCTTCAAGTTATCGTAATGTTCCTTGTTCCTCTTTTCTAACGGATTGTTTGCAATCTCGCTCATCTTCGTTGTTTTCTTTCTTTCATTTTGCTCAACCTCTCAAGGTTCATGGTTTCACTCTGCTTGTCAAAGAAGCAACTTAGTTTACCTCTCATCTTCCTCTTCTTTTTCCCTCCGGTGCCATCCTAGATCTCGGGACGAGATCCTCTCGTAGTGGTGGAGTGTTGTAACACCCCGTATACAACTTTCCATATTCGTAACTCCAACTCTTGCCTTTTTCGGAGATGCGATATGATATTTCCTTCGTGGTTGGGTTTTATCTGTTGTTTTGCATTTTGTTCTTGTTATGCATCTCATCTCATGGCATCATGTGCATTGCATCGGCATCGTTTTCATAAAGCTTGCATCCGTTCGTGTTCCACCGCTTTCTCTCCGTTGTCCGCTTCGAGCCCGTCCACACTTGCACGCTACCGCTGCACCTCCGAAATATTATTTTATTAGTGGCATAAAAATGTTCTCGGAATGGGTTGCAACTTGTCATGCGGTCTTATTATAGTGTAGACAGGCCGCCTGCCAAGTTTCGTCGCATTCGGAGTCCGTTTGATAGCCCTACCGTTAAACTTATAGCGGCACCCTTGCCGGTTTATTCGTCGGACGTTTCGGCCTCCGAAACTGCCGTCGGGCTGCACTTCTCTTCTCTCCCCTCAGTCCAAGTCCTATCTTCACAGCCCACCTAGGCCAACCCACCTCTCCTCGCGTCCGGAACCGTCCGATCACGATCGGAGGGTTCAAAAACCCCCTCAGACCAAATCCTAGCTAAAATCGCTATAAATGGACACCCCACGTCCATTTTCGGGCTAGACCTACCCCTAGCCTCCTCCCCTAACCTCCTGCCGCAGCCTCCTAGCCCCTCCTCCTCAGTTTCCGCGCCCGACCCACAGCCCCGCCGCCACTTGGCGCCGCCGCCAGCGCCCTACGGCCAATCGGGCAGCGCCACCTCGCCCCCTTTCCACCCCGCAGCCAACCAGGGCTGGCCACGTGCCCCTGCCTCCTCCCGCACGCAGAGTCCCTCCTGCCCGTGCGAGGCCCGCCTGGCCCCGATCTGGGCCGAGGAGCCCGCCCGCTCCGCCGCCACCCGAAGCCTCACGCGCCTCCCAGCGCCCGAAGCCGGGCCCGAGCTCCCGCCGACCCCGAGGTCCCCGAGCCGGCTGCCCGACCCGCCGCCTCACCGAGTCGCCGCCAACACCACCTCCGCCAGCAGTCACGCTGGAGCCCGGTCCCTCTCTATCCCTTCCCTTTCTCCTTCCTCTCACACCGCTCGCTCTCTTCCTCGCAGAAGCCGCCATGGACGCCTCAAGCTTGGTCCTCGCCGTCCTTATTCTACCTCCGGTCAGATCCAGCGCCCGAGGCCGGATCCATCCAACCCGACCTCGCGGAGCTCTTCCCGTCGCGTCGCCGCTCCACATCGCCGGTAGCCGCCCATTGCTCCTCCTCTGCAGCGGCGAGGAGGAGGACGACGCCTCGATCGCCTGTGTGGGCCCCAAGCCCAGCCCAGCCAGCTGGCCAGCGACCGGCCCGCCGGCCTCCCCTCCCATGAGCCGGCTCAATGGAGGCTCACCACCTTGCCTGCCCCTCGCTCTCCACTGGCTCAAATTTATGGGTGAGGCCATCCCAGCCCATCCGTTTTTTTTTTCCTTCCATTGGGCCAGATCTCGGTTTAGGCCCGTAGGTATTTTTTTCCTCGCGCTTGAATTTGCTATTATTCACGAGACTGCAGTTTTGCAAAAACCCCTAAGCATCATGCATTTAATAACTCACAAATGGTGCATCGGATTAAAATGTTTTATATATGTAAAATGCTCAGAAAATTGTGTAGATTAATAATTTGCCACTTTCATCCCATGTTAAAATGTTTAACTTGCTGTTTATTTAAATTTGCTAATATGCCATGCTAAAATGATTTATTTCATAACTAAATAACCGTAGCTCCATTTTAAATAAATTATATATGTAATTGGGGTAGAAAAATGCCTAGTTTAACATGGTACACTTTATTTTGCTGTTTAACAACATTAAAATTGTGTTTAGGGCAGAACAGTACCGAATCCATAATTTGCATATGGGGATTTTCCTAATTGTTGTTCGTTGTTTCCGCCTCATTTAAACTTGCCTAGATAGGTAGTTTCATTATGCTTCACCTCTTGCCATGTTTAATAACATTTAATATTGTTGGGTACCTAACCGGAGAGAACTAAATAATTGATGTGGTGTTTTGTCAATATGCAACTCGTTGCATATTGAGCTCCACTTAATTTGTAGTGTTGTTTGTTGCACTTTGCCATGCCATGTTATTTAAACCGACATGCATCATACTTGATTGTGCATCATGCCATGTTTATGTGATTGTGTGTTTACTATGTTGTTTGCTTCTTTCCGTTTGCTTCTCTCGTTAGCTTCGGGTTCGTTCCGGAGTTGTGAGGATTCGTTCGACTACGTCCGTTTGTCTTCTTCATGGACTCGTTCTTCTTCCTTGCGGGATTTCAGGCAAGATGACCATACCCTCAAAATCACTTCTATCTTTGCTTGCTAGATGCTCGCTCTTTTGCTATGCCTATGCTACGATGCCTACCACTTGCTATATCATGCCACCCATATTGCCATGTCAAGCCCCTAACCATCCTTTCCTAGCAAACCGTTGTTTGGCTATGTTACCGCTTTGCTCAGCCCCTCTTATAGCGTTGTTAGTTGCAGGTGAAGATGAAGTTTGTTCCTTGTTGGAACATGGAGATGTTGTTCCTTGTTGGAACATGTTTACTTGTTGGGGATATCACAATATCTATCTGCTATAATTAATGCATCTATATATTTGGTAAAGGGTGGAAGGCTCGGCTTTATGCCTGGTGTTTTGTTCCACTCTTGCCGCCTAGTTTCCGCCATACCGTGTTATGTTCCCGGATTTTGCGTTCCTTACACGGTTGGGTGATTTATGGGACCCCTTGACAGTTCGCTTTGAATAAGACTCCTCCAAAGAAGGCCCAACATTGGTTTTACCATTTGCCACCTAAGCCTTTTTCCCTTGGGTTCTGCAGACGCAAGGGTCATCTTTATTTTAACCCCGGACCAGTGCTCCTTCGAGTGCTGGCCCAAACCGAGCGATGTCCGCGCCCTCAAGCAATCAGGGTCTATGCCAACCCGACGTCTGCTCATCCGGTGTGCCCGAGACCGAGATATGTGCAGCTCCTATCAGATTTGTCGGCACATCCGGGCGGCTTTGCTGGTCTTGTTTTATTGTTGTCGAAATGTCTTGTAGTCCGGGATTCGAGATCGATCGGGTCTTCGGTAGAAGGAATATCCTTCGTTGACCGTGAGAGCTTATCATGGGCTAAGTTGGGACACCCCTGCAGGGTATTATCTTTCGAAAGCCGTGCCCGCGGTTATGAGGCAGATGGGAATTTGTTAATGTCCGGTTGTAGAAAACCCGAAGTTGATCTTAATTAAAATACACCAACCGCGTGTGTAACCGTGATGGTCTCTTCTCGGCGGAGTCCGGGAAGTGAACACGGTGTTGGAGTTATGTTTGACGTAAGTAGTTTCAGGATCACTTCTTGATCATAGTTGTTCGACCGTGCTTTGCTTCTCTTCTCGCTCTCTTTTGCGTATGTTAGCCACCATATATGCTAGTCGCTTGCTGCAGCTCCACCTCACTACCCTGTCCTACCTTTAAGCTTAAATAGTCTTGATCTCGCGGGTGTGAGATTGCTGAGTCCCCGTGACTCACAGATACTTCCAAAACCAGTTTGCAGGTGCCGATGAAACCGTGCAGGTGATGGACCCGAGCTCAAGGAGGAGCTCGATGAAGATCTTGTTCATTGTGTTGTTTTGTTTCAGTTGATCAGTAGTGGAGCCCAGTTGGGACGATCGGGGATCTGTGTAGCATTTGGGGTAGTCTTCTTTTATTTTGGTTCCGTAGCCGGACCTTGTTTGTATCTGTATGATGTAATGTTTTACTCATGTATTGTGTGAAGTGGCGATTGTAAGCCAACTATGTATCTCTTTCCCTTATGTATTACATGGGTTGTGTGAAGATTACCTCACTTGCGACATTGCTTTCAATGCGGTTATGCCTCTAAGTCGTGCTTCGACACGTGGGAGATATAGCCGCATCGAGGGCGTGACAGCTATGACATAATTTGCAAAGGGTTTTTGACTATGTTCAGGATAATTAAGTTCATCTTATGAACTCCCACTCAGATAGACATCCCTCTAGTCATCTAAGTGATTACACGATCCGAGTCAACTAGGCCGTGTCCGATCATCACGTGAGACGGACTAGTCATCATCGGTGAACATCTTCATGTTGATCGTATCTACTATACGACTCATGCTCGACCTTTCGGTCTCTTGTGTTCCGAGGCCATGTCTATACATGCTAGGCTCGTCAAGTTAACCTAAGTGTTTCGCGTGTGTAAATCTGGCTTACACCCGTTGTATGTGAACGTAAGAATCTATCACACCCGATCATCACGTGGTGCTTGAAACGCATTTAACTTTCGCAACGGTGCACGCTTAGGGGAACACTTTCTTGAAATTTTAATGAGGGATCATCTTATTTACTACCGTCGTTCTAAGCAAATAAGATGCATAAACATGATAAACATCACATGCAATCAAATAGTGACATGATATGGCCAATATCATTTTGCTCCTTTTGATCTCCATCTTTGGGGCTCCATGATCATCATCGTCACCGGCATGACACTATGATCTCCATCATCATGATCTCCATCATCGTGTCTCCATGAAGTTGTCTCGCCAAATTATTACTTCTACTACTGTGGCTACCGGTTAGCAATAAAGTAAAGTAATTACATGGCGTTGTTCAATGACACGCAGGTCATACAATAAATAAAGACAACTCCTATGGCTCCTACCGGTTGTCATACTCATCGACATGCAAGTCGTGATTCCTATTACAAGAACATGATCAATCTCATACATCACATATCATTCATCACATTCTTCTTGGCCATATCACATCACATAGCATACCCTGCAAAAACAAGTTAGACGTCCTCTAATTGTTGTTTGCATGTTTTACGTGGCTGCTATGGGTTTCTAGCAAGAACGTTTCTTACCTCGCAAAACCACAACGTGATATGTCAATTGCTATTTACCCTTCATAAGGACCCTTTTCATCGCATCCGATCCGACTAAAGTGGGAGAGATCGGCACCGCTAGCCACCTTATGCACCAAGTGCATGTCGATCGGTGGAACTCGCCTCACGTAAGAGCGTGTAAGGTCGGTCCGGGCCGCTTCATCCCACAATACCGTCGAAACAAGATTGGTCTAGTAACGGTAAGCATATTGAACAAAATCAACGCCCACAACTACTTTGTGTTCTACTCGTGCAAAGAATCTACGCAATAGACCTAGCTCATGATGCCACTGCTGGGGAACGTGCGAAAATTCAAAATTTTCCTCGTGTCACCAAGATCTATCTATGGAGAAACTAGCAACGAGGGAAGGAGAGTGCATCTACATACCCTTGTAGATCGCTAAGCGGAAGCGCTCAAGAGAACGGGGTTGAAGGAGTCATACTGTCGTGATCCAAATCATTGGAGATCCTAGTGCCGAACGGACGGCACCTCCGCTTCAACACACGTACAGCCCGGTGATGTCTCCCACGCCTTGATCCAGCAAGGAGAGAGGGAGAGGTTGAGGAAGACTCCGTCCAACAGCAGCACAACGGCGTGGTGGTGATGGAGGAGCGTGGCAATCCTGCAGGCTTCGCCAAGCACCACGGGAGAGGAGGAGGAGAGGCGGGCTGCACCAAATAGAGGAGAAACTCGCGTGCATTGGCAGCCCAAAACCTCAAGTATATATAGGGGAAAGGGGTTGCGCCCCTTTAGGGTTTCCCACCCCAGGGGTGCGGCCAGCCCTAGATCCCATCTAGGGGCGGCCAGGGGGAGGAGTGCCTCCCAAGTCAAGTGGAGGCCCTCCCCTTAGGGTTTTCCTTCCCATGCGCATGGGCCTTGGGGGCTGGTGCCCCGGCCCATTAAGGCTAGGGCGCCCCACAGCCCATGCTACTGTATTGGACGTGGTGGAACTATTTCCGACCTCCGCATTCTCCGAATCCTCCGAACCTTCCGAAGCTTCCGGTACAATACCGAAAAACCCGAACTTTTCCTAACCCAACAACAACTTTCCATATATAAATCTTTACCTCCGGACCATTCTGAACTCCTCGTGACGTCCGGGATCTCATCCGGACTCAACAACATTCGGTAGCCACATACAAACTTCCTTTATAACCCTAGCGCCATCGAACCTTATGTGTAGACCCTACGGGTTCGGGAGACATGTAGACATGATCGAGACGTTCTCCGGTCAATAACCAACAGCGGGATCTGGATACCCATGTTGGCTCCCACATGTTCCACGATGATCTCATCGGATGAACCACGATGTCAAGGACTCAATCAATCCCGTATACAATTCCCTTTGTCTAGCGGTATTGTACTTGCCCGAGATTCGATCGTCGGTATCCCGATACCTTGTTCAATCTCGTTACCGGCAAGTCTCTTTACTCGTTCCGTAACACATCATCCCGTGATCAACCCCTTGGTCACATTGTGCACATTATGATGATGTCCTACCGAGTGGGCCCAGAGATACCTCTCCGTCAACCGGAGTGACAAATCCAGCCTCGATTCGTACAACCCAACAGATACTTTCGGAGATACCTGTAATGAACCTTTATAGCCACCCGATTCGTTGTGACATTTGGTACACCCAAAGCATTCCTACGGTATCCGGGAGTTGCACAATCTCATGGTCTAAGGAAAAGATACTTGACATTAGAAAAGCTTTAGCATACGAACTACGATCTTTATGCTAGGCTTAGGATTGGGTCTTGTCCATCACATCATTCTTCTAATGATGTGATCCCGTTATCAACGACATCCAATGTCCATGGTCAGGAAACCGTAACCATCTATTGATCAACGAGCTAGTCAACTAGAGGCTTACTAGGGACATGGTGTTGTCTATGTATCCACACATGTATTGCGGTTTCCGGTCAATACAATTATAGCATGAATAATAAACGATTATCATGAACAAGGAAATATAATAATAACTAATTTATTATTGCCTCTAGAGCATATTTCCAACAGTTTGTGCTAGCCTTCTTAAGGCAAACTTGTTTAACTTATGTCTGTACTCAGATATTGTTGCTTCCGCTAACTCGTCTATGATCGAGCACTTGTATTCGAGCCCTCGAGGCCCTTGGCTTGTATTATGATGCTTGTATGACTTATTTATGTTTTAGAGTTGTGTTGTGATATCTTCCCGTGAGTCCTTGATCTTGATCGTACACATTTGCGTTCATGATTAGTGTACGATTGAATCGGGGGCGTCACAGGGTGTGACCCCGTCTAGGGTCAGTGGCTCCTCAAGGGGTGCGCCCCAAACCCTAGCTAAATGCCTATAAATAAGGCTAAGTTTTGTGCAATCATTCGAGGTAGATATTGCGGTGATCTTCGGACTGGTACATACTTTTTATTTGATTAATCCACACGATGGATGCTAGTGAATGGCACCTAACCGTCTAGAGGATGCACGGTCCTCAATAGTAACAAGTCCAAGCTAGAGGCTTGATCAAGTTCTTCGGTGATGCTCAATCACATTTCACTTTAGGCTCAGATTGTTATCTCTCACTTAGAATTTCTTGTATCAGTGAGAGGAGGTTGCTCAGACAACACTAGTCAGTTCACAAGGAGCATAAAAACCACAAAGGGTTGGGACAGGGGCTATTTATAGCCGGCGAGCAGACCCAGGAACTAATATGACCATTGGGAGGGGACATGCCCATCCAGGAACCAACACGTGGCAACAACCGGATTTTGAACCATAGTGTACATGGACTGACTTGCGGGGAAAGACAATCAACTCATCTGCAAGGAATTTAACCCTAGTGTCCAAAGATACTACCCAAAAGACTTGCTTGGAAAGGAGATTTCCAAGTCTTCGGTCACTAAAGAAATAGGTTCTATTAATTGAGCACACACACACACACACACGAGGACTTCAATCTTGCTTCACTTAGACCCCCCACTAATAGTGTGGTTTGCCCTCAAATGAAAAATAAAGAAACTACTCCCTCCGTCCCATAATGTAAGACGTTTTTTAACACTAGTGTTGTGTCGAAAAACGTCTTACATTATGAGACGGAGGGAGTAGTAAACAAAAGTCTACACAACAACTTCCAATTCTTCAATGGGCATTATGAAGACTTCAATGTTCCCACAACATTTTTAGGGCTCATCAATCATTGGTTAAAGCCAAATCCTCATGTGCTCTCACCTATGTGTACTCATTAAGACATTAGTCCTTAACTATTTTGTCATTAATTATCCATAACCCTCAAGGGGACACTACATGCACTTAGTCTGGATCAGTGGATCCTTATGCAGTATGTGGCCTTGCCACCTCTATAAAAAGCGATGAGTGGATACTCATCCTTTGATGCAGATGACTACCAGTGGAGGTCAATATATGATTTGGGCTAGAGTAGTGGTGCATGTGGACGTGGAGTTCCGTGGAGGCCTACTTTTGTGGATATCTCTGATGGACACACCATGGTAGTTGGTGCGGAGTACCGAATGGCACCACTCTCGGATGATAGATCATCAAGATGGCGATCCGAACATTGCTTTATATATAGGGTAAAAATTCGCTATCTAGCATTTGCTAGTTAGACCAAACAATGATGAAATTGTATCATTACCTTGTTGAAGGTGTTGTATCTGTCTATTGTTTTGATCTTAACTGGTTGGACTCAGCATCCTTGATAGAAGTCCTTATTTAGGTCTTCTCGAACTAGACAGAGTGTGCCTCCCCTTCTTGAAGTCATTTTTACATCTAGAAAGCAGAAGGCAAGTGTAGTAAATGTTTTAGCATATCTTTCACGTGGTTCTTTAATTGTTGTCCATGCAATGTACTCCACCGTTGCTTGTGGGGGTTTGGATTGTGTTAGTTGGGTGCCTTTCAGCTGTACCGTTTATTTTTATTTAGAATTTGGTTGTGTTGTAAACCTTTAAAGGCTTCACTTCGCTAAAGCCACGCAATATCCTTCTTTTTTTTTAAGAAAAAACACTATGTCCAGATCATCAGGTTTGACAAGTAAATCGAATGCAATGAGCCAAGAAAACATTCGTGTGAGAAATAGCAAGCGCGGGCAAAAATATAGGGTAGGGTTTGAATAAGAAATGTGCGAATCATGTTTATTCCCCGCCGTCTGATGCCACATGGACGGACGGATGCATGCAAGATAGCTCATTCATGTAGCTGCCACCCTATCACGAACCTGCGAACGCCCTCATCCCCATGTCATCCAGAACTTGCTGCTCCGGCCTCCCGGCGACGCCTCGCCGGCAGGCGGGCCACCACACCCTCCCACTCCCGGCGGCTTGTGGCCTCGCCTTCGCCCCCGAATTCGGCTCTTCTAGCCGCCGCGACCGTCCTCCTCCGCTCTGCTGCACCAGCACTGCGCGGACTCGGGTGGTCGCTTCTTGTTCCGGTAAAGATACCTAGCCTGCTTGGTAGACTGGTAGTAGCATACTAATCCAACCCATGCATTCATCCATGTTTTCCATTCAGTCGCACGAGGTCGGTACTCTATGTTAGGTTCCGCAGTGCACCTATCCTCCTGATACAGTGGTACATGACCGACTTGGACGTCTAGTCTTCCCATGGACGGTTCTGCTCCAGACTTGAGATTCATGTCGAATTTCCATGATTCCGACTGATGGAATGTTCCTGAGCCTTGACATTCTACTCCACGCAGCACTTTCCAAGACGCACGAGTTCTATTGTGTTATAGTTCCTCAAGCAAGTCATGGTAATCCCCGAAAGCTACAGCTAGCTGCCAGCAAGTCACAAATTCCTGAAAGCTACTAACTGCTGCCAGCTAGTAGTGTTGCCGCTTTCTGCCAAGTCTTGCGATCTTATTGTTTCTTCGTGCAGTTTTGGCTCATCCGGAGGCATACACTCCTTAATTTCCAGCCATTCTGGAGTTCCTGCTTACTACTTCAGTGAATTATAGACAGCATTGTCAGTTACTCCCTTCGTTCGGAATTACTTGTCGCAGAAATGGATGTATCTAGACATATTTTAGTTCTAGATACATCTATGTTCGCGACAACTAATTCCGAACGGAGGGAGTAGTTGCAACAATTCCATTGATGGGCTGGGCTAGTGAAATTTTCCATATTGATGTTAGAATTAGCCTTCCTGTGATTGGATTCACCACGAAGAATGACACGACAAGGGCTCTCAAGTCTATTGTGGAATTGATCAAGACTAACACTCATTTTTCTCCGCATTGATGGGGACAGTTTTAGTATTCGTTAGTTATGAACTTTACAATGACCTGTTATTTAGAGTTCATGCAAACAGACAACATGTACCTAGAGACTACAAATTGGTAGTACGCCGCTTTCATGAAAATATTTTTCTCCGCAATGACTGTTTTTTAAGAAACATGGTACAGAAGAAAATGCTCATATGCACGCATGCACACTCTAGAGGTCATGCAAACAGACAAAATGTACGTAGAGAGTAGAGACTATTACAGATTGAACCCGCTTTCATGGAGATATTTCTGTGTTTGTCGAAGTAGACCACTAGTTTGGAAGTCGGTGCACAAGAGCTAATCTCCAAAACATCCGTACAGTTGTGATGTTCAAACTGTTGGACTTCGGTAAACTTAGGAGCTTCTTTTAGTACAAGTCTTCCTTAGACTTACTTGTTTTGACACATTGCATACTTTGAAGGCTTGCTGTCGCTAAAATCCACACTACAGACAATCTAAGTACTGATAGGATTGATGTGAACAGAAACTGGTTAGCTTGAAGAGAAGTCCTGATGTAGAAAGTCATGCAATCAGACAAAGTTTATGCGTAAAACAGATTGAACGTACCAATTGTGTCACTGTTCTACCTTTCAAAGTAGAAAGTTGTCATCCTGGAGTTCATGGCTCACTCCAAGAACATCGCCCCACTGCGCCACTGGCAGAGCTAAGAATTTCTTGTTTACTGTGTACTAAATGCTGACAAGTAAACCAGTGAACTATTGTAGTGTAGTAGAGACTAATTTCAGACAGCGGCATCATCAAAACCTTTATTGTTACTCATGATTTTGCCACCTGTTTTCTGAAGCCTAACATGTGCTAATAATAATATGCATCTGCATTATTTGCCAAATACGCAAAGTACTAAACACAAGCAATACTAGCAAACTTGCAATTCTTGAAGAGCTTCCTTCGTTTCCATGATCACTACTGCATGTCATCAAACTATTACATTTGTTTGCAGACTGCAAGTGAACTAAAGATTTTTGCAGTTCCCAGGAGGAATGTACTATCCACACTGCTATCCGCTTCAACGGTGCTACTTCTCGGACCAAGACAGATCACCTTAGCTGAGACCACCGGCGGTGCATTCAGGGAGTACATCGACACATTTGACGGCTACTCCTTCATATACCCAAAGGGCTGGATCCAGGTCAAAGGAGCTGGCGCAGACATATTCTTCAGAGATCCGGTCCTCCTCGACGTGAACATGTCCGTCGACATATCATCCCCTTCTTCGTCAACGTACAAGACCGTCGAGGACCTAGGCCCCCCTGAGAAGGCTGCGGAGGGAGTTCTGAAGCAGTATTTGACGGAGTTCATGTCGACCAGACTAGGCGTTCGACGCGAGTCAAATGTCTTGTCAGCATCATCCAAGGTCGCCGACGATGGCAAGCTCTACTACGAAGTCGAGGTAAAGCAAATAGTCGATGCAGATATCATAGTGAACTGTAATCAAGAAGTGGATTTGGCTTATATTTCTACCCTGTTTGCTGGACCCTGCTTCTGAATTGCACAAGTCAGCATGAGAATTATTAAGGTGTTTCTGCTTCCAGGTGAACATCAAGTCCTACGCAAGCAACAATGAGCTAGCGGTGATGCCGAAAGACAGGGTGCAGAGCCTGGAGTGGGACCGGCGGTACCTGACAGTCCTCGGCGTCGAGAACAACCAGCTGTACGCGCTACGGCTGCAGACGCCGGAACGGTTGCTCTCGGAGGAAGAGGGAGACCTGAGGAGAGTCATGGACTCCTTCAGGGTCAACAAGATACAAGCGTAGTGCTAAAATGTGCGGCAGCAGCGAACAATGTTTTGCCCAGTGGAGATAACAGAATTTTGTATAGCCGACGCCATTCTTTATTCCCTGACACTATCCTTTAATTTTCCTTGGCTTGTAAAAGAGCCTACATCTACCTCGTGTGCTGTATTATAATTGCAACAGTAGTGTCAGAAAACATCGCGCATGAAAATGCAGAGTATGCAACATTGAGATGAAATTTGAGAGTTTTCTGAGGCAGAGATTTCTCAAGGTAGCACCACAAAGTGTATGTTTGCTCGTTAGGCCGCCGTCTCTGTTGGACTGGACCCTGGTCTCTCAAATGCCGGAGGTGTAAAACACTTTACATGCACTAAGGTGTATTTGCTGCCTCAACTGATCATATCACGGGATTTACATGATTTCTACAGAGCGCAGACAGATCATGCCACAGGATTTACATGCGTTCTGCAGACAGCAGTGGATCAAAACTTCAGTGCATTGTCATGGCGGTTTCAATCTAGTTACTTTTCGCAGCCTTTTTCCCTTTCTGCTTCTGCTTCTGCTTCAGTTGAGTGAGGCCAGGTGCGGTGATTTTGGCATTCCCAACAATCGCAGCAACCAATTCAGGATCAGTGCATGCCTTCATTAGTTCCTTCTCACGGTTCGTGGCATCAGGAATGTGCATGAATAAGCTCATAGCAGTTTTGGCGGCTGAAACCAACAAGCAAAGACATCAGAACACCCCCAAAACATGATACGATGCACAAAATGCTGTTACTTCCATGTTCAAGAATGAGTAGAAGATACCTTTTCCTTTCTTTGCAGTGCCTGGGGTGATCTTTACACGATATTTGTATGTCTGTAGCGCGTTATAAGGTGCACATACAGGTACTGCGTATAGCAAAATGTCACTTGCCACTGGAATTCCAGTTAAGTAGTCCAAATCAATCAACTTTTCTTTCTCTTCATCACCAAGTTCATGGATGTCATCTTCATCCATGACAATGCTGCCATCAACAGGAGTAGCACTTCTATCCATACCATCTCTGCTTCTACCAACGTTGACATCAGTCGGATCCACAGCTGATGTACTTTCAGGGCAATCACGAGATAGATGTCCAGACTTTTTGCATTTATAACAAACCTTTAATGAGTCGTCTTCGCCTGACAGGGTAAAAGGAATAACAGCTCAGCTGAGACAAGAATAGCCACTAACAGATTGCAATTCACGCCAATCATTTCAGTTCAGTATTTGGGAACAACATGAACAAACTACTGATATCTTGTCTCAAATGAAGATGATTAATGACCTTGGCAGTTTGGCACAGGTGCTCATACTTATGGTATGGTGTAGAATTATAAGCACAAAATTGTAAATAAACCATAATAAGGAGAGAGTTGTGATAAGCACCAGTTGATGGTTTTGATTGTTTCGCAGTGGTATCTTCTCCATCCTGTGAAGGATTGTCCTTTTGTGAAGCCTTTCCAGAAGACTAGTATCAGGAGAAGAAAGGTTGTCAATTCCAATGACAAAAGGAGGAAAGAGTGCAACGGAAATTAAAAAAAAGTGTCAGTAGTGTTATTACCGCAAGCAAAGCCATACGGATTTCTCTTTCCTCTTCATCCTGCTCTGCATACTTCTCTTTGATCTTCTTAAGCTTGCCCTTCTGTCCACGACTTGTTTTAGGATTAGCAGCCTTTGTATTATCCTTGCCCTTTTCTTGCTGTGGGTTATCTGGCTTATTGACAACTTTCTGAGGATCACTAGTAGATTCATAGGCATTCTCACCCTTCTTCAGTTTTCTTCTCTCTGCTTTTGATACATATGGTTTCTCTCTTACTATTGATTTTTTCACATCAAGATCATCAGTGTCTTCTCCTAAACTTGAAAGACTGCTGACGAGCAAAGAGCTTTTACCTGAACCCTTGGCAGGGCCCAGACCAAGACTCTTATCAAGCAGATCCTCTAGTCGAGATGAAACGGAAGCATCAGTTCCACTGTTTTCCACTGTTTTCGTTTCAGCGACTTGTTGAGATTTGTCGGCGGTATCCACATTAGTAGGCAGATTAGAATGATTGGTATCATCATTCTGGTGAATGCCAGTATGATCCCTGCTTGATTCATTATCATGAGTACCTTTGCTCATCTCATTCTCAGTAGCAAGTTTGTCATCCGGTTCAGGATTACTTCGCTGCTTTTGAGGCTCTGCTTCGGTTTCTGGAAGGGCCTCATCCTCACCCCTAATCCTCCTTTCATTTCGACGAGGCTCTGCTTCGGTTTCTGGAAGGGCCTCATCTTCACCCCTAATCCTCCTTTCATTCAGATGAGATGCCAAGCAACTCTCATCCAAACGGAAGAGGATACCAAAGCCCATAACAAGGGGGTGAGGTGGAAGGAAATTTTTCTTGCCACGGATCATAAAACTACCAACAGTGAGGTACTCGCCAGTGGGAGCTGTTTTGCTAACTTGATGAGGATACACCCACCAAGCACTTGTAACAATTTTTGAATCCCATGCTTTGCTGTGGCAAACCTGCAGAAAAGCTCATGGTCAATTGGCCTAATTTAGATGAACACTCACTCTTCAAAAGCATTGCCATAAGTCCAGGACACACTGCGTGATAACATAATCACATATTTGACTCACTGTGAAACATCCTGCTTGGTTCAATGTCAAGGGTGGTATTGGACTGTCAGGTTTGTGGTTCTTGATTATTGTACTGGAAGCTCCATGTAACTCCGCATGCACATACCTATTCAAGATTGAAAATAAGCCAATAGCTTCTGTAAGAAAACCAAAGAATAAAAAGCATAGCACTGCTGTTTAAAACGTATGAGGTATGTCCATCAAGTAATGTTTTGATGATCGATTACATGCAAAATACCAGACAGAAGAAAAACAATGCACTGGTAATCTTGCAATAAGCTTACAAATGGGTGATAACTAACAGGGGCACTTACAAATCTCCTTTAGACATGTACCGCTTGACGACCAACTCATTTTGTTGAGCATCTCGGCCACTGACAATCAGATAGTTTTCGCTGCTGATAAACCAATTGAATTTCTCAAACCAGTGAACTTTCCTCATATGAGTGATTGCAGCCACAGTTTTTTCCTAAAAATGTCAAGATATGAAGGTTCTTAAATATAATATAATATACACAAGACAATGATTATTGGAATTATTACTGTATAAGAGCATAATATTATGAGCATATGACACCACTAAACAGGCTAACGTACACGAATGAGTGGTTTAGATAACAGCTAAAGCTTTTTATTTGTTCATTTATATTCCACTAAGAAGAAAACCCGTCATTCAAGAGGATATAGGATGAGGCTGGTTTGAACAGGCTTATGCACTTATAAAGAAAACTTAATCAACATGTTCTGATGAGAACTAAAATGTTAACATACAACTTCTGCTTGGTAATGCATACAAGTACACAGTACAGCGGTAAGTAAGAAACCTGAGCAAGCTGAAGACGCGTCTTCTTCTCGGCTGCTTTGAAAGCTTTCTCATGTGCAGTGATAGTTTTCTCTTGTTTGGTTTCCTGTTTTTTCTTCATTTCGTACCACCGTCTAGCATTTGCATGTGCAGAAAGTGATAAATCAACCTCAACCTAAAAGAAATGAAACAAAAGTGTGTTATGAAAATCAGAAACATGGAGAAAGCGATAGTGGTAACTGAGTCACACAAGTAAAATCCAGGTACAATCTGCAAGCAAGGTCACATGCAGCATGTATCTAATTAGCCCCCTCATTTGCATCCTGGTGCGCCCTTTTTGTGTAAGACATTAACTCTCCATCAATCAATCTTCAGTTGCTCAATTACGAAATAAATCTTCATGGGATTTTTTCATGCAACATAAATAAATTAATACTACTCCTTCCCAAAATAGATGACGTCCTAGGAGCATGCTCAAATTTATCTATCTTAGACGGTTATTTAATGATAAACTATTTAGATTTGTTAAACAAAATTTATACCATTAGATTTGTCATCAAAATAGTTTCACAACATTTTTTTATACTTATTTACTTACATTCATACCAAGACTAACGATCAGAGTTGCTCACTGGAGAATGCAATAAAATTTCATCTATTTTGGAATGGTGGGAGTAAAATAGTGTTGATGAGTAGTGGGCAGCTCTCCATATTGCAAGACTAGAAACTTCACGTCATTCAAGTTAAGGTGGATAAATGAGGAGATTACTCAAGCAGTTCAGCATGGAGAACGTAAACTGAATCAATGGAACGCTAACACAAGTAAAAATAACAGGGGTCGACAATTCAATAATCCAAATAGAACTGTTGCTGACATATGACACCTTAGGTGAACCCATAGACCAACATTGACAATAAGATACATTTCAGGTGTTCAAAGAAAAACAGTATTTTCATGACACAGGAAATGTTTATGTAACAAGCTAGTTGTTTGTGGAACATACCTTCTCAACAGGCGCAGTTTTCTCTTCCTCATCCATGTCATCAAGATTATTGCTAAGAAGTAGAGTAATGCAATTTTTTTCAAAACTGAGCTTTTCAATTAGACCAGCTACTGGGTTTCCAGCCTTTTTCTCATCTTTAATCATGCGAGCAAGAGCTTCCCAACTCATTCCATTTGCAAGGGAAACACGAACAGCTCTGATTGCTGCATCCACATCCTCCAAATTGTACTCAATTAGTTCTGCCATAGTGATGCAATGGTCTGCTTCCTTTCTCAATGTATGCACACGATTCTCCTGCATGGCAGAATGCATCAGCGGAGTAAATATTGCATGTTTAGAAGGAAATCAAATCCTCCAAATAGAAATCGAACTCAAGCAAATTATGAACTTGATTGCAAGCATGCATTGGAGAGTGAGGTGGGGGAACCTGATCCAACTTTATTTTGTTGAGCCTATGGACTGCTGAATCCTCTTTTGCTTTATGCTGTTGATTCACCCTTTGACTTTCTATTTTGCTGTAGAACTCATCTAGTGCATCATCAAATGTCTCAAATTTATCATATTCCCTTGACTTACATTGCGTCAGCAGGATAGGGCAATATTCATCATATACCTGTGTACAAGAACAATAAAATAGTAAGTACCTTGACATGGAATCCATCATATCAAATGCAAATGTACTGCTACCTAAATATAGGTCTGCAACAGACATCACTAATGAACAAAACAAAAAAACACAGGAATAACAATAGATACACCTTCTGGTTAGTAGAAGACCCTTCTGATGGTGTGACATTCTTCTTTGCGGTCATCTTATTCTGCATGAGTATGTACCCCTCAGGGATCCTTTGGCCAGAAATGATATCTACAAGCCAGTCCTCAAACCTTGCAACAGATTCTACTACAGACTGAATAGTATGATCATCAAGACTGCTCTCTGGATCTTTCCCAACCTTTGTACTTGGAAGCAACCCAGCATCTAATATGATATGCTCCGCTAGTGCTGGGCCATAAGGCAATGCCTCCCCAAGAAGTGTCTTCAGAGTAGCTTTATTTGATTGAGTACCATTATTCGCTTTAGCATCTGAACCTGACTGCTTAAATTTTGCAGCAGACTTCTTTCCTGTTCTATTAGCTGGTTCTTCCAGTTTATAGGTAGCAGGCACTCCATCATTGGCGCATTCAGAAGGCTGCTGAGCATCAGCTGAACTAGGTGTAACTTGGGAAGATTCTTTACCATCGACTGTATTAGACAGCTTCAGTATGTCTTTTAACTTTGTAAAGTCAGTCCTTTCAAAAGTACGGCAGGCTTCTACTGGATAGCGATGCCGTGACATGATAGCCAATCCTTTGTTGTCATCTCTGGAAGTTTTACAGTAGAAGGTAAGTATAATAAACAAACAGTAAGCATAAGAATTTAAGAGAATAATCAAATTCTTGGATTGCAAACGTATAATCGACGTTTTTTTAGTCCTCACTTGTGCAACAGCCTGTGAGAACGAAAATAGTACTGCACGAATTAGACAATAACCTGTGAGAACGTAGTAGTGTCATCACTGTGTATTCCGAATCTGTGAGAATGATATTTCCTTGTGCATACAGCTCAAGAATGATAAAGTGTGCATTACTGCCAAGTCCAAATTGAAAGAGGATCATCTGCAGTTCAAACAAAGACATCAATAAACGGCTGAACCCTCAGCAAGTACAATTCCGCTGACTTTAAAGGATATTCAAGAGCAAATGAAATGTGAGGAGTACCCTATCATATCCCAGCATACGAACATCTTCAAGCCTCTTGCCACGAACGTGTTTTCGCAGCTTGAGAGTGAATCCAGAAGGTGTGGTGCTCTTATCACTGAAAAATAGGGATAAAAGGAGATTTGTACATTAATGTTCTGAAACAGTGACATCAGATAAATATATACCAACAACGGTGAGCAGCATCTCACCGAACATATTGAGTGGTGTGCAGCCTGACACCACTTTCCATCAGCAACAAAACCTTCTCACTCTCCCCTGACTCGGTGATTCCACTGCTGTTCATCAGCTTGAAAAGATAAGTCTGTACAAGCACAAAAAGGCTTATGTAAAACATCACAGTACATATCAAAAACAGATACGGCGTGCAAGATTGCTAGAGCTTGAATGCATTCCACTAGAGGAGAGATGGTGCACTGAATTTCCAGCAGTTTCTTGGTGGAAACAGGAAAGTTTAAAAAGAACATTTGGTCCACCAAAAGCAAATATATTCCAGAAAAGGAGATGATGCACTGGATTGCCAGCAGTTCCTCCGTGGAAACAGCATATATTAAAAAAAACATTGGTCCTCTAAAAGCAGAAGACAACACAACAATCTAATATCCCAATGAATGAAATGTGTACCGGCAGCCCGCAAAACACGACAGTCAGCACAAAGCACCATTGAATCTAACCAATTTGGCGATTTTCACAACAAAACTTTCAGAGACTAAGACAACTAAATATTTTCACAATCCAACAGAAGGCAACCACCTCACAGCACTGCGGAACCACCATCAGGGTAGCAACCCTACCCCAACCGTGTGTCCATTTCCTTTCTAAATAGAGTAATTTGTTTGTTGGAACCTAGTGGCACCAGTGCTAAAGTGAACTAGACAAAGCTTTCCGGTACCAATCCAAGTTCCGACTGACTGTTCCGCCAAGTCAGAGCATAGCCCCCGGAGAAGCCACGTAGAAAACTAAGCGTGCCTCCCAACCTGATCGTCGTGCGCCGCATCTACCTCTACTCGCCTCCCTGGCAGCAAATAGCACGGTGAATCTATCCAATTTGGCAATTTTGATAACAGAATTTTCAGAGACTAAGACAATCAAATATTTACACATCCAACACAAGGCAACCTCACGGCACCCAGAATCGCCATCAGGGCAGAATCACCATCAGCTAAGCAATCCTAGCCCGACTGTTTGTTCAGATTCCTTTCCAGATAGAGTAATTCGTTTGTTG
The DNA here is from genome assembly GCA_021605205.1 of Aegilops longissima. NCBI lineage: Eukaryota > Viridiplantae > Streptophyta > Magnoliopsida > Poales > Poaceae > Aegilops > Aegilops longissima. The sequence goes on from CM038680.1 coordinate 149,856,237, forward strand.
GAACCTAGTGCCACCAATGATAAAGTGAACTACACAAAGCCTTCCAGTACCAATCCAAGTACCGCCAAATCAGAGCACAGCCCCCGGAGAAGCCAAGCCACGTATATAAACCCACACGAGCCTCGCAACCTGATCGACGTGCGCCGCAACTACTCGCCTCCCCGGGAGGCCGGCTATGCCGCTAGTGTTCCGCACCTAGGGTTTGACGCGGGCTGAGGAGCGGGGAGAGGAAGGAACGGGGATGCGGCGTGGGGACTGGACGACCGACCTTGGGGGTGATGTCGTAGACGTTGGAGAGGCGCATGCCGATGAGGCGGCGGAGGCACTTGACCTCCGCCGCCACGTCCGCCGTCGTCATCCGCGCCTTCACCATCTTCGCCGCCGCAGCCGATGCCTTCCTGCTTCCTTCCTTGCGGCCGAGGTTGTGGGGTTCTCTTCTCCCTTTTGCCTTCGACCTCGACTCGTCGCGTCGAGTTGTCAAGTGTGCGCTCACTCGCTGTCTTGGGCTTACAGAGGTACCAGCGCATGCCTCTCTTAGGCCCATATTGTCGTCTCTCGTTGGGTGGCCCGGCCTCTGTTATGCTTCTGTCTCGTTGGGTAGTGCGGCCACTGGCCCATTTTGCTTACCATTGCAAATATAGCCACTGAAAAGTTTCTGAAATTACAACCACTAAAAAAAAAGCCACTGAAATTACAGTTTGAATTGTACCTTTTGCTAGATAAATTTATTTTTAGAATGATAAAATTACGTTGCTTGTTCACTAAAAAAGTTCACTAAAAAAAACATCCCTGGTGGCAGGCAATTGTTTTGCTATGGTTGTAGCTTTTTCCAAAGAGTTGCCTAGAAAGAAACACAAATAGAACAGTTGATAATTTCGCTGCGATTTCTTATTGGGTTGCATACGATCATCAAGAGTAATAATAATTTCCACTGGATAAGTATAGCCTACAAAAACGTGTTATATTTTGAGACGGAGGTAGTAGTCACTAGTGTCAGAAACAACAAGGCTGTTACAAATGCCAATGTTATCATGTTCAATCCCCTGGCATGCGTTAAACAACAAAAAATTACATAAAAGATACGAAATGGAACTGGCAATTTGAAAAGGGTTTCCGCCAACCCATTCCAACCAAAAGAACAGAACTGGAATCGCATGCCATTTCTGTTTCGCATCAATTGGTCCATTTTCCCGCAGATTTAGGAGCAACTTCCAGAACTCCAAATGGGGTCTTCGAGCATTTAGTTGCCGCAGTCGATCATTCCCAACATGAAAATCTTCAACGACCAAAATATAAAACGTTGGTAAGAGCAGTCCACACTCCCATGGAGTACTCGGCTAATCATGGCACCTGCGCAGCGAGTTTCAGCGTCTCAGAATGAATACCCTTCGTGAACCCTGCAGATGAAACTAGGCTAAGTGAGATTTTTTTTCCCTAACAATACCACAAATAACAGGTAAACTGAGAAAGTTGAAATTTTACTATGCATCAACTAGTGATGATAAGATCCCGTTTATAAATTAGCAGTAGCAGAATGTAACATCAAGTGGTGGAAAAATGTATGTGGACACTGAACAAATGGGAAGACAGAATACTGATAGTGGCACCAACACCAGAGCAAAACCGTGATAGCTTACTAAACTGTCTGATTGTGGACGATCCTTGCACCATTCAGGAAGTGGGAAGAAATACATATGATGATGTTTCGCAGAAGAAGAAAAGATGCATATGATGCGCAAGTAGCAGCAGCCGATCTGGTTTCTCAATGAACTAAAAGTTGCACTGAATATGCAATATCAATTCACAAAAAATCAATCTGCATTTTGTTAGGGCTGCTGTAGGCCGGTGAGGCTGGCTCGGTTTAGTCCCACCTCGCTTACGGGAGGAGGCCATGACCAACTTATAAGGGAGAGATTCCTTCCTCCTATCAGTCCGGGCTTTTGGGATGGAGTGGGCTCTCCGCTGAATGTTGGCCCATGTGCGCATAAACGTCCAGAACGTAAGTAGAGTGTGGGCTAGATCAAGTTGGACGCTAACATCTGGTATCAGAGCCAGCATCGCCATGCCTTCCTGAGGGGCTTCTCAGGGGGATGGGATGTTAGGGCTGCTGTAGGCCGGTGAGGCTGGCTCGGTTTAGTCCCACCTCGCTTACGGGAGGAGGCCATGACCAACTTATAAGGGAGAGATTCCTTCCTCCTATCAGTCCGGGCTTTTGGGATGGAGTGGGCTCTCCGCTGAATGTTGGCCCATGTGCGCATAAACGTCCAGAACGTAAGTAGAGTGTGGGCTAAATCAAGTTGGACGCTAACACATTTGCTCAAATTTTCCTATAGAAGCAGTCCATATATAAATTGTGCAGGTTCATCAGTCTGCATTTCTCCATGCAGAAACAGTCAAACACAGAAGGAAAAAAAATTACACGATTCTATGAAACTAGAAGGCTTCATTGGCAAGAGAGCTGCAAAATATCCAAGAATTAAGGATGGAAGATCAAGGATCCCGGACACTAATGTATCCAGAATGTAAGAACCAAAAAATATGTGTAATTTTCATGCCCATCCTACAGTCCTACTCCAGTCTCTACTCCTCTAATAAATACCCAAACAGTAATATATCTGAAATGTAAAGCAGTCCTGGCATACGAGAATGAGTAGTACCTCAACGGCGTGTTACGCACACAATTGTCAGCATCAACCTCCTCCTCTGCCAGTTTATGCTCCCCATCCTTAACAATCTCTTCCTCATCCCATCTACTCACTTCAAGAGTAAGCTCATCAGAAAGACAACCAGCTGCATTCTTGGCAGCATCCTCCAAGGCCTCCACCTCCCAGACCTTCGCGCCATAACAAACTATCTCGACGTGGAGATGCTTGAGCGAATGTAAATTCTGGATGCCGAAATCAAGACCACCACACAGAGGGAACACATCATGCGCACTAAATGGAACCCGGAGGTTCTCAAGCTCCGGCATGGCTCCTGCTTCAAACATCAGCCCTGTCCCACTGTCCCAGCAGGTGAAGTAGAATTCCTTCAGGTATCGGAATCCATTGCTGCTGATTATGAGCCTTTCTTTAGGCCTTGCTGTTCTTGAAGATATCCAGAGAAATAGCAGGGACGGAAGGTCCCCAAGGATTCGGAATGTTTCCTCATCCACTGGATCGACGTAGATGCCTAGGTAAGAGAGATGGTCAAGTGAGGCTACCCACTTTGGGATTCTGGGGAAATAGTATTCTGTAGAGATCTCAAATCTCTGTAGGAAACGAGGGGGAGGAAACCAAGAGTCAAGTAAGAAATCAAGGGAACAGAAATTGTAGCTTTGAATTTGTATGGTTCGAAGGTTGAGCATGCCTAGTTTGCAGAGGGACATGACCAAGTTATCTGTATAAGCTTTCATGCCACCATTTGAATTACTTATGTGCCAATTCAGGTTCAGACCAAGTATCCTTAGTTTGGTCAGAGTGCCCAACTCCTGCAAAGAAGACGGAGAGGTGTTCTGATTGATCTCAACCTCTGATAGTTCCCGAAGAGCTTGCATATTCCCAATCCCTTCAGGTAACTCTGTACAGTTAACCAATAAACATGCCAGCTTCTGTAGTTGAACAATACTCGCTGGCAACTTTTTTACCCATGTCCATCTTAAGTCTAAGGTCTGTAAATTCTGCAACTCTCCTAATTGTTCAGGAAGTGCAGTGATTCTTCTTACATCGAGTCGCAGATACTTCAGCTGAGAAAGCCTGTTTATGTGTTTAAGACAATTGTGTTCCAAAACCTCTCTATTTTCTAGATCCAGCACTCTTACGGAATGAAACTTTGAAAGAGAAAGCATATGTTCAGCTTCAGCACATCCAAAGATAGTGAGGGATCGAACATGAGAGACAATCATGTTTGATGGTACCATAATATGTTCTTGAGCATGATAGTTCAGGGATAGCCGACGAACCTTATCATACGGCAATGAGTTGAGTTTTTTATCACCAGAAAATGTCACAAAATTTTCTTCAATTGACTTGGATATTATTAGGTCAAGAATCATATCATGGACACGGCAAGCATCAGCTCGACCATCATACTGGATTTCAACTGGTTCAATCAAGCTTCTGTTGATCAGCTCACTGAAATAGCCTTCTCCTACTTCCTCCAGATCCTGTCCACCTGCTGGATTGATGAAACCTTCAGCAATCCATCTCCTTACCAGCCGATCCCTCTTGATCTCATAATCTTCAGGGAATATACTTAGATATAGCAAACATGTCTTCAAATGGTAGGGGAGATCATTGTAACTAAGGAACAATATTTTTTTCATCTCTTCCATGTCTAAATCCTTTTCAAGTGCTGAACCAATAGAATTTCGTATCCTCAGCCATTCTTCTTTGGTACTAGCTTTATTTGCCAATAAGCTAGCTACTGTAATGATCGCCAATGGCAAGCCACCACATTTTTTTAATATTTCATCTGAAACTTCCCTCAGTTGAAGGGGGCATCCACCTTCAGAGCCAAACGCTCGTTTGAAAAATAAGCTCTTAGAGTGAGTTGCACTAAGAGGCTTTATTTCATACACATGATCATGGTTCTGAGAGCTGCAATACTTTGCTACGGTGATGATACGCGTTGTTGTAAGTATTCTGCTGGATGAACTATTTTCAGGAAAAGCACATTTGATTGCTCTCCATACTGGTGTGCCCCATATATCATCGATTACTATGAAGTACCTATCACAAAGTTTACAAGTTAAAACATGTATTCCTAAAGCTGCAACTGGTGAAGCAGTAGTAAGCAAAGTGTACATATATTATCCTATGGATAAAGTTGATGTAGCATTAACACAAAGTTCATACGAACGTATAATAAATTAGTGATGACACCACATGCATATTAGACCAAAATAAGATTGTCATGAGCAAATAAGGTTGCATACCTTTTATGCTTGAGGAACTGTCTTATTTTGTTGATGAGTTGCTGCTCATCCCATGCTTCATTGCTGGCGCACTCTTGCCAGCAGATCTGAGAGAGTATATTTCTCAAAATCTTCTTCAGGTCGGGTTTTTGGGACACCGACAAGAAAGCTTGATACTCAAATTGCCCTTCGAGCTTCTGGTACACTTGATTAGCAAGAGTAGTCTTTCCAAGGCCTCCAAAACCAACAATGGACACCACCTTTAGCTGCTGCGCCGTTACACATTCCCCTTCTGTTAGCAACTTGATGAGTTTATTCCTTGGGCCATCGATGCCAACGAGCCTCGTCATCTCCGTGAAAAACGCTGGTAAGCGAGGATCTATGCTTGTCCTGCTCGGCCTGAAGAAAACATCATCAACCTTGTACCTCGCACGCCGACTGCTAACCTCAATAGCTCTTTGTTTGAGAACTTTGATTTTCTTGGCCATCCGATGGCGTGTCTTGGAATTTGTCATTAAATCCATGCACCTGCTCAGGAGTCCCTTGCAGCCGCGGGGTTTGCGACTGGACTCGACACCCAGGGACAGCATGAAACTGTCAATGCCGCCCTCGATGTCGTAGGACAGCTCCCGCACCGCCTTAATCCAGCACTTGGACAGCTCATCGGGGTCCTCAAACTCGGATATCTTCTTCAGGAAAGCATGAATGCTCTCAAGCTCAGCTTTAAGGAACATGATATCACCCTTCACACTGGTGAGAAGTTTATATTCATCAGAGAGCAAAGCACCCAGCTTCCGTAGCACAGAGCCCATGGCCCCATGTGATGCACATACAGTGGCCTCCATCACCCTGTCTCTGGGCCTAAGTTTTTGTGTCCCTGCCACTTTGAAGGTTCAAGCCTTATATACACGCATAACCTTTCAAAGTATGCATAAATAAGACATTAAAATGATTGCTCAAGTGAAGACGGCATAGCGAGTGAGCAGGTCAGGTGCCCGCAGAATCTGACCATATAAAAAGCACAGATGGTACAAAGCACATTTCAAAAGCAGTCAAGTTATCAAGAAGGAAAGGAAGTGTGAATTGCCTGCACCACGATTGCAAAGTCAGTCGATTAGTCAAGAGAAGAAGTCATAAGCCACCAAATGAGAAGACTATTAGCGTATAACGATATCGACATTCCAATAATCTAGGAGTATATCAAGTGGAAAGATATAAATCACCATAGATCCACCTAAACTAGTAAATGAAAGAAAGGGCAGGGCAATAAAGCTAAACAAAAGGAATAGGTTTCTTCCTCACATGCTAAACATGGTACCGGTCTCGAGACCAGTGAACCTGACAAGGTTGGGGTTATGGCTCTGAAGAGCGAAGGTAGGCCAGCCATGGTGTCTGATATAAGAGGGATGAAGACAGAGACCGTGGTTAGATCTTTACTACAGTTTATTCTTCTCATTGCTTAATTGATGAAGCCTACATGGTGTGTCCCTTTTGTGGGCAAAAATCGTCTTGAACACCAAGAACAGAATTACCACTTTCCTACTAAACCATATCTCCATCATCATATTTAAATTAATCTTTCCTAACCATATGTGCACATGATTTCGAAGGTTTAACTTTGACCGCCGATTTGATACAAAGTCAGACACCAGTGGAAAACGTTTTTCAATATAAATCCAACAATATGAATTTATATAACATAATCGACGTGTTGTCGAACAAAGTCTTAATCAAAGACAATTCTTGGGAAGCATGTGCACCTTAGATTCATGGGCGGAGTAAGTATCTTCCCTTTACCAGATAACTTCCCCTAGTTACTCGGAGACAATATTGTCAACATGCGCCTCCGTGCGCTCCTCTGCCCATAACAGGAGCAAATAAGTAATGATTACCTACCATGAGGTAATATGTGATTACTTCAGCGGCCAATGCCAGATTGGTAAATTAACACAGTTGTGCAAATATGGACTTTGCTACATTAGTCCACGACTCCACACACTAACCACCATAGCAAATATAAAACTGGGAAGCGGACAAGGTTAGGAAATTTTCTTGAGCAAAAACAAAAGGCAGTGGAAATTTCTTGTGTGGACACCCAGGACTATTTGGTAGGAGGTCAGACTCAGCTTCGAGGAACATGACATCGCCATTCACATTTGTAAGAAGATTGTAATATGCTTCTCCGAAGAGAAGATTCTACTCCAGGTCTCCATGCACCAGGGGAGAAGAAGCAAATGTGGCACCATTTTCAGCTACCTCGGTCGATCAGAATTAGTTAAAAGACTAATTCATTCATTGGTGAAACCAAAAGGCAAATTGAGCTAAACAAGACAGTGATCCGGTAACTGAGCTGTTGTGCCGAGTGAAGTTTCTAGGAATGTGAAAGAAAAGAACAAATTGCACAAAGAAGAACTGAAGATCGGTCACTGTCAAAAGGAGAGAATTTCAACAGACAGGAAAGAATAGAAGTGTGCAGATTCATTACCTCATATCACGGCATCATCAGTCACCAATCATCTACCTCAACCAGTAAACACCATCCAAAAAGGAAAAGGCATCAGTGACCGAATGACAAAAGGCAAATTAAGCTGAAGGGGACGGTGCATCGAGCATGCGATTTCTTTGAGGTTACCTCCGGAAGCACGATCCGTCAACAGAGCCGCCGAAGAAAGATCTTCACACGGATACGATGTATCTTCAAGATAAGGGATCCTCGAAGAAAGGAGGTCATCTACTCCCTCCGTTTCTAAATATAAGTCTTTGTAGAGATTCCACTAGGTGGATTACATACAGAGCAAAATGAATGAATCTATACTTAAAATGCATCTATATACATCCGTATGTGGTTCATAGTGCTTATATTTAGGAACGGAGGGAGTAGTTGCGATTGCCCGCCAGTTATACATCAGGGGATCCCCGCGACAAAAATAATAAGAAGAGGCAGGATGAACGCGGCACGAATTGCTGGCGTTGTAGCAGCAGAAGTTTGCCGGATGCAGTAGATGTACAGCTAGTGGTAGCGGGATAGGAGAGAGGAGCAACGGAAAAGGCACAAGGCAGCGGGACGGCGTAGGTTGCCATCGCCGTCATCGGAGAAGTTCGCCGGAGAGAGAGGGGGAAGAAGATGCTTGGGCTGTTGGGCTAACTATACTGGGCCTTCCCTAAAGAAACTAATACCGGCGGAAAATGCCAATGGAGACCGGGGGTCCATGGAGCTCGTTTTCAAAATATAATTTTTTTTGCGGGGGTTCAAAATATAATTTTCTACAGGGTGAAAAAATTTGAGCTGTTTTTTTTTTAATATACATACATACGCATGTATACTACATTGTGCAAAATTTAATACTAAAATCATACTTTCACACATGGCGTACAAGAAAAGAGAAATACCTATTTCCAAAATGGGCTGGCTTTTTTTGTCATTGGGCTGGAAATTTTTTGTACAACCTACAAATCACAATATTTTCAAACGATTTTTCACATGCTTGTGGTTAGTCCTGGCCATGGGCAGCCCGGCCCGACCTGGCCCGAAAAAGCCCGACCCGACCTTGCCCACAGGCCGGACCTGGGCCTCGATTTCAAGCCCACCCGTCATTTTAGCCATTTAAGGAATAGGCCCAGCCCGTGGCCCGAGGCCCGACGGGCTTTTAGTGTGATGGGCCGGGCTTAGGCTCGATTTTTAGGCCCGACGCCCGGGCCAGGCCGGGCTCGGGCCTGGGTTTTTTGCGTCGGGCTTTGGTTGGCCCGGTCCGACCCGACAGATGCCAGGTATACTCGTGGTGAACGCATATAAGTCTTCGAGGATTTTATTTTTATTTTTTTTTAACTTTTAAATATGATTTTCTATTTTTTTCAAACAAGGGCTCCAAGGAGCTCGGGTCTTACTAACAAACTAGGGGGTCGGACTCTGCATCCCCTTGGGCTGCTCCATTTCTGACCCATTAGCAATCAACTATTTCAATCATCAGCCATGGAAATTGATCCAACTCCGTCAAAATCATCAGTTAAGGTGTACCTCCTTGCAAAGGTGCTAGGTCACTCCCACTTTCTTTCTCTCGCAGTGACAAGTGGAAGTGATGCACTCACTTGTCGTAATCTAGGAGTTTTGCGTTTTTCTTCTAAAGTTTTCAAAATGTTTTATCTTTGCATTCAAATCATGAACCTTTTTAGCTTGTGTTTCTCACATCAAGATCTTTGAAACTGGATTTCAGACAGATTAAAAAAAAGATGAAAAATGAAAAAATGGGAACCGGAAAAAACCAAAAACCAAAAAGGAGGGAAATCGGAAGCACGACTATGCTTCACAGTTCACACGGAAGCGCATTTTTGTGTTTTACTTTTCTTGAGAAGCACATACTATACTTGCATAGGTATGCTTTTCACTTTTGAGAAATCAAAGGTTGTGCTTCATGCAGTGCACAACTGTGCTTTTCATTTTATGGGAAGCACATGTTGTGCTTCACGCGGTGCACAACTGTGTTTTTCACTTTTCAGAAAGCATATGTTGTGCTTCACGTGATGCATAACTGTCTTTTTCACTTTTTAGAAAACACATGTTTGTGCTTTTACACAATGCATACCGTGTTTTCACTTCTCGGGAAGCACAAGTTGCACTTCACAATTGTGCTTCACGCGGAAAAAAGAACCGAAAAAATTGATTTTTTTTCTTAGGATACTAGAAAAAACAAAGCAAAATCCAAAAAACAAGAAACATGTGTAGAAGACAAAAATACATGCTCTCGCAGGTCCAGCGCGTAACACATGGCAACGACTAGATGCACCACTTGACAGCTGCATGTGCGTCCTCAAGCGTTTGTTGCGTCCCGAGCGCAAGGGGTACCCTTTGGATAGTTGCTTCCCTCCGCTTCACATGTGGGGTTTCTATGTGACGCAGCATGTTGTATGCGACTCGATCCCGGTGCACTGTAGTGCTTAATAAAAAGGGTACCGTAGCGGCTCGATTCAGGGCAATATAGCGAGTTGGTTCGGGTACTATAACGACCTGGTGACTGTAGCAACTGGTTTTTTAGTTCATTTATTTGATTTCAAACATCTAAAAAATAATTTTTTTTAAATATGAATACATTTTTTTAATTCAGAGCAGTTTTTTAATTGGAACATATTTTAAAAAAAGGATATTTGTAGAAAAATCCAAATATTTTTTGGAAATGTAAAAAATGGATATGTGAACATTTTTTAATTGGTGAATAAAATTTAAGAAACAGGAACATTTTTTGAAATTCTGAACAATTTTTTAAAGACGGACGTTTTTTGAATTTGAGAACAAATTCTGAAAACGAGAACATTGTCTGAAATTTTAAACAATTTTTCGAAACACAAAACATTTCCTAGACATTTATTTAAAACATGAACGTTTCTCAAAAAACTAGAACATTGAGGGGTATATAGTCTCCTACAAACTAATTGGCTGCATTTACTGAATCTGCAATAGCAGTTAACAAAGAATTATTCTGCATTTACTCAAAATCTCCTATGACAGTGGTCCATATACAATTGTGCAGATTCATGTACACGATCCTATGAAACTAGTAGGCTTCGTCGGCGAGAGAGCTGCAAAAACCCAAGAAAGATGGAAGATAAAGGATGCTGAACAGTAATCCTATCCTATATCCTATATATCTAAATAGTTTATCCCCACTAACTCTGATTCTCTCGACATGCAGCCCTCTACATCACCAAATAAGCCACGTCATCATCCACTAACAATATTTTGTAGCACATGCATACCGAGAGCGGACGTTTGGCTCCCGGGAGCCATGGAGGCCTTTTTTTAAAAACAAAACAAAATTCAAACTTTTCGGTTTTAGAAAAATCTGAAAAAAAATTGTGCAAGTAAACAAGTATGTTATGTCTATGTGTGTAAAATTTTAGAATGAAAAACGTTGAAATGTGACCTGTACAAAAAAAAGACAAATTCATGGCCTGGCAGGATGAATAGTATCATGTGTTAAAAAGCCCCAGATTTGTCTTTTTTGCACAATCCTCATTTCAACTTATTTTGCCCTGAAAATTTACACATAGGTGTGTTAGCCTTCATATTATGTGTGTTTTTTTTCAGAATTTTTTGAAATGTAGAAAATATGAAATTCGACAAAATTCAAAAATTTCCATGGAGCTCGGCCTCCAAAGACAATATCCGATGCACACCCCAATATAATTGTTGCAACTCCAATGGTCCAGCGTACATGCATACTTTTATTCACACACAATTACTTCCGAAAGTAATAGCTTTTGATTTAGGTCACTCATTCATACATAATTCATCCATAATCAATCTTTATATTTCCGCAGCAATGCGCGGGGAAATCACCTAGTATATCCAAAATTTAAGAACAAAAATTGTATGTGGTTTCCATGCCCATCCTACATCCCTACTCCAGTCTCTACCCCTCTAAGTGCCCCAAACAGTAATATATCTGAAATATACAGCAGTTGTGGCCTACGAGAATGAATAGTACCACGGTGATGTGTTATGCACTCAATTATCGGAATCAACCTCCTCTGCCAGTTTATGATCCCCATCCTTAACAATTTCTTCTTCATCCCATCTACTCACTTCAAGAGTGAGCTCATCTGAAAGACAGCCAGATGCATTCTTGACGGCATCCTCCAAGGCCTCCACCTCCCTAACCTTTGCGCTACAACAAACTATCTCAACGTGGAGATGCTTGAGCGAATAGAGGTTCTGTATGCCGAAATCAAGACCGCCACTCAAACGGAACACAGCATGCGCATTAAATGGAACCCGGAGCTTCTCAAGTTCAGGCATGGCTCCTGCTTCAAATACCAGCCCTGTCCCGCTGTCCCAGCAAGTGAAGTAGAATTCCTTCAGGAATCGGAATACATTGCTGCTGATAATGAGCCTTTCTTTAGGCCTTGCTGTTCTTGAAGATATCCAGAGAAATAACAGAGAGGGCAGGTTACCAAGGACTCGGAATGTTTCCTCATCCACTGGATTGACATTGATGCTGAGGTAAGAGAGGTGGTCAAGTGAGACTATCCACTTTGGGATTCTGGGGAAATAGTAGTTAATGTTCATCTCAAATCTCTGGAGTAGATGAGGAGGAGGAAACCAAGAGTCAATTAAGAAATCAAGGGAACAAGAATGGTAGCTCTGAATTTGTATCGAACGAAGGTTGAGCATGCCTAGTTTGCAAAGAGACACGACCAAGTTATCTGCATAAGCTTTCATGTCACTGTTTGTACTACTTATGTGCCAATTCAGGTTCAGCTCAAGTATTCTTATTTTGGCCAGACTGCCCAGCTCCTGCAAAGAGGTCAGACAGGTATTCTGGTTGATTTCAATCTCTGATAATTCCCGTAGAGCTCGCATATTCCCAATCCCTTCGGGCAACTCTGGACTGTTAACTAACAGACATGCCAGTTGCTGTAGTTGAACAATACTACGTAGCTGGCAACTTCTTTACCCATGTCCATCTTAAGTCTAAGGTCTGTAAATTCTGCAATTCTCCAAGTTGTTCAGGAAGTGCTGTGATTCTTCTAACATTGAGTCGAAGGTGCTTCAGCTGAGAAAGCCTGCTTATGTGTTTAAGATATTTGTGTTCCAACACCTCTCTATTTTCTATATCTAACACTCTTACAGATTGAAAGTTTGAAAGAGAAAGCATGTGTTCAGCTTTAGCACATCCAAAGATAGTGAGGGATCTAACATGAGAGACAATCATATCTGATGGTACCATACTATGTTCTTGAGCATGATAGTTCAGGGATAGTCGACGAACCTTATCATATGGAAGTGAGTTAAGTTTTTTGCCCCCAGATAAGGTTACAAAATTTTCTTCAATTGACTTGGATATAATTAGGTCAAGAATCATATCATGGACACGGCAAGCATCAGCTCGACCATCATACTGGATTTCATCAGGGAATATACTTAGATATAGCAAACATGTCTTCAAATGGTAGGGGAGATCATTGTAACTAAGGAACAATATCTTCTTCATCTCTTCCATGTCTAAATCCTTTTCAAGTGCTGAACCAAAAGAATTCCGTATTCTCAGCCATTCTTCTCTGGTACTAGCTTTATTTGCCAATAAGCTAGCTACTGTAATGATTGCCAATGGCAAGCCACCACATTTTTTTAATATTTCATCTGAAACTTCCCTCAGTTGAAGAGGGCATCCACCTTCACAGCCAAATGCTCGTTTGAAAAATAAGCTCTTAGAGTGAGTTGCACTAAGAGGCTTTATTTCATACACATGATCATGGTTCTGAGAGCTACAATACTTGGCTACTGTGACGATACGTGTTGTTGTCAGTATTCTGCTGGAAGAACTATTTTCAGGAAAAGCACATTTGATTGCTCTCCATGCTGGGGTGCCCCATATATCATCGATTACTATGAAGTACCTATCACAAACTTTACAAATTAGAACATGTATTCCTAGAGCTGCAACCAGTGAAGCAGTAATACTAGTAACTAGTAGGAATACTGTACATATATTATCCTACAGATAAAGCTGATGTAGCACAAAGTTCATATCAATGTATAATAAATTAGTGATGACATTTCCGAAATAAGATTGTTATGAGTAAATAAGGCACACCTTTTATGCTTGAGGAACTGTCTTATTGTGTTGATGAGTTGCTGCTCATCCCATTCTTCGTTGCTGACACGCTCTTGACAGCAGATCTGAGAGAATATATTTCTCAAAATCTTCTTCAAGTCGGGCTTTTGGGACACTGACACGAAAGCTTGACATTCAAATTGCCGTTCCAGCTTCTGGTACACGTGATTAGCAAGAGTAGTCTTTCCAAGGCCCCCAATTCCAACAATGGACACCACCTTCAGCTGCTGTGCAATTGCAACTTCCCCTTCAGTTAGCAACTTGATGAGTTTATCCTTTGGGCCATCAATGCCAACGAGCCTCTTCATCTCGGTGAAAAATGCTGGTAAGCGGGGATCTATGATTATCCTGCTCGGCTTCGAGACAACATCATCAACCTTGTACCTCGCCCGCCGACTGCTAACCTCAATAGCATCTTGCTTGAGAACTTTGATTTACTTGGCAATGCAATGGCGCGTCTTGGAATTTGTCATTATATCCATGCACCTGCTGAGGCGTCCCTTGAAGCCACGGGGTTTGCGGCTGGACTCGCCACACGGGGACAGCATGAAACTGTCGATGCCATACTCGATGTTGTAGGACAGCTCTCGTACCTCCTTAATCCAGCACTTGGACAGCTCATCAGGATCCTCAACCTCGGACATCATCTTGAGAAAAGCATGCATGCTCTCAAGCTCAGCTTTAAGGAACATGACATCACCTTTCACACTTCTGAGAAGTTTATACTCATCAGAGAGCAAAGCACCCAGCTTCCGTAGCACGGAGCCCATGGCTCCATGTGTTGCACACACAATGGCCTCCATCCCCCTATCTGTGGGTTGAGTTTTTGTGTCCCTGCCACTTCGAAGGTTGAAGCCTTTTATACATGCATAGCCAGTCAAAGTATACATAATAAATACATTAAGATGATTGGTCAAGTAAAGACAACATAGTGAGTGCGCAGGTGAGATGCCCGCAGCATCTTACCATATAAAAGACACAGATCGTACAAAGCACATTTCAAAAGCAGACAAGCTGTCAAAAAAGAAAGGAAGTATGTACTGTTTGCACCACGATTGCAAAGTCAGTCACTTAGTCAAGAGAAGGAGTCATAAGCCACCTCATGAGAAGACTATTAACGCATAAAGATGTCGACGTTCCAATAATCTAGGAGTATATCAAGTGGAAAGACGGGAATCATAATAGATCCACCTAGACTAGTAAATGAAAGAAAGAGCAGGGCAAATGAATCTAAACAAAGGGAACAGGTTTCTTTCTCACGTGCTAGACTTGGTGTCAGTTTTAAGACCAGTGAACAAGACAGGGCTGGGGGGTATGGCTCTGAACAGAGAGGGTAGGCCAGCCACGGCGCTGGAGATGAGAGGGATGAAGGCAGATACTCGGAATCTGGGATTAGATCTTTACTACTCCCTCCGTCCGGAAATACTTGTCGAAGAAATGGATGAAAATGGGTGTATCTAAGAACTAAATTGCGTCTAGATACATCCATTCCTCCGACAAGTATTTTCGGACGGAGGGAGTAGTAGTTTAACCTTCTCATCACTTAACTGATGAAGCCTACATGGTATCCCTTTTATAGGGAAGAATCGACTTGAACGCCAAAAACAGAATCATCACTTTCCTACTAAACCATATCTCTATCTTCATATTTAAGTTAATCTTTCCTAACTAAATACTCCCTCCGTCAAGAAATACAAGGTGCACGTGATTTTGAAGATTTAACTTTTACCATCTAATTTATACAACCCGACACCACTGGAAAGTGCTTTTCAATACAAATCTAACAATATGAATTCTGTATAATGCACTCGAGGTTTCGTCGAACAAAGTCTCAATGAAAGACAATTCTTGGGAACGTGTGTGCTTTATATTCTGGGCAAGGAAATATCTTCCCTGACTAGATAATTTTCCCTGGTCACCATATTTATTGATCTAGTTTTGTTGGAGATATCAACATGCGCGACTCCGTGGGCTCCTCTGCCCATAGCAGGAGCAAAGAAGTAATGGTTAAAACAAGGTATGTGATTACTTTAGCGGCCAATGCAAGATTAGTAAATTAACACAGTTGACATGAGAGTGTTACCCTTTTAATTAGTGCAGGCAGTTCAAATTGATTGGTTACATTAGTCCCCAACTCCACACTAACCACCATAACAAATATAAAACTGGGAAATGGACAGGGTTAGGAAATTTTCTTAAGCAGACAAGAGGCAGTGGAAATTTCTTGTTTGGACACCCAAGACTATTTGCCAGGTGGTGCGGCGTTGTATCTACCGCGTCATTGACGACGAGTGGCGGCGGCATGGTGCAGCTGCATATCGACGACGGATGCAGCTGGATGGACGAGCGCAGGGTGGTCGATCTGTCTGGCGCCATGGTGGCGTCGAAGGCAGGCCTGACAAAGTCTGTGCGTCAGTACCTGCTCTGGAGATGGATCGGTGGAAGAAGGCGGCGGCAGCCTCGGTGAGTGCGCCGGACCGGCGTGTGACCCAGTCCCGGTATGTGGCTAGGATGGGGCATCCGGCATTAGATGTTAGGATTTAGTGCAATGTCTGTTTGGTATTAGGCTCGGACATTCGGCACCACTGCATCAAGAGGGTAGGAGTAGCGACAGATGTTGCCTAGATGATGGCTTCAGGCTTACTGATGTACTACTTTATAAGATCTTTTGTGCTTAATAATTAATAAAATGGCCGTATGCATCATCCAGATGCAGAGGCCGGGGGTGCATCCTCCTTTTCTAAAAAAAAACCCAAGACTATTTGGTAGGAGGTCAGACTCAGCTTTGACGAACATGACATCGCCATTCACATTTGTAAGAAGAATGCAATATGCCTCTCCAAAGAGAAGCTTGTATTCATTTGTGCGCAAGCCTATGTAGATCTTCTCGTGGTCGGTGGGCAGATTCAACCAAGGACAGTCAGGTCGTGAACAAGAAAGAAAGAAATAGCCCATATTTCTGGAAACAGGCTTTCGCCCCGCTTTATTATATATAAAAGCAACAACACCGAACAGTACACGGCCGAACGATACAATGTTATGAGAAGACTATTACAATAGCCGATATTTCAGTATCGTGTTGAGCTGTAACCAGGAAGATACTCCAGGCACCAGGGTAGGAGGAGCAAAGGTGACACCATTCTCAGCTACCTCAGTCCGTTAAAATTAGTTGAAAGGCTAATTCATTCATTGGTGAAACAAAAGACAAATTAAGCTAAGCAAGACAGTGATTGAGTGACTGAGCTGTTGTGCCGAGTGAAGATTCTAGGCATGTGAAAGAAGAGAACAAATTGCATAAAGAAGAGGTGAAGATCGGTCACTGTCAAGAGGAGAGAATTTCAACTCACAGGAAAGAAGTGTGCAGATTCACTACCCCATATCTCGCTTTCTACTTCAGCAACCACCCGAGGAGATCCCTCCGATCATCAAGGCATCACGGCATCACCAGTAACCAATCATCTTCCCCGGCCAGTAAAAATCATCCCAAAAAGGAAGAAGCATCAGTGACCAAATGATAAAGGCAAATTAAGCTGAAGGGGACGGTGTATCGAGCATGCGATTTCTTTGAGGTTACCTCCGAAAGCACGATCCGTCAACTGAGCCGCCGAAGGTAGATCTTCCCACGGATACGATGTATCTCCAAGATAAGGGGTCCTCGAAGAAAGGAGATCATCTTGGTCCGATTGCCCAGCCAGTTAACATCAGGGGATCCCCGCGACAAAAATAATACGAGTAGTAAGAAGAGGCAGGATGAACGCGGCACGAATTGCTGGCGTTGTAGCAGCAGAACTTTGCCGGATGCAGTAGATGTACAGCCAGTAGTAGGGGGGCAAGAGAGGGGAGCAACGGCACGGCACAAGGCAGCGGGACGGCCCAGGTTGCCATCGTCGTCGTCGGAGAAGTTCGCCGGAGAGAGAGGGGGAAGAAGATGCTTGGGCTGTTGGGCTAACTATACTGGGCCTAAAGAAACTAAAACCGGCGGAAATGCCAATGGAGACCGGGGCTCCATGGAGCTCGTTTTCAAAATATAATTTTCTACAGCGTGAAAAATTTCGATTTTTTTTGTGAATATACATACACATGTATATTACATATGTGCGAAATTTAATACTAAAATTATACTTTCACACGTGGTGTACAAAAAAATACAAATACATATTTCCAAAATGGGCTGGCCTTTTTGTTATTGGGCAGGAATTTCCTTTTTATACAGCCTACAAATCACAAATTTTCAAACGATTTTTCACATGCTCATGGTGAACACATATAAGTTTTCATGGATTTTTTTTTATTTTTTTGAAACTTTTAAATATGATTTTCTGAAAAAAAAGGGCTCAGGGAGCCCGGGTCTTACTAACAAACTGAGGGTTCGGCTACTCCATTTTTGACCCATTAGCAAACTGCCATTTCAATCATTGGCCATGAAAGTTGATCCAGCTCCGTCAAAATCATCGGTTA
The DNA here is from genome assembly GCA_021605205.1 of Aegilops longissima. NCBI lineage: Eukaryota > Viridiplantae > Streptophyta > Magnoliopsida > Poales > Poaceae > Aegilops > Aegilops longissima. Next base: position 149,874,198 of record CM038680.1, read on the forward strand.
AGGTGTACCCCTTGCAAAGGTGCAAGGTCACTCCCATTTTCTTTCTCTGGTGGCGACAAGTGGAAGTGGTGCACTCATTTATCGTAACCTTGAAGTTTTGTGTTTTTCTTGTAGAGTTTTCAAAATGTTTTATTTGTGCGTCCAAATCTTGAACATTTTACATTGCATTTCTCGTGTCGAGATCATCAAAACTAGATTTTAGACAATAAAAAAACAGAAACTGAAAAATGAAGAAATGGAAACAAAAAAAAAATCAAAAACCAAAAAAGGAGGAAAACTGGAAGCACAATTGTGCTTCACACGGAAGCACATTTTATGTTTCACTTTTTTTGAGAAGCACAGATTGTGCTTCACGCATGCGGTGCATAGGTATGCTTTTCACTTTTCAGAAAGCAAAGGTTGTGCTTCACGCAGTGCACAACTTTGCTTTTCATTTTAAAGACATGTTGTGCTTCACATGATGCACAAACTGTGCTTTTCACTTTTCAGGAAACACATGTTGTGCTTCACGTAATGCACACTGTGTTTTGCACTTCTCGGGAAGCACAAGTTGTACTTCACAACTATGCTTCACGAGGAGAAAAGAAACAAAAAAAATATTGTTTTTTTAGGAAACTAGGAAAACCAAAGCAAAATCCTAAAAGCAAAAAAATGTGTGTGGAAAACAAAAAAACATGCTCTCACAGGTCCAACATGCAACACATGGCAGTGACTAGATACATCACTTGGCGGCTGCATGTGCGTCCTCAAGTGTTTGTTTCGTCCCGAGCGCAAAGAGGTACCCTTTAATTGCTTCCCTCTACTTCAGATGTGGGGTTTCTATGTGACACAACATGTTGTAAGCGACTCAATCCCAGCACACTATAGTGACTCGGTAAAAAGTGTACCGAAGTAGCTCGGTTTGGGGCAATATAGCGACTTGGTTACTATAGCAACTGGTTTTTTAGTTCATTCATTTTATTTCGAACATCTTATAAAAAAGAATGTTTTTTAAACATGAATACTTTTTTTGGATTTTTTTTGAAATTCAGAGCAGTTTTTAAATTGCGAACATTTTTCCAAAACAGGGATATTTCTAGAAAAATCTAAATATTTTTTGGAAATGTAAAAATTAGGATAGGCGAACATTTTTGAATTGTGCATAAAATTTTAAAACAGGAATATTATTTGAAATTCTGAACAATTTTGGAACACAAACATTTTTAAATTTGAGAACAAATTCTGAAAGTGAGAACATTGTCTGAAATTTTAAACAATTTTTCGAAATGTAAAAAGTTTCCTAGACATTTATTTAAAATCTGAAAATTCTCAAAAGGTAGATTATTTTTGTTTTGTGAATATATTTTAAAACAACAACATTTTTTGAAACTCCAAACAAATTTTCAAAACATGAACTTTATCTGAAATTTCTGAACAATTTTAATTAAATCATAATTTATTTTAAAATTTTGTTGAATTTTGAGAAATGGGAAAATAGAAGAAAGGAAGAAAAAGAAAAAAGAAACGAAGAAAACAAAAGCAAAAGACAAAAGATAGTCATGGATCATAGACGGGCTGCAGATAAAGGTTCGTTAGTGTTAACTATAAGGTGTCATTAGTGTCGGGCTGTTATATATGGCCGATCAGTGTTGTACCACAATAGTGCATTCTTATTTTGTTTTTAGGACAAGAGTTGGGGTGTAAAATAATACTAGTACAAAAGTCCATGTAGTCCTAGCGTGATGTTGATGAAGTTAAAAACTTATAATAAAAATTCAGATGAACAAAACTCATACTTATAGTTCGAATACATCAAGTTGGTCGACGCTTACTTATTGTCTATGCAATAGTTAATTTGTACATAGACAACAAACGAAAGGAGAAAATAGCCTACAAATATTGTCCAAACGCTCTACATATGCTAGTAGGCACTAAATCAGAAGCGCTACCTTAAAATACATTTTCCAACAAAAGAAAACACAAAACCTAAATTTTGTTGGTTGTTTACCACAGACCGATCGTACATATAACCCGGTCGTGATGACTACAACATGTTATTATAGACCGGCTGCTTTTTTGTCGAGTACTCCCTCCGTTTCAAATTATTCGTCGTGGTCTTAGTTCAAATTTGAACTAAAACCACGACGAGTAATTTGGAACGGAGGGAGTAGTTATGTGATAACCTACAACACGATGGCAATATACTTCTTGTCAAATCTCAGCCTCATGCACCGTGCGTCCAGAAGGACCAGTAGTGATGCCATTACCCCTACCATGCTAATCTGATGCCTGACCGCCTCCAGGCCGATGACCGTCTGCTGCTAATGTTGCGGCGCTGCCCCGGCAACGCCCTCCCACATTCACGCCGGCGTTATTCCGTCGTCGTCGAATTCGTCTCCAACGTATCTATAATTTATAAAGTATTCATATCATGTTTACAACAATTTTATATGGTTTTGGTGCACTTTTATATGATCTTTATGGAACTAATCTATTAACCTAGTGTCCAGTGCTAGTTGTTGTTTTTTGCATGTTTTTGGCTTTTCAGAAAATCCATACCAAACAAAGTTCAAATGCCATGAAACTTTATGGTAATTTTGTTGGACCAAAAGAGACCCAAGAAGCCTGGGAGGTGGACCAAACGAAGTCCAGGGGAGCGACAAGCTCAAGGGGCGCCCCTAGGGCGCCTACCAAGTTTTTCGTCCCTCGTGCCCCCTAAGATAGTCCTGGATTAAGGGGTCCTCGGGTGTCCGGACTATGTGACATGGGCCGGACTAATGGGCCATGAAGATATAATGCAGAAGACCTTTTCCCGTGTCCGGATGGGACTCTCCTTTGCGTGGATGGCAAGATTGGCGTTCAGATGTGTAGTTTCCTTCCTCTGTAAACCGACTCTGTGCAACCCTAGGCCCCTCCGGTGTCTATATAAACCGAAGGGTTTAGTCCGTAGAGGCTATCAGAATTCACATAAGCTAGACAGCTAGGGTTTAGCCATTACGATCTCGAGGTAGATCGACTCTTGTAACCCCTATACTCATCAAAGTCAATCAAGCAGGAAGTAGGGTATTACCTCCATTAAGAGGGCCCGAACCTGGGTAAACATCGTGTCCCCTTTGTCTCATGTTACCTTCGATCCTCAGACGCACAGTTCGGGACCCCCTACCCGAGATCGGCCGGTTTTGACACCGACATTGGTGCTTTCATTGAGAGTTCCACTGTGTCGTCGACAGAAGGTTCGATGGCTCGTTCGATCATCAACAACAATGATGTTCCCAGGGAAACTTTCCTTCCCGGTCAACTTTTTGTGTTCGGCGGCTTTGCTCTGCGTGCCAACTCGATTGGTCACCTCAAACAGATCGACAGCTACGCCCCTGGTCTTCAAATCAGATTCGGGAGCCTGAATTACGTCATCTTCGAGGAGACTTGATCTTCGAAGGGTTCACGGCCTCGACCACTGCTCCTCATCTCCAAGAAGGAAAACCATTGGATCTGTCACCAGGCACCGCTCAAGGATCAACCATAACCCCTGCCCTGGCCTTAGATCCAGAGCAGATTACTTCATCCGAAGATGGGTGTCTGAAACCCACCGGACCCGCTCCTACCATGGAGCTCTCTGCCGAAGACCCAGAGGCAACTATGTATTCGGTGACCTGGAATCAAACAGGACTCTCCCTGCTATCGGAGAACCGAACTCGCCTCTAGATGCCAACTCTGAACTCTTGAGGCCTGCGTCTCGTGAGCACAGCCTGGTAGAATCTGCCATGCCTAGCCCCGCAGGTCCTCGGTTCCCAGTCCGGTCTTCACTCCTAAGCGAGGCTTTGGACTTAATGCGGTCTCTCGCTATTACGAAGGTAGCACCTCCGAATTACACCCAGACCGGACTAGGGGCTAAGAGCGGGGAATTTCATGTCCCACCTACCACCTACCGATCTCCGAGGACGGTGTCAGCCTCGGCAACGAAGACTTCACATGCCAGAGGAACCCCTCGAGCAAGAGCGCTTTAAGGGCCAGCTAATCGCAACGGCGAGAAGCCTAAAGAAGAAGCAACAACAGCTCCAAGCCGAACAGGATACCCTCAACGACAGATAGACCCATGTCCTAGCTGCTGAAGAATACGGCCTCGAGCGACCAACAAAGAGTTATCCGAAGCGTTGGCTACTACCACAATTCGATGACGAGGCCCTTGAACCAATACCGTCAAGATATGACCACACTGATGAACCAAATCGTCCACCACGTGGGCGAGATAAAGTGGCTGCTTATGCCGAACACCAGCCCCTACCACCTCGCCGTCGAGGCAAAGAGGTAGCAGCCCCGGGCCATACCTATGACTTACGACAGGACCTGGACAATATAGTCGGTCAGGCCAGATCAATCTATGGATCAAGGGGGCGTGCCCCAACGCGAGACGACGACCATCAAGCCTGGCGCGATAGGCATAACCTCACCCGGGCCAAAAACCCAATACGGATTTCATTCGAACTCCGTCGTGACGTTGCCCGATACAGAGGCGCCGCACACCCCTTATGCTTTACCGATGAGGTAATGCAGCACCAGTTCCCAGAAGGGTTTAAACCCGTAAACATTGAACCATATCACTAGTACGCGCCGGTGCTATACAAACGGTTTTTAACCCCTTTCCGCGACGGCATTTGGAACCGTCGCCTAGTGAGTGACGGTGATAGGGGGGCCCTTCCCACACGACCTAGAAACCGTTGGGGATATGCCCTCCTGACACACACGCTTGGCAAAATGAGGTCATGTGCGACCGGCGAGCGCTCAAATACGGAAATACGTATAGCAGAGCTAAAAAATACAATTATACATGCAAAATTGTTTCCGATCGCAAGTACATCCCACACAGTCAGTCCCCGCTAAACGTTTCCGTTCGTATGTACATCCCACAGAGTCGCTCCAAGGAAAACGTTTCCGTTCACAGGCACATCACACACAATTTTTCCCGTTAAATTGTTTGTGATAGCATTGCCATTGCACACGATATTAACAATTTTATCGTTTGCGTTATTGAATGCACCACACACGGTCCGTAGAAGAAACTGTGTGGAAAAGGTTGTCCATCACACACAGTTTTTATATGGTAACCGTTTGCGCAAGGTGGCCTAACGCAAATAGTTTTCAAGAGAAAGTCGTGTGTGATTGTTCATTGATCCAACACGGTTTATTCCTAGAAACTATGTGCGTTACCTGAGGTCATCGCCCATGGTATTTTTTTAATAACCGTTTGCAATAGCAAAACCCAATTAGCAGGCTAATTGCCCTATTATTAATAATCCATTTATTAATCTAGTTGACATTCATATTAAGCACATAATATATTTCATTTCTATATTAAGGAAGCAGAATTTCATAATTGAAATACATCAGAGTACAACATGATATAACTTCAGCACTCAGCTACCCCATTACACAACTGCACCAGCACCAAGTTTCACATGCAACATGTAGAACCTTTCGAAATTAGCATCATAGATGGTATATAGACAGATGCATCTCATCTGAAAAACTGCTGAAGCGGAAGGCGAATAATGATCCTTCATTCATGTTGAAGGTCTTTGCACTTTAGGCTAGTGTCTATGGATGATTGACCGTCCGTCCTTCATCCTCTTCAGAAACACTTCAATATTGAATCGTGGGTGTTGTATGAAAACCTTACTCGCCTCTTGACCATAGAGGTGGCTTGAGAGGTAATCATCAGTGAACTGCTTTGGAAAGACCTGAAAATAAGGATGTGCATAAATATCTTCTCTATATTGGAAATGGGGCAAAGGAATAAAAAAAGGCAAAGTATAATATTTAGTACCATCTTGTAGTGAACTGACGTCTTCTTCATTGTGCAGACAAAGATCTTGTTGTTTTTTGTCGCTAATTTCATTATCCTAACAACCTTTCTGAGTTTCTTGACTTGATTAATATTCATGGACAACTCATTTCCCCATATGCAAAAAGGGTCGAACAGTGGGTCAAAACCTCTTATAGCAGGACCTACATGTGCAAGACCAAATTGTTAAAAACCTAAATATTAGAATGGTTCCTGCAATTGCACAATAATATGCTATTAGACAACAGACCATGCACGTGCAGTTAACTAAACACCACAACAAATGAACCAAACGTTAACTGAGCACCACATTGCACAATATAACATACTCCTAATAGAAGATCAGACAGTTAACCAAACCAAGCATGCATAACAACTTGGAAATATAGCAATTGTATTTGTTTCTCATGTGTTTAGTACGCCAAATTCGATTTATTTCTCACATGGTATACAATAACAGAATCCAGCCACAACAATTGAACATCGCATTGCAGAATTGAACCATGCAGTTAAGTAAACACCACAACAAATGAACCAAATGTTAACTTAGCACCACACTGCATAATATAACATACTCCTAATAGAAGATCAGGCAGTTAACCAAACCAAGCATGCTTAACAACTTGGAAATACAACAATTGTATTTGTTTCTCATGTATTTAGTATAGCCAAATTTGATTTATTTCTCATATGGTATACAATAACAAAATGCAGCCAAAACAATTGAACATCGCATTGCAGAATTGAACCAAACAGTTAACTAAACACCACAACAAATGAACCAAATGTTAACTGAGCACCACATTGCATAATATAACATACTCCTAATAGAAGATCAGACAGTTAACCAAACCAAGCATGCTTAACAACTTGGAAATATAGCAATTGTATTTGTTTCTCATGTATTTAGTACAGCCAAATTCGATTTATTTCTCACATGGTATATAATAACAGAATGCACCCACAACAATTGAACATCGCATTGTAGAATTGAACCAAACAGTTAACTAAACACTACAACAAATGAACCAAATGTTAACTGAGCACCACATTGCACAATATAACATACTCCTAATAGAAGATCAGACAGTTAACCAAACCAAGCATGCTTGACAACTTGGAAAATTGCACCCTGAAGAATTGAACATCACATTTGTAGAATTGAACCAAACAGTTAATTGAACACCGCATTGCACGACATATAGAACATATACTCTAGAGCACAAGATTGCATGGTAAAAGTAGATAGCACAATTCACAAGAATTTGTTAAGGAAAGGCAGTAGCTAACAAACTGAACATGGGTCCTTATAGTGAGCTAATAAGACAAGCTACTCCTCATTGTCGGGGATATCAATGATGATTGGCTCCTTGGACATGGAAGAGGGCGAGGCCTCCGCTTCATGGGTGCCCTCGTCGTAGTGGTGAGTTGCTTGAGCCGCTCTGGGCACCAACCTGCTGGCTCTCGAGATGAGGTAAGAACGCGCACGCTGAGAAAACACCTCATAGTCTTTGTCGAAGGCACCGACGGTGGCCTCGAGAAAACGCCATGAACTGTCGTTTAAAGCAGCCAACCGCGTCACGGCGTCGGCACACGAGGCATCGACAGTGGCCTCGACGGCGAGGTGCTCCTCCAAGATCTAGGGGTCCGCATGAATGGCAGCCATCGCGACCTCATCCGCGCGTGCGGCCGCGATTTGCTTCTCCACTGCCAAATGCTCCTTGAGATCCTGGCTATACTGCGTGCACCATGTCTTAGGGAGGTGCTTATTTGGTGGAGGGGTCGGTGAGGGAGTCCTGGGTTAAGGGGTCCTCGGGCGTCCGGCCTGTTGGACATGGGCCGGACTGATGGGCTGTGAAGATACAAGACCGAATTCTGTCATCCGTGTCCGGATGGGACTCTCCTTGGCGTGGAAGGCAAGCTTGGCGCCCGAATATGAAGATTCCTTTCTCTGTAACCGACTTTGTATAACCCTAGTCCCCTCCGGTGTCTATATAAACCGGAGGGCTTAGTCCATAGAGGCAAGGATAATCATAGTCATACGGGCTAGACTTCTAGGGTTTTAGCCATTACGATCTCGAGGTAGATCAACTCTTGTAATACTCATATTTATCAAGATCAATCAAGCAGGAAGTAGGGCATTACCTCCATAGAGAGGGCCCGAACCTGGGTAAACATCGTGTCCCCCGTCTCCTGTTACCATCAACCTCAGACGCACAGTTCGGGACCCCCTACCCGAGATCCGCCGGTTTTGACACCGACATTGGTGCTTTAATTGAGAGTTCTGCTGTGACGTCAAAGACAGGATTGATGGCTCGCCTTGTTATCAAGGACAGTGTCACCTCCGGAGGAGCACTGGCCCCAGGCCAAACCCTTTGGCTGGGCGGTTTTACAATGACCGCCCGTTCGGCCATTAAGCTGACAATGACTTCTCGAGTCATTGTAAATCCCCTCCGTGTTGACTCCGAATACTCCAAGCAGATGGATCCGGCAGAGTTGTCGTCTTTGAACGAGCTCCTAGATCGCATCGCCGCCTTGGGGGTCGCTTCAGACTATAATCGGATTGGGCTTAAACCCGACCAGAGAGAAATTAAATCTCCACCGATCACCCACCAGATAGCGGTAGTAGAGGAGCAGGACGACAACTCTTTCTCTATGCTGAGGACGAACTATGTTCGGATCTCCGAGCTCGAAGAGCCGGATACCTGCCTTCGGAAAGACACACCCTGCCCTCCGAACCTAGAATCGGACGACGGGCCTGAAAAATCAGTTGATATCCCGGAGCCCGAGCTATTAAGCTCGGAAGTTTTTCAAACTCCGGATCCCAAAGTGGGTCAGGGTTCGGATTTAAAGCCACCCACCCGCCCAGATATAAACGATCTCATGCACATACGACAGCAGTATCAGGAAACAGTCCATCACTTTTGGGCCAGATTCCTCCTTGTCAAAAACAAGATTAAAGATTGCCGCGACAAAGACACGATCTCAGTATTCAGCAACAATTACACGGATGAAGGAATCCTCAATGCCATCAGCCATCATCGTGTATCACACTTCATTGACTTGGCAGCCATAGTACAGAAGTGTTGCGCAATGGAAAGCGCCTGGAAAATCCAGGCAGCCCGCTGGGGACCATCGGTTTCCACTCAAACCCCCGTCCAGACAAAAAGGATGCACCCTCGCGGGGCGCCTGTGTCACATCCCTAGTTCTGGTATGACCTAGACTAGCTAGTCACTTGTGCATCATGTTTAAATTCCATTTAATTTTGAAATGGGGATTTGTGAAACCCTCAGAATCATTTTTAGAAATGACCCAAATAAAAATTGCTCCAAAAGTGTCCAAGAAAATGCTCGTGTTGCTCTCTGAAAATATTGGACAGAGATAAAATTCAAACCAATATTTTTAGGAGTCCATAAGTATTTATCTTGGGCATTTGGAATTAATGCGGTAATTATTTGCCTTGGATATATATTGTTATATATATAAAATATTGTCCAAAAATTGTGCCTTTTGTTGAGGAGCTCTGGAATAATACCACTAGCCCCTACAAAAATTGGCATAAGTTTGTAAAATGATTTAGTATTTTTATTAAACCAAACAAATGTCAGAAAAATAGGAAACAGAAATTAAACAAAAGGAAAACCTTACTGGACTTCCTACTGGCGCCTCGCCTGGCCCAAAGAGCCGCCCAGCCCACCACCGCTGCCGTCCTCCTCCGGCGCCACCGGCCAAAGGTGGCCGACACAAGACCGCCACACAGATGGGCGCCACGCCACCACCTGCTGGCGTCCTCCTCGTCGCCTCGATGCCCCAGACATCTCCACGCCGCCCAGTCCCTCCCCACTCTCTCTCGCTCTCCCTCCTCCCTCGACCTCTCCTCTCCCCACGCCCAAGCGCCGCCGCCAGCAGCTCACCACCGACGCTGCCTCGCCGCCCCTCGCCTCCGTGGAGTCCACGAGCTCGCGATATCGCCTCGCCCTTCACGCTAAGCCGCGAGACGCGGGAAGCCCCGAGAGCCGCCATCGCCGCTTTCTTCACCTCCGTCGCGGAGATCGCCCTCGCCGCCACGCCGCCGTCCGCCTTCCCGAGATCGCCGACGACGCTTATTGAGACCGCTGTGAGCCCCGCCACGATTCCCCTACTCCCTGCTCTTCGCACCTTCCACCTTCTCTGCCGAGCCGAAGCCGGCCGCCGCCATGAGCTCGCCCGTGAGCTCCGCCACCGGCGACTCTCTGCCGCCTCCGCTGATGCGGACGAGCCCTGCTACGCCCGGTGCTCTTTGCCGCCGCCCCATGCACCGCAGCAGCCGTGCCCTTCCTCGGCCGAACTCCGCCGTCGATCCGCCACCCCAGTGCCGGCCGGCACCACCGCCGACGCTGCTGGTGGTCGGGCTCGATCGAGCCCACCACGCCGCGAACGGGCACCGTAGCCCGCTTCGCGGCGCCCACCGCCAGCCTCGCCGGGCGGTTTATCGCCGGTGGGTTTGACCTTGACCTCGCCGCCCGTCGGTGGGCCTCAGGTCGTGATTAGCTTAAGGCTAATCACCGTTAACTAACCCCCGACATCGACCTGGGCCCCGCGCCTAATCTTTTAATTAGACTTAAACTAACCCCTGTTTAATCCGTGTCACCGACGTGTGGACCCCACACGACAGTGTTTGACCAGCGACCGCAGCTTGACTTGTCGACGCCATGCTTACTCAATGTCGACGCAGAATGCAATTTTCGATTTTTTCTTTTCGTGAAATTCCGTAAAATGTTATAAACTTCTAAATTCATATAAATTCAACCGTAGCTCAGATTGAAATAATTTATATATGAAAAATTATCAGAAAAATTCAATCTATCCATCTGTAATAGTTTCATGCATGACAAACCAACTTATACCTGCTGTATAAGTGAAACACTAAAATGGCTTATATAAAGAGCTTATTTTGGAGATGCATTTGAATCTTTGGTTCAAATGGACTTCATTCAAATTGAATACTAGTTGCATTAGCTCAAACAACATCACATCTACATGCCTTGTTCATGCATCATATTGTTGCATATGATTGTGTATTGATTCCCGGCACTGCTCCTTCTCGATGTGTCCCGCTCCCGAGACGCTCTAGAGTACTGCTCTGTGAAGCAAGGCCTCCCTTGTTAATTTACTGTGCAAGCAAACCCCTTGTTCATTCCGACACAATCCTACTCTCTCGCTCCTGCTCTCGCTATTGCATTAGGACAACAACGATTCATCTGCTACTTTGTGCTGCAGAGTTGAACCCATTCCTCTGCATGACCACATTGCCACAAGAATAGTTGAAACCCACTAGCATGTGTAGGAGTTGATTGAGCCATGTTGTGTTCCTACCATGCTATGCCTGCTATTGCTTAGAGTTGTGTCGTCCTGATTCATTGGGAATGAATTGGAGTACAGCTTCTATGTTCTGATGTCGAGAGTGGAATGTGTGAACACGATTTGGTAAAGGCAGCGTGAGAGGCCATGTAGGAGTACATGGTGGGTTGTCTCACTCGAACCGCCCTAAGCATTGAGTTCTATGTATGTCGTCCAATGACTCGACACTACCACACATTGGGCTCCGGCGCCCAAGCTCTCTCGACTTATTAACCAACTTGATCTCTGCCCGTGAGTCGCAACTAGTTTCTCGTGTTTGTAGGTAGTGCTATTTTTCTATCGAGTGGCACCCGCAGGTGGGCTTGGGACAGATTAGGCACAGTGTGGCACGGTGTACCAAGTGGCACCCGGATGGTGGGCTTGGGAACCCTTCTCACATCGCTTGGGGCCGTGAGCGACACCCGCCGGATCTCCTTGCGGATGGAACCCGAATAGGCGATAAACCCGACTAGAGTCTTGTGTGGTTAGTCGTCGTGGCCGACACCTCGCCAAAGCTTCCGCTTGAAGGTTGCCGAGGTACATGACGGTACATGGTGATAAGTGGTGAGAGCGTGTGAAGAAGTACACCCTGCAGGTTATCATGATCTATTCAATAGTCGTGTCCTCGGTTATGGACTTCTTGGATGCTTACGTGGTACATAGACAACTTGAAGTGGATACTCTAAAATGCTCAAGACAAGTGTGAGTGCTATGGATGGCCTTCTCGATGGAGACGGGATGAATCCATAGTAGTGTATTGTGTGGTGACTAGTGGACTCGTGTGCGCCTATATCACCTCAAAGAAGATCCGTAGTCGAGAACAGGATAGCCACAGAGTCAAAGCTGGCTTGCTGCAACTAAACTCCACATTACCTTCTTGATACTAATGCATGTATAATAGGATCTGATGTAAGTCTTGCTGAGTACCTTTGTACTCACGCTGTTTTATTTATGTTTTGCAATGAGACTTCGGTCTTACTAGTAGTTCCGCTTGATTTCATTTAGTAGCTTGCTACCTCAGCTACGATCTTGTACCCTTGGGAGGGTCTTGTAGATAGTCGCTTCTCACCTTTTTTCTTTTGAAGTTGTCTGTACTCGGACATGTAATGCTTCCGCTTGTTGCTTGTATGTTTCAATGATGGGTCATGTGACCCCTGCTTGTATTTATTGTTATGTGGCTCTTCCGAGCCTTTATCTATATGAGTTTGCGTTATGTTGTGATGCCATGTTGTACAGCACATACTTGCATGTTATGCGACGTGTAACTTGTATTGCTATGTGTGGATCCGACAACCTAGTTGTTTATCCTTGGTAGCCTCTCTATGGGGAAATGTAGTCTCGTGCTTCCGAGCGATAGTAGTCCGCTACAGCCCGGTTCACCGGAGTCCTCGCTAGCCCAAAGACTACTGCTTGGACACTTGATCGGCCGGCATGTGTTTCACTTCGCCTTATGTCCGTTCCTTCGGGAAATGTCACGCGGTGATATTCGAGTCCTGCTTAGCTTGCTACAGCCCGGATACCGGAGTCCTCATAGCCCAAAGCTACAGCCCGAATTCATACGCTGATGACCGACATGCTCGATGTGATTCATGTATGCCTGTCCCCATAGGTTAGTGCCACTTTGGGTTCATGACTAGTCATGTCGGCCCGGTTCTCATCATATGGATGCTAGCGACACTATCATATACGTGAGCCAAAAGGCTAAAATGGTCCCGGCCATGGTAAGGCGACACCGTGGGAATACCGTGCATGAGGCCGCAAAGTGATATGATGTGTTACATGCTAGATCGGTGTGACTTAGGATCGGGTCCCGACAGCTTTGGTATCGAGCTTCGATCGCTCAGAGGATTTCCAAGCCAACCGGTCAAGTTGAGTCTAGAAATTCTTTAGTTATGTAAGGGAATTGATTGTGGAAGGAACGTAAGGCTCTTTTTACTCCTTTACCTCATGGCCCTCTGATCTGAGTCGTCCCATCTTTCCTACGGGGTTAAGGAACTAGGCTTTCTCTTCTGTCTATCAGGACCACGTGTTACTACTCCGTAGTCCCATAGGATTGGATGATCATAGTCATACCCCAGTTTTCGAGTACTTCCGGTGTAGTATGTTTAGTATTATCCCAGAACCTTGAGTGAAGATGTTGAGTATGATACTACCCCATTTTAGCAGGATGTCTCATTTTGAGCATTTTCCTGCCGTTATGCTGCCGGAATTGCCCTAGGAGTTCGAGAGTTACTAATTTCTTTGTCCTACATTTTACATCAGTAGTTGATGTTGATTCCGCCCTTGGTTTCGCTTTCTCGTGATGTCATCGCTTAAGCGAAGTTCTCAGAACTCGTAGCCGTAACCACGAGATGGTAGGGATGAGGATCCTCCCACCAGCCTTCGCTAAGGCAGAGTTCATGTTAGAGATGGAGAGAAACAAGCGTGAGTCTAACCGCTTGTTGGCACGTGACGAGGAGAACACCGCACAAGCAGTTCAAAGGGTCTGCAACCATTCATGACTTCATTCGCTTGCACCCACCTACCTTTCATCATTCCATCGAGCCACTCGATGCGATGACCGGCCCGTAGTATCACACGCAAGCTCCGCTCGCGAACGTAGCTGAAAGTGACAAGGTCACCTATGCTGCATACCACCTGGAAGGTCATGCTAGTCTTTGGTGGCAGAACTATGAGGCTATGCTTCCAGCTGGCCAGATTCCAACCTGGAGAGATTTCACTGAGGCTTTTCGCGAGCATCACATTCCTGAAGCCCTCATCGACCGCAAGAGAGAAGAGTTCTGTAGTTTCACCCAGAGTAAAATGGCTGTTGATGCCTACAGCAGAGAGTTCGGGAACCTTGCGCGCTATGCTTCAGAAGAGGTGTCCACAGACGCCAAGAAGCAGGCTAGGTTCCGGAAGGGTCTCAACCCCAAGTTGCGTCGTGATCTCCACCTGCATCATTGTGATACATTCCAGGCTCTTGTGAACAAGGCCATTAATGCAGAGACAGCTCAGCTCACTTATGAGGAGTCTCGTAAGCACACCCGTGATTTGGTTTCTTCCTCTGGTTCTAGTTCGCAGAAGCGCCGGATTTGGATTCCGAACTCCGCTCTTCCACCCGGTTATACACCGAGGCCATCTTGTGTGGCGCCTCCCAGCTTCAGCAAAGATGCTCCACCCAAGCTCATTGGTAGACCGCTTGTCAATGCGGGTCCACGCCCTACTTCAGGACTTGCTTCACATGCGGAGAGCCAGGACACTATGCACGGATCGCTCTCGCACCAGTTTTGCCCCACCCCAGCCCGAGAAGTCTGTTAGCCGTGGTAGTAAGCCATCGCAAGATGATCGCGCAAGTCAGCTCCCATCAACATGGACGGTGCATCACGCCTCACCTAAAGACGCCATGATGATCCGGATGTCGTTCTTGGTACACTCCTTGTCAATTGCCATCCCGCCTCGCTTCTATTCGACATCGAGCATCTCGCTCCTTCATTTCTCGAAAGCTATGCTAACTTGCACAACATATCATTTTGTGATATGCCCTCTCCACTAGTCATTCAAATCCTCGGATCCAAATGGCAAACTTCTAGTGTAAGCCATGGTAATGAAATCCTTGTTGATGACTTGTATTCCTTGCCTCACTTATAGCCCTCAAGTCCACAGATATTAACATCATCTTGGGTATGGACTGGATGAAAGCTCATTATGCCAAGATTGATTGTTTCACTAGGTCTGCTCAGCTTACACACCCATCCGGCAAGATAGTCACTGCTCCACTAGAGTTGCAAAGCGCCAACTCTATTCTCTTAATGCCAGCCCTCTTCCGCATCCTTGAAGATATCCCGATAGTCCGTGACTTTCCTGGATGTCTTTCAGAGGAACTGCCAGTATTCCACCCGACAGAGATGTAGAGTTCGCTATAGATCTTATCCTGTGAACCGCTCCAATCTCTAGGAGACCTTACAAGATGGCACCCTTAGAACTAGGCGAGCTTAAGAAACAACTTGACGAGTCCTTGCAAAAGGGTTTCATCCGTCCTAGTTCTTCTCCTTGGCTTGCCCGTCCTCTTCGTCAAGAAGAAGGATGGTACGGACCGGATGGTTGTAGATTATCGTCCGTTAATTTGGTCACGATAAAGAACAAGTATCCGCCTCCCGTGATCAACGACCGTATGATCAGCTCGCTGGATCCTCGCCTTTTCCAAGATGGATTTGAGGTTAGGCTACCACCAAATCAAGATCGAAACGGGACATCCCCAAGACAGCCTTTGTCACTCGTTATGGCCAGTACGAGTACACCGTCATGTCTTTTGGTCTAACCAACGCCCCAGCCACATTCTCCCGCTTGATGAACTCGATCTTCATGGAGTACTTAGACAAATTCGTCGTGGTTTACCTCGATGATATTCTTATTTACTTGAAGAACGAGGAAGAGCATGCCGAACATCTTAGACTTGTGTTAGAAAAACTCAGAGAGCACCGCCTTTACGCCAAGTTCTCCAAGTGTGAATTTTGTTGCCGTAAGTGACCTACCTAGGCCACGTAATCTCCGTAAGGGCATTGTCTGTCAATCCCGAGAGAGTTCAGCTGTTCTTGATTGGACTCCACCAAACCGTTAAACAAGTTAGAGTTTCCTTGGTCTAGCCAGCTATTGTCGCCGCTTTGTTGAAAACTTCTCCAAAGTAGCTAAACCCTCACGAAACTTCTCAAGCAAGATAAAAGTTTGAGTGGTCCCCACAAGTGTGAGTACAGTTTTCAGAACTAAAAGACGCCTCGACTTCTGCTCCCATACTTGTGACACCGGATTTCACTAAAGACTTTGTTATCTCTCATGACGCCTCACGACAGGGGACTAGGTTGCATTCTTATGCAAGATCGTCATGTGATTGCCTATGCATCTCGTCGCTTGCATCCACATGAGGAGAATTATCCTACACATGATCTAGAGCTTGCACCGTAGTCTATGCACTCAAGACCGGGCGACATTACCTTCTTGGTAAACGCTATAGATCTACACCGATCACCGTAGTATCAAGTATATCTTCACCCAACCAGATTTGAACCTTAGGCAAAGACGTTGGTTGGAGTTGATCACAGATTATGATCTAGGGATTACCTACACCCTGTGCAAAGCCAATGTCATGGCTGATGCTCTAAGTCAGAATCCTATTGCAACAATCTCATGTTGCAGCAAGGCCAACCACTTCTCCATGAGGAATTCTCTAAGCTTAGCCTTCACATTGCTCCTCACGGATTCCTTTCTACCTTGGTGGCAAAACCTGATCTTGAGGATCGGATTATCGCCGCCAAAAGGTGACACGGAATTTCCTTGATCAAGAGAAACATTAAGAAGGGAGTTGGTGGATGTTTCTCTATGGATGATCGAGGTGTTGTTTTGTTTGCAAACCGCTTGGTGGTTCCCAAGAATCAACATCTTCGACAATTGATTCTTAAGGAGGCGCATGAATCTCCTCTCACAATTCATCCCGTAGTACTAAGATGTATCGTAACCTCGCCAGAGGTTCCGTGGACTAGGATGAAGAGAGAAATCACTCGCTTTATTGCTAATCGCGACGCTTGTCGTCGTGTTAAGGCAGAGCATCAAAGGCCTGCCGGCACCCTTCAGCCTTTAGCCATTCCCGAGTGGAAATGGGATAAAGTTGGTATGGACTTCATCACCGCTTTCCCAGACCAAGAAAGGGAATAACGCTATTTTCGTAGTCGCTGATCGCCTTTCCAAAGTGGCTCACTTCCTTCCTGCTCGAGAGAGTATCACCGCTAGTCAGCTCGCTGACTTATATATTCTCTAATAGTGTCACTTCATGGTGTTCCACTAGAGATCAATTCAGACCGTGGCGCCTTTTCACTTCTCATTTCGGGAGAGTTTCCAAACTGCCATGGGCTCCCATCTTTCCTTCAGTACCGCTTTCCACCCTCAGTCAAGTGGTCAGGTGGAAAGGGTCAATCAAATTCTCGAAGACATGCTTAGAGCTTGCGTTATCTCATTCGGTAGGGATTGGGAGAAATGCCTTCCTTTTGCCGAGTTTGCTTATAACAATAGCTACCAATCCAGTCTCAAGAAAGCTCCTTTTGAGATTCTCTATGGACGAAGATGTCGAAAACCTTTGAACTAGTCAGAAACCGGTGAAAGACAATTCTTTGGACCAGATATGATCCAGAGGCGTAAGAGCAAGTTCGATCATTCGTGAGAATTTGAAAACAGCCCAATCTCGTCAAAGAGCCAAGATGACCGTCGTCATAAGGAAGTGGCTTATGAAGTTGGTGACAAGGCTTACCTTCGGTCACTCCTCTAAAGGGTACCCATCGTTTCGGTATCAAGGGCAAGTTGGCTCCTTGTTACATTGGTC